>CM060905.1:83122605-83747605 GCA_030737815.1 Allium fistulosum
AGCATATTACATTGCACATCAACTCTTTAACCATGTATTTCTTACAATTGTTACAACATTATCACGTGCAACGCACCGGTTACATACTAGTTATCTTATTATAACATTTCAAAACTAACAATCACTATTTGAAATTTAATAATCAACTGTCTGGGATAAAATAATTACAACTTCAATTTGGTAATTAACTATTTAAAATGTCGACTAAATATTTGATAATTAATAATTTATGTTTAGTAATTAATTATCAAAACAACAAATAAACTATGATTAATATAAATTTATAATTTATAATCTAAAACATGTGGTTAGAAACTTAGTATTAACAATGTGCAAATATTATAATATTATTTAAACTATTTTTATATTAGGATATCTAAGCAAATTTAGTTAAACTAAGTAATTCTAATTTGAAAAATAGAGTATATAGCCTTATATTCAACTTAAGCAACTTAAGCCAGATGGAAGGCTTACACATACCTTCAGGACTTTATTTAAACCATTCAAACACAAAGCGTCGTACCACTGCAAAGCTATGCACACATTCGAAAAGTCTTCACCTAAGTTGAAAAAAGCACTAACTGTAGTGTTTTGAATGGTGAATTAAGTGTGCCAAAAAGTGTGGTTTAATGTATTTGGATACTTGGAATGTTAGAATTTTGGTGTTGAATTGAAGTAATATTAGCTTGTTTATGTTATTAAATAGATATAAGCTTATCGTGCACTTTGCTGTTAGAATTTTAGTGTTGTATTTTACTAAAGGTTCTATTTGTCAGGCATATGTTATCGAAGACGTATTAACATTTTCTAGTCAATATTTTGATGGTCCGTTACTTCAAGTTCTAATAATGGCTATTGCAATGACAATGATATTGTGGATAATTCAACCGATAGCCATTTATATTCAATAAACACGTACATCTAGTTGATAAATGAAGGATTTAAAGGTTTTAATGTAGCTAGATATTTCAAATGTTAATTGAATTAACTTACTTTGTAGTATGAGAATTAAAAATATTTTTATCCAAATGTAGCTACTTTGATAATAAGCCGAATATTTAGTAAGATGTATATATAAGGTGTAACGACCTAGAATTTAATCACTTTAAATATGATTATTTCAGTACATTTTTAAATAATTAATTAATGGATTTTATAACTTAAATAAAATCCTTTAAATAATAACAGTGATGGTGAAATAGTCTTCAAAATTTGTTTATAAAAATAATTAGTTTAAAGAAAAATAGAAAATGTGACCGAAAATAATTTTTTGAATTTTTGACTTTTCGGGTATCTAAAAGTCGTCGGAAAACGCTGTGCACATTTGAGTTAACATATACACACATTTATATATAAGTTAGAATAAATTTTAGAAATATAATATATATTCAAGTTTACAAAATCTTAATATGACTTTTTATGAAATAGATTAAAAGAATTTCAAAACAAATGGCGAAGCTTTCATAACACATCCTTTCACTAAAAGCACAAAGTGCTTAAGTCATAAATGCATGTTGGTTCAAAAACTAGGGGGCATGGATTTTTGTAAGTAATGAGGGGGGAGGGGACATGGTTGATGAGGTGGCAAGCATGTAGTAGAGGGTAGGTGCATAAGGGTATTTAGGTAATTTTCTAATTTCAATTTATATAAAACCTTTTCCATTTTTTTCTTTCATTTTTCCCATTCATTTCTCATTCTTTTGCAAACTTAATTTTATTTCCAAGCTTTAATTTCTAAAAGTTCTTTCTATTAAAGCTCCAGTTTTAGTATTTCAATGATGACAATTATATCGTCATATATATCTAGTACATATCTACTATGCAAGAACGACGACAGAACCGAGATAGATCATTTATACTCAAGCGCTTCAACAAATAAAAGATCGTCAAACTACGAGTATTTTTGTGGTCTTAGAATTACTTATAAAAATCACCTTGGTAGTTCATATGAATGCACATACACACCTACATGCAGAAAGTTGAATTATCAAAGAGTTTGAAAAGGCTTTGAAAAATAAAAAAATGCACAAACACATAATTCTCTACAGTTCAGTCGACTGAACACTTTTCTCAATCGACCGAGGATAGTCACTGAGAAAACTATTCAGTCGACCGAACCATATAATTTTATTATAGCTAGTTTGTTTTCAAATTTCGCGCGTACTTTCAAGTTCTTATTCAGTAGACTGGCTCTTGTACTCAGTTGACTGATCACTGCATAATAGCTACTTTGTGAAAAGACATTTCAAAGAGTTGCAATGTTTTGGACTTATCTCTTTAAATAGAAATGACTATATATGAATGATTGCAACTATTTATCACAACTCTTTGATTTATGTAAATATATGTCAAGATCAGAAATCATTTTTAACTTCTGAACTCTCTATCTTACTACTTTCCGATCTCATATTCTCTCAAGTGCTCATTACTATTCTATTACATTCTACCATCAAGAATCATTCAGTTCACTTCCATAATCATGAATTACACATTTCCAATCACCAAGGAGGTTATAGGAAGAACTGTACTAGCAGTCAATATCCGTGATATTCAGAACACAAGTTTGTCAAAGAAACACTTTTGTATAAGCCTATTCTTCTGGGCAAAGCGAGGGTTATTGGTTAGTGAAATACCCAAGGGGAGCTTCGGGACTGGACGTAGGACGTGAGGTCTGAACCGGTATAAAAATTCTTGTATGATTACTCTTATTTACTTTATATTATCGTACTTAGTTATATAGTTCTTCTTAGATTATAATATATACACTTATTATACACATAAGCCATATTATATACGATCCACTTACCTTACATTAGGTATTAGAGCGAGGTTATAATGACCCACCTTTTTGGCAATCAAAAGTCAACACCAAATACATCCACGGTATTCAAATGCCGAACATCCAATCACTGAGAAGGCACATTTTTAAGGTAAAACAAAAAGAAAAGAACAGAGAATGGGGAAATCAGAATCTCACAGCTGAATTGACGATATATAATATAACAAAGACAATAAAAATTGTCACTCCAAAATACTGAGTACATCAGAGTTAAAAAATAACCTTATAAGCTGGACAGTTATAAAATTCCGACATTACAATCGCTGATAAGTATAAAATATAATACTATGAAAAATAAAACACTATGATAGGTGAATATCCAACTCCTCTCCAATTACTCCATATCACCAAAGCCAACCAGGAAAAACTCGGTCTTACCCGAGCATTGTAAAAAAATAACACTTAGGTCAGTTTGGAAAACCAGCGTGAGGAAACTCAAGTAATATAATGAACATATGAAAATTCTATGAGACCATGCCGCTAACACAGAACGGGTTTTTAACTCACAAGATCAACATCTATAAATGAAGAAATGGGAAACAAATCAGAACAACAATACAATCAAGAAAGAATGGAAATAAACAACAGAAATAATCCAAATAAAAGGGTGGGTACTAGTAGGAACAAATCCCATATTGTATGGATGAGCATAAATAATATCAAATTCCAGACTTGAAAGAATAGTCATAAATAATCGAACAAAGAGAAGAGTACAAGGCAGTTCTCCATACAATCAAGGAAACAATTCAAAGATTTGAATTAACAATAAGGGAAAGAGAAGTTTTTCCAACAATGACTAGGAGGGTACGCCTCCCTTACTGAAAGTATACTGCTAGAAATATACTTGAGAACTCCAACGGCTCTCGGAAACCTCCAAGCCGGACCCCGCCAACTGTTACCGAGTATCCGAGTATTTCACATCTCAATGTGCAACACCAAATCCAATCGAGAGTGGATGTGAAAATACCGTAATGGGAGCAACCCCATATAGCTTGGCCCCCACTTGCTCTTTGGGTTTAGTCATTTTTGAGTTTTGACCAAGGATAATAAGGCTCAAATGAGCAACACATCATCTTAGAGTGACGAAATATAAAGAAGAAAGTAGAATCAAAGTTGATAGTAGATAAATCAACTATCGGGAATGATAAGATGGTTGTTTTCACTTGCGCTCGATTTTCACATCACAATACTTTTAAAGACAATTTAAAAACACTATTTAAAATATTCTTCTTCAAGGGGCAAATTATATTTTCTAAGTGTATTAAAACCAAGGTCAAAACAAATGTCAAAACATTGTTTATTATAAACCCAAAAGAATTTACACTTAGCTTTATTTGAAACAATTCTTTTTAAAAGATCTTCTTGTTTACAAACTATTATTTATAAAATTTAAAACAATATTTATTATCTCCAAAGATAACTAATCAATTAAATTACTTTTATCAATTTTAAATCAAAGGTTAATTATCTCGAAGGATAATTTATATAACCTTTTTTATAACTTTAAACCAACATTAATTATCCTGAAAGATAATAAATGAAATCTATAATCTCTTTTGATAAATTGATCAATTATCTTTATTTAAACAGTTAATTATTTGTAAATCACTTTTACCTAATCAGTAAATTAACTTTAAAACCTAATTAAATCAGTTTATTAACTTTAATACACTAAATCAGTTAATTAACTTTAAATCACTTTTATAAAATCAATTAATTTACTTTAAACTCTTTTATTAAATCAATTAACTAACTTTTAAAACACCATTAATTCAAATATTAACCAAATTCAAGTATCATTAATTAAAATGATCAATTAGATTCAGACATCGTTAATTAAATTGTTAAATAATTTAAAACATCATTAATTAAAATGATTAATTAAACTCAAACATCATTAATTAAAATGATTTATTAATTTTAAATATCATCAATTAAAATGATTAATTAAACTTAAACATCTTTAGTTAAAATGATTTATTAACTAAATTCAAATATCATTGTTGAATTGATTAATTAATTTGAAACATCATTAATTAAAAAAATTATTAAATTCAAATAATCTTTAATTAAAATAATTACTTAAATTAAAATATCATTAATTAAAATAATTAATGAATTTTAAACATCTAATTTTGTGAAAATACAAGCTTAAGTTCAACATACACAAAGGGTTTAGGAGAAGATATTCAATAATTGACGGTATAGCGAAAATTGCTATAACGTCACATAAAAAATTTAAATAGAATATCATGATTAAATTACAACTAAGCAACAATATAAGCAGCATAAGGAAATAAATAACGATTATTGGCAAAAATCCCCATTGGGCATCCCTACAAATGTTCCCTGTAAAATAATGGTTATAGACAATATATATAATTATATGGGTTCACAACAATTAAATTAATATGTCATCCGTTTTCGAAAATTTGATTTTCAATAAAACAATCGATCAAACCACAACAACAATATCTAAACTATCAACCAAGCATTCCAATAATTAATTTATAGCATCACAAATATTATATATTTAATTAAAGGTGAGTAAACACACATAATTTCCAATTATTGCCGAAGCGTTCTGGTTTGAATTAAAATCGAATGGGCGTTCGATTTTAGCACAAAATTCAACAAGCTCCAAATTCCTCCAATCCAATTCTATAACATAGATATCGTCAATACGAATCTAACGCGACTGACCGCGTTCGATTTGGACCAAATATGAGCAAGATATAAATTTTCTAAGTTCTCGAATTAATTAAATTAATAAATAACTTAATTAACTTTGTTAATTACCCTTATTAACAAAATAACCCTTCTTCCTCCTACACAAAACATCCCGCCAGAGCAAGAAACTGATATGCACACCATGGTCGAGATTTTAATCACCAAATTCTCAACCTATACTCGATGAAATGGACGCCCTCGGCTCCGATTGATTTCTCATCCTCCCCTCTACACAGTGCATACCACCAAGCAAGGCACGAAGGCCCACTTCAAATCGCGATATAGTGGTCGAGACTCCTCTTTGTAATGACACGAATCGCCTCCAAGCACTAATCTCCATGAAACTTTGGCCGTAGGTGCCCTCCAACAAGAGAAGCTCAATGGAACTGATGTCGAGGGTTAACATTGCCTGAATCACAATAATTCCTAAACCTTAGTTCTGCCAAGCGACGACCATCATACCCAAATGCAACCGCATCCACCCATAAAATCACCAATAACTCCAAAACACTCTATAAGGTCAAAAAACTTTGTTTTATCATTTTCAGTTAGGCAAAACTGTTGATTTTGATTTATATATGATGCGGCCATTTTAGTGTTTATTGTGAACGAAGAAAAGCAGAGGAGACACTGGGAAAATGTTTGCGTGTGCACTATCTACTTATGTTTTTTCTTAAAATAAAAAGTTTTAGAGTACGATGCTACACAATATCACATTCGCGTATGGACCGCGAACAAAAGAAATATAAATACGATCGTGCAAAAAAACGCGATACGATCACAAAACAAAAATAATATACACAGATTATTTTATTCTGTGGAATTCCAAAAATATCGACCTTTGTCATAATATTGTCAAACGATAATTTAAATATTTTCCAGTTTAAAAATTAGAAAAAATCAAATAAATTCAATTAAAAATACTATAATAAAAATCAAGTCATTTTATTGATAATTAACTTTCTTATTATTTATTCAAACCATTTATTACTGCAAATCAAATTACAAATCAAATTCACCAATATTATTTATTAATTATAAGGAGTTAAATAAGATTATTAAATCCATTTAATTAATATTTAATTAATATTTAATTCACAATTGAAATATTTAAACGATCACTATATTTGAATTCAAGTTATTAAATCCCAAAATCCAATTATTTTAAATATTTAAAATTAATTAAACATTTAAAATTCAATAACTTAAATTCTGGGCTGTTACATTCTCCCCCCTTAATAGAATTTCGTCCCTAAAATTCCCAAGAAAGAAAATGACTCCAAACCCTTAAGTTTAAAACTATTATAAAATAAGTTATTAAATTCTTAAAGTTTCTTAAATTATGGAAAATTTCGGCAGCACCTCCTTTGCACGGCTCGATCGGAAAAACTACAAATTGCCACTACGGGCCTAAAACAGTCAAATGAAAATAAAAGCCAAGTGGCCTCCCATATCTGGGGCATAAAATCATCAACCAATTCTAATTTCTAAATCTACTATGTACCTTTTTGCATTTGATTTGTATTTCTGCAAGCAATTTATTATCTCGATGCAAATGTAGGTGCTCAAGAAGTCAGGTAGGAATCTCTTGCTTCCCTATACTTCCATACTCCAAAATAGAGTCATACTGATAAAAGGAAAATATACTAGCTATCTCTACCATAAATTCAAATAGCATAAGCAATATAGCATTCGTAGGCAACAGGCAATAAGGTGCAACAAATAATAATGAGGCAACCCTACATGCAAAAACTAGCATGATATAAATCTACATACAACTCTAGTATGAGACAACGCTACATGCAACCCAAAAGAAACATATCATCCATATGCAACAAAACACATAGAATATTCTATAATAAATGCTGTGTATCCACTATTTCAAAAGATAAATTTTAGAACTAAATGCAACCCAAAAGAAACATATCATCCATATGCAACAAAACACATAGAATATTCTGTAATAAATTCTGTGTATCCACTATTTCAAAAGATAAATTTTAGAACTAAATGCCCCGATTTTATATTCAAAATTTATTTCCAAATTCCTCCTAAAAAGAAATATATCAAAACCAAAATTAATTATGACAAGGAGATGGCTCTTCGTAATGAAGCATGGTATAACTCTAGAATCAAACAACATGGAGCATCTAGTGGTATTCTGGTTCCTCCTAAAACAACAACTAGAGTAAATAAATATACCTGGTGAGTCTCCCGAATTGAAAAACCCCCAATTGCCTATATTTAGTCATAACAAAAACATTTGAAAAATCACTTCAAAAATATTCTTTTCAAACGTTCTAAAATATTAACACTTCATAAATATTTTATTTGTATTTTATTTTTCAAAACAATATTTTATTATTTCTTTCACAATTTCTTTCGAAATTATTTTTTTCAAAAGCACTGGGATTTAAGTACTAATAAACAACAATCCAATTTTGTTTGCAAATTCAAACTTTATAAACTATGGTATATAAATCACACAATCAATCAAATCAAATCAAATTCTGTATAGGAATAAACTAACACTATCCATTAATCAAATTCCATAAGGGAAATATTTACCACTTAACATTATTATAAGATGTTAAATGACTAACAACCAGATTTAGAATTTTGCTTAAGTTCATAAATTTTCTTAAGTCGCATACTAAGTATACAATTATACTTAAGTCTGTATGATATACATAAATCATCCATATGCTATATTTGATCTGATCACTCGCTCGGATACATAGACTTCCACTTTTGAACTAGTATCGCTCACTTGACCTCCCTAAGAGCGGACTCCGATCAAGTTCCTCGATTAGAAACTTCTGTTCTCCTTGCATAACCATAAACTATGATAGGCAACTTCAGTATCATATCGAGAATTCGAATCAAGTGGTCGCTGACAAGAATCAAGTGAGAATCCTTTTTCGGACTGGTGTGAATCATCTTGAAGCTATATATTCGAATCCTAGATCAAGAACCGTGCAAATACAATGATCTACATATAACATATGTACTTAGTTTGATTGGTTTCTTAATAATACTAATCTCTTTCTAAATCTTTCATATTTTCTATTTAGTATTTCATTCAACACTAAAATTATTTTATGAATTACTTCATAAATTTTAACCTATGTTTATAAATTTTTATAAAGAGAATTCTTTATAAAACAACAAATAAAAGTTTACTCTATTTTATTTACTTGTATAATACCCTTCTAGATTCTAATAGTATATACAAAACACCAATTTTATTTTATTTATTTGTTATTTATTTTTTTATTTTTCTCAAAATTCAATTGGAAGTTCAAACAAAATATGGGTCTTTAAAACTGGGTCAACTTTTCTACCTCTTTACCTTAGAGTGCCCTAAGAAAAAACGTTCATGGGTTGGCTTAATATCACTAAATAAATTACACAACTTATGTGATTAACAAAAACTATGGTTTTAATTAGAAAAATTTACCAAAACCTTTCTATCTAATTTAACCCATTCAAAACTTGAGTTAAATTATATCTTTTCTATCCAAGAGTTTAAAATTTTCATTTATCAAATTATTTATCAAAACACCTTTTTATTTTAAATAAATTTCCTTTAAGGAAGCTTGAGAATTAAATACCCGTTTTTTTTATTTCAAAACCCTTTTTGAAACCATACTACTTATATTTCTTTATGAAATAACTTTAACAATTTATTTATTAAAACTCACTTTAGGATCGTCCGGATTTGAACTCATTTCGATCGCACAATGATAAAGAGAATAATTTACTAAGTGCCCTACAATGTTTGCCTAAGCAAACATCTGACCGTCACTTAGAAGATTATTCAGATTACCACAAAACTAATCAAGACGATTTCTTCCGAATTACCTTATAGAAAATGCATTCCTTTTAAAATTTATCTTCCAAAATATTTATTTTTAGAAATACTTCAAAGTAGTACTACTATATTATTTTTTTCAAAAACCTTTCGAAATTATTTCAAACTCCGGGCTTTAAATTCAAAAATCCTTTTTAAAACACCTTTTATAAATCAAATTTATATAAAATCACCTTTATATAGAATCATTTCATATTATAATAATTCTCCTTTATTATAATGAAATTTTCTTAATTTTTTATTCTCTAAATGTTTTATCTTACCTTTTAGATTATAATAAACATTTTTTTCTGATCTAAAACTTTACTTTTAACCTAACATTATAAATTGAATGCCTTATAATCAAATTGTGAAAATTAATTCACACGGGGTTCGTTTTAATGTACTTACAATTATCAAACAATATATGCTCATAAACTAGTTGACCATGGATTAACAATCGACAAACAATAGTCAATGATCCTAAACTATCTGAGCAGGACAAATCAAATAATAATGATAATAAAGAAGTATTATCATTAACAAACAAACACTATAAATAATTATATAAATTTGAAAATTATTCCTTTATATATAACAATAAAGGTACAATATTTCATTTACCTAATTTTCAAAAATCAATTTCGTGTCCTTTTGTCTTATTCAAGTGTTTAGACATCCCTTCGACAACATGGCATCCCACATTCTCGACTTGAATTCATAAACAACTCACTAGAGCAATTAACACAATACGTTTTTATAATAATAACAAATACGCTCTCGTATAAATATAATACTCTCAAACTCATTCTAGAGTGTCACTTAACCTATCTCTAATGAGTTACTCACTATAGGGTATTACTAACCCTATCTCTAGTGAGTCATACCATACTAAAGCCAAGGTTCTCTCTTACCTTCAGCTCTGATACCAAATTGTAATGACCCGCCGTTTCGGCCATCGAAAGTCGACATCGAATACATCCATGACATTCAAATGTCAAACATCCAATTGCCGAGAAGGCAGATTGTTAGGGTAAAATAAAAAAAGGAATAGAGAATAAGGAAATCAGAATCTCACAGCGGAATCGACAACTTGTAATATAACAGGCGGTAAAAGCTGTCACTGCATAATATAAAGTACGTCAAAGTTATAAAAAAACCTTATAAGCTGAAAAATTATAAAATTCTGACCTTACAATTGCCGATAGGTACACAATATAATACAGTGGAAAATAAAACACTACGATAGGTGAATATCCAGCTCTTCTCCAATAACTCCATATCACCAAAGCCAACTTAGGAAAAACTCGGTCTGGCCCGAGCATTATAATAAAATAACATCCAGGTCTTTTTGGAAAACCAACGTGAAAATACTCAAGTAATATAATGAACATATAAAAATTCTGTAAGACCACGCCGCTAACGTGGAACGGGTTTTTAGCTTACAAGAACAACATCCATAAATGAAGAAATGGGAAAAAAAATCAGAACAACAATCAAATCAAGAAAGAATGAAAATAAGCAATAGAAACAATCCAAAAAAGGGTGGGTACTAGCAGAAAGAAGTCTCATACTGAATGAATGGGCATAAATAATATCAAATTCCAAACTTGAAATGGTTAGAAATAATTGAATACAGAGAAGAGCACAAGGCAGTTCTCCATGCAATTAAGGAAACAATTCAAAGATTTGAATTAACTACAAGGGAAGTAGAAGTTTTTCTAACAATGACTAGGAGGGTGCTTCCCCTTACCGAAAGTATACCTCTAAAAATATACGTGAGAACTCCGACAGCACTCGGAAACCTCCAAGCCAGACCCCTCCAACTGTTACCGAGTATCCGAGTATTTCATATCTTAATGTGCAACACATAATCCAATCTAGAGTGGATATGAAAATACCCTAATGGGAGCAACCCCACATAGCTTGGCCCCCACTCGCTCTTTGGGTTTAGTCATTTCCAACAAAGGATAATAAGGCTCAAATGAGCAACACATTGTCTTAGAGTGACGAAATTTAAAGAAAAAAGCAAAATCAAAGTCGATAGTCGATAAATCAACTATCGGAAATGATAAGATGGTTGTTTTCACTTGCACTCAATTTTCACATCACAATACTTTTAAAGACACTTTAAAAACACTCTTTAAAATATTCTTTTTAAAGATGAAAATTATATTTTCTAAGTATATTAAAACCAAGGTCAAAACAAATGTCAAAACATTGTTTATTTTAAACCCAAAACAATTTACACTTAGTTTTATTTGAAACAATTCTTTTTAAAAGGTCTTCTTGTTTATAAACTATTATTTATAAAATTTAAAACAATATTTATTATCCCCAAAGATAACAAATTAATTAAATTACTTTCATTAATTTTAAATCAAAGGTTAATTATCCTGAAGGATAATTTATATAACCTTTTTATAACTTTAAACCAACATTAATTTTCCTGAAAGATAATAATTCAAATTTATAATCTCTTTTAATAAATCGATCAATTATCTTTATTTAAACTGTCAACTATTTCTAAAACACTTTTACCTAATCAATAAATTAACTTTAAAACCTTATTAAATCAGTTTATTAACTCTAATACACTAAATCGGTTAATTAACTTTAAAACACTTTTATTAAATCAATTAATTTACTATAAACTCTTTTATTAAATCTGTTAACTAACTTTTAAAACACCATTAATTAAAATATTAACTAAATTCGAATATCATTAATTAAACGATCATTAGATTCAAACATTGTTAATTAAAATGATTAAATAAATTTAAAACATCATTAATTAAAATGATTAAATAAATTTAAAACATCATTAATTAAAATGATTAATTAAACTCAAACATCATTAATTAAAATGATTTATTAATTTCAGATATCAACAATTAAAATGATTAATTAAACTTAAGCATCTTTAGTTAAAATAATTTATTACATAAAAGATCATTACTTAAAATGATTAACTAAATTCAAATATCGTTGTTAAAATGATTAATTAATTTTAAACTTCATTAATTAAAACAATTTATTAAATTCTAATAATCTTTAGTTAGAATGATTAATTAAATTAAAATATCATTAATTAAAATGATTAATGAATTTTAAACATCTAATTTTATGTAAATACAAGCTGAAGTTCAACATACACAAAGGGTTTAAGAGATAATATTCGATAATTGACGATATAGCGAAAATTGCTATAACGACACTTAAATAATTTAAATAGAATATCACGATTAATTACAACTAAACATCAATATAAGCAGCGTAAGGAAATAAATAACAATTATTGGTGAGAAACCCCTTAGGGTTTCTCAAATGTTCTCTGCAAAATAATGGTTACGGATTATATATATATATATATAATCGTATGGGTTCACAGCACTTTAGTTAACATGTCATCCCTTTTTTAAAAACGGGATTTTCAACCAAACAATCAAACCACAACAACGATATCTAAACTATCAACCAAGCATTCAACAATTAATTTATAGCATCATAGATATTATATAGTTAATTTTAAGGTGAGTAAACACACAGAAATTCCATCTATCACCGAAGCGTTCCAGTTTGAACGTTCGAATTTAGCACAAAATTCAACAAGCTTCAAATTCAACCAATCCAATTCCATAACACAGACATCATTAATACGAATCTAATGCGACTAACCATATTTGATATGGACCTAATATGAGCAAGATATAAATTTTCTAAGTTCTCAAATTAATTAAATTAATAAATAACTTAATTAACTTTGTTAATTACCCTTATTAACAAAATAACCCATCTTCCTCCTACACAAAACATCCCGCCAGAACAAGAAACTGATATGCACACCGTGGTCGAGATTTTAATCACCAAATTCTCAAGTTATACTCGATGAACATGGACGCCGTCAGCTCCGATGGATTTGTCATCCTCCCCTCTACACAGCGCACACCGCCAAGCAAGGCACGAAGGCCCACTCAAATTGCAACATAGCAGTCAAGACCTCCCTTGTAATGATGCGAATCGCCTCCAAGCACCAATCTCCATGAAACTTTGGCCGTAGGTGCCCTCCAACAAGAGATGCTCAATGAAACTGACGCCGAGGGTTAACGTTGCCTGAATCATGAGAATTTCCAAACCCTATTTCTGCTAAGCAATAGCCATCATGCCCAAAGGCAACCGCATCCACTCATAAAATCACCAATCACTCCGAAACACTCTACAAAGTCAAAGAACTTTGTCTTATAATTTTTAGTTAGGTAAAATTATTGATTTTGATTTATATGTGATGCGGCCGTTATAATGTTTACTGTTAACGAAGAAAAGCAGAGGAGACAATGGGAAATATGGGAAAATATTTGTGTGCGCACTATGTACTTATGTTTTTTTTAAATAAAAAGTTCTAGGGTATGATGCTACACAATATCACATTCACGTATGGACCGCGAATGATAGGAATAAAAAATACGATCGCGCAAAAAAATGCAATATGTTCACAAAACAAAAATAATATACATAGATTATTTTATTCTATGAAATTCTAAAAATATCGTCGCTTGCCGTAAAATTATCAAACGATAATTTAAATATTTTCCAGATTAAAAATCAGGAAAAAATCCAATAAATTCAATTAAAATACTATAATAAAAATTAAATCGTTTTATTGATAATTAACTTTCTTATTATTTAGAAACAAACCGTTTATTATTGCAAATAAAATAACAAATTGAATTCACCAATATTATTAATTAATTAAAAGAAGTTAAATAAGATTATTAAATCCATTTAATTAATATTTAATTCACAATTCAAATATTTAAATGATCATATATTTGAATTCAAATTATTAAATTTCAAAATCGGATTATTATAAATATTTAAAATTAATTAAACATTTAAAATTCAATGGCCAAAATTCTGGGTTGTTGCAGAGGTCATTTCAATTAACTGTAACACGTGATTGAAAATTGTTTAATATAGCAAGTACATTTCAAGAAGGTCAATCAACTGCTTGTCACCCACTATTTATCGGGTCCAATTATGCTTATTAGTCAACACGTATGCGAATCTTTTTGGAAGATAATGGTTTAGAAATTTGGCAAGCTACTCAAACTAGATATGAAGCACCTACCACTTACATAAGCACTTGGACTGATGCACAAAAGAACACAGTAACTAATAATGCCAAAGCCATGAATGTACTATTCTGTTCACTTGATAAAAATGAATTTTCACGAGTTATGCTTTGCACAACGGCATATGATATATGGCGCACTTTACAAGTTACTCATGAAGGCACAACTAAAGTCAAGCAAATGAATCTATTATTGACATGTATGCTAGGTTTCAAAGTATTCAACATGATCCCATGGCACTTGGTGTTAAACTCACTAATTTTGATTTAGTGACACGAATTTTAAATTCTTTGACTATTAAATAGGAAAGAAAAGTTTTAGCCATCGAAGAGGCTAACGATCTCTCTCAACTCAGAGTCGAAGAATTAATAGGACGTTTGATGTCGTATAAACCTAATTTGCAGGTTGGAAAGGAGCAAAATCAAGAAAAGAAGAATATTGCTTTTCCAGCAAATGACGATAATTCCGACTTAGAAGAAGATGAGATTGTATTTATCGCCAAGAACTACAACAAATTTAAGAAATTCAAGAAGATGACAAAATTTCAGAATGATGGAAGTTTGAATTCATCAAATCAAACGTCAATCAAATGTTATGAATGTGACAAATTCGACCATATGAAGAAAGAGTGCCACAACTCAATAGTGACAAAAAGAAAATCAAATTCGAGAAATTCAAGAAAAAGCGAAGAGCCTTTCAAGTAACTTGGAATGACTCTGACTCATCTTCTTCATTTGATAGTGATAGTGAGAGCGACTTAGAACAAACAAATGTTTGTTTCATGGCCAACACAAATGAGGTATGTCTTAAACTAACATATGATGAAATTTTGGAAATTGGCATAGAATTAGACAATAAGTATAGAGAATCTAAGAAACTAAATAAGGATAATATAGGAAAATTGAATAAGCAGAGCTAGAAAATGGATTATTAAAAGATGAGAAAATAATTTCAGAAAAGGAACTATAAATAGCACAAAAGGAAACTAAAAGTTTGTCTTCTCAAAATACTACTTTATTACATGATTTAGAAAATAACAAACTAAAGAATGATAAACTTGAAAATAAAAAGATTGAACTAAAAACAAGTCCAGATTCTACCAATGTTGAAATCTTTGATCTTAAGACTAAGTTAGATCAAATTACCAATAACGTATCAAAGTTTAATAAAGGAAAACAAAACTTAGAAAATTTGATCAAGATATCAAGACCATCGGGAAATCGAAATGGATTAGGATTTAAAGCTAAGCAAAAGCAGAGGAACTATAGTACATTTTATACTAAGTTCAAGAAGCCTATCTCTAAAATTAAGATTAATACTTCTAACACAAATATTATCAAAATATGGATTCCTAAATCAAATAACCAATTGATTAGGGATGAATACTTGAGAAATATTGTTTATAATGGTAATTATGTTTTTAAAGGTCCCAGACCCTATTGGGTATAGCTACCTTCCCCCACTAACACATAGGACAATAACGGAGGATGTGGGTACCAATTAAACTCTTATTATTTTTGCAAGTACCTAAAAACAAAGTTAAAAGCAAAGAGAAATGGATACTCGATAGCGGATGCTCCAAGCATATGACAAAAAATGCATACATGTTGTCAAATATAACATATAAGGATGGCGACACTGTGACATTTGGAGATAATTCAAAAAGATATGTCATCGGCATTGGAGACGTCATTAACATAAGTATATCTCCTTCTCCCCTTATTACTAATGTTTTGTTAGTAGAAAATTTAAAACATAGCTTATTAAGTATAAGTCAATTACGTAATAAAGGATTTAGAATCGATTTAGAATAATATATTCGATCAAAATAAAAATTTAATATTTGAAGGATTAAGAAATCAAAATATTTATGTTTTAAATATGAATATTAAAAAAATAGTGATTTATGTTTAACCGTAAATCATAATAACCCATGGCTATGGCACAAATGCTTTTGTCATATAAATTTTAAATATATAAATAAATTAGAAAAAATGGTTTAGTAAGAGGATTACGCAAAATAAATTATAAAGTTAAAAATTTATGTGATGCATGTCAACTTGGAGAATTAAAGAAATGTTTATTTAAATTTAAAAAAGAAATTTCTACAAAACAACCACTCAAACTACTCCATCTAAATTTATTTGGTCCAACTCAATTACAATCAATAAATCATAACAAATATGTTTTTGTGATTGTTGATGATTTTTCAAGATACACTTGGATATCGTTTTTGAAGCATAAATGCGACACGTTTGAAATATTCAAAATTTTCGCTAAAGAATTAAGAATTTAATGAACTTAAAAATCAAAAGTATAAGAAGTGATCATGGCGGAGAATTTGAAAATGATATTTTCGAAAATTTTTGAAATAAAAAGGGAATTACTCATAATTTTCATTTCCTCGAATACCACAACAAAATGGTATAGTAGAAAGAAAAAATCGAACACTACAAGAATATGCCCAAATATTGCTAAGTAGTAGTAGTTTACCAAAGAATGTTTGGGCCAAAGCCGTTGCTACTGCATGTTATGTACTAAATCGTGTAACACTTAGATCAATGACTAAGAATACATGCTACGAAATGTTTTTCGGTAAGAAACCAAAAGTTTCATATTTTCGTGTTTTTGGTTCTAAATGCTTTATTTTGAATACTAAAGATAATCTTGGAAAATTCGATCCAAAAGTCGATGAAGGAATTTTTGTTGGTTATTCAAATCATAGTAAAGCTAATATAATTTTTAATAAACGAACTAACACTATAGAAGAAAGTCTTCATGTTTCCTTTAACGAAGATTTTAAGAATAACAAAAATAATGATGATGAAGAAGTTTTCGATAATAACAATAATGATGATGATGATGATAATACTCTTGTACCTTGAAATAATATCACAAACAATAATAATAATGATAATCTTTTAAGATTCGAGATCTTTCAAGATCTCCATCTCGGATCTTAAAAGATCATCCGATTAATTATATAATTGGTGACTTAAACACAAGAATTTCAATTAGAAATCAACTGAATCAAATGAGTCATGTAGCTTTCATATCTAACTTCGAACCGAAAAATTATAAAGTGGCATCAAAAGATGATTTTGGGATTTTAGCAATGCAAGATGAACTAAATCAATTTGATCGAAATGATGTATGGGAACTCATACCAAGACCAAATGATCAATCCGTAATAGGAACAAAATGGGTTTTCAAAAATAAATCAGATGAAAATGGAAACACAGTTCATAATAAAGCAAGGTGATTTGCTCAAGGATATAACCAAGAAGAAGGAATTAATTATGAAGAAACATTTGCCCCCAATAGCACGTCTTGAAGCTATAAGAACATTAATCACCTTTGCGTGTCATCATAATTTCGAATTATTTCAAATGGATGTTAAAAGTGCATTTTTAAATAGATTTATAAAAGAAAATGTTTACGTTGAACAACCACCTTTATTTGTTCACAAAAATATCCGAAATGTTTTCAAACTTAAAAAGGCATTATACGGGTTAAAACAAGCACCCCGTGCTCGGTATGAGAGAATAAAAGCACATTTAATAAATTCTGATTTTTAAATTGGTAAAATTGATACAACTTTATTTATAAAATAGAAAATAATGATATACTAATTGTACAAATCTATGTTGATGATATCATATTTGGATCAACCAACGAAAAACTATGTACCAATTTTTCAAACATAATGAAAAATGAGTTTGAGATGTCTCATATGGGAGAATTAAATTTTTTCTTAGGACTACAAATAAAACAATTAGAAAATGGAATTTTTATAAACCAAGAAAAATATTATAGTGAATTAATAAGACGTTTTGGAATGGATAATACATCTAGTAAACCAACTCCAATGGGCACTAGTTTACATTTGGATAAAGACGAAATGGGAAAGATTTTGATAAAAAATTATATGGAAGTATGATAGGATCTCTACTATACTTAACAGCTAGTAGACCTAATATAATGATGAGTTTGTGTTTATGTGCAAAATTTCAAGCACAACCTAAGGAATCACATTATTGAGCGGTTAAGAGAATCTTACAATATTTAACCAACACCAAAGATTATGGCCTTTTTTACCTGAAAGGCAGCTCCTTTGAACTCGTATCATATAGTGATGTGGATTTCTATGGTTGCAAAATTGATAGAAAAAGTAAAAGTGGCATATGTCATTTTATTGCTCAATCTCTAGTTTCGTAGTTTAGTAAAAAGCAAAATTGTGTTTCCCTCTTGGCATGTGAAGCCGAGTATATCTCCACTGCCTTAGCGTGTTGACGCAACGGATTAAACAAAAACAAGGTAGATCGATGAAAGTAGCAATCGGTGGATTGAGAAATACTGAAATGCCCAAATTCGTTGATCCGAAGATACCGAATTCTAGCTATCTCTGACACGTTGATCGCGCACGATACCGTGAAGAGAGATCTACAATTCTTCGAGCGTTGATCAAGCGCACTTGATTTCGCGAATTGGCTTCAACGATCGAAGATTCGAGCGCACTCGAATGTCGAAGGTGGAGATAGGAGATTACACTCAACTACCGATTTAATTGAAAGCACAAAGCTAAGAAACAAGAATTTTATTCAAAAATCAACTAACTCAAAATGTACAACACACTCCCTATTTATAGTAGTTTACAATCCAGACCCTTAAGTCGTTCACGACTTACGACTCATCATAAGTCGGCAGCGACTCAACCATCACGACTCAGGCACCTGTATTACAACCCACACAACATCACGAATTTACAACACTTAGGTCGTATACGACCTAACAGACACACGACTCACGAGTTACAACACATATATACACCAGTTCAACAAAACCCCCACGATATACGACTTAAAACCTAACGACTTATCAATGCCCACGAGTTAGCAGGTGCCGCAACTCACGACTCAACAACAAGCGACTTACCCTAGTTCTTAAGTCGTGAACTCCCTTCTTCAGCATCCTCGTTAGGTCGTAGACGACCTAAATCACTGCCCTTAAGTCGTAGCCGACTTAAGTCTTGCGCGTTCTCAACTCGTACTGCTACTTCGTTGTCTCGTGGCGCTCCTCCTGTAGTCTTAAGTCATAGCCCCTTTCCCTTAAGTCGTGGACGACTTAAATCTCCTTCCTTAGGTCGTGACCCGCTTGAGCTGGTTCATCCCCATAATAAGGTACCAGATGTTTAACATTAAACACATCATATGTATATACATCCTCTGGCAGCTTCAACTTATAAGCATTTTCATTAATCCGTTTCACGACTTCAACAGGACCAATTTTCCTAGCTTTCAACTTGTTATAAGCGCCCACTGGAAAACGATCTTTTGTTAACACAGCATATACCATATCTCCTTCATTAAACTCAACATTTCTTCGCTTCAGATCTGCAGAGCGTTTATACTTCTCATTCGCCTTCTCCAATCGTTCCTGAACGATTTTATGACATTCAGTCAATCCATCAACAAAATCTACAGCTCGTTTTACCTTCCCCTTCGGTTGTGGTACTACCGTTAAGTCCAATGGTCCCTTTGGCAAGTTTGAATACACAACTTGGAATGGACTGAACCCTGTGCTACGATTTACCGCATGATTATGAGCAAACTCTGCCTGGCATAACTTCATGTCCCAACTCTTCAGATTATCTTTCACCAGACATTGCAATAAATTCCCCAACGATCTGTTAACCACCTCCGTTTGTCCATCAGTTTGTGGATGGTAAGCGCTACTAAAATTCAGCTTCGTTCCGACCATCTTCCATAAACTTAGCCAGAAATGACTCAGAAAACGAGTAACCCTGTCCGACACAATAGATTCTGGTAATCCATGAAGTCGATATATCTCTTTGAAAAATAACTGAGCAACATGAACAGCATTCGCCGTCTTCTTACAAGCAATAAAATGTGCCATTTTCGAAAATCGGTCAACCACCACATAAATGGAATCATTACCACGCTGCGTTCTTGGCAATCCCAACACAAAGTCCATACTCACATCAACCCAAGGCTTAGTTGGTACAGGTAATGGCATATATAATCCAACATTGGTCGCAGTTCCTTTCGAAACCTGACAGATATGACATCGCTCCACAAACCTTTCCACTTCTTTCCTCATTGATGGCCAAAGGTAAGATTGAGAAATCAGCTGTAGTGTATGGTCTCTACCCACATAGCCCTCTTCATGTAGCTCCTTCACAATCTGCATTCTCAAACTACAATCCGGTACGCATAATCCATTTCCTTTAAACAGAAAACCATCCACCATCATAAACTCATCTGTCTCCCCCTTCTTGACTTTATCTACAAACTTTGTGAAGTAAGGATCATCAACGAATAATTCTGGTAATAATTCAAAACCTGTCACCTCAACTTTCATTGTTGTCAATAAATGACTCCTCCTACTCAAAGCATCAGCCACACGATTCGTCACTCCTGACTTATGTTTGACAACAAACGTAAACTGCTGCAAATAGGCAATCCATGATGCATGTCTTGCTGAAATCTTGTCTTGCCCTTGTAAATGCTTCAACGCCTCATGATCAGTGTACAGAACAAACTCTTTCTGAAATAGATAGTGTCTCCAGTGTTTAATAGCTTGCACAACAGCATAAAATTCCACATCATATGTACTATATCTCATCTTCGCTCCTGATAGCTTCTCACTAAAATATGCAATAGGACGTCCCCTCTGACTCAACACTCCTCCAATCCCAACCTTGGATGCATCAGTATGTAGTTCAAATACTAACTGAAAATCCGGTAATATTAGAATTTGTGTAGACGTCAGCAGCTCCTTGATCTTCCCAAAAGCATCCCCTGCTTCCTTTGACCATGAAAACTGTTTACCCTTCATACAATCTGTAACAGGTGCCATCACACTACTAAAGTGTGGAATAAATCTTCTATAAAATGAAGCCAACCCGTGAAAACTACGAACTTCCGTTATCGTCTTGGGTTGCGGCCAATCTCTGATAGCTTCAACTTTACTTTGGTCCACCTGTATTCCTTCTTTCGATACAACATACCCCAGAAATAAAACACTCCTTGCCATAAAAACACACTTCTTTGTAGCAGCGTAGAATTGTTCTTCATGAAGGATAATTAACACTTTCCTCAAATGCTGAACATGCTCTTCTGTACTAGCACTGTAGATCAGAATATCATCAAAGTAAACCACCACAAATTTCCCAATGTACGGCCTGAAAATTTGGTTCATCACCCTCATGAATGTACTCGGTGCATTCGATAGACCAAACGGCATCACCAACCATTCATACAATCCTTCCCTCGTCTTGAATGCTGTCTTCCATTCGTCCCCTGGTCTAATGCGAATCTGATGATAACCACTTTTAAGATCAATCTTTGAAAAGATCACAGACCCACTGATTTGATCTAACAGATCATCAAGCCTCGGCATCGGAAATCTGTATCTGACTATTATCTTGTTCAATGCTCTACTATCTGTGCACATCCTCCACGTTCCATCCTTCTTGGGTACCAACAAAGATGGCACTGCACAAGGACTCAAACTCTCCTGAACTCGCCCCTGTTCCAGTAATTCCTCCACCTGTCTCCTTAACTCTTCGTGTTCCCTTGGACTCATCCGATAGTGTGGTCTATGAGGCAATGCAGCACCTGGCACCAAGTCAATCTGATGTTGTATGTCTCTAAGCGGTGGTAACTCCTTCGGTAACTCCTCTGGAAACACATCATTGAATTCCTCCAAATCTGGTTTCACTTCCTTTGGAATTTCAGCAACTTCACTGCTTTCATGCCCAATCAACATAAAAACTTCAGGACTCTCCTCTATCTCTTCCACTAATTCCTTCAATGACAACAAGGTTTTCAATTCCTCAATCTCCTCTAGCTTGTTCTCATCCTGCTGTCGCTTCTTCGAAACTAATGTGATCTTCGTGCCTTCGAACAAGAAACTATAACTATTCGTTCGACCATTATGCTGTACTTCACGATCGTACTGCCACGGCCTCCCCAACAGCAAATGGCAAACATCCATGTCAACCACGTCACACCAAACCTCATCCTTGTATTTCTTTCCAATAGAAAATGGAACATGAGCTCGCCTCTCTACTTTTACTTCTCCTCCTTTCCTCAACCAAGCAAGTTTATATGGACTAGGATGTTTCTCCATTTTCAGTTTCAACTTTCTCACAGCTTCCGTTGAAATGATATTATCACAACTCCCAGCATCAATGACAAATTTACAGACCTTTCCCAAAATAGTGCATGTTGACTGAAAGATGTTACTCCTCAACCAACTCGACTCTTCCTCCTGCTTCGGGGTTAAACAAGATCTTCGTAGCATCAGATTACATCCCTCGTCTCCCGACACTTCTTCTTCCTCATTATGCTATGAATTATGATCTTCTTCGACATCCTCATCCTCCACTTCAACAATCATGGTTCTCTTCTTCGGTTTTGGACATTCGCTTCTCTTATGACCCACTTCCTGGCAATTATAGCATTTGAAACCATTTTTGACTTTCGTCTTTCCAACCTCATTCACAACTGGTTTTGCAACAGCTTTTGAAACATTAGAACTTCCACTAACACCCTTCACTTGATTGTTGGAATTTGTAAACACACCACCTCCTCGTCTTCCCTGTTTCTCCCAAGCCAACGTTTTCTGGTGTTCTTCTGCTACAGATCTGGGATCAAACATATTTACCTTATCTTGAATCTGCATACGCAATCCTCTAACAAATCTAGCTGTTAATTGTTCCTCTGTCTCCATGATATCGTTCCTTGCAATTAGTTGATAGAATTCATCAGCATAGTCATTAACAGACTTTGTTCCTTGCCTCAAGTTTTGCAGCCTCTGATACATAAGCGATTGATAATTATAAGGTAAGAATGTGGCTTTCATCATTTTACTCATCTTTTCCCATGATTCAACCTTTGACTTCCCCATCCGTTCACGTGTAAGTTTGGTTTGCTGCCACCACGTCAAAGCTCTACCCCTCAACCTTGTAGCAACCAACTTCACTCTACGATGTTCTGGAACTTCCTTGAAATCAAAAATTTCCTCCACATTAGACAACCAGTCCAAAAACTCTTCAGCTTGCATACCTCCTTTGAATTCTGGAATTTCAGTCTTCATCCCAGATTCCCACTTGTGATCATACTCCGACTGACTTCTTCCTTGTCCATGTCCTCGTCCATGAACACTACCACCTTCATACTCTTCCTCGAAATCTGATGTATATCGATGTCGATCCTGACCACCAACATCTCTACTACCATCAAGTCTTCCTCCAACATCCCTTCTATCTACATTCCTCCGTTCTCGATCATTCATGTTCCTCCCACATCTTTGATCATCATCAACACTTCTTTCTCGATTGGAATGTGGTGAGAGTCTACTTCCCCTATGGTTGGATTCAGGCGAAACCCTTCTCCGATTCTGATTAATCTCCAACATTATCTTCTCCAATCGTCCAATCCCTTCATTAAGCTTTTCACTAAAGTTTTCATTAATTCATTGCTCCATCTCATCAGCTTCTTCACTTCTATACAAAGCTTCTACGTTTTGGTGACGATTAGCTCTTCTCGGCGGCATGGTTGATTCTTCAAAACTTTGACTTTCGGCCTTGAACAAACAAATGATCAAATGATACCAAATGATACACTTTCAATCTACTCTCGGATCCAACTCCAAGTTTCAAACACCTTTCGAACTTTGATCCAAAATGAAATGGATCGAAAACTCCAACCTTGTTGCAATTTGCGATGAACACGACGAACACAAATTTCTCCAAATAATGCAACTTGCAATCTCCAACACTTCTACGTAGCTCGGCTCAACACTTCAAGCTCGGCTAACACTTCAACTTCGAAATTCTCGGCTCCAAGACTCGATTTAGCTATGATTGGCTAAAACAAGTTCTGATACCAAACTGACGCAGCGGATTAAACAAAAACAAGGTAGATCGATGAAAGTAGCAATCGGTGGATTGAGAAATACTGAAATGCCCAAATTCGTTGATCCGAAGATACCAAATTCTAGCTATCTCTGACACGTTGATCGCGCACGATGCCGTGAAGAGAGATCTACAATTCTTCGAGCGTTGATCAAGCGCACTTGATTCCGCGAATTGGCTTCAACGATCGAAGATTCGAGCGCACTCGAATGTCGAAGGTGGAGATAGGAGATTACACTCAACTACCGATTTAATTGAAAGCACAAAGCTAACAAACAAGAATTTTATTCAAAAATCAACTAACTCAAAATGTACAACACACTCCCTATTTATAGTAGTTTACAATCCAGACCCTTAAGTCGTTCACGACTTACGACTCATCATAAGTCGGCAGCGACTCAACCATCATGACTCAGGCACCTGTATTACAACCCACACAACATCACGAATTTACAACACTTAGGTCGTATACGACCTAACAGACACACGACTCATGAGTTACAACACATATATACACCAGTTCAACAAAACCCCCACGATATACGACTTAAAACCTAACGACTTATCAATGCCCACGAGTTAGCAGGTGCCGCAACTCACAACTCAACAACAAGCGACTTACCCTAGTTCTTAAGTCGTGAACTCCCTTCTTCAGCATCCTCATTAGGTCGTAGACGACCTAAATCACTGCCCTTAAGTCGTAGCCGACTTAAGTCTTGCGCGTTCTCAACTCGTACTGCTACTTCGTTGTCTCGTGGCGCTCCTCCTGTAGGCTTAAGTCGTAGCCCCTTTCCCTTAAGTCGTGGACGACTTAAATCTCCTTCCTTAGGTCGTAACCCGCTTGAGTTGAGTCGTGAACGACCTAAGACTTTTCAACGACTTAGCTTCTTCACAGAATTCGTAGCCTGGATTGCATTATTAGGTCGTAACCTTTTATCTCTTGCTTTGATATGTTATGGACGACCTAAAGCTGCTTCGTTAAGTCGTGTACGACTTATAGCCGCTTCGTTAAGTCGTGGACGACTTAGGACTTTGACAATTATGGGTTGCGCTGCATCACGTGTGCTCAAGTAATTTATATGCATCAAACATTTCAAGATTTCGGAAAAGTTATAACTAAATCGTCTATATATTATGATAATACGAGTGCTATAAATTTGTTTAACCAATCTCAAACTAAACATATTGATATTCGCCACTATTTTCTAAGAGATAATGTTGAAAAAGGTATCATCTCTCTTGATTTGTTAACAAAGAAAATCAATTTGCAGATATTTCACTAAACCACTATGTGAATTAACTCTTATAATGCTAAGACGAGATCTTGGTATATGTTCACTTAATGAATTAATTTTATAAAAATTAACTAATATATGCCAAAAATATTAAACACTTTTTTCTCCTACCACAAAATTGTAAGTATAGTTCTTTTTAGTAAAATCTTTAAACCACCATAACTGAAAACTATTAACAATCATATAGTTAAAGTAATTCCAACCTTACAAATTATTTACTAAAAATACATTAAATGTTCTTTTTATATATGGATATTTTGTAAAAGAAAGATAAAACATCAAGATTGTTTAAATAGAGAATCTAAAAATGTCTTCCAATCACGACTTCGCTTACTCAACAATTGATTTTAGCTCACCCTCATCAAAGAGTACATATGTGTCACCAATAAAATCCACTCCTTCTTCGAATAAATCATTCTCACTAAATATTATAACATCATCTACATATCACACCGTCTACTCTCCAAAAGGAAAGAAAGTCAAACGAGCAATTAATCTTGAACCATCGTCTATCAATACTAAAGTTGATGAAATTTATCACCATCGACAAGAAATGATGAGAGTTTAAAGAGAAATGTATTACGAGCAATAAAGACAAGGATCTCTTCTTAACTTTCTCGAACAATGTATTTTGGCAATCTGTGGTCATTTTCCAACGAAAGATTGTTTACATAAAAAATCTCCTAGTTTAATAGAAACTCCCGTACAAACTTACAATGTTACTCCAAGAAACTTATGAGAGGAAGTGCCATTGAACCAAGACTGGAATCACACTCCAGTTCGTCCAATTGGTCTCCACTTAAGCGCTCAATCGAGCATACTACAAATAACACAATCTCTTAGGATCGAACTGAGCACAAGAAATCAGATGCATTAAGGTAGAAATAATGTTCTACAATACATAAATGTCAATATATATAAATAAATATGTAATAATAAAAATTTGTATTTATATTTGCTTGATAATAATAAATAAATATTAATTTTGTTATATAAAACACCTCTAAAATAATTTAACATATAAAATCAAAAAAAAATAAACTATATGAAAAAGAACAAAATATACAGTATATAGCTATTCCTTCAGCTCAGTCGACTGAGATCATTAAACTCAGTTAGCTAGAACCACAAACAAATTCTGGATAAAAAACTGCCCATTTTAATCGACTGCGGCATGATTTCAGTCGAATGAACCTAGTGCTTAGCCAACTAAAATTCTTTCAATAGTCTACTAAACTAAACTATAGTTTCTACCTTGAAAAATACCACTTTCAGTCGACTGAATCCTAGTTTCAGTCGACTGAATGGCATGGTTCCAATTTTTACAAGGTGAAACGATCCTGACTCGGCCTTCGAAAATCGACACCTGTACTTCACTTGTACTCGAATGCCGCAGATTCAAACGCCGAATCTGGCTCGCCGGAGCTTATAACACAGTAAGTATAACAACACAGCGGAAGAAAGAAATGAATGATATCATATATAACTCCAACGAATACAATATCCAGAATGATATACAACAATGATATTAGTATGATACAACAATATCAGAGACAAATAATAATGTTACAGCGGAAACAACAGAACTGATAACTCCAAATGATCTGAAAAAGAGCATGAGTCCACCAACTCCAATATCAAGCTCGAACCCCCTATCACATCTCACTAAGAGAAGCAAGGTCCGTAGTCCTGAACTCCAAAAACTGAACTAGCTCCAACTAATCTACTAAACCTGACTATCTGAAAAACCCAACTCTAGACTGCCCGTGTGGAAAATTGTGGGCACCCAAAGTTTAGGAAAGGAACAATAAACTCCAGGTCAGTCATGGGACTAGTGTGAGTAACAAAAATAGTTTATCTTTAAAACAAATAACAAAAGGATTTTAAACATTGAAATCCGTAATGCTTTTTGGAAAATGAAACTACCATAAGGCCTCCCGGCACACACACAATGCAATCGCACACATGGGGGAGATTTCTCCTTATGATAGTCAAACATGCTTACTACGCAAAAACACCTTTGATATTATTACTAGTGCATAGTGTAGGAAACATTTCGAAAATATAATATTAATCTTAGCCAGCATACAACCATTATTGTATGCCTACTATAGCTACTATGTTCAATAGCAGGTTATCGCCACATTCCATAGCAGGTTATACAAGTCTGTTCCGGGTTTATATCTCAAAGTGTAATGTATTTGAAAGAAATCAGCTTTATATAATATAAATCTCCGCCACATTCCATAGCCTACTATAATATAAATCTCCGGGTTTATCGCCACATTCCATAGCCTACTATAATATAAATCTCCGCCACCAAACAGAAATGTATTTGAAAGAAATCAGCTTTATATCTCAAAGTGTAATATCAGACATATGGCCATACAAGTCTGTTCCGGGTTCGAATAGAACCGAAGGCACTTCTAAAGAAGCCCTTGCAATCCGGATAATCCCTAATCACGTCCGGACTCCCCACCACATATGGAGTCTCTATACCGGGGACCAGTCGATGCAGAGACATTCGACGAGTTGTCCTTTCGTTTTCGAAAATATCCGGTCTTTAAATGCTATCCATAATGTCGTATCATTATTCGGAATGGGTTATATAACACAAAGTCCTCTCCCGGCTAAACCGAATAATGAGCGCAATATTTAAAACATATGGATATGGGATTTCAGTTAAGTCGCAACTTATTATCCAAAACTTTTCTTTTTCAAATGGTTTAAACACATTACCATTTTAATCTTTTACACAAAAAGATTCATCTCACAAAATTCACCCAGTTTCACAAAGATTTATTCACAAATTTTCAAATCGATTTCCATTTCAATTGGATTAACTCGTTAAATCTTTAAATCTTTAAATCAAAGATTTAATTGATAGCTTTCAAAACACGTTTCCAAAGATTTATTCGTAATTTGGAAAACCATTTTCAATTCAAACTTGAAATTCCTTTAATTCAATTTGGAAATTCATTTCTTATAAGAGCTTTTATCATTCAAAACAATTAGTTTCCATTCTGGAAAACTAATTACAATTTACAGAAGTTAAAGCCATTCAAATATAAAATCTAGATTCAAATCTAAATTTCCAAAACCCATACCTTTAAATGGTTAAAAATCCATATAAACACCTTTATAACTTGTATAATCTTTTAGACCATAGTTCCCGAATCATTGAATTCAATTTCAAATATTGAATTCAAATTCAAGTCAAATTATTTAATGTCAAGTTTTATTAAGTTATTTAAAATAACTTTTATTTTTAAAACTCATTTACAAAGCTCTCAATTCTAATTCCAAAACTATTTTGGATTCCAGAATTCAATCTTTAAAATTGTCAAAATCTGTGACTTAACCGATTTCCACGTGAAATCCATAATTGTGTGTGTATGGTGTAGTCCAGGGGTTTTACACAATAGTGCAACATCATTCGATCATCACAGATCAAAATACAGAAAATATAGTTGATAAGCGGTATAACTATAACGCTTATCTTCCATTCACAGATCACAGATATATATATATATATATATATATATTACAGATAATAGATTACATTCATCCCAGATAAATAAACTACATTACAGATCACCACCCAAATCAGGATACATCACAAAGCATCACATATCAGGAATATCAAACAATTCAACCATTCAAAAAAATCCAAACATCCATAAGTAGGATCAATTTAATTATTTGATTAATTTAATCAAATTAATTTCTATGAATAAATTTGCTAGTCATGGTAAAATAATAATCAATTAATTACAAAACATTTAATAAATTGTCCTTTGATTAATTATTAATTAACCCTTAGTTAATAATTAATCCTTAATTAATTTTCTTAATTAATACAAATTAACTACTCCTTAAGTGATAATTATTTCTTAATCACTTTCCTTAACTTATTAACCTTTAATAAATTAATTATTCTCAAATTAATTGCCTTGGTTAATTTATCACATATTCTTAAATTAATTATTGCTTAATTACTTGATTAATCAACTTTAATTATTAATTAATATCTGATTAATAATCCTTAATTTATAAATTAATTATTCCTTACTTAATTAATCTTTACCCCTTGATTATTTAATTTAATCTTAATTAATCACATTTATTAATTAATCCTTAATTAATTACATTAATTAATTAACCCTTAATTAATTAGCATTTAATTAATTATCCTTTATTAATTACAATAAGTGATTATCCTAATCAATTATATTAATAAATCAGAAATTAATTTTAATCACTTGATTAATCAACTTTTATTATTAATTAATTATTTTTAATTAAATAAATTTCTTAAGTAATTAATTACCCTTAATTACTTTTACTAATTAATTTCCTTTAATTAATTATCCTTAATCAAATCTCATAGATTAATTATCCTTAATTACTCATCATAAATCAATTGACTCTTAACAAATTAATTAGTCTTTTCAAATAATCTTTGAAATAGATTCATTATTAACTTACAATGTTTATGTTAAATTAATGTTTTATATAACAAAAACATTCCATCTTACAATATTAAGTTTATTTAAATTAAACTTTTAAAATAAAGGTTATATAGATTAAATACTCAAAACTCAATTAAATTGAAATAACTTTATTTTAAAAACCTTTAGCAAATTTAAAACTTAGTTAATTTAAAATAAATTTTATTTATAGTCTTTTAACCCAATTCTAAACTTGGATAACTTCTAACATTCACAAAAACTTTGGTTTTAGCAAAATTGTTTCAAAATTTTTTTTTCGCTTTAAAGTTAAAAACTGCTTTTCTCTTAATTCCATAGACCCGAGTATTTTCAAAATCTTCCCGAGCCTTACTTTGGGTTTCACCATTTCCACTCTCTGCTTCGAGACACTGATGCAAATAACTCGAGACCTCCTTCGAGTTTACCCCATCTTCCCCAAATTCCACAAACCAAACATCATAGCGTACGCGTGCATGTGTACACGCAATCGGAGCGACTCCGATCATCAACGCCTACGCCCACCAGTCACCGATCATCTCCTCACCTCGCATGAACACCCCGATTCCTCAAAAACGACATCTATCGAAATCGAGCTTTTCAATTTGTCTGGGACCAAAACTTACTGGCGAAAAACTTCCTCACCCCGACACCACCGTCCACCAGCGACCACACACCTCTGCCCAAAGCTTCGCCGACCAACCATCCATCTTTTCCCTCCAGTCCGATGAACTCCGTTCATCAGAGACGACACAAAGACCTCCGAAAACCCAACCAACCCCAATCCTAAATTAAACCCTAAAACGTTGCTGACTGGCCACCACGACCAATAAAAAAAACTTCGGTTATTTTTCAGATGATCATTACCCTTCGAACTACCCTCGACAAAACTCACGACCCACAATTCGACGTGGATCACCAGCATTTTGCAAAAATGCGAATTCCGTTCAACCTATGAATTCTCGACATATACTTACTTAAAAATCACGAGACTTGTTTCAAAAATCACTATTTCGTAATATAAACATGATTATGTAACCAGATCTTTAAAATTAAGATGTTCATTTTTGCTGATATATATTGATTTTACTGTAAAATGTTATTTTTCAGAATATTTACTTAATAATTTTTACCTAATATTATTTTTAAAAATAACCTTACCTTGTTATCAACAACTTCCTTTCAGGAATCATACTCTAAAATGTTTTAAATATGAAGATATGAATGTTTTTCTCTGATGGATTTCGGGTTTGTTATACAGAGTATATACATATATACATTCACAGGCATGCACAACACAATTCACACCATATATCATCATTTTTCACAACAACCACATCACAATCATAAAAATACACTCAAATTCAAACTAGAATAGGTCAGTTTGCTCACTTGAGTTTGAAAGACAGAGTAGATTGTAAATTTGAAAAACTGGGAGAAGATGTTGATTTATGAAAATCTTGATTTACTTGGATCTGGAAGTTGCGTTTGAATCAAGTTGAAGTTGTTGCTAGTTTTAGTTTTGAAAAGATGCTGGCATTAGAAAATCTCAGGTTGAAGAAGGAGCTTTGCAGGCTATGATTTGAAACTTGAAAATGGTTTGCATTTGCTTTATGAACGAAAATAGAAAGTTTTTACAGTGTAATATTATTTTGTTGTACAACATAGGACATATATTTTTTTCTTTTGGTGGCTGATAGAATATGGCATTAATTGCCATTGCCTTCTCTTGCAAGCTAATAGATATTTATATTTTTTTTTCTTTTGTTCATACTTATCCATATTTTGTTCACATTTGAATATATAATGTTGTTTGTATTTTCTTCTTTTGTTTGAACGTATATGTTTATTTTACACTTATGTTTACATACTTGAATATATTCTATTTTTCTTTCTTGAATTATACTTTGTAATATTACTTTATAATATAAATAAATCTCTATTTTAATATGTTGTTGGATTTTATCAAATGTTTACTTTAGATTTTATAGTTTATCTTATATATATTTATTTATTTCTATTTCTAACATAACCCATAAATTTTAAATTATTTATTTTTATATTTGTGTCAAATGTCTATACTTTTATATTTATTTTTAAACCATTTATTTAAGATTTAAATTCAAATCCAATATATATATATATATATATTCAAATTTACTCATGTAATTCAATATCTTACTATTCAAATTTAAATGATTTAACACATTTTTATTTTAATCTGGAGAAACTCGAATCAATTTACCAATTAATTTCACCATTTTTTTTTCCGAAAATTAAATTAATTATCAATTCAAACTTATTGAAAATCCGGGATCGTTACACAAGGCCTAAACAACATTACCTTTCATCACTTCTCTCTTCTTCAATCAAAAACTCTTGAAATATTTTCTCCCAAAATTCAATGGCACCTCGCCAAAAACAGATGGTTTCTAAGAAAAGACCTCTCAAAGGAAAGGAACTGGCTGGACCATCCCATCCGGAGTTTGCTTCTGATGAACGGTTGCTCCAATGGCTTAATGGAAGCAAGAAATCACTTACCTACTTTAACGATCTCAATGATAAGAGAATCTTTTAGGAAACTTTCTACAAGATGTTCGATTTCACTGAATTTGGGATTGAACAATTAGCTCGAGATCATGGATTTATTTCATTGATTGACGCTAAAAAAAACAAGGTAAAAATTTACCCTTCCCTTGTTAGGATGTTTTATGCCAATCTTCAAGGAGATTTCAACAAACCCCCAAATAACAATGATGATGGAATTCTATGGAGTAGAGTTTTAGGAGTTGATATTGTTTTGAATGTTCATGATTTAGGCGTTATATTAGATTGTAACAATACCGGTCTTGAATTAGATGATATAGATCACAATAAGTTTGCTTATGATTCCGTTAGTTATCGTTTTTGGACCGTGAAGAAGGAAAACATTTCTGTCAATTTACGACCCCAAGCTCGGATTATTAATAAAATGATCCTTCGCACTGTTTTGCCATGAACCGAGAGCTATGAGAAAATGTATGACAATAATTACAAAATTTTATATGCTCTTTATTTTAATCATAAGTTAAATTGGGCTAAAATTATCCATGATGAAATCAATAGCTTTCATGCCCATACCCGTCACATTATATTTTTTGGTTCCTACTTAACAAAGATTTTTGTTCACTATGAGATTAATATTGAAAATTTGCAAGATCTTCTTAACCCGGAAATAATGGATCAAAAATCAATCTCTCTTATGAAGCTTCCTTCTAAGATGGAGACTTTTCCTTCTTATAATGATTATTTATCTCGTCTAGTTCATGACATCATTGCTCAATCATTATCTCAACAAGTTGAACAAGAGAATATTCAATAAGAAATTCCAGAAGAGGTCAATTGGAGTTCAAACAATGATCAAGGAATTTCATTGTTCAAGCCTTTAAAGAATGTTTCTTCTTCTGATGCAATATTTAAAAATCAAGATATTATCTTTAATCAGCAATAGAAATTGATTAAACGTCAAAGGACATTTGAGAAAACAACTCTTGGCTTTCTTGAGAAAATTTGAAACAAACTTGCCTCATGTTCTCGTCCATCTTCACCGTAGGAATCGAATCCAGAATCTTAGATTATCTTTGGTTGGTAAGTTGGTTTACTTGCTGGTATTTTAGTTTGGTAAAAAGTTGGTGTCTTGTTCTTTATGTTTGGTATCTTAAATTCTCTTTGTCTCTAGTCATTTATGTTATTCTACTGTCATGGCAGTTATGTAGTCTTGTGAACATCGTCTTTTGTGTCCGTTTGTGTTGAACCTATTACATGGTCAAAGTTGTTTACTTAACTACTATGTTATTGTGTTTTGTTATTGTGTTGAACTTGTTATGTTATTGTGTTTTTTTCTATGTTCATGTACATATTGCTATGTTCTACTGTGATTATTCTTTTCTTCTCTTACAATTATCGTATTCAAACTCTATTGTATTATCTTCTTTTTGTTGATGACAAAGGGAGAGAAATTCATGATAGGGAGAGCTTACACTTAAGGGGAGATAACTTGTTATTTATTTTAATACATATAGTTGTCATCATCAAAGGGGGGGGGGAGATTGTTAAAGCTTTGGTTTTAGTATTTAATGATGACAACTATATCGTCATATATATCTAGTACATATCCAGTATGCAGGAATACAAAAAAACCAAGATAAATCATCTATACTCAAGCGTTTCAACAAATCAAAAGACTGTCAAACTACGATTATGTATGTGGTCTTAGAATTAATTGTAAAAACCTCCTTGGTAGTTCATATTCATGCACATACACACCTGCATGTAGAAAGTTTAAATTATCAAAGAGTTTGAAAAGGTTTTGAAAAACAAAAAATGCATAAACACAAAATTCTCTAGAGTTCAATCGACTGAACACTTTTCTCAGTCGACTGAGGGAGTCAACTGAGAAAAGTATTCAGTCGACTGAACCTTACAATTTTTATTATAGCTAGTTTGTTTTCAAATTTCACACGTACTTTCAAGTTTTTATTCAGTAGACTAGCTCTTATACTCAATTGACTGATCACTGCATAATTGGTATTTTCTGAAAAGACATTTCGAAGAGTGCAATCTTTTGTACTTATCTCTTTGAACAGAAATGACTATATATGAATGATTGTACCATTTATCACAACTCTTTGATTTATATAGATATACTTCAAGATCATAAATCATTTTAACTTTAGAACTCTCTATCTTACTACTTTCTGGTCTCATACTCTCTTAAGTGCTTATCACTATTCTATTACATTCTACCTTCGAGAATCATTCAGTTCACTTCCATAATCACAAATCACACATTTCCAATCAACAAGGAGATTATAGGAAGAATTGTATTAGTAGTGAATATCCATGTTATTCAGGACACAAGCTTGTCAAAAAAACACTTTTGTATAAGCTTATTCCTTCGGGTGAAGCGAGGGTTATTGGTTAGTGAAACACTGAATGGGAGCTTTGAGACTGGACGTACGACAGGAGGTCTGAACCATTATAAAAATTCTAGTGTGATTACTCTTATTTACTTTATATTATCATACTCAGCTATATAATTCTTCTTAGATCAGTATATATACACTTATTATAAACATATGCCATATTATATACGATCCACTTCACTTACACTTTCATGGTTTCCAAAAGAATTCTAATGTATTAAAATCTTAGCTTTATTCACCTTTAATTTCTATAACTTTATTTAAAGCCTCTTCCCTCCACTTCTACAACTCCTCCTTGCTAAAAAAAGCCATATCACCTCCCTACAACCTTGGCCGATCTATTCCACCCCTAGCCCGAGCCATCTTGTCCTCTCCAAGCATCAAAAATTCAATTCCATTTTTGCTAAAGAATAGTAAAGTTCTAGGTCGCTTTCTAAAGTTAGTGGAAGGTCGGGTCAATTCGGTCAGTTTTTTTAGTAAGTAAAGCTAACTCTTTATTTAAATTTTCTAACTTTAATTATGATGTATACCTTGTTGTTAAATCATTGCTTGATTGGTTAGATATGATGTTGATTTGTATGTATACATATGCACTTAGATGTGATATTTAGTTCGACTTAAGAATTAAAGTTTGAAATAATTAGTTTTCCATACCTAAACTAATTACCTTAATTTATTAATCTAATAATCATTAATTAATTAAATAATTAGTTTTCTATACCTAAAATAATTTTGAAATACGTTTCTAAGATATACTCAAGTGAAAACCCCATTTAGATTTCAAAAAGAGTTCGTTTTTACGAACTGCACCCATAGCGACTATCGTTATATGACCGGTAATTTCAAAACTTGTTTTATACTCCAAATAGCTTTCAAAACTCTATATTTTATATTTTAATTTAGTTTTATAAGCTTTGAATATAGTTTTGAAAACTAAAAGTAAAGTTTTAAAGCTTTTATAAACCTTTCTAAAAAAATAAAGTAAGTAAAGAAATAAGATTTAAATAAGGGATTTCAATGTCGCAAATAAAGAAACTTTAAATGCTAACTTTTCTTTAGCATTCAACATTGTGTGTATGATTATAAACATATATATAGGACATAACATCATAACGTAAGCAAAGGTCCTAACTTGAAAAAAACTTTGCTAACTTTAACTTTACTTTTCTAAGTCTTTAACAACCATTACATCCAAACACATATGTATTCAAACAAACCAATATCATGCACCCAAAAAACAACATATTTAACAACCAAGTAAGTAAAAATCAAAGTTTTAAAAGCTTTAAATATAAGGGTGAGCTTACTCACCAAAACTTAACCAAATCAAGTCGAGCGTCCTTTAAACTTTAGATCGACCCTAGATCTTGAATTTGCTTTAGTAAAAATAGATTTTTGGAGGCTCTAAAATGTTAAAGTGGTTCGACCATGAAGGGTATGGCTTAGCCATCGCTAGTTTGAGGGTAGTGTGGGCTTTTTTTAGGAGGAGGAAGGTGAAGAAAGGAAGGAGGAGTGTTTAAATAAGGTTTAAGAGTTTAAAAGCGATTAAAGCTAATATTTTTAAACTTTAAAATTCATGGAAGCCATGGATTTTCCGAGGAAAGCTTTTTGGAGAAGGAACGAACTATATGAAATGAGAAATGAATGAAAAATGGAAAAGAGAAAATAAAAAATTTGGTTTTATACAAAACGCATTTAGTAAATTACCAAAATAACCTAATGTATACTACCTTCCACTCTTTGAATGCCACCTCATCATGCTTCCCTCTCCTCCTCATGTTCCACATGAAAATCATGCCCCCGTTCACTACATTGAGCCAACATGCATTTAATACACATTGTACTTATATTTCATAAGGCATCCTTTCATTTTAAACATCTTTTATTTTTATTTTTAATTTCATATAAAGCTACATCAAACTTTTAATATACTTAAGTGTGTATATATATGTAAAACATTTCTTAAATATTTTGTAAATGTACCTATATAATTATACAATAGTGCACACAATGTTTCCGACAACTTTTAGTCATCGGAAAATGGAAGGTTCAGAAAACGAATTCCGGTCATATTTTTGATTTTTCTTCAAACTAAATATATTTGTAAACAAATTTGGGAAACTATTTCACCATCATCATTTACTATTTAAAAGATTTTTATTTTAATTATAAAATCTATTATTTGAATATTTAAAATTAATTAAACATTTGCAAATCAAAGCGGTGACATTCCGGGTCGTTACACTCTCCCCCTTAAAAGAATTTCGACCTCGAAATTCTACCATAACCCTATACCAGAAACACTTAACACTGCTCATCAGTCCGTAGGATGTACATAGAACATTCCTATGAGAAATCTGATTGGTTCACTCATTTGAATACATAGCTTTTTTTTCCAAACTAGTATCGCTCACTCGATTCCCTAGTGTGGACTCCGATCAGGCTTCTTAATTAGAAGCCCCTATTATCCTTACATAGCTATATACTATGATAGAAAACTTTTGGTTCCTCATTAAGAAACCTTACCAAGTGTTCGTCGTCAAAAATCGAGTGATAAATTCTTGTTTGGAATGGTGTGTACCACCTTTAGTCAAGTACTCGAATCTTGGATCGAGAACTATGTGAAAAGGAGGAAGGAACTACGTACAACTTACATACTTAACTTATTGATTCTTACTACCCTACTATTTTCTACCCTCCTAAAAATATTTATGAAAATATTTCATAACAATTTCTACTTAGGTTTAAGCATTTTTAAATGATATAACTTTTTTACGAAACCTTCCATAAATTATTTTAATTTATTAATTTGTATAATACTCTCTTTCCTAAGAGTATATACAAAACATCTGATTTTTAATTCTATTCACTTTTAACTTATTCAGATGTAGTCCCACAATAATTTTGGGCATCAAAATTGAGTCGACCAATTTAACATCTTTACCCAATCGGTCTAGTAAGTAGCTAAGAAGAGTAGAATGCTGATATCCAAACTCAGTCCTAGAGTCTACTTTTTCTTAGACACTCTTAAGGTAAAGGTGTTAATTAGCTGGACCAATAACATCAAATAATATTTAACCTCCTAACTGATAAAACCCAAAAGTAACCGTTTAATAAAACCAAGTTTATTAAACCTTCTTATTAAATTAAATTAATATTAACTTCACTAAATAACCCATTTTAAATCAAGATACCTTATTATTTTCAAACCTTAGGAGCCAAATACCCGGGTTTTATTTCAAAAACCTTTTGAAGTGATACTTTTTTTAAGCCTTAGTAAATATACACATAGCCCAAGTAACAAAATGATATCAAGGAACTAGGTACTACCAAATAGTATCATGTTTCCCTTTACCAAGAAGGGAAATACTCAGGAGAAGTGTTTACCATTCGAACACATCTCCTGCCCATTTTTAGTCACTTTCGATTCACTCGAACTAGCTAATCATAAAAATTACTTCTTCTTTTCAAATCCCTTTTTGAAACAATATTATGTATATATTTCCAACTAAATAGTTTTTTAACAAAATATTTATCATCCACTTGCTTTGGATTCATTCGGATTCAAACTCGTTTCGATCGTACAATAACAAAGAGAATAATTTACTAAGTATACTACCACATCTGCTTAAGCAAACATTCGATTGTCACTTAGAAGATTATTCTTATCATCACAAATCAGATCGAGACTCATTCCATGAACTGTTCAAAGAAAAATCTTACTCTCAACTTTCCTTTCAAAATATTTATACCTTAAAGTATTTTTAAGTAAAATTATTACTAATTTTCCAAAATCATTTGAAAACTTTATCATAGCCACCAGGATTTAAATTCTCTGAAAATCCATCTTAGTTTCAAAATATATTTTATAATTCTGATTTATAAAATCAACTTTTTATAAAATCAACTTTTTATAAAATCATCCGAAGTGTTTCTTTTTATAAATACCTTCTATTAAAAACCCAATTTTAACCTAATATTATCAACGAATGTCTTATTGTCAAATATGAAACTTAATTCATAAGGTGTTCATTTCAATGTTCCCACAAATACTATCTACCCAACCTTTGGTTTAAAAAGAAGGATCGTAGATGAATCTACATTACATATCCAATGCTCAAGACCGAGCGAGCATGACTAATAAAACCCTATATGATAATAATTACATATTATTAATTCCTAACAAACAAGCACATCAACATAACTATATTAATTTTTGAAATTTTTTGCTATATATATAAAATATAGTCCTGGGTAAAATTATTTCATTTACCAATTTTAAAATTTATGTGTCAATTTTTCTTTTCAGGTGTTTAGGAATCCTTATCGATAACGGTGATCGAGCACATCGATCAAAATCCAAACTTAACAGACCAATTAACACAAACATATTTATATCACTAACAAATACACACTACACACACACACACTCAAATTCATTCTTGAATATTACCAATCCCATCTCTAATGAGTTACTCATTCTAGGGCATTATTAACCTTATCCCTAATGTGTTTACTCACCATGGCCTAGGTGTTCGCTCAACCTAAGCTCTGATATCAAGTGTGATGATCTTCATTTCTTACATCCAAAGATGTAACGATCCGAAATTTTATAGCCTTAATTTGCGATTATTTAATAAATTTTAAATATCAAAAAAATAGGTTTGATAATTAAAATATAACTCTTCAAATGATGGTAAAATAGATTTGTAACGACTCAGGATTGCCACTTTGAAATAGGCTATTTAAATACATTTCATATATTTAATAAATGGATTTATTTAGCAAATAAACCTATTTTAATTATTTAATAATTATGATAAAATAGTTTTCAAAATTTGTTTACCAAAATAGACAGTTCATAGAAAAATAGAAAATGTAACCGAAGAATGTTTTCCGAAAATTTCGACTTTTCGACACCCGAAAGTCATCGGGAACGTTGTGCACACTTGGTACAACATAAACACATTTATATATGTTAGTATTAGTATTTATTAAGCATACTTATATATACATATTAACTTATATGTATTTTATACCTAAGTAAGGATGTGACAAATTATGTTATAAAAGGCATATATATACATATAAACACACTTATATATATACAAATCATATGTCATACCTTAAGTACCCGATAGCCTGGCCTGAGGGGGGGGGGGTAACGTGTGGAGAGAGATGGTGGGAGGTATGGCAAGCATGCTTTCATGAAGGTTTATTATTATTTTATACTAAAGGTCATTTTACTAAATTACCCCTTTCATTTTCTATAAATACCTTCTATCTCTACACATTCTTCCTTTACACCATCATTTCCATATTCATTTTTATCCTCTTCATGTCTATAAGTTCATCCATGGCTTCCAAGAGAAATTCCTAAGCTAAAATTTGCGAATACACTTCTAAAAATCAAGTTAAATTGCCTCACTTCACTTCCAAATACCAATACTCTCCAAAACCCATACACCTCAACCACTTTGGTCTGAGCCTAATTGTGCTCTTGGCTAAGCCCATTTGCACCATAGAAGGTCACACTAGGTCATATTTTCAAGCTAAGGCGGTAGTGTTGTAGCCAAGTTTGGTGGAAGTTTAGTTTGATTTAGATAAGTTACAGTGAGTAAAGTTCATGTTTTTAAAACTGACGTTACTAACTTTTTAAATTTGTAAAATTTATGAGTTAAAATGTTGCTTAAGTATGTAGTAATGTTATATGTTGTATATGCATGCATATATGTTGATTTGGAATTGATTGCTTATGTCGAAGTTTGAGTAGGCGATAAAGATTATACCTTGAATATTGGAAAAGTTAGTTAGTATTTGTGAAGTAATATTCTTGCTTGTGATTATGCTATAATGATATGATTTGACATTGTGTTGGAATGTTGCATTTTTTGTATGTGGTCTGATGACATAAAGGTAGGATTCGCTAACCAAAAGCGACGTAGAAATCCGCTTTTTGTCGAAAGTTTGATTTTATTTCAAAGTGAAAAGTTTTCAAGTTTAAAACTTTGATTTGGTTTTCAAAAGATCATTTTTATGTTCTATAGGTGATAAGAGTTCAAAAGGTAAGTTTAAAAGTTAGAAATTTTTTTCGAGTTTTGAAAATTACGGGTCCGTATAGCGATGTCGTTATACGCGCAGTTCGGAAAATCTAACTATTTTTCTAATCTAAACTTGTTTTCACTTAGAAATCTTTTTGGAAATGTTTTATAAATATAATTAAGTAATCAGAGAAAAAATATTTAATGATTATTTAATTTATTAATTATTTAATAAAGGTAATTAGTACTTAAACCATTTGTTAATAATGGTTTTTACACTTAAGTGTTAATCAATTAAGTCAATCATGATTAATTACTTAATTAAAGTTAATTATTAATTAAGGATTTATATAATTATTATTTAATTAATTATTTAAAATAATTATTAATTAATATTTTAAAGGGAATTTATTTGATTAATCTTTGATTAAAATTTAATTATGTTTTAATAAGGTTTAGTTATGGTGTAATTACTTTTAATTGGAGTTTAATTACTGTTTAACAAGGATTGATTATAATTAATAAGATTTAATTGTTTTAAAATCGCTTGGAGTATAAGAAATCGGTTTTGTTTTAAACCATTTTCTTTTCAACTTTGTTTTAAATCAAGAGATTTCTGTATTGCTTACCTTTAAGTAACTCCATAGGATTAGGAAAACTTAACGACTTCTATTAGCAGAACAAAACACCATTTTGCTATTACAATTAACTTAGACATTTACTTAAGTTGATTGATTATTATATGTTGATCCCTTATATACCGATTGCTATGTGATGCCATCTTAGACTGGATAAGTAAAACCAAATTAAAAGCACCATTGTGGCCATTAAGCCTCTGTTTGATTTTTTAAGGATACATATTTCATTTTCTTCTTGAAATGGTTTCAAAGTTATTACATTTTGAACAAGATATTTAAGAATGATTTGACAAATGGTTTTACTAAAGATATTTTTAACTAATGGGAATGGTTTTCCATGTTATAAAAAGAAGTTTTTATAAAGAGTTTCATAAAGGAATTTGGAAATTTATAAGGTGTTTTTGTGTAAATGGATTTGAGTTTTTAAGAAAAGAAGATTTCATAAATAAGAGAGATTTATAAAATGGATTTGCTTATTAAAGGAATCTAATTTGATTTAAGGTTATTTAGGAAGTTGTTTGGACAAGAAAGGTTTATAAAGAAGTTTTATAAATGACTTTGGGGTATTAATAAAAGAAGTTTTAGAAAATGATTTGGATATTCATAATGGGAGTTTATAAAAGTTTTGGATATTTACAAGAAATTTATATAAAAAGTTTGGATATTTATAAAAGCAATATTTATAAATGATTTTGAATATTTATAAAAGGGTTTTATAAATGAATTTGGAACTTTGGAATGCATTTTGAAATGGATTTTGATTTCAAGTAAAAGAGATTTCATAAATGAAATAAACTTGATTAAAAAGGATTTATCGAAAGAAGTATAAAAAAGAATTTGAGATCTGGGTTTCTCTAAACCTACTTTTTAAAAATGGTAGTATGGAACATCCGTTAACACTGAGGAAATAGTGTTTAGGGTTGTCCTTACCTCTAATTTAAAACAACATTTGTTTAATCATTTTTAACATGATTTGGAGGAAAGAAGTTATTCACAAATGTTTTGTGTATATACTTATGTCAGAGAGATAAGTATATGAATGTTTTAGACAATGTTTTGAAAGGAGATTTGTTAAATAAAGAATTTTTTTATGGCTTAGTGGTTGCTATGGATAAATAAACCTTAAATGGAATTGGTTGTTGTTTGTTTACTCGATTGTAAATAGCCGACTATTGAATTTGGACCCAAAACGTCAGTTTGGAAATATCTAGGAGAAAGACGCGAGTTATATGGCACAATCATCTCCGATGATGCTGTATTGTACGTATAAATTTCGTTTCATTCTCCTAGGACAAACGATAAGGAAATTCGTCCACTAACGGTTAGAGAATGATCTTCGCTCTTATCTTGGACTATGTCTTTCCTAAAGAACCGGGGTTGGGTTTACTGAAAGCTATCAAATGTTGTTTCAAAGACACCGGGATCAGATATGTTATCCGAAAACCACTTCAATCCAACTCAAGCATTTCGAAGTGAAGACATCTTGAAGATGATGAAATTGAAGATAGAGCTCTTTGAAGTGCAAGGGCTGCTTGCTACTAATCCTGAGGATGATTCCAAAATGGATGTAGTAGAACTAGTGTCTTCGGTTTGTCCATCTCCTGGACAACTTGTATGGATGAATGTTGACATTGTGTCGTCGACTGGAAGGCAATGTAGCATTCCAGATGGGAAGTGCTATATGAAAGGTTAAATGTAGCCTCAAGCCTCATCAATCGGGAAATGACAAAAATCGGGCATGCAGTAGGGCCATGTGGGTCGCTCCCATCAGGGTTTGGTCATCCAAAATCTGGATCGATTACTATCTACTCGTGTATGCTTCAGGGCCTAAAGTGGGGTGATCATATTCGGTACTACTAGTCAAGTGGTAGGCCGTTCCTGTGTGGCAGGGGTACAAAATGTTTTTGTCAGACCCCGGTACATTTTATCTAGTGATGTACCATCGGAAGGTAGTTCCTTACCTTGTTATAGTATGGAATCCATTCTCCAATACGTGCCCTTACAGTTTTAGATGTACCCAACTATGTTGAAATACGAGATGCGAGCATTTCAGCTATGTTCATATTTTACTTTGATCCCTAGACATTATTATAATATCACTAGATTTTATATACAAATGTTTTGGTTATTGTAAGGTAAAAACTCATCCGTGTTTATGTGCGGTGTGGTCTTACGAGATGCCTTTTATTTAAAGGTTTTTAGACTGTTAAAGCTTATGCTTTACTTACACCAGACCCATGTATGACCCGAAGTTTATTTTCCCTTTTTCCTAAACTCTTGGGTGCTCAAATTTAAATGGGAAGCCAAGTAGTTTATGTTTTTCCACAGATTCATTTTGGAGGAGCTTGGAGCAGGTGGCTTCATCGATAGCTAGTTATTACCTTTTTTTCTGCTGTATTATATGTATATTGTATCAGTTAGGTAGAGAAAGACTGTTATAACTGTCCTAGGCTAGAATTTGTATTAGTATGATTCTAATGTAACATTTTGAAATGACTTTGTAATATATTATGTTGAGTAATATATATTGTTCCGTTGCATTGTGAGATTCTGTGTTGTTTAGTTTCTTCTGTTCTATCTTTCTTTCTTTCACCCATAATGACCTGTTTTTGGAATAAGAAAGGCGGATCATTAAACTAGGTTGAGCGAACACCTAGGCTTTGGTGGGGTAAAATCATTATAGATAGGGTCAGTAGTGCCCTAGAATGAGTCTGAGTGTAATAAATATATATCAGTGCGTATTTGTTAATGAATAAAAATGTTTTATATTGTGTTGTTCGACCTGTTGAGTGGCTTAAGAATTATGGTCGATGTGCCTGATCAACTTTATCGATAGGGATTTCCTAAACACTTGAACAAGTTCAATTGACATAATATTGTTTTAAATTTGGTAAATGAAATATTTTACCTAGGAATATATTTTCTATATATAAAAAGGGATGATTCTCAAAATCTATGTAGTTATCTATGAGGAGCGTGGGTTAGGAGTTAACAATATTTAAATTACCAGCATTTAGCGTTTAACTAGTCATGCTCATCCAGTTTTGAGCATTGACTATTGTCAGATTTAATAGTAGATTTCCTTTTTCCATCATGAGTTGGGTAGATAGAATTTGTAGGAACATTGAATCGAACACCCTGTGAATTAAGTTTCACAATTTGACTATAAAGTGTTCGACGATATGTAGGGTTAAAAATTGAATTTTAATAAAGGTGTTATTAAAAGAAATCTTTAGATAATTTTATAAGGTAAATTAAGAGAGATTATTTTACAAATCAGAATTATCAAATGTGTTTTAAAATGGAAAGGATTTTGAGAGTATTAAATTCCGGTGGCTTTGATAAATTTCAAATGATTTTTTGAAAATAATAATAAGCTTTCTTAAGGATATTTTAAGATATAGATATTTTAAAATAAAGTTTGAGAGTAAGGTTTCCTTTGGATAGTTCGGGAATAAGTCTTGATCTGTTTTGTGATGATCAGAATAATCTTCTAAGTGACAATCAAATGTTTGCTTAGGCACATAGGATAGTGTACTTAGTAAATTATTCTCATTATTATTGTACAAATTGAAACAAGTTCAAATCCGAATGTATCCAAAGAAAGTGGATGATTTTATTAAAAACTATTTGTCTATAAATAGTATTGTTTCGAGAAGAAATTTGGAAAAAAAAGAGAAATATTTTTTATTAACTAGTTCGAGTGTCTTGGAAATGACTAAAAATGGGTAAGAGATGTGTTCGGATGGCAAATACTTTTCTTAGGTATTGCCCTTCTTAGTAAAGGGGTATATGATACTATTTTGTAGCACCCAATTCCTTGACATCGTTTTGGAGTTACTCGGGCTACATGTATGTTTTCAAAAGGTTTTTGAAATAAAACCAGGGTATTGTATTTTTGGATCCCTTAAAAGGAAGAGTTTTCAAAATAAAAAGTTATTTTGATTAAAAAGGTGGATTAATAAATAAAGCTTTAATTAGGTTAAATTTGATAAGGAGGTTTAATAAACTTTGTTTATTTTAACCGTGTCTTTTCTTTTTAACATCTAGGATGTGAAGAATTATTTGATGTTATTAGGCCGGCTAATAGACATTTTTAGTAGTGTCTAAGAAAAAGTAGAATCTAGGATGGAGTTTGGATACCAACATCCTACTCTTTTTAGCTACTTACCAGACCAATTATGGTAAAGGGGTTGATTTAGTCGACTTAGTTTCAAGACCCAAGTTATTTTTGGCCTGCATCTAATAGTTAGAAGTAAATAGAATTAAAAATCAGATTTTTGTATATACTCTTAGGAAGTAGAAGAGTATTATATAAGTTAATAAATTTAAAAAAAGATTCTTATGATGCATGGTGGAAGGGTTGAAAGTAGTTAGATAGTAAGAATCGTTAGATCAATATGTAGGTGGTATGAAGATCATTTCTCCTTTTCACATAGTTCTCAAGTTCTCGATCCTATATTCGAGTATATGACTGGAGGTGTTTTACACCATTCCGAATAAGGATTTACACTCGATTTTTGACGGCGACCATTGGTGAGGGTTCTTACGTGGAACCAAAAGTTGTCTATCATAGTTTATGACTATGCAAAGAAAACATAGGTTTCTAATTAAGAAGCCTGATCAAAGTCCGCACTAGAAAGTTAGGTAAGCGATACTAGTTTGGAAGTGAAGTTATGTATTCAAGTGAACGATCAAATCAGATTTTACATAGGAATGATCTATGTACATCATACAGACCGATGAATAGTTTAAGTATTTATGGGAATTAGGGTGTGGTACAATTGGGGACAAAATTCTTCTAAGGAGGAAGAATGTAACAACCCAGAATTTTACAGCCTTAATATGCGAATATTCAATAAATTTTAAATATTAAAATAATAGGTTTTTTTAATTAAAATATAACTCTTTTAAATAGTAACAAATGATGGTAAAATAGGTTTGTAATGACCTAGGATTTTGCCACTTTGAAATAGGCTATTGAAATATATTTTAAATAATCAATAAATGGATATTTTAGCAAATAAACATATTTTAATTGTTTATAACGATGATAAAATAGTTTTTAATTTTTTTTACCAAAATAGATAGTTCATAGAAAAATAGAAAATGTGATCGAAGAACATTTTTTGAAAATTTTGACTTTTCGACACCCGAAAGTCGTCGGGAACGCTGTGCATACTTGGTGCAATATGCACACATTTATATATATTAGTATTAGTATTTATTAAGAATAATTATGCATACTAACTTATATATATTTTATACCTAAGCATGGATGTGACAAATTAGGTTATAAAAGGCATATATATACACATATAAACACACACACACACACACACATACATACATACACATACAAATCCTATGTTAGACCTTAAGTACCCTACAACATAGCCTGGGGGGGTAATGTGTGGAGAGAGATGGTGGGAGGTATGGGAAGCATGCTTTCATGAAGGTTTATTATTATTTTATTATACTAAAGGTCATTTTAAAAAATTACTCCTTTCATTTTCTATAAATACATTCTATCTCTACACATTCTTCCTTTACACCATCATTTTCGTTTTATTTCTATCATCTTCATGTCTATAAGTTCATCCATGGCTTCCAAGAGAAATTCCTAAGCTAAAATTTGTGAATACACTTCTAAAAATCAAGTTAAATTGCCTTACTTCACTTCCAAATACCAATACTCTCCAAAGAAAACCCATACACCTCAAAACCATCTTGGGCCGAGCCTAACTATGCCCTTAGCCGAGCCCATTTGCACCATAGAAGGTCACACTAGGTCATATTTTCGAGCTAAGGCGGTTTGCTAGTGTTGTAGCCAAGTTCGGTGAAAGTTTAGTTTGATTTAGATAAGTTACGGCGAGTAAAGTTCATGTTTTTTAAAATCAAGTTAGTAACTTTTTAAAGTTGTAAAATTTATGAGTTAGAATGTTGCTTGAGTATGTAATATTGTTATATGTTGTGTATGCATGCATATATGTTGATTTGGAGTTGATTTCTTATGCCGAAGTTTGAGTAAGCGATAAAGATTGTACCTTGAATATTGGAAAAGTTAGTTAGTATTTGTGAAGTAATATTCCTGCTTGTGATTGTGTTATAATGTTATGATGTGATATTGTGTTGGAATGTTGTATTTGTTGTATGTGGGCTCATGACATGAAGATAGCGATTCGCTAACCAAATGCGACATAGAAATCTGTTTTTTGTTGAAAGTTTGATTTTTGTTTCAAAGTGAAATTTTTTTAAGTTTAAAACTTTGGTTTAGTTTTCAAAATTTCATTTTTATGTTGTATAGGTGACAAGAGTTAAAAGGGTAAGTTTTAAAAGTTATAAATCAAATTTTCAAATTTTGAAAATTACGGGTCCGTATAGCGATAGTCGCTATACGCGCAGTTCGGAAAATCTAGCTATTTTTCTAATATAAACTTATTTTCACTTAGAAACCTTTTTGGAAATGTTTTATAACTTTAATTAAGTAATTAGAGAAAAATTATCTAATTGTTTAATTATTTATTTAATGATTATTTAATTGATTAATTAATTAATAAAGGTAATTACTACTTAATCATTTGTTAATAATGGTTTTTAAACTTAATTGTTAATCAATTAAGTTAATCATGATTTGTTACTAAATTAAACTTAATTATTAATTAAAGATTTATTTAATGATTATTTAATTATTTATTTAAGATAATTATTAATTAATTATTATTTTAAAGGGAATTTGTTTAATTAATCTTTGATTAAAATTTAATTATGTTTTAATAAGGTTTAATTACTTTTAGTTGGAGTTTAATTAGTGTATAAAGAGGATTTGATTCTAATTAATAAGATTTAATTGTTTTAAAATCGCTTGGATTTTAAGAAATCAGTTTTGTTTTAAACTGTTTTCGTTTCAAATTTGTTTTAAATCAAGGAATTTCTGTGTCGCTTACCTTGAAGTAACCCCATATGATTAGGAAAAATAAATGACATCTATTAGCAGAACAAAACACCATTTTTCTATTACAACTAACTTGGGCATTTACTTAAGTTGATTGATTGTTATGTGTTGATCTCTCATATACCTATTGTTATGTGATACCATGTTAGGCTGGATATGTAAAACCAAATTAAAAGCACCATTGTGGTCAATAAGCCTCCGTTTGATTTTGTAAGGATAAATATTCCATTTTATTTTTGAAATGGTTTCAAAGTTATTGCATTTTGAACAAGATATTTAAGAATGATTTGACAAATGGTTTTACTAAAGATGTTTTTAACTAATGGGAATGGTTTTCCTTGTCATAAAGAGAAGTTTTTATAAAGAGTTTTATAAAGGAATTTGGAAATTTATAAGGTGTTTTTGGGTAAATTGATTTGAGTTTTTAAGCAAAGAAGATTTCATAAAAAAGGGATATTTATAAAATGCATTTTGCTTATTAAAGGAAGCTAATTTGATTTAAGGTTATTTAGGAAGTTGTTTGAACATGAAAGGTTTATAAATAAGTTTTATGAATGATTTTGGGTATTTATAAAAGAATTATTAGAAAATGATTTGATATTCATAAAGATAGTTTATAAAAAGGTTTGGATATTTATAAGAAATTTATATAAAAGTTTTGGATATTTATAAAAGCAATTTTTATAAATGATTTTGAATAATTATAAAATGGTTTTATAAATGAATTTGGAAGTTTGGAAAGCATTTTGAAATGGATTTGGATTTCAAGTAAAAGAGATTTCATAAATGAAATAGATTTGATTAAAAAGGATTTATCGAAAGAAGTATTAAAAAAGAATAAGAGATCTTGGTTTCTCTAAACCGACTTTTAAAAAATGGTATTATGGAACATTCGTTCCATACTTAACACTGAGGGGATAGTGTTTAGGGCTGTCCTTAGCTCCAATTTAAAACAACATTTTTTTAATCCTTTCTAACATGATTTGGAGGAAAAGTTATTCACAAATGTTTTGTATATATATACTTATGTCAGAGAGATCAGTATATGAATATTTTATACAACGTTCTGAAAGGAGGTTTATTAAATAAAGTTTTGTTTTGAGGCTTAGTGGTTGCTATGGATAAATAAATCTCAAAGGAATCGGTTGGTTTTTGTTCACTCTGTAGTTAAATAACCGACTATCGAATTTGGACCTGAAACGTAGCTTTGGAAATATCTAGGACGTGAGTTATATGGCACAGTCATCTCCGATAATGCTGTACCGTGCATATAAATCTCGTTTCGTTCTCCTAGGACAGACGATAAGGAAATCCGTCCACTAACGGTTAGGAGGTGATCTCCGCTCTTATCTTTGACTATGTATTTCCTAAAGAACCGGAGTTGAGTTTACCAGAAGCTATCGAATGTTGTTTCGAAGAGACCGGGATCAGATATGTTATCCGAAAAGCACTTCGATCAAACTCAAGCGTTTCGAAGTAAAGACATCTTGAAGATGATGAAATGAAGATAGAGCTCTTTGAAGTGTGCGGGCTTCTTACTACTAATCCTGAGGATGATTCCAAAATGGATGTAGTAGATGTAGTGCCTTCGGTTTGTCCATCTCCTTGACAACTTGTATGGATGAATGTTTACATTGTGTCATCGACTGGAAGGCAATGTAGCATTCCAAATGGGAAGTGCTATATGAAAGGTAAAACGTAGCCTCAAGCCTCATCAACCGAGAAATGACAAAAATTAGGCATGCAGCAAGGCCATGTGGGTCGCTCCCGTCAGGGTATGGTCATGCCAAATCTAGATCGATTACTATCTACTCATGTATGCTTCGGGGCCCAAAGTGGGGTGATCATATTCAGTACTACTAGTCAATTGGTAGGCCAATCTTATGTGGCAAGGGTGCAAGATGTTCTTGTCAGACCCCAGTGCATTTTATCTAGAGATGTACCATTAGAAGGTAGTTCCTTACCTTGTCATAGTATGGAATCCATTCTCCAATATGTGCTTTTACGGTTTTAGATGAACCCGATTATGTTGAGATGTGAGATGTAAGCATTTTAGCTTTAAAGACCCGTAATTCTGGGCTTAAATTCAAATATTTAATGTATTTAAATGTTTGGATTTGAATTTAAATTATAATAAAATTTCTATTTCAAATAATCATCCGATTTTTGATGATGTATTTTAAATTTTATTTATAGAATTTTTCCATAATTTTTAATTTGGAAAGTATTTGAATTTTTGTTTGACGACACTACAGAGACGACGTGGTTACTCTTCAAACCCATACGAGTAAAATAGCTTTAAAACCCTACATCATCATTGTCAAAACACCACGATGATCAGAAAAATATAGCTCCATTTTCCACCAATCTTCGACACCCCGGCTACCTTCCATCATGATCTCGACGAAGGTAAATTTGTCAATCGACGGAAATTGACAGAAACAAGTTTCCAGCCCAACTCTCAATTCCTCCTCATTTATAAATTTAAAAATTAAAATTCAATCGCCAAAAATAATCATTTTTGAATGCGAACCAGAATATATATACGAAGCTTTCAATTATGTTTGTTGAATTTTTCTGATATATTTGTTCATTACTGTATAATTCAATATTATCAAAAGAATACTTAGTAATTTCATTTGAAATATTTTTAAAAATATTATTGCCTTCATATAAATATATACTCTTAAGACATCGTAACCTAAAATGTCTTAAATAAAGAGAAATTGAATTTTTCTTTAGGGGAGATGAGCCTGTAAACTAAGCAAAGACATGTTGCCTGAAACATAGACATGTACACACTCATTTGTGTGTGTATATACAGTCATACATGTATTTCTAATAGCCATACAACCAATCTTCATCACATATTTTACGAATGAATCCAACCTTCGCAATAAAATAACTGAATCAAATGGTTTGCTCACCTTGTAAAAGCAAAGACAGAGATTTTTTTTCTTTGTATGTTGACTAAAGATTTTTTCTTCCTTCCTTTGGTGGCTAATAGCATGTATTTGTATGCTAAGGTACCTTGCATTAATTATGTTGTCTTTTATTTCATGTGTACACACTTGAATATATATCTTCTTTTGTTTTGTTAATCTACTTGAATATGTTGACTGTCTTCCTTTGCAAGCTTATGGATATTTATATACTTTCTTTTGTTTACTTCATTTGTAAGCTTATAGATATATATATTTATTTGTTTCATACTTATAGTATTTATCCAATCTTGTTTCTTCATATTTAAATGTATATTTTATTTTCCTTTATAAGCTAATTCATGTATATATTTTTAACATATATATTTGGTTTTGTTTTTATCTTTTTCTTTTATAAGTGTATTCATATTTTAATTTTCATATTTAAATACGTTGTTATAATTTATCTAAGGTATTTATTTACTTTGTAATTCAAATGAATTTCTATAATTATTAAGTTGTTAAAATTCTCTAATGTATTCACTTAATATTTTACATAATTTATTAATACGTTGTTTGACTTTACAGTTTATGATTTATTATATATATTGACATATATACATATATATACAATATTTTTAAATTTAAATGATTTATACAGAATTTATCTGTATTCGGGGAAACTCGCTTAAATTTCCAATTAACTATACAATTTTAATTCAAAAATTAAATAAATTATCAATTTAAATTAAATTAAAATCTGGGGTCGTTACAGACTTCCCCCCTTAAAAGAATTTCATCCTCGAAATTGCCAGGGAGACACAAAGATAGATGAAGAATGTTTTCATCGAATCAAACTGAACATCTATTCTACATTTGGCTACCAAATCAGAATATCAATAATAGATACAAGAACGAATCTATTTGACACTTGAAAAGATACTCGGGTTATCCAGATCTACGAAGTATATAGTGGCATTGGTCAGTTCAAAAGGACAACTAACCATTCGTAGAACATATCAGGACCCAAAGAATAGATAGATATATGGATACAATTCCAAAACTTTTTAGTTTAGAAACTAAATTATACCTATCAACCATAGCAACCAAAACAAACAATTCTGGTCTTTTTGGAGTTTATGTCCCATATTCATATATCGAATTTCCTTTCTGGATCTACCAGAAATTATCGAAGAATTGAGAAAAGATGACGAACAAAAGAGATTGATAGAGAAAATTTGTTTCCTTGTTGTTACAGGGTATTGACCAATTCGTATTTCCCTGTCCCCTATCTCATCCTCTTCTTGCACTCATACTCACTATCAGTGGATAGTAAGAGAATCTACTGAGGCATTCGAACGGATATCTGAGGAATACTCATTCTAGGGTATACTTCACCCTATCTCTAATGAGCTACTTAATGTGTTATACTCCTGAGCTAAAGTTTAACCCTCAGCTCTGATACCACGTTGTAAAGATCCAAAAACTCGGTCTTCGAAAATCGACACTCGTACTTCACCTGTACTCAAAATGCCGTAGATTCAAATGCCGAATCTGGTTCTCCGGAGCTTATAACACCATTAAGTATAACAACACAGCGGAATAAAAATAGATGATATCATATACAATCCAATGAATACAATATCCAGTATGATATACAACAATGATATCAATATGATACAACACTATCAGAGATAAATAATGATACAACGGAAATAACAGAAGTGGTAACTTCAAATGATCAGTCAGAGAATGACTCCAACAACTCCAACATCAGCTCGAACCACCATCACGATGCACAAAGGTAAGCAAATTCAGTCGTGATCTCCAAACACTGAACTAGCTCCAGATAATCTACTAAATCTGACTATCTGAAAAACCCAACTCTAGACTGCCCGTGTGGAAAAATTGTGGGCACCCAGAGTTTAGGAAGGGAACAATAAACTCCAGGTCAGTCATGGGACTGGTGTGAGCAACAAAAACAGTTTATCTTTAAACAAACAACAAAAGAAGTAAAAGACATTCACAATGCTTTTTGGAAAATGAAACTACCATAAGACCTCCCGCCACACACACAATGCAAACGCAGAATTGGAGGAGATTTCTTCTTATGATAGTCAAACATGCTTACTACGCAAAATCATTGGATTATTATTATTAGTGCATAGTGCATAAAACATTTCGAAAGTATAATATTAATCTTAGCCAGCATACAACCATTATTGTATGCCTACTATAGCTACTATGTTCAATAGCAGGTTACCGCCACATTCCATAGCAGGTTATACAACTAAAACCGTACAGGGTTCGTATTGTTTCTTTGGATTTCCAACAAATGGTCAGGCTAAGGAACTTCCTACCGCCGCATGGGATCGCCTCTGGCTGGACGTCCCGAGAGACAACTGCTCTCTGCCAACACAAGGCCGGGTTACCCCTGTAACAGGTAACTCACGAATATGCCATCCCCCGGTCCTTTGGGACCTTTATCCGAGGCGCCTCGATAAACACACAATCACACAATAAATGAGATCGGAGTATCCACATAGGTTAAATACCAGGGCTCCATACCTGATACCACCCTTTTCCAGAAGGAAATGACATACCCTAAAGGGCGCGACCCTCATAACCTTGCCGCATATTCCTGTTTCGACCATTTCCGGGTTGTAAGGTCCGAAGAAGTCTCGTCCACAAAGCTACGCTTTTTCACAAAGCCACGCTTTGATCACAAATGATCAATAAATGATCAATACACATCAACACTCAGCATGCCACATTACCAAATTGGGAGTATATCGCTGATAACCTTCAACTACATAACCTCTGAGCTCATACGTCTCAGAGAAGGGTGTTAAGCTAAGAGAATAAATTCTCTGCCACCAACAGAAATGTATTTGAAAGAAATCTGCTTTATATCTCAAAGTGTAATGTCAGACATGTAACCATACAAGTTTGTTCCGGGTTCGAATAGAACCGAAGGCACTTCCGAAGAAGCCCTTGCAAATCCGGGTATTCACAATCCCGATCGGACTTCCCATCACTTAGGGAATCTCTATACCGGGAGCTACCCAGTGCAGAGACAATCGATAGGTTATCCTATCGTTTTCGCAAACACCCGGTCTTCAACACCGGTCTTCAAATGCTATCCATATACGACGTATCACTTATTTGGAATGGGTTATGTGACACAAATGTCCTCTCCCGACTAAATCGAATAGTGAGCGTAATATTTAAAACATATGGATAATGGAATTTCAGTTAAATCACAACTTAAACCCAAACTTTCTTTTCAAATGGTTTAACAATTTACCATTTTCAAATCTTTAAGCAAAAAGATTCATTCATAAATTTTCAAATTGATTTCCATTTCAATTTGGATTAACTCGTTAAATCTTTAAATCAAAGATTTAACTAATAGCTTTCAAAACAATTTCATTTCGAATGGTTTAAACAAATCACCATTTTAAATTTGTTAAAAATAACAGATTCAATTTATAGCTTTCAAAATGAATTTATTCATAACTTGGAAAACCATTTTTCAATTCAAACTTGAAATTCCTTTAATTAAACTGGAATTTCATTTCTTATCTGAAAGCTTTTATTCTTTGAAAACAAACAGTTTTCATTTCGGAAAATCTGATTCATTTATACGAGTTAAGGGTTTTTGGGTTAAATTCAAATTTCCCAAAACCATACTTTTAAAATGGTTTAAATTCATATAAACACATTTATAACAACTTTAACCATAATTTCCAATCATGGAATTCAATTACAAAATTTGGATTATTTAAATTGAAACTTTACCAAGTTATTCAAAATAGCTTTTATCTTAAAAACCCTATTTCAAAAGCTTTAACATTTAACCCAAATCCATTTCCAAAATCAATTGAAATTAAAATTTCAATTTCAAAAACATTAAATTTTAAATCATCTGTGACTTAACCGATTTCCACGTGAAATCCATATTTGTGTGTGTAAAGGTGTAGTCCAGGGGTTTCACACAGTAGTGCACATCAATAAATCATCACAGATTCAGAATACAGAAATATAGTTGATAAGCGGTATAACTATAACGCTTATCCTTTATTCACAGATCACAGATATATAATAAAATTCATCACAGTTAAAATAAATTACATTCATCACAACTAAAACAATTCAAATCACAAAGCATCACACAGCAGAGATGACAAAACAATTCACAGCATTCAATAGAATACAATCATCCATAAATAAGATCAGTTAATTGTCTGATTAATTCAAATCAGATTAATTACTTATGAATTACTAATCCTGGTTAATTAATATTAATAAACTTCAAATCATTTTGATTAATTATTCTTTAATCATTTATTAATTAACCATTAATAATAATTTAATTTACCTTTAATTATAATTCATCAACTTTTAATTATTAAAGAATTTACCATTAATGATTTAATTTACCATTTAATTAATTATCTTAATTAATTAATTAACCCTTAATTAATTATCCTTTATTAATTTCACTAAGGAATTAGATTTTATTCAATTACATAAAGCAATTATCTTTTATTTAATTACACAAAGTAATTAGCTTTAATTTACTTTCATAAATAAATTTATCTTTTAATTAATTACCCTTTATTAATCTTAAATTAATTGCATTGAGTAATTAACCCTTAATTGTTAATTAATTAAATCTTAATTACTTTTATTAATTATATATTCCTCAATTAATTTATAATTAATTACAAATTAATTACCCTTCAATTACAATTTAATTAACTTTTAAATTATTACTTAATTAACCTTTAATTATCCCTTACATTAATTAATTAACCATAGATTAATCACATTAACAAATTATTCTTTAAGTAAGTAAACCTTCAATTAATTACTTTAACAAATTAATCAAATAATTATACCTTTAATTATCTACCTAATTAATTAAAGATAAACCTTTTTATCTTAATTCATTGCTTAATTACATTATTATATTTTTAAAACAATAAGATAATTAACTTATCACATAATCAAATAAATTTTTAAAAGCATTCATTGTAAAATTAAATCTTTGAAAACTTCATTCTAAAACTTGAATTGCTTTAGTATATTAAAACCTGGTTTAACATATCGTTTGAAAATCCATTCATACATTTAAAACTGATTTATACTACATATTTAAAACCTGAAACAAAGTTTTCCTTTTAATTTTAAAAACCTGATAATAATAAAAAAATAAAAACCCGAGCAATTCACCAAAAATCTCGAACCTGCTTTACTTCTTTCCCGAGACCAAACTTCTTTTTCCCGAGAACAACCTATTTCTTTTTCTTTTCAAAGTCTGTTATAATTTGTTTTAAAACTTAAACCCTGTTGCCCATTTAAAACACTTCGCGAACACTCAACAGCAACCCCGAGCCAATACATATAAAACTCGAGCACGACTTCGAGAATCATGCGAATAAACCCGAGCTAATAATCGTCTTCACCAAATTTTACAACAACCCAGATACCTAATGGCACGCGTGCACGTGCACCGTTGCTCGCCGATGATCTGACCACCCCCGAGACCTCCAGCATGTCGCCGCCGACCACCCCGTGTCAGGCAAACACCCAGATCGAAGAATTTTGCCGACGATAAAATTTTTAACCACCTGACCCAAAAACTGGAACCCAACCTCTGAAGAAAACGCCTCGCCAACGACAACCCATCCACGATCATCCACACTAACTTGACCGAAACTTCGCCAACCATTCCTACTTCGATTCCCAAAGGTATCGTTCAACTCGACACTATAGAGACGATGCGGTTCCTCTTCAAACCATACGAGTAAAATAGCTTTAAAACTCTACATCATCATCGTCAAAACACCACGATGATCAGAAAAATATAGCTCCATTTTTCCACCAATCTTCGACACCCCGGCTACCTTCCATCATGATCTCGACGAAGATAAATTTGTCAATCGATGGAAATGGACAGAAACAAGTTTCCAGCCCAACTCGCAATTCCTCCTCATTTATAAATTTAAAAATTAAAATTCAATCGCCAAAAATAATCATTTTTGAATGCGAACCAGAATATATATATGAAGCTTTCAATTATGTTTGTTGAATTTTTCTGATATATTTGTTCTTTACTGTATAATTCAATATTATCACAAGAATACTTAGTAATTTCATTTGAAATTATTTTTAAAAATTTTATTGCCTTCATACAAATATATACTCTTAAGACATCGTAACCTAAAATGTCTTAAATAAAGAGAAATTGAATTTTTCTTTAGGGGAGATGAGCCTGTAAACTAAGCAAAGACATGTTGCCTGAAACACAGACATGTACACACTCATTTGTGTGTGTATATACAGTCATACATGTATTTCTAACAGCCATACAACCAATCTTCATCACATATTTTACGAATGAATCCAACCTTCGCAATAAAATAACAGAATCAAATGGTTTGCTCACCTTGTAAAAGCAAAGACAGAGATTTTTTTCTTTGTATGTTGACTAAAGATTTTGTCTTCCTTCCTTTGGTGGCTGATAGGATGTATTTGTATGCTAAGGTACCTTATATTAATTATGTTGTCTTTTATTTCATGTGTACACACTTGAATATATATCTTCTTTTGTTTTGTTAATTTACTTGAATATGTTGATTGTCTTCCTTTGCAAGCTTATGGATATTTATATACTTTCTTTTGTTTGCTTCATTTGTAAGCTTATAGATATATATATTTATTTGTTTCATAATTATAGTATTTATCCAATCTTGTTTCTTCATATTTAAATGTATATTTTATTTTCCTTTATAAGCTAATTCATGTATATATTTTTAACATATATATTTGGTTTTGTTTTTATCTTTTTCTTTTATAAGTGTATTCATATTTTTATTTTCATATTTAAATACGTTGTTATAATTTATCTAAGGTATTTATTTACTTTGTAATTCAAATGAATTTCTATAATTATTAGGTTGTTAAAATTCTCTAATGTATTCACTTAATATTTTACATAATTTATTAATACGTTGTTTGACTTTACAGTTTATGATTTATTATATATATATTGACATATATACATATATATACAATATTTTTAAATTTAAATGATTTATACAAAATTTATCTGTATTCGGGGAAACTCGCTTAAATTTCCAATTAACTATACAATTTTAATTCAAAAATTAAATAAATTATCAATTTAATTAAATTAAAATCTGGGGTCGTTACAGACTTCCCCCCTTAAAAGAATTTCATCCTCGCAATTGCCAGAGAGACACAAAGTAGATGAAGAATGTTTTCATCAAATCAAACTGAACGTCTATTCTGCATTTGGCTACCAAATCAGAATATCAATAATAGATACAAGAACGAATCTATTTGACACTTCAAAAGATACTCGGGTTATCCAGATCTACGAAGTATACAGTGGCATTGGTCAGTTCGAAAGGACAACTAACCATTCGTAGAACATATCGGGACCCAAAGAATAGATAGATATATGGATACAATTCCAAAACTTTTTAGTTTAGAAACTAAATTATACCTATTAACCATAGCAACCAAAACAAACAATTCTTGTCTTTTTGGAGTTTATATCCCATATTCATATATCGAATTTCCTTTCTGGATCTACCAGAAATTATCGAAGAATTGAGAAAAGATGACGAACAAAAGAGATTGATAGAGAAAATTTGTTTCCTTGTTGTTACAGGGTATTGACCAATTCGTATTTCCTTGTCCCCTATCTCATCCTCTTCTTGCACTCATACTCACTATCAGTGGATAGTAAGAGAATCTACTGAGGCATTCGAACGGATATTTGAGGAATACTCATTCTAGGATATACTTCACCCTATCTCTAATGAGCTACTTAATGTGTTATACTCCTGAGCTAAAGTTTAACCCTCAGCTCTGATACCACGTTGTAAAGATCCAAAAACTCGGTCTTCGAAAATCGACACTCGTACTTCACCTGTACTCAAAATGCCGTAGATTCAAACGCCGAATCTGGTTCTCCGGAGCTTATAACACCATTAAGTATAACAACACAGCGGAATAAAAATAGATGATATCATATACAATCCAATGAATACAATATCCACTATGATATACAACAATGATATCAATATGATACAACACTATCAGAGATAAATAATGATACAGCGGAAATAACAGAAGTGGTAACTTCAAATGATCAGTCAGAGAATGACTCCAACAACTCCAACATCAGCTCGAACCACCATCACGATGCACAAAGGTAAGCAACTTCAGTCGTGATCTCCAAACACTGAACTAGCTCCAGATAATCTACTAGACCTGACTATTTGAAAAACCCAACTCTAGACTGCCCGTGTGGAAAAATTGTGGGCACCCAGAGTTTAGGAAGGGAACAATAAACTCTAGGTCAGTCATGGGACTGGTGTGAGCAACAAAAACAGTTTATCTTTAAACAAACAACAAAAGAAGTAAAAGACATTCGCAATGCTTTTTGGAAAATGAAACTACCATAAGACCTCCCGCCACACACACAATGCAAACGCAAAATTGGAGGAGATTTCTTCTTATGATAGTCAAACATGCTTACTACGCAAAATCATTGGATTATTATTATTAGTGCATAGTGCAGAAAACATTTCGAAAGTATAATATTAATCTTAGCCAGCATACAACCATTATTGTATGCCTACTATAGCTACTATGTTCAATAGCAGGTTACCGCCACATTCCATAGCAGGTTATACAACTAAAACCGTACAGGGTTCATATTGTTTCTTTGGATTTCCAACAAATGGCCAGGCTAAGGAACTTCCTACCGCCGCATGGGATCGCCTCTAGCTGGACGTCCCGAGAGACAACTGCTCTCTGCCAACACAAGGCCGGGTTACCCCTGTAACAGGTAACTCACGAATATGCCATCCCCTGGTCCTTTGGGACCTTTATCCGAGGCGCCTCGATAAACACACAATCACACAATAAATGAGATCGGAGTATCCACATAGGTTAAATACCAGGGCTCCATACCTGATACCACCCTTTTCCAGAAGGAAATGACATACCCTAAAGGGCGCGACCCTCATAACCTTGCCGCATATTCCTGTATCGACCATTTCCGGGTTGTGAGGTCCGAAGAGGTCTCATCCACAAAGCTACGCTTTTTCACAAAGCCACGCTTTGATCACAAATGATCAATAAATGATCAATACACAGCAACACTCAGCATGCCACATTACCAAATTGGGAGTATATCGCTGATAACCTTCAACTACATAACCTCTGAGCTCATACGTCTCAGAGAAGGGTGTTAAGCTAAGAGAATAAATTCTCCACCACCAACAGAAATGTAATTGAAATAAATCTGCTTTATATCTCAAAGTGTAATGTCGGACATGTAACCATACAAGTCTGTTCCGGGTTCGAACAGAACCGAAGGCACTTTCGAAGAAGCCCTTGCAAATCCGGGTATTCACAATCCCGATCGGACTTCCCATCACTTAGGGAATCTCTATACCAGGAGCTACCCAGTGCAGAGACAATCGATAGGTTATCCTATCATTTTCGCAAACACCCGGTCTTCAACACCGGTCTTCAAATGCTATCCATATACGACGTATCACTTATTCGGAATGGGTTATGTGACACAAAGGTCCTCTCCCGGCTAAATCGAATAGTGAGCGTAATATTTAAAACATATGGATAATGGAATTTCAGTTAAATCACAACTTAAACCCAAACTTTCTTTTCAAATGGTTTAACAATTTTCCATTTTCAAATCTTTAAGCAAAAAGATTCATTCATAAATTTTCAAATTGATTTCCATTTCATTTTGGATTAACTCGTTAAATCTTTAAATCAAAGATTTAACTAATAGCTTTCAAAACAATTTTATTTCGAATGGTTTAAACAAATAACCATTTTAAATTTGTTAAAAATAACAGATTCAATTTATAGCTTTCAAAATGAATTTATTCATAACTTGGAAAACCATTTTTCAATTCAAACTTGAAATTCCTTTAATTAAACTGGAATTTCATTTCTTATCTGAAAGCTTTTATTCTTTGAAAATAAACAGTTTTCATTTCGGAAAATCTGATTCATTTATACGAGTTAAGGTTCTTTGGGTTAAATTCAAATTTCCCAAAACCATACTTTTAAAATGGTTTAAATTCATATAAACACATTTATAACATCTTTAACCATAATTTCCAATCATGGAATTCAATTGCAAAATTTGGATTATTTAAATTAAAAGTTTACCAAGTTATTCAAAATAGCTTTTATCTTAAAAACCCCATTTCAAAAGCTTTAACATTTAACCCAAATCCATTTCCAAAATCAATTGAAATTAAAATTTCAATTTCAAAAACATTAAATTTTAAATCATCTATGACTTAACCGATTTCCACGTGAAATCCATATTTGTGTGTGTAAAGGTGTAGTCTAGGGGTTTCACACAGTAGTGCATATCAATAAATCATCACAGATTCAAAATACAGAAATATAGTTGATAAGCGGTATAACTATAACGCTTATCTTTTATTCACAGATCACAGATATATAATAAAATTCATCACAGTTAAAATAAATTACATTCATCACAACTAAAACAATTCAAATCACAAAGCATCACACAGCAGAGATGACAAAACAATTCACAGCATTCAATAGAATACAATCATCCATAAATAAGATCAGTTAATTGTCTGATTAATTCAAATCAGATTAATTACTTATGAATTACTAATCCTGGTTAATTAATATTAATAAACTTCAAATCATTTTGATTAATTATTCTTTAATCATTTATTAATTAACCATTAATAATAATTTAATTTACCTTTAATTATAATTCATCAACTTTTAATTATTAAAGAATTTACCATTAATGATTTAATTTACCATTTAATTAATTATCTTAATTAATTAATTAACCCTTAATTAATTATCCTTTATTAATTTCACTAAGGAATTAGATTTTATTCAATTACATAAAGCAATTATCTTTTATTTAATTACACAAAGTAATTAGCTTTAATTTACTTTCATAAATAAATTTATCTTTTAATTAATTACCCTTTATTAATCTTAAATTAATTGCATTGAGTAATTAACCCTTAATTGTTAATTAATTAAATCTTAATTACTTTTATTAATTATATATTCCTCAATTAATTTATAATTAATTACAAATTAATTACCCTTCAATTACAATTTAATTAACTTTTAAATTATTACTTAATTAACCTTTAATTATCCCTTACATTAATTAATTAACCATAGATTAATCACATTAACAAATTATTCTTTAAGTAATTAAGTAAGTAAACCTTCAATTAATTACTTTAACAAATTAATCAAATAATTATACCTTTAATTATCTACCTAATTAATTAAAGATAAACCTTTTTATCTTAATTCATTGCTTAATTACATTATTATATTTTTAAAACAATAAGATAATTAACTTATCACATAATCAAATAAATTTTTAAAAGCATTCATTGTAAAATTAAATCTTTGAAAACTTCATTCTAAAACTTGAATTGCTTTAGTATATTAAAACCTGGTTTATTATATCGTTTGAAAATCCATTCATACATTTAAAACTGATTTATACTACATATTTAAAACCTGAAACAAAGTTTTCCTTTTAATTTTAAAAACCTGATAATAATAAAAAAATAAAAACCCGAGCAATTCACCAAAAATCCCGAACCTGCTTCACTTCTTTCCCGAGACCAAACTTCTTTTTCCCGAGAACAACCTATTTCATTTTCTTTTCAAAGTCTGTTATAATTTGTTTTAAAACTTAAACCCTGTTGCCCATTTAAAACACTTCGCGAACACTCAACAGCAACCCCGAGCCAATACATATAAAACTCGAGCACGACTTCGAGAATCACGCGAATAAACCCGAGCTAATAATCGTCTTCACCAAATTTTACAACAACCCAGATACCTAATGGCACGCGTGCACGTGCACCGTTGCTCGCCGATGATCTGACCACCCCCGAGACCTCCGGCATGTCGCCCCCGACCACCCCATGTCAGGCAAACACCCAGATCGATGAATTTTGCCGACGATAAAATTTTTAACCACCTGACCCAAAAACTGGAACCCAACCTCTGAAGAAAACGCCTCGCCAACGACAATCCGTCCACGATCATCCACACTAACTTGACCGAAACTTCGCCAACCATTCCTACTTCGATTCCCCAAGGTATCGTTCAACTCGACACTACAGAGACGACGCGGTTCCTCTTCAAACCCATACGAGTAAAATAGCTTTAAAACCCTACATCATCATCGTCAAAACACCACGATGATCAGAAAAATATAGCTCCATTTTTCCACCAATCTTTGACACCCCGGCTACTTTCCATCATGATCTCGACGAAGATAAATTTGTCAATCGACGGAAATTGACAGAAACAAGTATGTAACGCCCCACTCTGAGACCCACTGTAACAAAGAGTATTACGGGAGTAATACTGTCTGTTAAAGCGGAGAATAGAGTATAGTGGAAGCGACCATTTGTAATCAAGCTATAACTATCTACCGAATACGTCGAAAGGTGGAATCTATTTAAATTTTTCTCAATCAGGTGGTTCGACATATTCGGTAAATACTTATAACGAAATTACAAATGGCTAAAGATCTATCAGGACAAAGCACAATAATAAATGATAAAACATCACAGAACAGAATCACATAACAGATGTAAAATCCCAGAACAATACATCGTCAATACAGATCCAAATACTATAAGTGGGTACAAAGCCATTGCTCACACATGTGAGTCAAAAATATGTACATATCAAAGTCTGAATAATAACAGAGTAGCGGAATAGTGGACAAATAAAAGCGCTATCTATCAGCATAGCAGATAATGTCCAAGCGGAAGCACAGAAGCTAAGTCCAGAGACCTAACCTGAAACAACTCGGTCTGACCCGAGTGAAAACACTCGGGTCAGGCTAGCTAAACAATCAGTAATAACTGAGATATAGAATAATGAGGTACATAAATAAAACAGTACTTATCCAAAGAGAAGTATATTATGAACCACATGAATATAATGACGATCCCTAATCATCAATAAACAATAAAAATCTCCAAAGAGAAATCAACACCAAAGTGTAGAATAAATAAAATTGCCTCATATCATCGGCGTAGCCAAAGCTATAAAAAGATACCCATAGGCAATAATCTCAAGAGTGACCAGAGTCTGTAATCAATGCCCAAGCAAAGATCGATGCTCCAAAGAGCAATGGGGATATACTGAAAAGTCAATGAAATCAAACACTGAAAAGCAGTGTCCAAAGACACTGTGAATCCACAAGGTAATCGCACTTACATCGTATGGATCCATAGAACCAACACCGAATGGCGGTACTCGAATGGATGTAAAAATCATCAAATAATAACAATATTGCACGTGCACCGACCAGAGTCGTTGTTGCCAAGTACTGTAGAGTTGTGATCGATCACTCGCACAGATGCGGAACGCGCGAGACGGCAAGATCCTTCCCAGAAGGATAAAGGCCCAGAGGCACATGCCGAAAAATAAACTGCTCCAAAGAGCAGGTGTCCAGAGACGATTGCCCAGAGGCGTGGTGACCCAGAGGTCCAGTACTGGCCGCCCAGAGGCTAATGTGTCACAAACTTCTTGGAGAGGAACCCGTAAAGTGTTAACAATGAGTCCCATACCCCACGTTCGCACTAAACGGTTTCCTAACCAATAGCAAGCTCACACTCCAAACAAGAAAAAGTCCACCTCGTATCATCGGTAAACTAGACCCAAAGGTCAAAACGATCAATCGAATAGGTCGGGGATTAACCGGAAAGAAAATACACACGGTTCCATATGCCGAAGATTTCCTAACCATTTAAGCACCTTTCTACTTTGCTCGACGTGCTAAAAAGTGAGTGTGAGATTTTTATTATAGAAAATAATGGTTCTAAACGGATTTATAATTGATTTTGAGAACACTTTAAAACGGCTTTTGAAAACTCTCCTATTATGGAGTAATTAATTTAATAATTAAAATAATATTATATAATAATTTCGAAAGCCATTTAGGAGTGAAAAATCTTTTGAAAATGATTCATAAAACCCGTGTACGAAATCTAGAGACAAATCTCAAAGAAATCAATGAAAACCAGAAAATCATCAAAAATATTCTAAGTGTTTGTAAACATTCAAAAACAGCTGCGAACCCAAGTTCGGCAATTTATTTGGACCAGCAAACTATGTCCAAATGTCATTACAATTTTCAGGCAAGTAGTACAACATTCCTACTTTAAGATGCAAAAAGAATTTATGGATTCCGAGTTGAGACGAAGTGGAAGCGACGTCTCAAAGTTGGACCCAGAACAAGATTCACACTGTTTACCAACAGCGACCAGAGTTCAACTTCGACACGAAATTCGAAATACCAAACGAACGTCGTTGTTGCCCAAACTTTCCAGAGATGGAGTTCGAAACTCCACCTTTCCAACGAGACCAAAAACGTCGAATTCCGACTTCGGATGCGATCGTGGCAGCATCGCGAAGTGGAGGTAAACAAATCTGGAAACAGAACTTAACATTTTTTATTTTTTTTTATTTTTTTTTCGGGCTGCACCACACCCATGGTGCAGCCCTGGTCAAGCCCCAGCCTGCCTGGACTGGGAAACAGACCCAACCCCGGGCGGGCTGGGTGCTTCAAGGCCCTAGCCCACCTGGGCTGGGGACCAGACCCAGCCTGTGCGGGCTGGGCGCTTCAAGGCCCCAGCCCGCCTGGGCTGGGGACCAGACCCAGCCCGGGCGGGCTGGGCGCTTCAAGGCCCCAGCCCGCCTGGGCTGGGGACCAGACCCAGCCCGGGCGGGCTGGGTCACACCTAGCCCGGGCGGGCTGGGTCACACCCAGCCCGGGCGGGCTGGGCGCTTCAAGGCCCCAGCCCGCCTGGGCTGGGGTCTAGACCCAGTCCGGGCGGGCTGGGTCACACCCAGCCCGGGCGGGCTGGGCGCTCCAAGGCCCCAGCCCGTCTGGGCTGGGGACCAGACCCAGCCCGGGCGGGCTGGGAAAAAGGGGGGAGAGGATTCGGCCCAGCCCGTCTGGGCTGGGCTAGGGGGTTTCTGCAATAGCCTGGGTGCAGCCCAGGCCTGTCCTGGTGCACCCAGAGCTTAGTTTTCAGCCTGTTTTCAGGTTGAACAAAACAGCCAACATAAAATGCAGTTTTTAGGTGATTTGGAGTGTTTTTTTTTTCAATTTTTAGCATCAAATTTTCACCAAAATTAACAAGCAATTAACACTAATAGGTATAACTAACAATAATTACTAATAGATAGTAATTACCTTAATGAAGCAAAAGATCAAATGGTTAGAGTGCAACAATGAAAGCAAGCCAAACACCTCTCCCCAAAGCAAAGATCAAGAGGCTTCAAGGACCCAAAATCAACAAAAATAAAACAATGATTACAACAAGAAGGTTGAGATAAATATGGATTAAGGAGGATTAGAGAGTAGGAGAGATTGCATTACCTTTCTTCTTCTTTTTTCTAGGATTTAAACTAATTATGAAGAGAAGGAGATGGAGCTTCTAAATGGAGGCCATTAATTTTTTTTTGTTTAGATCTAGGTTTAGGAATTTATGAAGAGGATGAGGGTTATGAAATGAGTTTGAGAGATTATAAAGGAGTGGGTTAGGCTAATGGGTCATGATAAGGGGTTTTAAAACCCATTAGGACTTAGTTTATTTTCTAATGTTATCATGTAAACAAAAATCCTAATAAGCATCCTAGTTTTTAATTAAAACCATGTAATTGTCTCATTTGGCCCATTAACCCATAATCACTTTTTATTTAAAAATTCCCCATTTCAACCCAAAATATTTTAATTTGCAAACCAATTGTAAATTTAAATTCCCGAAAATTTGTTTAGCCCCCCTTTTAACCTAAAGTCATAATTTTAATTCATTATTCGGTAATTGCAATCTCAGGGTTGTTACAAAGTTTCCAGCCCAACTCGCAATTCCTCCTCATTTATAAATTTAAAAATTAAAATTCAATCGCCAAAAATAATCATTTTTGAATGCGAACCAGAATATATATATGAAGCTTTCAATTATGTTTGTTGAATTTTTCTGATATATTTGTTCTTTACTGTATAATTCAATATTATCAGAAGAATACTTAGTAATTTCAATTGAAATTATTTTTAAAAATTTTATTGCCTTCATACAAATATATACTCTTAAGACATCGTAACCTAAAATGTCTTAAATAAAGAGAAATTGAATTTTTCTTTAGGGGAGATGAGCCTGTAAACTAAGCAAAGACATGTTGCCTGAAACACAGACATGTACACACTCATTTGTTTGTGTATATACAGTCATGCATGTATTTCTAACAGCCATACAACCAATCTTCATCACATATTTTACGAATGAATCCAACCTTCGCAATAAAATAACAGAATCAAATGGTTTGCTCACCTTGTAAAAGCAAAGACAGAGATTTTTTTTTCTTTGTATGTTGACTAAAGATTGTTTCTTCCTTCCTTTGGTGGCTGATAGGATGTATTTGTATGCTAAGGTACCTTGCATTAATTATGTTGTCTTTTATTTCATGTGTACACACTTGAATATATATCTTCTTTTGTTTTGTTAATCTACTTGAATATGTTGATTGTCTTCCTTTGCAAGCTTATGGATATTTATATACTTTCTTTTGTTTGCTTCATTTGTAAGCTTATATATATATATATTTATTTATTTGTTTCATACTTATAGTATTTATCCAATCTTGTTTCTTCATATTTAAATGTATATTTTATTTTCCTTTATAAGATAATTCATGTATATATTTTTAACATATATATTTGGTTTTGTTTTTATCTTTTTCTTTTATAAGTGTATTCATATTTTTATTTTCATATTTAAATACGTTGTTATAATTTATCTAAGGTATTTATTTACTTTGTAATTCAAATGAATTTCTATAATTATTAGGTTGTTAAAATTCTCTAATGTATTCACTTAATATTTTACATAATTTATTAATACGTTGTTTGACTTTACAATTTATGATTTATTTTATATATATTGACATATATACATATATATACAATATTTTTAAATTTAAATGATTTATACAGAATTTATCTGTATTCGGGGAAACTCGCTTAAATTTCCAATTAACTATACAATTTTAATTCAAAAATTAAATAAATTATCAATTTAAATTAAATTAAAATTTGGGGTCGTTACATCCGTGTAGCGGAATAAAATGTTGTTCCGCTAATTAAATTAATTAGACCCTGTTTTGCCGAATAAATCACCATTCTGCTATTATTAATTGGATAAGTTAAATTTGGACATTGATTTAGCTGAAATAAATCCCGTTCTCATATTACATTAGTGTGGACACCTAATTACATTCCAATTGACTAGTATTGGATAAGTGTCGTATATACAATTAATTGTTAATTGTGAGTTTAATTTATATATGTGATGTTATGTGAATACTTGGATTATAACTTGGATAGTTAAATGGAATTAATGGTGACTTGACTAAGTATCATTGGAATTGCTAAGCTCTTTCCAAATTTGAAAGTTAATTTTTGAATCAAAGTTATTTAAGAATATTTATTATTTATTAATGTCATTTTAAAGATAAGTAATAATGATTTAAAGTTAATTATTTTATGATTCTTAAATGTTATTTAATAGTATTTAATTATTGTTTAAAGTTATTTAATTATTTAAAATGTCTAAATTATATATTAATTATTTGTTTAAGGTTATTTTGTAGTGATTGGATTTAAAAGTTAATTATTATTTAAGAGCTAATTAGTATTAAAATACTATTACTTCAAAGATAATTTGTTCAAATATTAATATTGTTTTAAAATAGTATATTATATAGTAAACCATTATAAAAGAGTATTTTCCTAAATTAAACTTGGGAATTTATATAGAAACTTTATAAGTATTAATTTGAGATATTTATTAAATTAAAAGAATTCGGGAAGTAATGGTATATTTTCATAGCGTAATTCGAGGGGCAAAGACGGCCTATAGTTTGTTACGTTTCTGCTGGGATAGCGACGTAACCATTGTGCAAACTGCGATCTATGAAAGTTCATGGCATAATTCGAGAGGCGAAGATTGCCTGCAGTTAAGTTTGGATTTCTCTGGGATAGAGACGTAACCATTGAGCTACGATCCATGATTGATTCTGAATGGTGCTTTCCATATTTATTGTAAAAAAATTTCAAGTATTTTTGAAAAGAATAGTTTGTGAATATACTTATTTCGGTGAGATAAGTATATGTCTATTTTTGATAAAGAGTTTCAATTTATTGAAATTAAATTAAATGAGGCTTAGTGATTTCAGTGGGAAATGTGTTCTCTATTTGAATCTTTCTTTATTTGATAGTTAAATAACCGACTATCAAATATTTGCCCAAATATGTAATCCTTCTTAATTTTGGTGGTAGGGAAACGATTCCCTAATTAACACCGAAGAATTTTAACTCTGGAAATATCCAGGAGAACCACGGGAATTATATGGTACCGTTACCATCGGTGGTGTTATACTGTACGTATAAACTCGTTTGTTCTTCTAGGATAAATGATAAGGAGATTTGTCCACTTAAACGATTATGGGGTGATCCCCGCTCTTATGTATTGTCTGATTATTTTCTAAAAAATTGGTATTGAGCATTCTGGAAATCGACAACAGGTTATTGGAGCGCTAGGAAGCGGAAGAGTGTACTCGTAAGAGATGACTCGAATCCATGACCACTCCAAAACCATATACGGTTCTATGGAGGAGTTTCGTGTTATATTAAGATGTTGGAATCCATATGTGATTCCGAGACCCGTTGGGGGTGTGGGAATCGATGTGTGATTCCAAGATCTATTTGAGATGTGGGGATCCGTATGTGATTCCAAGACCGTTGGGGTATGGGAATCCATGTGGGATTCCGTGATCTATTTTGGTGCGGTGCGTAAGCTGGAATGCCGGACGTAGCCTCATTAGCGAAAATGACAAAAACTAGAGATATGAGACATGGCCAGTAGGGTTGGCAAACCCATAGGGTATAGTCAGCTCCCTTTTCTAGCAATATCTATCATTTTTTGCATGCCGGGAGCGATGCACTCGGTCTTAGCAAGACCAGTTATGTTTTTCCTATAATACCCCAGCTAGACGGGTATGATGCTTCAGAAGGATAACTTTGATCCTTGTGCAGGAGGACTATTCTCGACGTACTGAGGGCCCCTCCGTGGAAATCCTATACAATTAGCGAACGCGCCTTATCAGTTTTGATTTTATATCTATTATTGTTGTGATGTACACTACACGAGCATCACATCTATTTGATATTATTATTTTCACCCTTAGACATTATTATAATATCATTGGATTTGGTATAAAAGTGTTTTGGTCATCGTAAGGTGAAAACTCGTCCGTGTTTATGTGCGGCGTGGTCTTACGAGATATCCTTGATTTTCAAAAGAGTTTTTAAGGTAAATTTAGTTGTTTTGAGTTTCTCACACCAGACCCATGTCTGACCCGGAGTTTTATTTCTTTTCCTAAAACTCTTGGGTGCCCAAATTTTTACGGGCAGCCAAGTAGTTCAGGTTTTCTACGGATGTATTTTGGAGGAGCTTGGAGCAGGATGCTTCATTAGTAGCTAGCTATAATTTGTTTCTACTTTATTATGTATATATTGTATCGGTTAGGTAGGGACATGATGTTATAACTATCCAGGTTAGAATGTATGTTAATATTGACTCTAATGTATAATTTTTGTAAATGACTTTGTAAATAATTATGTTGATTAATATATGTTATTCCGTTGCGTTGTGAGATTCTGTGATTTTTTTTATTTCTTCTATCTTCTATCTCCTTTCTTCACCCTAACTATATGCTTTTCCATTCAATTTGAGTTAGACATGTGTGGTTTATTGTCAGCTTAAACTATTCAGAAAAGTTGGTCGTTACAGCTGGTATTAGAGCTGAAGGTTATGCGAGAACCTTGGCTTTGGTGGGGTATAACTCATTATAGATAGGGTTAGGAATGCCCTAGAATGAGTAAATCATTAGAAATTAGATTAGTAATATCCTAAAATAAGTTTGAGTGTGTGTATATATTATATACGAGTGCGTATTTGTTAGTGGTATAAATTGTTTTATTTTGTGTTGCTTGATCGATTGAGTGGATATGAATTCTAGTCGATGCATTTGGCCAACGCTATCGATAGGGATTCCTAAACATTTGAACCAGACCAACTGACATAGTATGTTTTGAAATTGGGTAAATGAATTAATTTTACCTTGAATATATTTTACATATATAAAGAATGATTTTGAAAAATAGTATAGTATTTTTGAGGTGTTGTTTGTTAGGAGATGATAATATTCTATCATCTAGGATTTGATTAGCAATACTCGTCTAGTTCTGGGCATTGTCTATTATCTACTCATATATCTTGAATCTTCCTTTTCGAAACCTGGGTTGGGTAGATAGGAATTTGGGAAAAATTGAAACGAACACCATGTTAATTCAGTTTCACAAGGTGGCGATATGGTATTTGTTGATAAATGTTGAGTTAAAATTTGGTTTTGATAAATGGTGTTTATTAAAAAAAAGTAGAATATTTTGGAATAAATAGAAAAATTAATTTTATAAAATTTGTTTTTAATATAAGAGGTTTGTTAAAAAGAGAAATGTAGAATATATTGAAATATATATTTGAGAAATGATTTTCTTTAAAAAGAAGCTGATTTTATGAGAACTGATTTATAAAATGTATTTATAAGTAAAAGGAAATTTGAGGATTTAAATCCCAGTATTTATGGAAAATTATTTTTAATATTTTGAAAAATAGTAATAATATTATTCGTAAATATTTTTATCTAAGTACAAATTGTTGGGAACAGAAATATTTGTAAGAAGTGTTTTATTTGGATTGGTACGAGGAAATTAGTTCCGATTTGTTTTGCGATAATTGGAATAATCTTCTAAGTAACAATCAGATGTTTGTTTAGGCAAACGGTATTGTACACTTAGTAAATTATACTCTTTGTCATTGTACGGTCGGAACAAGTTCAACCCGAACGAACCCAAAGCAAGGGGTGATAAATATATTGTTTGGAAAATGTAAAGTATTGTTTCAAAAATGAGATTTTGAAATAAAAGTGGTATTTTTAAGTTAACTAGTTCGAGTGGCTCTAAAATAACTTAAAATTGAGAAAGAGATGTGTTCAGATGGTAAACACATCTCTTGAGTATTTTCCTTCTTGGTAAGGGAATATATGATACTGTTGGTAGTACCCAGATCCTTAGTATAAATCTTGGAGTTACTCGGGCTATAAATATATTTTTTCTATGATTAAAATACAGAAGTTCAATTCAAAAAGTTTTTGAACAAAACCCGGGTATTTGGATCTTATGTTTTCTTAGAAAAAAATGCAAAATGGAATAGTGAATCTAATATGGGTATGTACTCTCAGGATTTGGTGGAGTATTATACAGTTAAGTGAAGTGAAGTAAAAAGTTTGAAGTGTTGCCAAATAAAATAATGTCTTTTAACGTGGTAGTTTTACAGTTTAATACATATTTTGTTATATTTTCGTCCTTGAAATTTCGGGGACGAAATTCTCTTAAGGGCGAAAGAGTGTAACGACCCGCAATTTTGAGCTTAAGATTTGAATATTTAATGTATTTAAATGTTCGGATTTGAATTTAAATTATAATAAAATTTCTATTTCGAATAATCATCCAATTTTTAATGACGTATTTTTAATTTAATTTATAGAATTTTTCCATAATTTTTAATTTGAAAAGTATTTGAATTTTTGTTTGACACTTTTTACGCCAAACATGGGCATTTTTAACACTTCACAGAATAAGTCAACTGGTTTATTTTATCATAGTTTTGTGATCGTGACACATCGTTGTGCACAATCAAATTTTTATTTCTATTTTTCGTGATCCGTACGCGAACGAAATGTTGTATGGCAGGGTTAAAAAAAACCTTTGAAAATATATATATTAAACGCATGCGGAACATTAATTTCCACCATATCTTTGCAATCTGTTTTTTTTTTGGCGATGCTTCTTCTTGTTTATTTTCTTCACGTGCTTGTGTTGCTTTGCATCAATTGTTGTGTCTTCCTTTTTCCTAAGCATTTCAGTTTTTAAGCTTATATATTGTACCCAGGCCTGGCCCTTCCCCAAAGCGGGGGAAGCGACCGCTTAGGGCATCACAAAGTCGGGGGCACCAGGATATTTTCACCCTACAACCAACTGAATTAGGGTTCACGAATTAGAGCACAGCCGTGGCTCACACAGCTCCAAGCTCCATCGCGGTTCGCTCCTCCATCTACTACAGTCGTGATTCACGATCACATACTCGAAAACCCGAACTAGGGCACAGCCGCACAACCACAGCTCCACTCGGCGCTCGGACCGCTCCTCCACGATCACGAATTCGAAGACCGAATTAGGGATTAGGGAATCGCTTGATTCTTGAACTTAAAGCTTGAAGAACAGAAGATGGCAGAAGTGTAGAACCGCAGACGCATAAGGTTAAAAGCTACTCAATTTAATAATTATAATTTTATAATTTATAATTATGTTGTAATTAAGTAATTTACATAATTTACTGTTTACTAAAACTAATTCATTAATTTACACAGTATTCGTTTCATTGATTTCAATGAACAGCAGCGTCTACTTGAATGATTGAATCTCTGATACTATGTTTACTAAACAGTCTAAACTAATTCATTTCATTAATTTACAAGAAATTATCTATTGTCTAGCCATCTCCATCTATGTTACTATGTTGTACACATTCATAATTTATCGATAAATAGCTATGTTTTTGTAGAAATTTATAGTTAAAGTTTTTTAGTCCAACCGATTAGTTAAAAAAAAATTTACTTCAAATTGTCGTTAAAAATATTGTTGATAAATTATCATTAGTAGAAATTCACTTTTGGCTTTAGGCACCAAAACTTCTAGGACCGGCCCTGATTGTACCACATAGCACACAATGAAATCTTTTGCCAATATATTTTCATTGCCTTGTATGTACGATACTGAGCACTTTTGTGGCTAGCTCCAGCATACATAATCATTTTGTTTTTTTTTTTTGGTTATAAAAAAAAGAGACAGGTGCATTTCCTTTGCTCTCCATTTCGTATAATCTTTCCATTCCATTCTTCACTTATCTCTCTGCAAAATCAACACATATGCATTCATTTCTTTCTTTCTTCCTCTCAAACAAAGCACGCACATGATATTATGGAGGATTGAAGTAAAACTTTCCTTTCAATTTATTTCTTTACTGCAAATACAAACTGGACCGTCTCTATTTTATAGTAATCAACTCACTACTAGAAAGGCTTCGTATAGCGACGAAGCCTAGCGACGGTTTGCGACGGCTAAAAAAAGCGGCCGTCGCAAACCGTCGCAAGCCGTCGCTATACGAAGTATACAGATCTGCCGAGACCTGCAGCTCCTTCATTCCATCTTCCCCTTTTTTTCCCCCAAATCACCTCCTCCTTCCCCCCGACGCCCCCCGTCACCATAGCCGTCGCTCCAGCTTTCAACGCCTCCAGATCACTCAAAATTACGTCGGTATGCTTCTAATCTCTATTTTTAATGTAAATTTGATATTTTTAGGTTTAGTTTAAACCCTAAGTCAATTATGATTTGTTATTAAATTGGGTATTAGTAGTGTTGTTAGATTAGATATTAGTAGTGTTGTATGTTGATTTGATAAATTAATTAGTTTATTATCATGAACTTGAATTATTTCGTATTACATTAACTAGTTTATCATGATGATCAAGTTGAATAAATGGTTGATGTAGATGATTAGTGTTGGCGATTAATATGGTTAGTTGTTTTAGGCGAAAAAATAGTGTATATTAATGATTAACTTGGTTATTGATAAGTTTACATGAAAGTATTTCGTAGTTTATGAAATTGATAAATTACAAATTTAAGTTGTTAAAATCTAAATTCTACAAATATGAGTATTACAAATTACAGTATTGTACAAAAATAAAGTTTATATAGTATTGTACAAATTTAAGTTTGATAAATTACAAATTACAGTATTATACAAAAATAAAGTTTATATAGAAAATTTAAAAATGAATATGAGAGCCTTAAAAATTATACAAATATCTAATTTAAAAAAAATAATTAGGAAATGACTTTAAAAACAACTGATATTGTACTGAAATCTATTTTGTAATGAAATTAAGAATTGAATATAACAACAACAAAGATTACGCTAAAATCTATGTCGTAAAATAAAGAAATGAATATTGTACTAAAATTGTTAATTGAATGTTGAACTAAAATTTAAATATACAAATTTATTAAATAAAATTTAAATAGTTGAAACATTATCAAAATTTGAAAAGAACAACAATATTTTGATAAAATTTAAAGAAATTTTTTTATCTCTTAGATTGGCTTTGGCCCCGTCTGGCAAGTGTTGTATATGATCGTTATATGGATGTTCGTTTTGGTAACGGAACGGACATTTATATTCATCTGATACAATATTTGTCGGATTTGTCCCTGTATTGGACAAGTTACAAACACAATAAAGTAATTACATATTATAAATCATTTTATTTTAAACGGTTAAAAAATTTCGATAGCGCTTCCTTTACGTTCTCTGTGTACACGCATTTGTGTACGATACAGGGAACAGAAGGGAAGTGCTGCCGAAATTTTGTTGAACCGTTTAATCTGAAATAATTTATAAAATGTAATTATGTTATTGTGTTTGTAATGGGAAGTAGGATGACTGACCACCATAGTGAAAACCAAAATACTTAAAAATTAAAAAATCCCATGAATTTTTTATTTTGAATTTTCTGCAACGGTGAACTGTTTATAATGGAGAATGGTTGAAAATTAATGATTTAAAGTGTCTAACATACAATTTCAAATCAGGAAAAATGTTCAATTATTTTCTCGACCGTACTTGGATGTATGAAGTCAGAACTGGAAAGAAGGGGTCAATAAAGCAACATTTCTACAACGGTGTACACGAATTTATTAGATTTGCTAAATCTAATAACCGAAACAACACAGAAATTCGTTGCCCGTGTAGTAAGTGCCAACATTTGAAGCATTGGAAACCGGATATAGTTGAAGTACATTTGTATCAATATGGTTTCGTGCCTGATTATTATTTCTGGGATCGTCATGGAGAACTTGTTGAACCTACACCTAATACTGAACTATTAGAGGACGGTAATATGATGACGAATCCGATAGAAAATATGGTGGATGATGCAGCACGATCAATGTTTCCTACAACTGAAGCTGTCGATGAAGACGAAAATGTCGAAGAAGAACCGATTACGGGAGCTAAAAAAATATACGATTTGTTGGATTCGGCTAAAAGGCCGTTGTGGGACGGATGTAATAGCGGAACCGAACTTTCAGTAACCGCCGAATACATAACTATGAAATCAAAATTCAACCTTACGGAAGCTGCATTTACAGCAGTTGTACAAGCTGCAAAACGACACATGCCACCCAATAATCTGATGTGCGATAGTCATTATAAAGTAAAAAAATTAATGTCCGCTTTCGGTCTACCGTACGAGAAGATAGATGCATGTGTGAAAGGTTGCATGTTGTATTGGAAAGACGACGTTGTCCTTAGAAAATGCAAAATATGTAACGAAGAAAGATACAAACCAAGAAAGAAGAAAGGGAAAGAAGTCCCGTACAAGAGAATGCATTATTTACCCATCACTCCCAGACTTCAAAGATTATATGCATCTTCTGCTACGGCCTGTCATATGCGATGGCATAGTGTGAGAAAAGCGGAAGAAGGAACTTTGATACATCCATCCGACAGAGAAGCATGGAAACATTTTGATAAGACTTATCCCGCATTTGCTGCGGAAAGCCGTAATGTCAGACTTGGTTTATGTACGGATGGTTTTTCACCATTTTCACAGTTTGGTAGTAAATATTCATACTGGCCAATTATCGTTACTCCGTATAATTTACCTCCATGAATGTGTATGAAGACACCATATATGTTTCTCACCACTGTTGTTCCCGGCCCTCAGGATCCAACCCAAGGAATTGATGTTTATTTACAACCATTGATCGACGAGTTGAAGAAACTGTGGTATGAAGGAGTCGAAACTTACGAGTGGACGGATGACAAATCACAATCCGTAATGGTAAATTAATTTGTTGTTAATAATAATAATATTTTGTCTTATTTTATTTTCAAAAATTTGAAGTTTGGGGTTTACTGTGTAAAACAATTGTTTGTAATCGCAGGAGAGGTACGAAGCAGAGCGGGCTCGTGTAGCACAGTCCACTGGTCGGGAAGAGCTTACGTTAGAGGAGAAGAACCATATTTGGGATGCTATTATTGACCCGCCTTCTCGGACCAGTCGTCGGTATAGCTATGGAAATGTGGAGGTAAATTTTGATATGTACTAATATATAAATTTACTTATGCATATGAATAGTTAAATAATTTTAATAATATTACTCATGCATATGAACTATTTTACAGGCGATGAGAATGCAGAGTGCATACAGGAGGTCGCAGCAAGATGCGGAGATTGCTCAGTTGAGGGCGACGGTAGAAGAAATAAATGACTGGAGGAAGAATTTCTTTGAGCAACAGCTGGATGAGCGGATTGCGGCTTATTTACAACAGCATGGGACGATGCCTGGAGAGGACGGCAGCGATGGCGAGGAGTAGGTACGTTTGTTTGCTCGTGTTATAGTTTGGTATATACACATTTTGGTTAGTTTGGTGTATATATATTTCAGAATATTATGTACATATTTTGATAACCTTTAATTGATGGATTTGGTTGGTTATTATGTATATATATGTCGGGATAACTATGTACATATTTTTGGATTTGGTTGGATGTTATATTGTTTGATTTGGTTGGATTTGAAAATGATATTTGGTTGGATTTTATATTGTTTGAATGTATGGTGATGTTATATGATGGATATATGATGGCTATAGTTGATGAATATGGTGTATATTGGCCGTGATGATGTTATATGATGGTTGTTGTTTGAAGTGGGGAAGTGCTCTGAAAATAAAAAAAATTTGCTTCAGATTTGCGACGGTTTGCGACGGCTAGTGACGGCCTGTAGGTTGCCAATTTGCGACGGTTTGCGACGGCTTGCGACGCCTTTTTTGCCAAAAAAATGTGCCGCTTAGCGACGTCTAGTGACGCCAGGCAAACGTTGAAAAAATTTCCACGTGTCACATTTGCAGTCGCGAGCCGTCGCTATTTTGGTGACGGAACCGTCGCTAAAACCGTCGCCATACTGTTGGGCGACGAGGCAAATAGCGACGACAGTTAGCGACGGCTTGCGACGGCCGGCGACAGCTAAAAGCCGTCGCTAACTGCTGCCGTCCTTGTAGTGACTAAAAAAATGATGCTTCATTCTCCACAAAGGAAACATATGTCTATTCTTAAATCTATGAATACATTTTTCTCCCTCTCTATTCAATTTATCTCTTCCCGGTAACTCAAACATTCACGCAACAGAGAAATGTGAGCAAGAGTGAGGATCGGGTATGGAATTTTAGTTGTGGGCCGAGGCCTTACTTGTAGCATGTGGGAGGTTGGGGTGGACATTGGGATGAACTGGAGGTGAAGTAGGCAAAGGCGGTGTTAGGGGTGAGTTGGTTCGGTTACCTGAAGGCAATGCATGCTAAAAATGTTTGTGGCTGTGTGTGCTTAAGTATGTGGTGTTTGTTAATGTATACATATATGTATGCATGATCGTATGTGTGTGTGTATATATGGCCGTGAGTCTTCATTTGGTAACAGGTTTTGGAGGTGTGCATGATAGTCGTTGTGCAGGGTAGTGGAGGCGAGCTTGAGATTATAAGAAAGCAGTGCAGGCATAAGAAGAGAGAGGATCAACATATTTATGTACATGATTCCATGAGTGTATATACATGTGCCTGTCAGCGTGTAGATATTTGTGTAGGTATGTGTATACACGTGTATACGTGTGTGTGATAGGGTAGTATTTGTGCATGAAGTATTATGTTTCGCGGTATGCTGTGTTAGTAGTATGAACGAGAACGAGAACGAGGTGTATGGTTTGGAGAAGATGAGTGGTAGAAGGAAGGGAATGATGTGCTGGCATGTGCAATGCTTCAACGTTGGGAGGCAGTGTTGGAAGCATGAGGCTGAGGAAAAAGTAAAAAAAAGGCAGGCGAAGTAGGAAATTAAGGAAGAAATAAGTTCTTGTCATATAAAGTGATTTTGCATTGAAGTCCACAATAATGTGGATGATTGCATTGGAGAGGTGGGCGTTGCTTGCATGGCCATGAGTGTAGGAAGGGGACATAGTGCTGGCCACTTCAAATGTGAGGGAAGATCAAGGTTCAAGCGCGCATGAAAGTATTGGAAGGAGAGATGAAGCTTATGTTCCTATAATAAGATTTTGCAAAAAGGTCCATCTAATTCTGTATAATTTCATGATGGAAGGGAGTGCAGAATTCTTTCACAGGCAAGTGATTGCTCACGGGTTGGATTGGAAATGATGCGGGCCTTGGGCTTTTAGGTGAGAAACTATTTAAGTTTAACGTGTTAATTTATATATAAATGTGTGTGTTAGTACAAAATGTGATAACTTTCCCATCCTAGGTCCGTTTAACCCATGAATTTTTCCATTGGACTCGTATTTACGAGTATAAAATTCCAGTATAATTTGTTGGTAGGTTTAAGGTGTTTAAAATTTATGACATATGGAAACATACTGAATTTAAATTATGTTATTTTAATTAATAACGTCATTTAAATGTATATACCTTAAATAGTGATGTTTATTTGGTAAATAAAATACTATTGAGTTAAATTAGATTGAATATGGAAGTTGACATCCGTATAGCAGAATAAGACGTGTTCTGCTAATTAAATTAATTGGACCCTGTTTAGCAGAATAAATCACCATTCTGCTATTATTAATTGGATAAGTCAAATTTGAACATTTATTTAGCAGAAATAAATCCCGTTCTCCTATTACATTAGTGTGGACACTTAATTACATTCCAATTGACTAGTATTGGATAAGTGTTGTATTTACAATTAATTGTAATTGTGAGTTTAATTTACATATGTGATGTTATGTGAATACTTGGATTATAACTTAGATAGTTAAATGGAATTAATGCTGACTTGATTAAGTACCATTAGAATTGCTAAGCTCTTTCCAAATTTGAAAGCTAATTTTTGAATCAAAGTTATTTAAGAATACTTATTATTTATTAACGACATTTTAAAGATAATTAATAATTATTTAATAATGATTTAAATTTAATTATTTTATGATTCTTAAAAGTTATTTAATTGTATTTAATTGTTGTTTAAAGTTATTTAATTATTTAAATGTCTAAATTATATATTATTTATTTATTTAAGGTTATTCTGTAGTGATTGGATTTAAAAGTTAATTATTATTTAAGAGTAAATTAGTATTAAAATATTATTATTTCAAAGATAATTTGTTCAAATATTAATATTGTTTTAAAAATAATATATTATATAATAAACCGTTATAAAAGAGTATTTTCCTAAATTAAACTTGGGAATTTATATAGAAACTTTATAAGTATTATTTTGAGATATTTATTAAAATAAAAGATTTCAGGAAGTAATGGTATATTTTCATAGCGTAATTCGCGGGGCAAAGACGACCTATAGTTTGTTATGTTTTCGTTGAGATAGCGACGTAACCATTGTGCAAACAGCGATCTATAAAATTTCATGGCGTAATTCGAGGGGCAGAGATTGCCTACAGTTAAGTTTGGATTTCTCTGGGATAAAGACCTAACCATTGAGCTACGATCCATGATCGACACCAAATGGTGCTTTCCATATTTATTGTAAAAAAATTTCAAGTATTTTTGAAAAGAATGGTTTGTGAATATACTTATTCTGGTGAGATAAGTATATGTCTATTTTTGATAAAGAGATTCAATTTATCGAAATCAAATTAAATGAGGCTTAGTGATTTCAGTGGAAAATGCGATCTCTGTTTGAATGTTTGTTTATTTGATAGTTAAATAACTGACTATCAAATATTGGTCCAAATATGCAATCCTTCTTAATTTTGGTGGTAGGGAAACGATTCCCTACTAAACACCGAAGGATTTTAACTTTGGAAATATTTAGGAGAAACACGAGAATTATATGGTACAGTTACCATCGGTGGTGCTATACTGTACGTATAAACTCGTTTGTTCTTCTAGGATAAATGATAAGGAGATCCATCCACTTCAACGGTTAGGGGGTGATCCCCGCTCTTATGTATTGTCTAATTATTTACTAAAGAATCGGTAGTGAGCATTCCGAAAAATCGACGACTGGTTATTGGAGCGCCGGGAAGTGGAAAAGTGTACTCGTAAGAGATGACTCGAATCCATGACCACTCCAAAACCATATACGGTTCTAAGGAGGAGTTTCGTGTTATGTTGAGATGTTGGAATCCATATGTGATTCCGAGACCCGTTGGGGTGAGGGAATCGATGTGTGATTCCAAGATCTATTTGAGATGTGGGGATCCGTGTGTGATTCCAAGACCGTTGGGGTATGGGAATCCATATGGGATTCTGTAATCTATTTTGGTGTGGTGCATAAGCTGGAATGTCGGACATAGCCTCATCAGCGAAAATGACTAAAACCAGATATAGGAGACATGGCTAATAGGATTGGCAAACCCATAGGGTGTAGTCGGCTCCCTTTTCTAGCAATATCTATCATTTTTGGCATGCCGGGAGCAATGCACTCGGTCTTAGCAAGATAGTTATGTTTTTCCTATAATACCCCGGCTAGATGGGTATGATGCTTCGGAAGGATAACTCTGATCCTTGTGCAGGAGGATCGTTCTCGACATACCGAGGGCCCCTCCGTGGAAATCCTACACAATTAGCGAACGTGCCTTATCGGTTTTGATTTTATATATATTATTGTTGTGATGTACACTACACGAGCATCACAGCTATTTGACATTATTATTTTCACCCTTAGAAATTATTATTATATCACTGGATTTGATATAAAAGTGTTTTGGTCATCGTAAGGTAAAATCCCGTCCGTGTTTATATGCGGCGTGGTCTTACGAGATATCCTTGATTTTCAAAGAGTTTTTAAGGTAAATTTGGTTGTTTTGAGTTTCTCACACCAGACCCATGTCTGACCCAGAGTTTTATTTTCTTTTCCTAAAACTCTTGGGGGCCCAAATTTGTACGGGCAACCAAGTAGTTCAGGTTTTCTATGGATGTATTTTGGAGGTGCTTGGAGCAAGATGCTTCATCGGTAGCTAGTTATTATTTTTTTCCGCGGTATTATGTATATATTGTATCAGTTAGGTAGGGACAGACTGTTATAACTGTCCAGGTTAGAATGTATGTTAACATTGACTCTAATGTATTATTTTTTTAAATGACTTTGTAAAGTATTATGTTGATTTATATATGTTATTCCGTTGCGTTGTGAGATTCCATGATTGTTTTTTTCTTCTATCTTCTATCTCCTTTCGTCACCCCAATTATATGATTTTCCGTTCAATTTGAGTTAGACATGTGTGGTTTATTGTCAGCTTAAACTGTTCAGAAAAGTGGGTCGTTACATCAGCTATATTCATATTTTACTTTGATCTTTAGACATTATTTGTAACGATCCGTAAATTTCAACTGTTTTAATAATGTAATTAGTTGAAATTTTGTGAAATTTAAAACGATAAAATTTTGAAATATAAATTTGATATTTGGAATGCGGTTAGTTAAACATAGCAACTGATAAATTTTTGTCCGAAAATATGAAAGTTTATTTCGCGCGTAAATTTACTTCAATTTAATCAGTTAAAAAAACGATAAAAATAAAATGTTTTCGAAACCTAAATATTTTTACATAGAAAAATTGCAAATCATCTTCTGAGCAAGATGTCAGTTTGTCGTTTTTCCAAATTCGGACATCTTTGGCTCCGTCGATCTTATTTTTCAGTGTTTTTCTTGCATTTTCCGCTATTAGAAAATTCGAATTTTCATAATTCAATCATACCACTGATATCTGTATACTGTTTTGATCGTCTCGTCGTACTGATTTCCGTAGTATATTCAATTGTAAATTTTGAAGTCCGAAAGACGGCGAAATCTACGGAAGCGATTTCCGTATCGGTTCCGCAGTTTGGCTTTTGCTTTCTTTGTGACCATTCAAAATTTTCCACTGGACGAAAACCAACGGTCATTTGCTTTTATTTCTTCATCAATTCTCGTGCTGCACAAAACCCCATTAGTTCTCGATTCTTTCTGCCTTCTTTCCTATTCTATTCTGGTACCAAGAAATTATTTATCAAAGCTTTGTATATTTTCATTTGTTTAGTCTACTGCTCCTCTTCCCCCTCCTTCATCTCTCCTCACCTTTCTTCATTTCTCCACACACAAGCCTTCCCAGTCCCACGCTCCAACACCCTGCCGCATATCGGCCACCCAATCTCCCCACGCCCGACCACATCCACCAAAGCAACAGCTCCTTCCTCCGCTTGCAACACCTCCGCAATTTTTCCTCCTCCCTTCCTCCAGCCGTCGCGAGCAGCGCGCGCACCCAGCTTTGCCAACCTCTCCGCCACTAGTCCCTGCCGCGAAACACGCCTCCTCCTTTACCCATCTCAGCCTCCCCGCGTTTTCCCACCGTTCGCCCAATGGCCGAAGCCCGCATCCATCTCAACTCACCACCACAACGTGCGCGACCTTCCACCCCTCCCCTCGTCATCCATCACCTCCGTGGCCTATCACTGCCTCTCCACAAGTCGGGTATACTACAATCTCTTTTGCTTACATATTTCATTTACAGTGTCGTATATGTTGGAATGTAATTGATTTTGTTACACCTATGGGTTTATACAGTTAGTTTATAAATAATAAGCATATTTGAGTTGTGACTCTGTTTTATATATTTTCCTTTTGTTTTGTTTATAAGCGTCAGTTATATTTTGTATAGTTGTCCTTATCTAAAAATACTTTTGCACACAAAGAGTGAGTTTATTACTTTATAGATTTGAGTTACATTCATGTGCTTTCAATCTTACTTGATCTGTCAAGTATATATGTAAACTTTATAAAGAAAGCTTACTTAAATTTTATAATGAGGTTGGGTCTGTAGATATAGCAAGTATTTATATAGGTTATTGCCATTTATGTATCAAACAGGGCTGTTCGTATATAGTACTTTTTTATGCTCTTCAAAGCAAGATTTCATATGATAGTTCAGGCCTGGTATTCTTGCGTTCCACCTGGTTACCTATGTCAGTTATATATATATATATATAGGTTATATAGTGGTTCACAGTATAAGATATTATAGAGGAGTATTAATATGCTAGTATATTTGCTGTTTTGAATATATAAAATGCATGTGCTGTTAGTTGTACACTGTTGTAGTAGTAAATATATGATAATACTTTAATATAGGATTTTAATAATTTCATATATGTATATTTTGTTATTCACTTGATTGTTATGTACATGATATAGCAGTTTTGTTATAAAATATATGTTAGTTTATACATATAATTATAGAGCCAGTTTATATAAATTTAATTTTTTTTTTCGAACAGCAGTTAGACTACATGTTCACGATATCATATCTCACCCATGTTTTATCAAAATGGGTTGATTCTATTTTTAAAAAATAGTCGAAGTTACCTAGTTTATGCATGTCAAATTCCAGCAAAATCCGACATCGTTTGATTAGTGGTCGAGGATCTGGAAGTTAGACCCAGGCAGCTGTTCTTTTGTACTTTTTACACTGCTGCAAACACGACCTGAGTTCATGTTTGACGCATCTTATCTCTTACGTATTACGTCGGAATACAGTGATTCCCTTTTTGTTTAAAAGATAAAGTTTTCTACTTTCTGTATTTAAAATTTTAGCTTCATACGAGGTGGTTCAGTCATCTGTTTCTTACCTGAAAGTCAGACCCAGAGGGATTTTCAGACCTGAACATTTGATAGTCGCAACATGGCCTGAGTCTATGTTCGTGACATCGTAACTTTTCTCGTCTCTTGTCCAAATCAAGTGATTCTTTTGCAGTTTGAAATACAAGTTTTGATCTTTATTCATACCAAATTTCAGACCATTTCGATCTCGGTAGCACATAGAATTATATTGTTAAACTTTTATGCAGGACATGTTTTATTTGTTGCTATGTTGAATGTTTTGATTTGATTTCATCGATTTCTGTTAATCAGCTTTGATCGTTGAATTCGTGCCGATTTGTTTTGCTTGGATTCGTAACTCAATCTCTATGTCCGTATCAGTGTGCGTATCCGTGTCATCTTCTCGCGCATCTCTAGCCTCGAAAGTTGAGCAATCACTCACGATTAATGTTCTTTTATTTATTAAATTTGATTTCAATTGAAACGACAATTGAAATATGCTGCTGTTAGTTAATTACACTGTTATATATGCTATTGTCTGTATCAGTTCACCTGTGACATCTGACACCATTATCTGTTAATTATTTATGCGATGATAATACAGTTTGGCTGATAATTGATTGATTGTTGATGTTTATATTGGACGTTAAATTGTTAGTGTTAAATGATAAATAGTATGCAAAATTAAAATGGATATATGATAGTTAACAATTTTAAACTGATTTATATATTAAATTTGATTAGTTGAATATGACCCCTTTTAATTGTTAAATTAATTGACATGTAGAATAGTGATAATTACATTTTGAACCATCGACGTATATTGGATTAATTGTTGTAGTGTAAAATTGAAATTGAATATCAAGTGAAGAACCGTATTTATATTATTGTAATAATCTTTAATCTACATGAAATGATAGTGTAGATTCTAGAAATAATTATATTAATTTACACAAACAACAATGTGAATTAATACGATTATTTCGGGATTTTTTGAATTGATTATTGGATTGTTATTGATTATTGTTATTGCTTGTTTATTTACTTTGACACCATCCCAGTTATCACACTGCAAGTTCCCTTTACTATGTTTTGATTTTGAATTGAATTGGAATCGGGTTGAAATGATAAATACCCAAATGAATTTGACTTAGGATAGAGAATTTAATAAAACCCGATTGGTCAATAATTTGATTTAAAAATAAATAAAGATTTTATTTGAATAAATAATATGGTTTTGAAATGAAGTTGAAATTTGAATTTTTAATGAAAGGAAAATGTTAATATTTAATAATCTGAAACAAAATATTAACAATGTAATTGATGGAAGAATGTTGTTTAATTTGAGAAATGATTGAATTAAGTTTGAAATGATTTAATAATCAAGTTTGAAATTATAATTAAGTTTGAAATTATTAAACTTTGAAATTATTTAATAATTAAGTTTTGAATTATTTAATAATTAAATAAGATTGAATTATTTAATGATTAAATTGAATTGAATTCTTTAATAAGTGAAATTGAACTTTTGAATAAGTGAATTTTACTTCAAAAAAAAATTGAAATTGAGTTTCTTTATTAATTAAGTTTTGGAAAATTATTTAAGAAGTAAATAAGTGAAATTGAATTTCTTTAACAAGAAATAAAATGTGATTTATTGAAATTAATGTAAGACTTGAAATTTAAAGAATTTGGTTTGATGAATTTAATTTAATTCAATTTGTAAGTTTTGATATAATGAAGTTGAATTTAAATAATGGATTTAATGAATTGGGAATTTAATAGAAATTGTTTTGAATGGCAAATTTACTTAATGAATATTGAATGAAATCGGTAAATGAACTTAAATTGATTTGATTGTTAAATTAAATTAATTTAAATGATTTCGGAATGAAACTTTTGTACGAACCTGAATCAATGTTTGAATTTTGTAAATGAAAATTGAAATTGAATTATAAGATTTCGAAATGGTAATTTGGAAGTTTTGAAACGTAAATTTTGGAAATTGTTTTAGAAAGACGAATGAAATGTTGATTTACAAATTCTAATCGAAATTGTAATTGATTTGGTTTTGAAATATATAAACGACCAATCGGTGTAATAATCACGAAAGTTATTAAAGAGACCGGAATCGGTTAGGGACATACTCACTGTCTAAACCGAAAACCACTTTAATAACTATACGCGGAGTGTGATCCAGAATGAACTGGTTGGAATGATGTACGTGATCACTGAAGAAAGAGAACGATAATGGATAGCCTTGACACTTGTGTCAAATTGGAAATGACTAAAATCAGGAGCCGTGCCGGGCCAATGGAGGTCAGCTACCTCAAGCGAACACACTTCTTCGAACTACTCATTACTTGTTGTCGATTGGTGCACCCTTGATTTTGGGAGTGTTGTTTCGCGGTGTTGCGGTCGCTGCGGCGATGCGTTCTCACCAGTCCGGATCAGGCAAACGGTAGTGTCACTACCTTGGGTATTGCCTCATGTGCCTTGTCATACTTGGATCCCTTTATACGCGACCACTACGATTTGTTTTGTGTTATACCTATGGAGTACTCCCTGATAGCCCACTAGTTTACGGTGGAGTTTACAGTGCTGTATAGACTATAACGCTTATATAAAATGTGTTAAGGGGGATAATGGTAACGCCTTAACACTATTTTGATATCTTATATTACTGATAGACATTATCTACTTAGCGTACATTACTACCTAGTAGATAGTTTAACGGATCCTTAAAGGATGGTTATTCCAAACATCTTTTGAGTTACTTGTATTTCAGTTGTTATTTCACTTGAGTTGGATTTATTGATATAAGAATGTTAATCCTGACTCGAGTGTTTTTTGTTTTGCTTTACGCTCGGGTCAGACCGAGTGTACCAGTATTCGAGACTCACCTTTGGTGTTGGAGCTTTGCTTGAAAATCCAGCCATCTATTCTGCTTTCAGTATTCGATGATTCCAGTGATGTATTCTGGTTTGTATCTGATGTATCGTGTTACTCTTCCGTTGTATCTGGTTTAACTCTGATATAACTTATATATTTTTATAGTGGCTTCATGAACTACTATCTCTTTTATTTCCGCTGCATTTATTACTCTGTGTCTGTGGTCTGTGATTATTTATTTACTGTATATGTTCAGTTTTGCCAAATTTAAATTAACAACGCGGTATTTTGAATTATTCAAGTTCGACATGTGCGGATGCGAATGGTCCAAAATATCGGGTCGTTACAAGTGGTATCAGAGCTTTGGTAGCTCTAGGCAAAACTTAGCATATAGGGTAAATGTATTTGCAGAATCATTCTCATTCGAGTTTCAATCTCTTCCTTTTGACTCGATTCCTTTGAATTTTGGAACGTTCCCTACGGTTCCAAATTTCATTCGTGTCCCTCACTATTCGTCTTCTTTCAATTCTGGAGCATCACATAACTCCACTTCGAATGACCCTTATAGTGAATCGACGGTCTTGCCAAACTTCGAATGATTTGTAAAGGGGTGAAACTCCTTATTAATAGGCATCGATTTACCGAAGATTTCTGTATCCTCCGCTTACGGTGCTATCTATTCCCTGCTATACCTAAATTCCATCTCTTAAGATCGAGTGTTGATTTACCTCGGAATTCAGCATCGATCTTATTCTTGAAGTTATGGACGACCCGGTTAAGGTTGCCCGTGAATTAAATAAACTCATCCATCTTTCGATTGTGGTAATTGAATTATCTTATCTTCTGTTTCAAACTTATTTTCGAATCAAAATTCTCTTTGATTTGATTTCCATCAAAATTTGAATCGCTATACATGTTTTGAAATCTATTCTTGTATCGTCGAGAGAGGAAGTGTATTTGTAAATTAATATTTAAAATGTTTTAAAATATATTGTGTTGTTTGAGTTGTTGATGTTGATTTGGGTTTTCGATCGATTCGTCTGATCAACGCTATCGATAGGATTTCCAAAACACTTGAGTTGAGCAAGCTGACACAATGTTGTTTTCAAATTTGGAAAATAAAATAAAGTTTGTATGATTTTACTATATATATAAGTATGAAATTTTCTTTAACCAAACTGAAATAAATTAATTGTTGGAGTGATAATATTTGATTATCATTTATTGTTTTGTAAACAATTGACTATTGCAATATAAATAATTGAAGTTATAAACTTGGCTATGATGCAAATTTGAAATCTGAAATGTATTTAAATCAAGAATTTGAGAATTTAAATTTTTGGGTGATTTCAATTTGGTTTTTAAGTTTTAAAGTGTATAATATTTAAAATATTTTCAAATAGAAATCGTTTTCAAAGAATTTTAAAATGTTGAAATCAGTGCTCTTCTCTTTGTCGCTGGAAAATAATTTCGGTGATGGCGGCCGCATCATCGACATTCATTTTCGAGTTTCGAAGTGGAGAAACCATTCTGTAGCTTTGCTACGGTTTTTTTTTGAGAAAAAAATATATTTTGATTTGAATTTCTTCAGTATATTTTGATCTTATTTTAAAATTTAATTTGATTTGATATAAATATATTATATATATCTCTAAATTGTTTAAAGTTAATCGGAAGTCTAATTCTTAAATTTTGTTAAAGGATGATTTTAATTATAAATAAAACCAAAATTTGGAATAAATATTTAAACTTGAATAATTGAATTGGGAAATTTTATTTGTATATTGTTCAACTGCATTCTAATATAACTTACCTAGATCATTCAGAAGTTGAATATGTAATTGGATAATATATAAGATAAATTGAATTTATAAATAAAATTTGAGTGTTTATAATAAATGTTATACACTAAATTTTGATTATAAAGATGTTAATAGAGTTAGATAGGATAATAAGTAAACTCAGTTAATAATGAAATAAATTTGTTTTGAAAGAATTAATAAATTTGTTTTGAAAGAATTAATAAATTGAAATTTGATCAACATATGAAAATACCTTGAATTTAAAAGAAATTAATAAATGTAAATTAATTTAAATCGAAACTTTTATGTTTTAAATTAATTTATATGGGTTAAATATATATGAGTAGATATATTAAGTAGAATAAATTTAACACTAATTTGGAATAAAGAAGAATTTAAAATTGTTGAAGAAAATATGATTATAATAAAAGACTATTCAAATTTATGGTTTTAGAAATTGTAAATTGAAGAAAATGGGATAATAAGATAATGAATTTAGAAATAGTTAGATTGATTTTAGTGAAATCAAATGGATTAAATCAATTATTGAATATCAATTAATTTAAATTTGAATTTATATGGTTTAAATTAATTTTTATTTTGTATTTCAAATCTGTTTTTCTTTCTGGTTGTTTCTATTCTCCTACCTCGTTCCTTTTCGGGGACGAAAAGTTTTGAGTGGGGAAGAGTGCAACGACCCGTAAATTTCAACTGTTTTAATAATGTAATTAGTTGAAATTTTGTGAAATTTTAAAAGATAAAATTTTGAAATATAAATTTGATATTTGGAATGCGGTTAGTTAAACATAGCAACTGATAAATTTTTGTCCGAAAATATGAAAGTTTATTTCGCGCGTAAATTTACTTCAATTTAATCAGTTAAAAAAACGATGAAAATAAAATGTTTCCAAAACCTAAATATTTTTACATAGAAAAATTGCAAAACATCTTCTGAGCAAGATGTCAGTTTGTCATTTTTCCAAATTCGGACATCTTTGGCTCCGTCGATCTTATTTTTCAGTGTTTTTCTTGCATTTTCCGCTATTAGAAAATTCGAATTTTCATAATTCAATCATACCACTGATATCTGTATACCGTTTTGATCGTCTCGTCGTACTGATTTCCGTAGTATATTCAATTGTAAATTTCGAAGTCCGAAAGACGGCGAAATCTACGGAAGCGATTTCCGTATCAGTTCCGCAGTTTGGCTTTTGCTTTCTTTGTGACCATTCAAAATTTTCCACTGGACGAAAACCAACGGTCATTTGCTTTTATTTCTTCATCAATTCTCGTGCTGCACAAAACCCCATTAGTTCTCGATTCTTTCTGCCTTCTTTCCTATTCTATTCTGGTACCAAGAAATTATTTATCAAAGCTTTATATATTTTCATTTGTTTAGTCTACTGCTCCTCTTCCCCCTCCTTCATCTCTCCTCACCTTTCTTCATTTCTCCACACACAAGCCTTCCCAGTCCCACGCTCCAACACCCTGCCGCATATCGGCCACCCAATCTCCCCACGCCCGACCACATCCACCAAAGCAACAGCTCCTTCCTCCGCTTGCAACGCCTCCGCACTTTTCCTCCTCCCTTCCTCCAGCCGTCGCGAGCAGCGCGCGCACCCAGCTCTGCCAACCTCTCCGCCACTAGTCCCTGCCGCGAAACCCGCCTCCTCCTTTACCCATCTCAGCCTCCCCGCGTTTTCCCACCGTTCGCCCAATGGCCGAAGCCCGCATCCATCTCAACTCACCACCACAACGTGCGCGACCTTCCACCCTTCCCCTCGTCATCCATCACCTCCGTGGCCTATCACTGCCTCTCCACAAGTCGGGTATACTACAATCTCTTTTGCTTACATATTTCATTTACAGTGTCGTATATGTTGGAATGTAATTGATTTTGTTACACCTATGGGTTTATACTGTTAGTTTATAAATAATAAGCATATTTGAGTTGTGACTCTGTTTTCTATATTTTCCTTTTGTTTTGTTTATAAGCGTCAGTTATATTTTGTATAGTTGTCCTTATCTAAAAATACTTTTGCACACAAAGAGTGAGTTTATTACTTTATAGATATGAGTTACATTCATGTGCTTTCAATCTTACTTGATCTGTCAAGTATATATGTAAACTTTATAAAGAAAGCTTACTTAAATTTTATAATGAGGTTGGGTCTGTAGATATAGCAAGTATTTATATAGGTTATTGCCATTTATGTATCAAACAGGGCTGTTCGTATATAGTACTTTTTTTTATGATCTTCAAAGCAAGATTTCATATGATAGTTCAGGCCTGGTATTCTTGCGTTCCACCTGGTTACCTATGTCAGTTATATATATATATATATAGGTTATATAGTGGTTCACAGTATAAGATATTATAGAGGAGTATTAATATGTTAGTATATTTGCTGTTTTGAATATATAAAATGCATGTGCTGTTAGTTGTACACTGTTGTAGTAGTAAATATATGATAATACTTTAATATAGGATTTTAATAATTTCATATATGTATATTTCGTTATTCACTTGATTGTTATGTACATGATATAGCAGTTTTGTTATAAAATATATGTTAGTTTATACATATAATTATAGAGCCAGTTTATATAAATTTAATTTTTTTTTCCGAACAGCAGTTAGACTTCATGTTCACGATATCATATCTCACTCATGTTTTATCGAAATGGGTTGATTCTATTTTTAAAAAAGAGTCGAAGTTACCTAGTTTATGCATGTCAAATTCCAGCAAAATCCGACATCGTTTGATTAGTGGTCGAGGATCTGGAAGTTAGACCCAGGCAGTTGTTCTTTTGTACTTGAAATTATTTTACACTGCTGCAAACACGACCTGAATTCATGTTTGACTCATCTTATCTCTTCCGTCTTACGTCGGAATACAGTGATTCCCTTTTTGTTTAAAAGATAAAGTTTTCTACTTTCTGTATATAATATTTTAGCTTCATACGAGGTGGTTCAGTCATCTGTTTCTTACCTGAAAGTCAGACCCAGAGGGATTTTCAGACCTGAACATTTGACAGTCGCAACATGGCTTGAGTCTATGTTCGTGACATCGTAACTTTTCTCGTCTCTTGTCCAAATCAAGTGATTCTTTTGCAGTTTGAAATACAAGTTTTGATCTTTATTCATACCAAATTTCAGACCATTTCGATCTCGGTAGCACATAAAATTATAATATTAAACTTTTATGTAGGACATGTTTTATTTGTTGCTATGTTGAATGTTCTGATTTGATTTCATCGATTTCTGTTAATCAGCTTTGATCGTTGAATTCGTGCCGATTTGTTTTGCTTGGATTCGTAACTCAATCTCTATGTCCGTATCAGTGTGCGTATCCGTGTCATCTTCTCGTGCATCTCTAGTCTCGAAAGGTGAGCAATCACTCACGATTAATGTTCTTTTATTTATTAAATTTGATTTCAATTGAAACGACAATTGAAATATGCTGCTGTTAGTTAATTACACTGTTATATATGCTATTGCCTGTATCAGTTCACCTGTGACATCTGACACCATTATCTGTTAATTATTTATGCGATGATAGTTTGGCTGATAATTGATTGATTGTTGATGTTTATATTGGACGTTAAATTGTTAGTGTTAAATGATAAATAGTATGCAAAATTGAAATGGATATAGGATAGTTAACAATTTTAAACTGATTTATATGTTAAATTTGATTAGTTGAATATGACCCCTTTTAATTGTTAAATTAATTGACATGTAGAATAGTGATAATTACATTTTGAACCATCAACGTATATTGGATTAATTGTTGTAGTGTAAAATTGAAATTGAATATCAAGTGAAGAACCGTATTTATATTATTGTAATAATCTTTAATCTACATGAAATGATAATGTAGATTCTAGAAATAATTATATTAATTTACACAAACAACAATGTGAATTAATACGATTATTTCGGGATTTTTTGAATTGATTATTGGATTGTTATTGATTGTTGTTATTGCTTGTTTATTTACTTTGACACCATCCCAGTTATCACACTGCAAGTTCCCTTTGCTATGTTTTGATTTTGAATTGAATTGGAATCGGGTTGAAATGATAAATACCCAAATGAACTTGACTTAGGATAGAGAATTTAATAAAACCCGATTGGTCAATAATTTGATTTAAAAATAAATAAAGATTTTATTTGAATAAATAATATGGTTTTGAAATGAAGTTGAAATTTGAATTTTTAAAGAAAGGAAAATGTTAATATTTAATAATCTGAAACAAAATATTAACAATGTAATTGATGGAAGAATGTTGTTTAATTTGAGAAATGATTGAATTAAGTTTGAAATGATTTAATAATCAAGTTTGAAATTATAATTAAGTTTGAAATTATTAAACTTTGAAATTATTTAATAATTAAGTTTTGAATTATTTAATAATTAAATAAGATTGAATTATTTAATGATTAAATTGAATTGAATTCTTTAATAAGTGAAATTGAACTTTTGAATAAGTGAATTTTACTTAAAAAAAAAATTGAAATTGAGTTTCTTTTTTAATTAAGTTTTGGAAAATTATTTAAGAAGTAAATAAGTGAAATTGAATTTCTTTAACAAGAAATAAAATGTGATTTATTGAAATTAATGTAAGACTTGAAATTTAAAGAATTTGGTTTGATGAATTTAATTTAATTCAATTTGTAAGTTTTGATATAATGAAGTTGAATTTAAATAATGGATTTAATGAATTGGGAATTTAATAGAAATTGTTTTGAATGGCAAATTTACTTAATGAATATTGAATGAAATCGATAAATGAACTTAAATTGATTTGATTGTTAAATTAAATTAATTTAAATGATTTCGGAATGAAACTTTTGTACGAACCTGAATCAATGTTTGAATTTTGTAAATGAAAATTGAAATTGAATTATAAGATTTCGAAATGGTAATTTGGAAGTTTTGAAACGTAAATTTTGGAAATTGTTTTAGAAAGACGAATGAAATGTTGATTTACAAATTCTAATCTAAATTGTAATTGATTTGGTTTTGAAATATATAAACGACCAATCGGTGTAATAATCACGAAAGTTATTAAAGAGACCGGAATCGGTTAGGGACATACTCACTGTCTAAACCGAAAACCACTTTAATAACTATACGCGGAGTGTGATCCAGAATGAACTGGTTGGAATGATGTACGTGATCACTGAAGAAAGAGAACGATAATGGATAGCCTTGACACTTGTGTCAAATTGGAAATGACTAAAATCAGGAGCCGTGCCGGGCCAATGGAGGTCAGCTACCTCAAGCGAACACACTTCTTCGAACTACTCATTACTTGTTGTCGATTGGTGCACCCTTGATTTTGGGAGTGTTGTTTCGCGGTGTTGCGGTCGCTGCGGCGATGCGTTCTCACCAGTCCGGATCAGGCAAACGGTAGTGTCACTACCTTGGGTATTGCCTCATGTGCCTTGTCATACTTGGATCCCTTTATACGCGACCACTACGATTTGTTTTGTGTTATACTATGGAGTACTCCCTGATAGCCCACTAGTTTACGGTGGAGTTTACAGTGCTGTATAGACTATAACGCTTATATAAAATGTGTTAAGGGGGATAATGGTAACGCCTTAACACTATTTTGATATCTTATATTACTGATAGACATTATCTACTTAGCGTACACTACTACCTAGTAGATAGTTTAACGGATCCTTAAAGAATGGTTATTCAAAACATCCTTTGAGTTACTTGTATTTCAGTTGTTATTTCACTTGAGTTGGATTTATTGATATAAGAATGTTAATCCTGACTCGAGTGTTTTGTGTTTTTACGCTCGGGTCAGACTGAGTGTACTAGTATTCGAGACTCACCTTTGGAGTTGGAGCTTTGCTTGAAGATCCAGCCATCTATTCTGCTTTCAGTATTCGATGATTCCAGTGATGTATTCTGATTTGTATCTGATGTATCGTGTTACTCTTCCATTGTATCTGGTTTAACTCTGATGTAACTTATATATTTTTATAGTGGCTTCATGAACTACTATCTCTTTTATTTCCGCTGCATTTATTACTCTGTGTCTGTGATCTGTGATTATTTATTTACTGTATATGTTCAGTTTTGCCAAATTTAAATTAACAACGCGGTATTTTGAATTATTCAAGTTCGACATGTGCGGATGCGAATGGTCCAAAATATCGGGTCGTTACATTATTATAATATCACTGAATTTTATGTACAAATGTTTCGGTTATCGTAAGGTAAAAACCCATCTGTGTTTATGCACGGCGTGATCTTACGAGATGCCTTTGATTTAAAGGTTTTTATAAAGTTAAAGACTTTTGCTTTACTCACACCGGACCCATGTCTGACCTGGAGTTTATTTTCCCTTTTCCTAAACTCTTCGGTGCTCAAATTTGAATAGGTAACCAAGTAGTTTAGGTTTTTCCGCAGAATCATTTTGGAGGAGCTTAGAGCAGGTGTCTTCATCGATAGCTAGTTATTACCTTGTTTTCCGCTGTATTATATGTATATTGTATCAGTTAGGTAGGGACATGTTGTTATAACTGTCCTAGGCTAGAATTTGTATTAGTACGACTCTGATGTAACATTTTGAAATGACTGTAATATACTACGTTGAGTAATATATATTGTTCCGTTGCGTTGTGAGATTCTGTATTGTTTAGTTTCTTCTGTTCCATCTTTCTTTCTTTCACCCCTAATGACCTGTTTTTCAGAGTAACAAAGGCGGATCGTTACAAAAGATGACACTTAATACATCCTCATTATTCATGTGTCAATCATCTAACTGTTCAAAAGGCAGATCGTGAGGTAAAGAAAATAAAAGATAAGGAACAAACACCGATTTTTCTCACAACGTCAAAGTTACATATTCATCATCATAAAATAGTGCATATGCTTACTCTAAAATGCTACATCAAAGTTACATCAAGTACCATTCCCAACAAGGACAGCTATATCAGCCTACCCAACCTGGTAATACATAATATACAATCAAAGCGTAAATATTGACAACTACAAGATGATGACGAAAGCTCCTACTCCATACTGCTTCCCATATTGCTCTAAAGAAACCTGACTACTTGGCTACTCATAAAAATTTGAGTACCCATGAATTTAAGGAAAGAAATAAAACTCTTGGTTGGACATTGGTCTGGTGTGAGTAAAGCATAAGTTTAACTTCATAAAAACCTTCAAACCAAGGGTATCACGTAAGACCATGCCGCACATAAACACAGACGGGTTTTTACTTTACGATAACCAAAACATTTCTATATAAATCCTTTAATATTATCATAATGTCTAGGTTTAAATTAAATATGTAATCATAGCCGAAATTATTGCATTAATTAAATTCCAGCATAATAGGTATACAATCAAGTCTGAAGGCTCTTATTGGAAAATGGATTCCAACTATGAAAAGATAAGGGTCCACCTTTCGAACAGTACACCTCCAGATAAAATATACTGGATGCTACCTTAATTTGCAGCTCTGCTACTCAAGACCAGCGTACCTCTATATGGATAGTACCGAATATGATTAGCCCTTTGGTTGCGATCAACAATCTTAAAAGGGATCCCCAAGCATACACAAATATCGATTCTAGATAAGGGACGATCATACCCTAATGGGTGCGACCCACATAGCCTTGCTGCACGTCCCTACTTTATTCATTTACCGGTTGTGAGGCTTGGGGTTAAGCTTTTACCTTTCCTCATAGTAGACCATCTTAGAATGCTAACAATTCCCTCCAAACAATAATGCAATGATAGAATTCATCCATACAAGTTGTTCCGAGATCGAACAAATATTCAACAATTATTATCTTCCATTTTGGAATCACCCTCAGAAAGGATAGTATAGCCCTATAGCATATTTCATAATGATCCATCCCGAACGTTATTAGTTTGGAGTGGTTCGGATAAATCGTACTTATTTGAAATCGGTGTCTTCAAACTAAGCGGTAATTTCCGGCTAACTTAATTCCAATTCTTTTGGAAGTATGCAATAAGTATTTGAGTCCTCACCAGGGAACTCGAATATACATAACACCTTCCTGAGTTAAAAATAGGTTAAGTTATAAATAGCAGACAATCCACTACTTAGGGTAATTATACAAAGTTAATATATGGATAACCATATACTTAATTTAAACATTACCCATTGATAGGAATTAACCCTTCCATATCTATCACATTTTCGATATTTTGGCCTTACTCTATCCCTCGCCTAGAAATAAATTCTAGATCTCAAGATAGAGGATCGGCCTACTCATTGGTTTTAGTGCTAACAGTGGGATGACTTACTTCCCATAAATGTGTCATCTTATTAGCATTGGTTTCATATTTGTTCTAGGTTACTTAAGGGTAATCAACGAAAAAATCCCTAGATCCAAAACACTTTTCCAAAAGAAATATGCTTTAAAAAAATCGATATTTATTAATAAAGCGATTTTTAAAATTAAAACCCTTATTAATTAATTAAATAATAATTTAAACCTTTATTAAATAATAATTTAATCTTAATTAATTAACAATTTACCCAATTTTAAATAATTAATTAATTAAATTTAACTTAATCAGTAATTAATTAATAATTAACCCTTTTTAAATAATTAAATAATTAATATTTAATAAATAAATAATAATTAATCTTTAAATTAATTAAATAATTATAATTAACTTAATTAATACTTGAGTGCTAATTGCCTTTGTTAATTAATGATTAAGTACCAATTACCTTACTTAATTACTTAATTTAATAATTATTAGATAAATAAATAAATAATTAATTAATTTTTATTACTTAATATATTTTTGAAAACTCTTTTCAAAAGGATACTTTAGTGAAAACAAATTTAATATAAAAAAGATTTCAATTCCACAAACTACATCCATAGCAACTATCGCTATACGACCTATAATTTTCAAAACTTGAAAATTTTCTTTCGAAATCTTCTTTACAACTTTAAATCTTGGAAAAATTTTACTACTTGAAAAACATAAAGGTATGTTCTTAGAACTAAACAAGTTTAAAATTTGAAACAATTTGGAACTTAAAACCAAAGATCACTGATTTTACACAAGAGATTCTATGTCACTTAAACTAGTAAATGTGCTAACTTTCTTAGCATACAATCATGTATTCATGTTCATAACATACATAATCGCATCACAACCACATCACAAACATATATGCCTACCATAACCAACATATACAAGCAAAGATTATAACTTGTAAACTAACATGACTTTTAACATTTAAATTCAAATCTATACATCATCACATCCAAGCACTTATACAAACATACAAATCAATAATTTTTTTCACGCAACAAGCATCACATTTAATAACCAAGTTAAGAAAAATATAAGTTTTAAAAAAACTTAGTTAGAGGCGAGAACTTTACTCACCAAAAGTTCACGAAACAAACCAATCTTATGCTATAACCTGTACGTGACCTAGATCTTTGCTTTGCCTTAGGAAAATTAAGTTTTGGTAGGCTTTAGTAAGCAAAATGGTTCATCTAGGGATGGAAGTGCTCGGCCAAGAGGAGGTATGGGTGTGTATGAGCTTGTTTTGTGCAGGAGAAGTGTTGAAATGGGAGGAGGAGGTTTTAAACAAGGACTTAGAGTTTTAAAAGTGAATGGACTAAGCTTTTTAAACTTTTAGAAATATTTGGATGCGATGAAAAAGTTTGTAAATTTTAGAGGAAGTTTAGAAGGTGAAAATGAAGTGATAAAATGAGAAGGAAAATTTTGAAATTATGTTTTCTATAAATTACTTTAAAAGAATTACCAAATTAGCCTTAGGGTGCATAACCTCCACTCAAAGCTTGCCGCTTCATCACCCATGTTCCTTTCCTTCTTACTCACGTGACTAGGTCCCCCCTTCGTTTTGATGACTCAACATACATTTATGACTTAAGTACTTTGTGTTTCTAAGGAAATGACATGTTATGACAACTTTTTATTTCATTTTAAATTGTTTTTAAATTTACATAATAAGTCACATCATAACTTATTATATTTCTTTAAGTTAATATATATATATATATATATATATTATATCCAAATATACTCTAACTTATTTGTGAATGTGCATATGCTAAACTCGAATGTGCATAATATTTTCCGATAACTTTTAGACACCGAAAATTCAAAAATTCGAAAAATGATTTCCGGTCACATTTTCTATTTTTCTTTGAACTGGTTTTTTTATAAACAAATTTTGAAAACTATTTCACCATTATCAATTATTATTTAAAAGTGTTTTATTTTAGTTATAAAATCCATTAATTAATTATTAAAAGTATTTTAAATGTCCATATTTAAAGTGATAAATTCTGGGTCGTTACACTCTCCTGCTTTAAAAGAATTTCGTCCCGAAATTAGTAAACAAGGAGATAAATCAAAATAAAACAAAACGCCATATATTATATATCATGAAATCCATACAAAAGACATACACTAAGCATCCATAACACAAACTGTACATACACAATACATACAAACAAACAATTGTTCTAACATCAACTCAGGATAGGCTTCTCTCATATGATCTACAGTCTCCCAAGTACAATCTCTAAGATCATCACTCCACTGAATCTTAACTACTTTCACCACCTTATTATGCAACCTCTTCCCATCCTAATCCAGAATATGCACTGGATGCCTAATCAGTGTCAAGTTTGATTCTATCTCCAAATCCTCTTGAATTGATGGCTTCACAATTCGCGTCGAGTCATGAACATACTTTCTCAAATGGGACACATGGAAAACATTATGGACCCCCGACAACCTTTCCGACAACTCAATTCTGTAGGTGAGCGGTCCAATCTTTTCAATAATCCTAAAAGCCCCAACGTACCTTGGTGCTAACTTTCCAGCCCTTTCTAACCGAACAACTCCTCTGATCGGGGAAATATTCATAAGTACAGAGTTTCCAACATCAAATTCCAAATCTCTTCTCCTTTTATCGGCATAACTCTTTTGTCGACCTTGAGCTTCTTTCATCCTTTTTTTGATCACCGTGACCTTTATAGTAGCTTCCCGAATCATATTTGGTCCAAGTACTAGTCGATCTATAATGACCCACACACCTTTATTCCCTTTTCTTGTTTTGGGTAAATGTAACAATCCGCAAATTTTGAAAATATTTTAAATGAAAATTTATTTGAAACTTTGAATTTAACTATTTTAAATTTGAGAAACTTGGAAAATTTAAAGTATAATTTTGAGTTTGATGTTAAATGTTTTTCCAAATTTAATAAAATAAAGATTTTTCTTAAAATGCAAATTTTGGTCAACTTTGGTCAAAGTTTGACTTTCTGTGAAAATTTTTAAAATTTGAATTTTTAACTTTTTTGTGAAAATGAATTCGATTTTAACATTTTCCCAGTTTTTCGTTTTGTTAAATTTTGATGTTTACTTCTCAAATTTTGCAACGTTTGGCGTATTACACGTAGTTATTTTCACTACAACTTCTATTTTATTTTTATTGTGATTTGTTTGGGCTTAGACCATTTGGGCTAGAAAACCTTTAGTTAGATGAGTAGCCTATATATAATCTCCTAGGGTTTTGGCTAGCCTCCACATCCATTCATTTGTGCCTCCACAAAAAATGTAAGTCTTCTTCTCCTTCATCTTCCTTCTCCAAAACCCTAGACTTCTCCCTCTTCTTCCTCCACAAATTTTCCCCTCCTTCTCCACAAATTTCGGCTACACCATCTCCTCTTCCTTTAACCACAAAGCCCTAGCCTAAAACCCACTACTCCTCTCTCCTTTTCCCCTCCTTCTTCTCTACAAAGCTCGGCCCTACCACCTCTCCTTCACACCAAAACTCCCATGGCCGAAACTCCTCCAAAGCACCATGGCCAAACCTCCTCAACACTTTCCCATCCCCTTGACTTGGCCGTGACCACCTCCTCCATCACCTAACCCTAGGCCGAAAACCCCTTCACCAAAACCTAGTCTAACCAAACCCAAACCCCTATGGCCGAACCCTCTTCACCCAAAATCCCTATGGCCGAACCTAAACACTAATAAACTAGCCTATAGCCCAGCCTATGCACCTCTAGTCAGGCCCTCTTCACATGTTTAGATCTATATTTTTTTCTATTTATTTTTCTATGTAAAATTATTTGTTTACGTATGGAATTATTTTTTTATTTTTCAAACATCGGATTTGGATTCTCCTCTCACTCAAACTGGTCCGTAGTTTGTTGATTTTTGTGTTGCGCTTTTAATCACTTTTCCAACCAAAGAAAGGTGAGAAATCACACTTGACATACATACTTATTTATTTGATGAATTGATGACAATTGAACCATATGGATATGTATATGCATGTTTGACATTTCACCTATGATTTTATTATATTACTTCATATGTTATATCATGTTATTTCATATGTTTATATCATATTACTTCATATGTTGTATCATGTTATTTCATATGTTTATATCATATTACTTCATATGTTGTATCATGTTATTTCATATGTTTATATTATGTCATTCATGTGATTTTATTTTGTTATTTCATATCATATTATACCTGTTTGATCATATGTCATGATATGTTGAATATTGTTATGTTTATTTAATATTCTAGAATCACACTGCAAGTTCCTTCACTATGGGTTGAAATGATACATACCCGAACGATCTTTAGAGTAAAGAAAAATTGTTATGGGCTGAAATGATAGGCTTGAGCAATTTCGGGATTGCGGGTTTGAAATGATATAAAACCCAAAAAATTAATAAATTGTGGATTGAAATGACATATGTCCGTATTTACTTGACCCTAGGGTAGAGAATTTTATACAGACTCCGTGGTTGATTTAAAATGATTTTTCTAAAAATTATTAAGTATTTTGGATTTTTTATATATGAATCTCAACTAAAATTTATTGTAATAATTTCTATGAATTTGTTCACATGTGTTAAAATTTTATGAGAAATAAATAGTTGGAAATGTAAATTTTGGAATCTAATTTACAGTATGAAGGTTAATTGAAATTTTATAAGCTGATTTGACTTAATAATAGTATTTTATTCTAACCTATAAATTGTAAGTTTTAATTCATGTAATAGTGATTAAAATAAATGTTTTGTGAAAAGAAATGTAAGTTAAAACGTACATTTGACATGTAAGTTTTAACAAATGAAAATGGTATGATTTGGGAAATAAAAATGATAAATGTCATTTACTTAAAAGAAATAAAAAGGTAAGTAAAAATTACTTTTAACTTGGTATAAAGATTTATGCTTTAAAATTTGATGTTTTAGTGACGAAGTTATTAAATCAAAGGTGTGATTTCTTTAAATGACTAAATAGCTTAAATTTGAGTAATATAGGAAGAATAGAATGACTTTGATAAAAACTGTAAAAAATAATATATACTATTTGATTTTATAGACTTTTGTAGTAGGGAGTATTACAGTAACAATTCAAAACTGCTGCGATTTCTTATGGTAGCAATTCAAAACTGCTGCAGTTTCTTACTGTAACAATTCTGCACTACTGTGGATTCTTACAGTAACACTTCTGCACTGCTGCGGATTCTTACAGTAACACTTCTGCACTATACCATAACAGTTCTGCATTGCTGCGAATTATTACAGTAGCACTTATGTACTGCTGCGTTTTCTTAAAAGTGACATTTTCCGAATGCTACAATTTTCTTAAAGGTTAATGTATGGTTATAAAAGTTACATTTTTAAAGTGCTATGATCTCTAAACTTTTATGTTTCAAAGGGGTTATAATTAAATGAATTTGGAAGTGTTGCTACCTTGGAAAAATGAATATATTTTAAAGAATAATGGTATGGAATTTATATGGTTTCGAAATGAATATGTTTGATATGAAATATAAACCATTTGAAATTTATATAACCACGGGTTATAATAACGATTGGTTGTTAAAGAGACCGGGATCAGATATGGGCATACTCTCTGTCGATACCGAAAACACTTTGACAACTGTGTACGCAGTGGAGATTCCAGAATGAAGTAGGATGGTGGCGACGATCCTGAAGGTATATTTACGTGGACCTAACTCCCATGAGTTAGCATAAGGTGGCTAAAACAGGAGCGATTCTTGGGCCAAGGAGGTAGCTCCTCTAATCGGACACACTTCATCGTTAGCCATTCTATTACTTTGTGATTGATTTGGTGCGCACCTTTGATTCGGGAGTGGGGATCGAGTTGGGCGGTAGTTGCGACTATGCGTTACCAACAGCCCGGATGCGTTATTGGTATATATACCCTCGCATTGCCTAGTCGTGCCGTGTCACCTACCCTAGCGCGCCTTCTACAAGTTTGTTTTATGTCGTACCTATGTGGTATCCTCTGGAGACTCCAGTTTACGGCGAGCTACAGTACTGTATAGACTATTGGCATACCTAAAAATGTGTTAAGGTGGAAAATGTAAAGCCTTAACGCTATTTTTAAATAGTATACTTTACTTTAGACCCTACTATAATAGCGTATGTTACTACATAGTAGATAGTTTAACGGATCCTTAGAGGATGGGCGATCTCAAGCATCCTTTAAGTTACTGATGCATTTCTTTACAGTTCACTTGAGTTGATTTACATTTTATAAGTATGTCCTGACTCGAGTGTTTGTGTTTTGCTTTACGCTCGGGTTAGCCTGAGTTTCCCAGCTTTGGTTTCATCTTTTTGGAGCTAGAGATCCGCCGGAGATTTAGCAGTCTACCTGATATTTCTATTCCAGTTATTTCCACTCAGCTTTTGCTTTTGTAGTAGAGAACTTATGTACCTTGAATTTCCAAATGTATTGGTTTCAGACTTTGGTATTATGTATTAGTTTTGAGACTTTGTATCTAGTAGCTTCATGAACTACTATAGTTATTTTATTCCGCTGCGAAGTTATTCTGATATTCTGTGTCTGTGATTGATTTTATTTGCCCTAAATTTTATTAACAATATGTTGTTTTGAATTATTCAAGTCTGACATGTGTGGTTTTATTGTCGATTTGAATGGTCCAAAATGGCGGGATGTTACAGTAAACCATTGATATCATCTTCCATTTCCAATTTGGGATTTCCAAGGGTTAAAGTAAACCGGCCATCTTTTGGTGATCGCCTTTTATCTACTGATAGATGAACCATCCCGCTGACATATATTGAGACATCCCACATCATCCCTTTTCACCAAAACACTCGCTTCATATCTCGATGCATCTTACAAACACCTGAATGGATAAACCAGTATTATCATTTATTTTTGATTAGTTGTGCTCAGATAATCTAAGAGTATTTATTATTTTTGTTAAATTTAAAGTATAATGTTAACCAGTTATTTATTGTAATCTATACTAAGATAAACAATTGTGAAGATCTTATATAAGATGTGGAATTATATAAGTATGATTTATAAATATAATTTCTAAATAAGGATTTAAACTGAGAATTTGAAAACTTAAATCCTAGTGTTTTCAAAAAATGGTTTTCAAAGTTTTAAAGGAAATAATATTAGTATAATTTGAAAGTAATTGTGTATAGAAAACTTTTAAAAAGAACTTTAAAGAGATAGAAAGTACTGAACTCACTTCGGTTGCTAGAAAAAAAATTCGGTGATGACTACAGCTTCATCGGCGTTTATTTTTGAGTTTATATGTAATAGATTGCTACCATAGAAATTTGCTTTAGATTGTTTGGTAAAACAAAGTTTGTTTTAGATTCTAAAAGTATGATTTGATATATAAAGGAGTTCATTTATAAAAGGGATTTTTCATTTTAAAGGGGATATAAATATTCGAAATAAATATTTGAGAATCGTTATATAAAGGGATAGATTTATAATTATTAATTTATAAGTGGAAGATTAGTGCAGAGGTTGGATTTTGCATGGAAAGGGCGGAGGAGATGAGATGGTGGGGGATTGATGGAGTTTGCGATGTGGACTGTGTAGGTGTCGTCGGATTTGAGTTTAGCGGAGCATGGAAGGGGATGGAAGTGGAGGAATGATCATCAATGGAGGAGTAGGTCCTCGTTTGGTGGGATAATGTTTGGGAAGAAAAGTTTGGGTGGTATTAGTTTAAGTGGGTGATTAAGGTTTTTAATTGTAATTAAGTATTAAATTAATGTTATTTATAAATCAATAACTTATAAAGTCAATAACTCTCTCATACGAGGTCCAATCGAGAGGAAACCTTTTGCGTTTCACTCACAATAGCAAAAGCTATGCGATAGAATTAGTTTGGTTAAATTTGGAGCAAGATGAAATTTGGGCTAAAATCGGATGTCGTTCGATTTTAGTTCAAAACTGGAACGCTTCGGCGCCAACTTGAATTTTGATGAGTATAACTCACCTCTTTGGATAAATCAGTATATTATATAATAGATAGAATTTTACTGTTTGTGTTTGATTGAAATTATTGATTGATTGGTTAAAATATCCTCTTTGAAAAGGAATTAGTATTTAAAACTGAAATACATGAATTTTTTAGAGAAATCCGAATTTCTTGAAATTGTGATTATTAATTTCCAGTTATATTCCTTTATTTTATGTGATGACCCACCTTTTTGTACATTTTAAGTTAACAATAAATCACACATGTACAACTCAAATTGAACGAAAAAGCGGACCGTTAAGGGTAAAAAGAAAACAAAGACAGAATAGAATCTTACACAAATGGAATAACATATATTATTTCAATATATAATCTTTACAGCGGAAATTTAAATTCATACATCAGAGCTTATCCTAAGATCATCCTGGACAGTTATAAATGCCTGTCCTTAAAATGCAGAATAGAAACAATAAACAAATGTAGTGGAAATGGAAATGGATGACTATCTACACAGGAAACTCCATCTTCTCCAAAATACTCCAAGCTAGACCTGAACTACATGGCTGCTCGGAAAAATAGGACACCTAGAGTTTAAGAAGGAAAGAAAATAAACTTCGGGTCAGTCATGGGACTGGTGTGGGAAAACTCAAAACACATATATTTTTGAGAACAAAAGATATCTCATAAGACCATGCCGCATATAAACACGGACATGTTTTTACCTTATGATAACCAAAACATTACAACATAAAATCAGAGATATTATTTTTAATGAAATTCTTTGAAAACCCTTTCAAATAACATATTAATCATAACTAAAATTGTTACATTAATTAAATTCCAGCATACTGAGTTCTAAAACTAAAACCATAAAGGATCGTATTGGAGAATGGATTCCATACAATGACAATGTAAGGGACTACCTTTCGACATCACATCTCTAGAGAGATGCACCTGAGGCTCTAATATCTACCACACAGAACCGGCCTATCTTTGCCATAGAAAGTACTGAATATGCCATCACCCTGAACGTTCCCGACCTATTCAAGACATCTCATAGCATACACAATAAACCCGATATATAGAGGGTAATCTAGAAAGGTGATGACTATATCCTAATGGGTACGACCCACTTAGCCCTAACGTATCTACCCTGTTTTTGCCATTCGCGATATACGAGACTTAAGGTAATGTTTTACCTTTCACAGAACAAATCCTACTTTAAATGCCACATTCCAATTTCCAACAACACACTATTGATTTCGACAAAAGTACAACCTCTGAGCTCATACGTCTTAGAGAAGGCTGTTAAGTATAGGAGGGGTTGCCTCCTACACAACCAATAGATGTATGTTTGTAAAGATCAATATATGTGGTCTTAGAAATGCAATGTCAGACATTCGTCCATACAAGTTATACAGGACTTCTCCTACTACATCCTATTTGGGAATGATCCCTAGGATTAGTAGTGAGTAGTCCTTGCATCAAAGATTTCAAATCGAAGGAACCACTACCACATATATATATGATAATGGAATTACCCTAGTGGTTAGTGGCAAGCAGCCCTACATTATGAAGATCTCCATCTTCAAAATCATTGTCTTCAACATATTTTCACTTTCGAACGTGTATTGGTTCGAAGTGGTTTTCAGATATGAATCACCCAAATCTGACCCCGGTTCCATCGAACCAATTTATTGATAAAAGATGTTAAGTATGTGGGTGATTATTATCAATTTATCAATATCTTTTATCCAGATAAAATATGTTCTAAAGATATACATCTTTAAACCATTCCTTTTTCAGTATATATAGAATCATTTAACCTCTTTTATCAAATCCTTTGGTTAATTAAAACCCCTTTTAACAGTGGAAATACCAAAACATTTCATTTTTAATTACTTAAAAAAACATTTCCATCTTCTATTATTGATTTAATCTCAATCTCAATGGAGATTACTTATTTTGAAAACATATCTTTTAATGGGTTAAAAACAATAATATTTAAGACATCGTTTACTATATACCCAAATAATTAGTATTGAGTAAAAAGAATTAATAGATTTTAGATTAATTATACTTAATACTAATTTCCATATTCAACCTGTACTATTCGTCGAATAACGGTGAAATCAGCTTTTAAATTCACACGGATAGTACTAGTTCCCTCCTCAGAATTTAATACAGAGTTTAACTAATACATTTCATATATCACCATATCTTATTATTCTAAAATCTTGTTTAACTTTTGGAAATCTCCAAATCTCTTTTTAACTTTGGAAAATGTGGTCCGAGTAAATCAAATTTACTATCCCCTCCATCGGGCCAGTCCGGATAGCTAGAGCGGAACCCAAACACTAGTTGTCCAAGCTCGGGTCTAGAGACTATCTCTGTGTCACCCATACGGCGGTCAAGTTATTCGATCAACTCTAAACTCTTTTATATGATCTTTTAGACATGATTTTTCATTTACTTAACACAATTCCAAATATTGTTTAAAACAATTTTCCTTTAACCATTTATTTAAAACTCCTTTAAAATAATTAAAAAAGTTCAAAATCATCTTCAAATACTTAATAATTCATTTGAAAAGATTAATAAAAAGACTGGGAAAGTTAAAACCATAATGTGTAAAAGTTACCGTAACCGCTGCAAAAACAGTTGCGAATAGTGTATTTAAAGCTTCTTTGTTCAAAACACTAATTCCATTCATAAATGTCCATTGTTATAACTCAAATCCCTTTTAAAACATTTTAACATATTTAAAAAATTTATTTCATATTTTTAAGGATTTAAAAATATCAATTTTAAAGTATTTAGCACTTTGGTTCCCAAAATTGTCAAACCGCGATGTTTATAAAAACTTGATTTGGATATAACTCAAATTCTATTAAATAAAATCTGGATTTTCCTTCTTCATTTGAAAACTATAGTTATAAGAGTTTTGAAATTTCTTCTTTTGAATAATTTCGAGCTATATTCCATTCTACACATTGATTTAACTTTTACGGCGCGAAATCGCGAACTACCGTTACGCGACACACTTATTTTGACTTCATTTTCAAATCTTTTCCAAACTTTACTGAAATGAGTTTTAATGTTTATAAAACATTTATAAACCATTGTAAACCATTTTATTCATGTTTAAAGATATTTAAATATTCCGTAACACTTTTATAATTCATATAGAAAAGTGATTTGTTTTGTGTAAATTCGACGTGTATTTAACGTGAATTATTTCCACAACCAAACAAACATATAATCATCCAATCATCATCCAAACACAACCATATAAGCAATCATTTTAGCATATGATCTAGGTATAACTTTAAGTAGTTAATGTCTATTATTATCACTAATAGCAAGCAATATTTAAGTGATTAATAAGAAATATTCATAATTGATTAACAAGTGAGATTAACTCACTTTTACCAAACCAAACTCTATCCTCTTCCTACCAACATTCAAGCACATATCATCACACTTCACACCATAACTTCATTCTCCATCCCAAACTTTTTTGAAGCTTCCTGAAATCAAACTAGCGGCATTCCAACAGTATTTCCTTCTCTTTTCTTCATTTCAGAACTTCTGGATCTCCACCCTGACTCCATGTAGGTTCGGCCATACTTATTTTAGTGGTGGAGCTCGGCCTTGGTGCTCGGAAGAGGGGTGGTCATGGGTTTTGAAGAGGTAGGAAGTAGTTTTGCATTGTTTTGGAGGTGGAATAACATGGTAAATATGTTTGTATATATTTATTTCTTTTGGCTATATCTTTGTATATATTTTTCAATAGAAGGGGCTTATTAGGAAGCCATTAGAGAGGAGCTAAAGAAGAAGAAGCTTGAGTTTTGAATGAGAGAAATGTGAAGGGTGTGTGTGTATTTATAGAAAGAGGGGCCTTAACCCTTAAGTAACTTAGGAAAATATCACTTACACATGACATGTGTTTGTTTACATCATCCATGCACATCTCACCCCCCTCCATCACACACGCATCACCTCCTCCCTCATGCCCCTCAATGTGAATTTGTGTAAGGTGTAAGGTGATGTGAAGTTTTGTTTTATTTTCTTTAGGAAAATATCTAGATATTTGTAAATAAATATCATGATTTTTTTTAATTTACCATTAGTAAACATGAGACGTAAATGGTAATTCTTATGTGTCTTTATGTGTTCATGGATGTGTGTATATGCATATGTGCATATGTATGTCACATATAACATATAACGATGCACAACTTCCACTTGTCAGACCGTTACGATTCCAGAATCCGATTTTCGATCATATTTTTACTTCTTAATTAAATTATATGTAAATGTAAACAAAATTTGAAAACTAATTTCTTATCATTATAAATAAATTAAAATGACCAGGTTTGAATTATAAAACCATATAAACCAATATTAAATAAGTGTTCACAAAAAGTGTGTTGTATCGACAAAGCGTTATCAATTTTCTTATACCTTCAGATCAAGTATATTTTTTTTAAAATTATTATAAATGATTTATTATGACTATATAACTAATTCAAATGAATTATTATCATTTTAAACAATTATTTGTTTATTTAAACTTAATTTAAAATTCTAGAAAATATATAAAAGTGATGATATCCCTTACAATGTCAAAAATATATTTTATTTTCAAAAATAAAATAAATAATTTTTATTTCACATTCTTTCTTAAATGGATAAATAAGTGTATGTATCCAGTTCCGTTCACTTTAATATTGAGAAAATCTCAATTTTCCCGAAAACCGATTTTCATCGTTTTTGCGATGAAAATCCCACATATCTATATTTGTTAATATACTTCTAAAACAAGTTTACCATCATTATTTATGGTTCAAACATTATAATTTGTGTTATAAAATCTTGTATTTGAATGCTTCAAATATAAATATAATTTATCAAAGTGATAAATTTGCAAGTCGTTACATTTTATTTCAGTTATATTCCTGTTAAATAGATTGTTAAATCCTAAAATTTGACTGTGTGGCCATATTGGATGTTATACTAACAGTTGTGAAAATTTAAACCTTTTTAATGGAAAAGGGAAGTAATATGATTTTTTAAGTACTATAGTAACTATTGGCCACAATATGGCATTTTAGAAATACTGTTAGGTAATGTTTGATTTGGAAATGGTTTTTGATTTGGGAAAGATTTAAAATTGATCTTGGGGTTTATGTGATATTTTATTTTAAAAATGAGTTTTGGAACTTTTCTATTTTAATTCAACTTCTTTATTATTCTTTTAAATTCACACACACACACACACACACACACACACATATATATATATATATAAGTAAGGGTTTTAATAATTATTTTGGAAGTATTTGTCTTTATAGGAAACTATTTTAATAATAAGTGTTATTTTAAAAAAGGAAATTAAAAGAGTTATCTTTTATTTTAAAAAAGGAGATCTTACGTTTAAAGGAATGTGGAGATACTTTAGAAATGGATATTTGTGAAACCAGTTTATATAAAATGTTGAAAATAAAAGAACATACTTATAAATGGTATGGTATAGATTTAAAGGAGATTTATAAGCGGTATCTTATAAATAGAAAGGAAATCAATATCATTTTGATAAGTTGAAATAGATAATTCCATTTATGAATTTATGGAAATATATGGAAGTATACGATTTTATAATTATATATTGGAGTTGTGGTTATATTTAAAGTTTTTGTTTTATAAAAAGGGAGTTCATAATTCCATTTAAATATTTATAAAAGAAGTTATAAAATGAATTTGGAATTTGTAAAGAGTTTGAATAAGTTTGGAAATTTATAAAAGGGGGCTGTAATTATGTTATATATATATTTATAAAGGAATTTATAAATGATATTTTATGAAAGGAATTCTAAAATGATTTTAGTGCTTGCACTTATAAAAGGGTTTTAAAATTGTTCTATAGATTAATAAGAGATTTTTATAACTTGAGAAGAGATATTGAAATTTAGGAAGAAGTTTTATAAATGATTTTGGATATTTATAAAAGAATTTTATAAATAATTTTGGATATTTGTAAATGAGTTTTATAAATGATTTTGGACATTTATAAAAGAGGTTTATAAATAAACTTGGAGATTTATTAAGAGTTTTATAAAGGATTTGGAATTTTAATAAAGGAGATGTTCATAAATGAAAGAGATTTATTAAAAAGGATTTATTGAAGAAATTTCTAAAAGAAATTGAAAATGGATTTCCCCAAATTGACCTTCTTAATTTTGGTGCTGTGGAAATTCATTCCATGCTTAATGCCGAAGGAATAGTGTTTGGGGTATAATTATTTCTGTTTTAAATGACATGTGTTCCATCTAAATAAGTGTAATTTCTAGAAGTGAAATCTTTCGTAAGCGTTCCATGAATATACTTATACCGATGAGATAAGTATATGAATATTTTCAAAGTATTGAAGTGTAGAGATGGGTTTGTGAAATATATCTTTGTAGAAGTATCTTAATACAAAAATGTACAAGGTAGTTTTAATTAATGAAATGATTAATTAAAGAGGCTTAGAGTTGCTTTATGCTTAACCTATGCTATTTTACCGACTATAAAACTTGGCCAGTTCTAAACTATCGTTGTCGGTTCGGTGAGACCGGAGTCAGATTTGTTATTTTAAAACCACTTCGAACCGGCATAAGCATTCCAATGGAAGACATCATGAAGATGATGAAATCAAAGATGGAGATTAGTATTAATTATAATAAACAATTAATTAAAAATTAATTTTAAATAAATAAATAATAATTAACCCTCAATTAATAATTAAATAAAAATTAACCTTTAATTAATTAACAAATTCTATGTAATTTACTTAATTAATACTTAAGTACAAATTACCTTGGTTAACTAATGATTGAGTACTAATTACCTTATTTAAGTAATTAAATAATCATTAGATAAGTAAATAAATAATTACTTATTATTACTTATAATAAGTTTGAAAACACTTTGCAAAAAGGTACTTAACTGCAAACACTTTTAGATTTCAAAAAAAGTTCGTTTTTACAAACTACATCCATAATGACTATCGTTATATGACCCGTAATTTCCAAAACTTGATTTTATGAATTGAACAGTTTTAAAACCTTACTCTTTTACTTAAACCCACTTTCTAACTTTAGAAAAAGTTCTTGAGACTAAAAAGCAAAGTTTTTAAAGCTTTATAAAGCTTTTTAGTAAACACTTAAGTAAAACAAATTTTTAAAAGCAATGAATTTCCATCGCCGCTTATACAAGTCTATATGCCAACTTCCTTTAACATATACACTTACACACAAGATCATATATCTATTTTCATGCCATACTAACAAACCATAGGCAAGATTACAACTTTCCATCGATTCACACATTTTAAACTTTAATTCTTAAGTCGAACTAAATATCACATCCAATCACGTATGCATACATACAAGTCAACATCATATCCAACCAATCAAGCAATGATTTAACAACAAGGTATACATCATAATTAAAGTAAGAAACTTTAAATAAAGTGTAACAACCCGTAAATTTATCAATTTGATAAATTATATTTATTTTTAAATATTCAAATATACGACTTCTTAACATAGATTATGTTGTCTTAATAACAAATAATATGGTAACCTTATTTTGAATAAGTATTTACAAAAATATATACTTTGGAAAAATATCGATAAAATGGTCGAAAATCGTTTTATCAATAAACAACTCTATAATTATCACAAGTCGTGGACAAAGCTGAATATATACACTTATTTATCTATTTGAACAAGATTATGAAATAAAATTATTTATTTTATTTTTGGGAATAAAAGATATTTACGACATCATCAATAATGGCATCATATTTAATAGATTTATGAATTTAAATTGAGATTTAATGATTTAATAATTATTACAATTATTCAAATAATTGTTTTAAAATGATAATAATTCATTTTAATTAGTTATGTAGTAATGGTAAATCATTTGTAATAGTTTTATAAAGATATATACTTGATTTGAAAATATAAAAAAATTGTATCGCTTTATCGATATAACAACACTTTTTGTAAATAATTGTTTAATATTAATTTATATGGTTTTATAATTCAAATTAGATCATTTTATTTAATAAATAATGATAGCAAATTAGTTTTTAAATTTTGTTTACATTTATATGTAAATTAATTTATAAGTGAAAATGTGACCGGGAATCGATTTTTATATTTTCAATGGTTAACATATAGAACTTGTACAATGTTGGTTATATCACTTGAACACATATCTAACATACACATGCATACATTAACACATACATATGCAATTAACACATGTAGAAAGGTAATAAATATACTTACCATTTACACTAGAATTTACATATAGTAAAAATATAAATATCCAAGATATTTTCTACCCTAAAAAGCAAACATCAAGTCACTTACACACCATCATCATCACACACATGGAGGCACAAAGGGGGGTGGCATTGCTGTGTACCAAGATAGGAGAGGAGGGGTGTGACAAGGGACAAAAGAATAATTACACATTTGATATTTATTTCCAAAGTTTTTCCAATAAATACCCACCATTCTCTTCATAATTTACACACTATTCTACTACATCTTCTTCCTCATTCTCAAGCTTTTCAATGGCTTCTTACCTTAAGGAAATTACGAAGAAAAAAATTAGGAAAATGAAAGTAAATTTATATAAGCATAAGTATACATTTGCAATCCACTTAAAAAACAAGCTCAAATCCACTCCTTTTCTCTCTCATAGCCCACGGCAACCACCTCCTACCACCAAGGCCGAGGCCACTTCCATTTGCAAGTATAGGCTAAGCCAATTCAAAGGTCCAAGGCTTGATTCTGTAGGCTTTGATTAGGTCGTAGCAAAGCTATAGCAAATTTTCGTAAAGTTAGAAACCAATGAAGGTGAGAAACTTTCTCTCTCTCTCTCTCTCTCTCTATATATATATAATGATGATGTGATACGATTGCTATGGATGTTTACTATGCTTTGATCATCAAGTGTTGGTTGTTTTAATATAATGTTTAATTGTGTAAACAAGTCACGTTAAATACATGTCAATATTACACAAGGAAATCACTTTTTGAATCAAGTTATAAAAGTGATATGGAATCATTAAACCCCTTTAAAATGGTTTATAAATGTTTCATAAACAATAAAAGTGATATTGGGATAATGAACTAATTTTAATTATTGGAATATGATTTTTTATAAGTCGAACGGATAAATTTTTTTCTTCTGATAATCGAAATATCTGAATCTATAAATTTATTAAACTATATTAAATTTTAAAATGAAAATTTTTGGATAAGGAAAATTAATATATATATATATATATGTGTGTGTGTGTGTATGTATGTATGTAAAATTCACCATTTCAAACTCGTGATAAGATATCTATATATCTATATACAAATATATACAAGCTCTAATTTGATGACAAAAATATATATAAGTTTATATGTATGTATATATGTTTATAAAAATATTGTATATGCAAATAAATATATATACATGAATGTCTAAACTTCATAATGGCAAATTTCAAACTTATGATTATATATATATATAGGTATATGATTATAAAATATAGTGCATACAGAAATATATATATATATATGTGTGTGTGTGTGTGTGCGTGCAAGTATGATAGGATAAAAATGTATATGTAAACAGTGTATATGTAAATCTATATATATATATATATGTGTGTGTATATACACAAGAAGCATCTTGATGGCAAAACTTCAAATCAAGCCTATATTAAATCAAATCACACACAAAAGATCAAATCAATGCATATGAAATCAAATCAATGCATATGAAATCAAATCAACAAAAATAAAATGAAAGGAAATGAAGCCTGTAACATGAAAAGATCTCAGCCACCCTATTTGAAGATCTTAGCCACCCTATAGTGTCAGTGACCCCTCCTTCTCTATACATATAGAGAAATACTTGTTCATGCTTACGTTTGAAAAAAAATATAACAAAGATCTGCCATTAAATCAAAAGCAAGTTAAGTGTTAATGGTCTGGAAGAGGGGATTAAGCAACAGTGTGTTCATTAGTATGTAAAAAGTTGAGTAAAACAATTTATTTTGGTTATTGGTTAACACATATATATATATTCATATATGTTGTGATTTAGAATGAATCTTTGAATATATATCAAGTATGTATATGTTATTGTGTGGATATGTATATGTCTGTGTGTACTCGACATGGTTAGCTCCACCATAACACTGTACTTCTTCCAAATAGCTCCTCTGTTCTTTGTTTTGGTTAAAACAGTTAAACTTTCAACTTTAGAAAAATTAATATCTTTACAACCACTTAGTTTTAAAACTTGATTCCAAAGCAAAAGTTGTTTGTTTTTTTAGTATAGAATGTTTTAAAATTGTTTCCATTCATTTTCATCAAACAGAGAGTGAGAAAACAATTGATAACAGCGTATAGATTAGTTTTGGTCGAGATTCGACGATCGAATTCTTACAAATGGATCATACAGTTAGAATCACGATCGGAAAAGATGGTTTTTAAGGGTGGTATGAGAATTTTTAGTCACGTGGGGAGGGAGAATTTGGTAGATGAACGGAGTTGGGTCTTTTGTCGAATTCCGACGAGGTGATGTATTTCGAGGCGTGGCAGTTGGCGTGAAGGATGCTGGGTCGATGGGCTATTAGGGAAAAGTGGCATGGAAATTTTTAGATGCGTGGTTGGGCGAGGCGACTTCAATGTAGGGTTTTAGGGTGAGTCTATCTGGGTTTCAGGTTTGGGGCTTTGGCAACGACGAGGGAGGTATAGAGGCATGTGCATATGGGGGATTAGGTCGAGGGGATGATGGCGAGGCCGTGGGCAAGATTTGGTGATGGATGGTGGTCGAGATGGCCGAGGCGAGGCATTCGACTGGGTTTGGTTTCATCCCAGTATTAGTTGGATGTTCGAAGTTTTAAACTAAGGGCTCAGCCGTGGGTTCAGGTGGACAATCATGGAGTGGTGGTTGAAGGTGATGAGTAGGGATGGTCGGGGAAAGGCTAAGTGGCCAGAGGTGGGGTGCACGTATCAGGGCGTGCACATCTGTGTACACTTCAAAACGAAGAAGAAAGAGGAAAGAAAACTGAAAGGAGAAGGTGGATGGACCTGGTTTGGCTAGCTTGGGTCCGAGTGATGTGCTCGCGTTCGCATGTTCGTGCATCTTCGTGTTTCCAGGTGGAAGAAGAGGGGAGAGAAGGAAGAACTGGACGAAAGAAAAAGAAGCAGGAAGAAGGAGAAAAGGGTGGGCCTGGGTTATTGGGCCGGGCCGATTTGGTGGAGCAAGCATGGGCTGGGTTTAAAGAAAGGGTTGATTAATTAATTTAATAAATCAAAATTTTAAACTCTATTTCTTTTCAAATTAAATCCAAATCAGCAGGTAGATTTTTGCATCAAAACTCTATCATCTAATATTCTCTTCCACATGAACCAATAGTGTCGAGTTTTTCTGCAATGTGAAATTAAATGATTTGAACAATTGAAAGTAAACGAATAAGAAAATTCCTATGTGATTTATTATAGGTTAATTAACCGATTAATTTTATTTAACTGTGAAATTCTAAATTTATTTAGAAGAAATTATTTAATTTAATTGACGAGTAAACATGATTAAAAATATAATTCATCTCAGTAAATTGAAAATAACTCAATTCTGAATTCTAAATTTATTTAATATTAATTATTAATCGTTGATTGAGTTAATGATCTATGTTAACTGATGATGTTCTTGATATTGATTTAAATTATCTATCGCCCATGCCGTTAAGTAGCCAAACAAATTAAAGTAGATATAATAAAACGTTGACACGTTTTATTGGAAGTAAATCGACTCGTATTGATCACTATTTTGATTTTGGAAAATGTAATGTTTACAAGCGAATAAATTAAATGGACAGGTCACGATAAAGTAAACATATGGAATAAATTTCCATATGTGAATATTGACACTCTGATTGTGGAATTGTACTTTTTAACAACTTGGCTTTTAAAATTTATCGTTTGGATTCGAAGAGTCCAGGATCAGATATCAGCGTTATCCGAAACCACTTCGATCCAATATCCACCATGAACCTTAACGGTTTTGATTGTAGAGCCTAGTATATTGGGTTTTAATTAATGTAACAATTTAGGCTATTTTAATAAGTATTTATACTTAGACACTATTATAATATCACTGGATTTTCTATAAAAATGTTTTAGTTATCGTAAGGGAAAAACCCGTCGTGTTTATATGTGACACGGTCTTACGAGATACCTTTGTTTTCAAAGGATTTTGATAACTTAAATAATTCAAGTTAAGTGTGTTTACTCATAGTTGGTTTTCCAAACTGACTCGGGTGTTACTTTATTGTAATGCTTCGGTCAGACCGAGTATTACAGATCCAAGATAGGATGCTTGGAGCTCAGGGGACGAGCTGGATGACAGAGGCGTATTACACGTACTTGATTATATTCCGCTGTGTATTATAGGCTATATATTCAGCACTTTTGAGGACAAGTTATCGTAAATGTCCAGATTTCTATGTTGATGGTTGTACTATGATAATTTGTATGCATATTGATAGTTATAGTTTTCTTTGTATAAAAATATGTTATTATATATTATATTTTGTTCCACTGTGATTGTGAGATTCTGTGTTGTTGTTATTTCTGTTTCTTCTTCTATCTCTCTTCTTCTTAACCCCTAATGATATGGTATTTTCGGCACTAGATTGCTCGGCATTCTATATAGTGAACGTATTAATGTTGAAGAGAAACCAGTGCCCTGGCTCACCTGGCCTCTTTCCTGGGTGAGGGATAGATAAGGTCGGAATGTCGGAAACGAGACAAGCATAAAAGATTTAATTTTTATAATTAATTAATTGCAACTTGGATTGAATAGAGATAATCTTCTTATACTTGGTGTTAAATTCTAAGATGGAAAAACGTACTATCCGTGTGAATTTAAAAGGTGATTTCACCATCATTCGACGGATAGTAAAGGTTGAATACAGAAATTGATGTTGAGTAGAATTAGTATAATTTCTATACCCTTTTTACTCAATAAGGTTTGCAATACGATTTATGAGAAATGATTTTGATTTTGTATTTTCAAAGTTAATAAGAGGTTTAATGATTCCTATATACCGAAAAGAAATGTTTTAAAGATATATATCTCTAGAAGATATTTTTGATAAAGAGAAAAGTAATTAATCAAATGATAAGCACCTATTTACTTAACAACCTTTTATCAATGATTGGTTCGAAGGAACCAGGGTCGGAATTGGGTAATACTTATCTGAAAACCACTTCGAACCAATTTACGAGTCCAAAAGTGAAGATATGTTAAAGACAATGAAGTTGAATGCGGGGATCTTAATAGTGGAAGGACTGCTTGTTGATAATTTCGGAGTAGCTCCCGATGTAAATAAATAGTAGTGGTCCCTTCGTTCTGGGATCTTCGTATGTAAGGACTACTCACTACTCATCCTAGGGGTAATTCCGGACAGGATGTGGTAGGAGAGTGCCTTCGGTTTGTCCTATTCCTGGACAACTTTTATGGATGGATGTCTAACATTGCATTTCTAAGATCACAGTGCATTGATCTCTATAAACGTACATCTATTTGGTGGTGCAGGAGGTAACCCCTCTTATACTTAACACCCTTCTCTGAGACGTACAAGGTCAGAGGTTGTACTTTTGTTGAAATCAATAGCGTATTGTTGAAAAAAGCAATGTGGCATTTTAAGTAAAAATGTTCTAAGAGAGGTAAACGTTACCTCTAGCCTCACACCTGGGAATTAGGAAACAGGGATTGCTTTAGGGCTATGTGGTTCGCAACCATTAGGGTATGATATCACCTTTATAGATTTATTTTGTGCCCACTATGATGTCAGGTAAAAAAAATTATGGTGTATGATATGACAGCTCTCAGATAGGTCGGGAACGGCCGGAGTGATATCATATTTAGTGCTATCCGTACCATCTATTGGTCTCGGGTTGGCCGGTCTTAATTCGCAGAGGTTTCGAAGATGTCGATCCTCAGTACATTCCTCTAGAAATGTACTGTACGGGAGGTAGTTCCTCACCTCGCTATAAATTGGAAATCCAAATCTCTAGTAAGTTCCTTCAGTTTTAGTTGTAAACCTATTATACCATCAAATTTAACCAATGTAACAATTTCATCTATTCGAATATATGTTTATTTGAAAGGTTTTCAAAAGAATGTCATTAAAAGTAATATTTCCAAATTTTGCATAGTAAAGATTTTGGTTATCATAAGATAAAAACCCGTTCCTTGTTTATGTGCGGCGCTGTCTTATGAGATACCATTTGTTTTCAAAAACTCATATTTTGAGTTTCTCACACCAGTCCCATGACTGACCCGGAGTTTATTTTCTTTCCTTTAAACTCTAGGTGCCGTATTTTTCCGGGCAGCCTAGAAGTTAGGTTTTGTTTGGAACATTTTGGAAGAGCTCGGAGCATGGAGTTAGAAAATTCTTCTGAAGATTGTTATCCATTTCCACTATACCCATGTACTATTGTATTCCGCATTTGTAAGGACAGATATTTATAGTTGTCCATGTTAATGTAAGTTAAAATCTGATAAATGTATTTAAAATTTTCCATTGTAAAGGTTATATGTTGAAATAATATATGTTATTCCATTTGTGTAAGATTCTATTATGTTCTTTTCTTCTGCCCTTGACCATCCGCCTCTCCAGGGCTTGGAACTACGACACGTGAATACCGAGGATGTATTAGTGTCGATTTCCGAGGGTTGGAAAGGTGGGTCGTCACATAAAGAGTTAGCTTTACTCACCAAAAAGCTAACTGAATTAACCGACCTTCCACTAACTTTAGAAAGCGACCTAGAACTTTACTTTTCTTTAGCAAAAATGGAATTTTGGATATTTGAAGAGGACAAGATGGCTCGGCCTAGGGGTGGTATAGTTTGGCTAAGGTTGTAGGGAGGTGATATGGCTTTGTTTTGGCAAAGATGAGTTGTAGAAGTAGAGGGAAGAGGCTTTAAACAAAGTTTTAGAAATTAAAAGTGAATAAAGCAAAGATTTTTTAAACATTAGAATTCTTATGGAAGCTATGAAAGAACTTTTAGAAAAGCTTGGAAATAAAATTAAGTTTGCAAAAGAATGAGAAATGAATGGGAAAAATGAAAGAAAAAATGGAAAAGGTTTTATATAAATTGAAATGAGAAAATTACCTAAATAACCTTAAGTACATACCCTCCACTACATGCTTGCCACCTCATCAACCTTGTCCCCCTTCTTTTTGAGCCAACATGCATTTATGACTTAAGTACTTTGTGTTTTTAGTGAAAGGATGTGTTATGACAACTTTTCCATTTGTTTTAAAATTCTTTTAATCTATTTCATAAAAAGTCATATCAAAATTTTATAAAACTTAAATGTATATTTATATTTCTAAAATTTATTCTAACTTATATATAAATGTGTGTATATGTTAACAAATGTGCATAACATTTTTGAACAAGTTTTAGACATCAAAAATCCGGAAAACGATTTCTGGCCACATTTTATATTTTTCCTTCAACTAATTATTTTTGTAAACAAATTTTGGAAACTATTTCACCATCACTAGTTATTATTTTAAAGGAGTTCATTTAAGTTATAAATCCATTAATTAATTATTTAAAAATATATTAAAATAATCATATTTAAAGTGATTAAATTCTAGGTCGTTACACTCTCTCCCCCTTAAAAGAATTTCATCCCGAAATTAGCAGACAAGAGGATAACTCAAAATGACACAAAAAGGCATATATTAAATATCATAAACGTTTCAATAATACAAAGAGATACAAGCAAGGTGACTATATCACCAGTCATTTGTAAACTAACGATACAATACGCACAATCTACTCATCTATCAACGACTCTGGGCAGGCCCTCTTATACTATCCTCCAACACTACATGTCCGAGGAGTCTTACTTTAGATTGCCAAAAATGGCACTTAGAATATTTAGCCTTCAAGTCATGCCTCTTCAATGTTTCCAATACGGTCTCTAAGTGGCGCTAGTGTTCCTCCTTGGTCTTAGAATAAATAAGGATACCATCTATTGAGACCAACATAAATTTATTTAGTATATCTCTAAATACTTGATCCATGATGAATACAAAATGAGCGGGTGTGTTTGTTAGCACATAAGGCACAACCAACCACTCAAAGAAACCATCTGGTCCTCTAAAAGCTGTTAGGAGTATACTATCTTCAGATATCCTTAGCTGGTGATATCCTGTGCCTAAATCCATTTTCGAGAATACCCTAGCATCCTGCAGTTGTTTGGACATGTCGTCTATGCTGGGTAAGGGTTACTTGTTCTCAATCGTTTGCTTGTTCAATTCATGGCCGTTTACAGGAAGCCATGGTGAACCATCTTACTGAGCAACAAAAACTATGGCCGCTCCCCGATTCGTGTGGCTTGGCCCAATCAGACCCTTGGTCAACAATTCCTCTATCTGATTTATCAGCTCCCTTCTTTCCCTTGGAGCCATCTTATGCTTACACTACATAAAAGGTTCCTCTCTAGGGGTCAGGTTTATACTAAGCTAATATCACGATGAGGGCGTAGGCTATTAATGTCTTCAAAGATGTTCGAGAAATCTTTAACAACCAATAACAAGTCCAACTTTTCCTGGGGCAAATACAGTGCATAAAGGAAATTATCCATTAACTTGTTTGGCTCATCACATAATACCTTAATAAACTTTCCTAATTTAGTTTTTAAAGATACCATCCTTCCAACACAATCTAGGATAGCTTCATTCTTTGTTAGAAAATCCATACCGAGTAAAACATCGAACCCCTTAAAATCCAGGATGAACATGTCACATGAGAAGCGATGGGATAGGTATGAAACTCATACATCTTCACAAACCATGCATGGATTAGTCATACCACCCATGAGGTTAGACATACAAATAGAGGTTTCTACAAATTTTAAGGTAAGTCCTAATCTATCAACCAATTCTTTAGAAATAAAGCAATGTGAAGCTCCGAAATCAAACAAAACTTGAACTAAGATGCTATTTACAAAAAAAGTACCTTCCAGAACTCCCTTCCCCTTTGCATCCTTTAAAGTTGATGGTTCATTCTTAATAGCATAAACCTTGGCTTGTTGACCTTTCTGCACTAGCTGACAATCCTTTTCCATATGTCCGAGTTGGTGGCATAGGGTATCTTTTGGGCCATTGGAGAAATAGGCCATGTTTTTTTGATTTTGTGCTCCATTATTCTTATAGAACTTCGAAATGTGGCCTTTCTAGTTACAAATATTGCACATATGATCCTTGAACTTGTTTCGTTGATCTCCTCATCCTGGCTTTCCTTTTCACCTTTTTCCCTTGCCGGTTGAACTTCCTTTTGTTCAGTTTGTTGTCACTACTCGATGCCTCTAGTAACTTCTTCTCAAGGACTTTATAACGCAGAGTCATGTCTACTAGGTCTACGAAAGATCCCTTTAGATGAGCAGTCATTTTCTCTTAAAACTCCTCCCTTATTCCCGTCACAAACATCTCATTCTTCTTAAGGGGTGTATCAATGAGTTCTGGACCAAAACATGATAACTCGTTGAACTCGGTTACATATTCTGTTACAGACCCATCTCCTTGCTTAAGATCCAAGAAACTCCTATATAAAACAGGTCTTCTCCGCTGAAGGTGTGAACTGACCTTCAAATACCTCCTTAAATTTGGCCCAAGAAAAATCCTCCTCTGGAACATTTGCTGTAATGGAGTCCCACCATGCCGCTGCTCCACCTTGTAACTGCCCAGACGCTAGCATTTCTGGTCATCTAAAATGTCCAATCCTTTAAAAATCTTTTCACAAGAATGAAGCCAAGCTAGGACCTCAATAACAGATGTGCCTTTAAACGACTTTCCTTCCAAATTAGAAAAATCTTTGCACAAGGATGCAAAGTCGACACGGGGTTGTACAGGTTCTACTTCTTTTAATGATCCTATACTTCTAGCAGTTGGGGCTCGACCCTCGGTGATCGAAGTACTTCCATTTCCCCTTCCTCATCTTCTTTTAGATCTCATCTCTTACTACCTGATAATAATAAGATATCCTTATAATACACTTCCAGGTAAGACTTATATTGGAATGGTATCGTCCATAAATGATATTAAATAAACATATTCATTCCTCCACCCGACACCGCAAACAACTCTATAAACTTTGGAAATTTCCTTTATATAAGAAATATAACCCTAGGTAAAGTTATTTCATTTACCCATAAAAACTAATTTGTGTCTGTTTGTCTTGTTTAAGTATTTAGGAACCCCTATTGATAATGTTAATCAGACGTGTCGAACAGAATTCATAAGCCACTCAACAGAAAAATCCACATAATATAAAACATTTTATAGCACTAACAAATACGCGCTTATATATATATATGTGAATACTACACTTAAACTCATTCTACAATACTTCTAATCCTATCTCTAATGAGTTACACATTCTAGGGCATTACTAACCATATCTATAATGAATTTACCCCACGAAGGCCTAGGCGTTCGTTCAACCTAAGCTCTGATACCATGTGTAACAATCTACCTTTCTTTCTCCTAAAGATGACACTTAATACATCTTTGATATTCATGTATCGATTATTTAAGTGTCCGAAAGACAGGTCATTTGGGGTGGAAAAAAAGACAGAATAGAATCTCACATCGTGATGAGAATTATATAATATACACATGATCTTTATAAAAAGAATCATATTTATCATACACAACATCAGAGTATCAGCATGGACAGTTATAACAGTTTATCCTTCCAATTGATGATAAATACAGACAGAAATTAAAGCAACAAAAAAATAGTGGAAGAATATAAGATATGCGAATATGTCTTGGAGAATCCAGCTCATCTCCTAAAAGCTCCAAAGGATGCAACTAAATTTAGAAAATATGCTTAGGCTGACCCTGAGCATTATAAGAAATCAACGTCCGGGTCAGTCTTGTAAACTAACATGAGTAAAACTCGAATCAAAACATATGGATTTCTATATTTGAAAACCTTTTTCAGAATAAAAGGTATCTCATAAGACCACACCGCATATAAACACAGACATGTTTTTACCTTACAATAACCAAACCATTTTTATTATAAAATCCAGTGATATTATAATAATGCCGAAGGTTTAAAATACGAATAATTAACTAGCTGTGATGTGTGTACATCACAACAATAATAGGTATACAATCCAAAACCGCTAAGGCATGTATATGGAAAATGGATTCCAATAAATGGCAAGGTAAGGGACTACCTTCCGAAAGTGGTACACCTCTAGATAAAATGTACCTGAGGACGAAAACCTTTAGACCACTACCAACATAGAACCTGCCTATCTCTGACTGGATAGTACCGAAATGATTACCCCTAGGTTGTGGTCAACAACCAAAAATGAGCCTTGGAACATACATATAAATATCGACTCTAGATAAAGCGATGACCATACCATACTGGAAGCGACCCACATAGCCCTGCTGCATCTACCCTGTTTTAACCATTACCGGGTGTAAGGTTTGAGACAACGATTTACCTTCTTTAGCAATTCCCACTTGGATGCTAACATTGCCCTCAAGGCAGAAATACGACGCCATCATTCATATACAAGTTCGTTCTGGGTTTGAATGAAACCGAAAGTACTACCTCTACGACATCCATTTCGGAATCACCCTCAGGATTAGTAGCAAGTAGCCCTTGCACTTCAAAGAGCTCCATCTTAAATCATCCTCAAGATGTCTTCCACTCGAACACATATGTTGGTTTGAAGTGGTTTTCAGATAATATATCGGATCCCGGTCTCTCTGAACCAACAACCGATAATTTCTGGTTGACTAATTCCTGGTTCTTTTGGAAGTAAGCGGACTATACTAGAGTCCCAAAGGGATCTTTAATATATCCCTTAAAACTTGAGACGTTTTACCGAATGAGCTCTCCCAAGGGAACTCAAACCATATGAACACGTGAAGCTCTTATTTACTTCCTAAGTCAAAACTGACCAAGATTTGATAATCGGTTATTTAACTGTCAAATACACAAACAACAATAATTCAGAGATTTAATTACCCATAGCAACGAGTAAGCCTCAAAATAAATCTTTCATTTATTTAAATCTCCTTCCAAAATATTTATCATAATATTCATATACTTATCTTACTAGGATAAGCATATTCACAAAACATTGTGAAAGATTTCTTACTTTAAAATCATATTAAAAGGATCGCAATAAAAGTTATATAAATTGGAGATAAGGATAACCTCAAACACTATTCCTTCGGTGTTAAGTGTGGAACGAATGTCCGTACCACCAAAACTAAGAAGAGCAGTTAAAGGAAATCCAATCTCAAATTATTTTATAAATTGCTTCAATAAATTCTTTTAATAAATCTCTTTCATTTATGAAAATCTCCTTTACTAAAATTCAAAATCCATTTATAAAATTCTTTATAAATCTCCAAGTTTATTTATAAAACTCTTTTATAAATATCCAAAATCATTTAAAAAACTTTTTTTCAAATTTCAAGATCCCTTTCAATTTATAAAAACTCATTTTTATAAACTTTCCTTATTTAAAAGAAATCTTCTTTAATAAATCTTATTCGATTAAGTTCCTTTTTAACAAACAATTAATTATTTAAAACAACTTTTAAATAACAAGTTGTTATTAATTAAACTAACTTCAACACCTCAAATAAAATAGTTAATGAACTATCCTTTAAATATCTTATTGAAATGGTGATAAACCATAAACATTTCAATTAAATAATAACTTTACTATAAACCATCATAATAATTAAGTCTTTACTTTATTTATTATGGTTTAAAGTAAAGTTATTATTTAATTGAAATGCTTAAGGTTTATCACCATTTCAATATGATATTTTAAAGATAATTCATTAACTATTTTGTTTAAAGCATTGAAGTTAGTTTAATTAATAACAACTTATTATTTAAACTTTGTTTTAAATAATTAATTGTTTATTAAAAAGGAACTTGATTGAATAAGTTTTATTAAAGAAGATTTATTTTAAATAAGGCAAGTTTATAAAAAGGAGTTTTTATAAATTGAAAGGGATTTTAAAATTTGAAAAGAAGTTTTATAAATGATTTTGGATATTTATAAAAAAAATTTATAAATAAACTTAGGGATTTATAAAGAGTTGTATAAAAGGAATTAGAATTTTAGTAAAGAAGATTTTCATAAATGAGATAGATTTGTTAAAAGGATTTATTGAAGCAATTTATAAAAGAATTTGAGATTGGATTTCCTTTAATCGATCTTCTTGATTTTAATGATATGGACATTCGTTTCACACTTAACACCGAAGGAATAATGTTTGAAGTTATCCTTATCTCTAATTTAAATCACTTTTGTTGCGATCCTTTTAATATAATTTTGATGTAAGAAATCTTTCACAATGTTTTATGAATATGCTTAAGTCAGTAAGATAAGTATATGAATATTATGATAAATATTTTGGAAGGAGATTTAAACAAATGAAAGATTTATTTTGAGGTTTTGTGATTGCTATAAGTAATTGAATCTCTGAATTGTTGTTATTTATGTATTAGTTAAATAACCGACTATAAAATCTAAGCCAGTTTTGACTTAGGAAGTAAATAAGAGCTTCATGTGTTTATACGATTTGAGTTCCCTTGGGAGAACTCATTCAGTGAAATTTCTCTAACTTTAAGGGTTATATTAGAGACCCCTTTGGGACTCCAATACAGACCGCTTATTTCCAAAAGAACCAAGAATGAGTCAACCAAAAATTAACAGATGTTGGTTTGGAGAGACTGATATCGGATATATTATCTGAAAACCACTTCGAACCAACATATGCATTCGAGTGGAAGACATCTTGAGGATGATTTAAGATGGAGTTCTTTGAAGTGCATGGGCTACTTGCTACTAATCCAAAGAGTGATTCCAAAATGGATGTAGTAGAGGTAGTGCCTTCAGTTTCGTTCAGACCCAAAACGAACTTGTATGGATGAATGGTGGCATTGCATTTCTGCTTGGAAGGTAGTGTTAGCATTCCAAGTGGGAATTGCTAAAGAAGGCAAATCATTTCCTCAAGCCTCACACCCTAGTAATGGCTAAAATATGGTAGACGCAGCAGGGCTATGTGGGTCACTCCCATTAATGTATGATTATCGCCTTATCTAGAGTCGATATCTATATGTTTGCTTCAGGGCCCATTTTTGGTTATTGATCACAACCTAGAGGTGATCATATTCTGAACTAACCAATCAGGGATAGGCTGGTTCTATGTTGCCAGAGGTTGAAAGGTTTTCGTCCTCAGGTACATTTTATCTTGAGGTGTACCATTTTCGAAAGGTAGTTCCTTACCTTGCCATTTGTTGGAATCCATTTTCCATAAACGTGCCTTAACGGTTTTGGATTGTGCACCTATTGTTGTTGTGTTGTACACACATCACAGCTACTTGATTATTGGTATTGTAAACCTTAGACATTATCATAATATCATTGGATTTTATAATAAAAATGGTTTAATTATCGTAAGGTAAAAACCCTTCCATGTTTATATGTGGCATGGTCTTACGAGATACCTTTTATTTTGAAAATAGTTTTCAAATATAGAAATCTATATGTTTTGATTGGAGTTTTACTCACGTTGGTTTAGCAGACTGACCTTGGCATTATTTTCTTATAATGCTCGAGTCAGTCCGAGCATAATTTTCAGATTTAGCTGGATCCTTTGGAGGTTTTAGGAGACGAGCTGGATTCTCCAAGACGTATTCGCACATCTTATATTCTTGCGCTGTTTTTTTGTTGCTTTGATTTTTGTCTGTATTTATTAACAATTGTAGGGATGGGTGGTTATAACTATCTAGGCTGATAATATGTTAGTGTACTCTAATGTTGTATATAATAAAGATGATTTCTTTTTGTAAAGATCGTGTGTATATTATATATTTCTCATCATGATGTGAGATTATGTTATATCTTTTTCTTTCTTTACCCCAAATGACATGTCTTTCAGACACTTAAATGATCGATACACGAATGCCGAATATGTATTAATTGTCATTTTTAGATGTAGGAAAGGCAGATCGTTACTTTAGGGTTCCCCCTTATTGAAGTAAATCACAAAGAGAAATATCAAGGGCACTATAACAACCCTTTTTTTAACACTTAGTAATTAGGATAATAAATCGCTTTGATTGAATTAAATGACTTAATCAAATAAATGACTTAAAAAGTGAATTTTCAAGATGAATGAATTAGGACTTTGAATCTATTCCATTGCATTGTTAATGTTGTTTACAAATGAAAGACATTAAAGTTTTTTAAAATCAGATAATATTATTAAAAGAAACAAAACGAGAAGCTACGTGTAAAATGGCAATTAAGTCGAAATCAACCTATTATATTTCTAAAATGAAACTCCTTCTTTATTAATTATTTTCCTCCTCTTCTTCATCTCAAGGGAATTAGGTTTATTTAAATTAAAATCATCATAACCTTTTCATTTCTTAAAGAAACTTACAAAATAAATTATTTAAATTCAAATGAAAAGATGCTCTACGAATCTAACTATTCAAGTTGACATTTTGGTGAGGTTTGATGCGACTTTATGAAATTAAGGGACTTTCAAGATTGGGGTAGTTTAAGCCTATATTACTTGATTTGGTGCATGGGATTTGTTTTCTATGCTTTATGATCACCATATATGCTATATAGTCTTGGTAACTGCTAATGGTTGGATTAGGACTTGATAAACAAACTTAAATTAGGATTTCAGAGAGGAGAATCATGATTTAATGAATATTTATAAGTGTTTGGTCATAAAATGAATGTGTTAAAACATTAAGAATGATTGTAGTATATTGAATTGATTTGTCATTAAATTTTTAATTTTTGTTTGATTTGGAAACGATGGTATGACTAGAGAATGTGTTAGGATGTTTGAGAATGATATAGTTAATGTCGAGGTGTGGACAAAAATCGAATAAAATGATATTCACCACTTTAAAGTCATTCTTCGAGTATGAAGTTGTACTCATCCAAATGTCGAATGACTTATAAAAATGGTGTGAATACAGGTGGTAAGATGTTAGAGTGAAGTATCTTGATGACACAAAATAAAACGTTGAAGAGAAAAGTTGGAAGATGAATTTATTAAAGGAAGTGGGCCAGTCATAGTGGGTTAAATGGGTGATGTTCCCCATATTCCTTGCAATAAAGATGTGGATCGACCTGCATAAACAACATCTTGCATGGCCCACATACCACAATGGTCCTGCCCTTCACCCCGCCCACCTTGGATGGCAACAATAGGCCCATGCATCGCTCCCGTCTGGAGCATGACTCGACCGCTTTGCTTTCCACCTACTGACCCATCCAGGCCCACTCAAGGGACACAACGTCTTCTTCAACAAGATTGATTGGTCAGTCTCCTCTATAGGCGCTAAGCGACAAGATCAGGGAAAGTTACTCTAGAAGGTCAGGGCTCACCAACAGCTAGTTTATTCAATCAACATGCCACCAAACCGCTCCTTCTTTCATTGTCGTCCTCGTTCTGGCCCGCCATAACTTGTAAGTTCGTCTAGTCACCTTCAACCATGTCTACAAGCATCAAACTATCTCATCCTAAGAGAAGCTTTGCGTGTGCCACTCCTTTGAGAGGCTAGCATCAACTAGCGCTGTTCACTTAACAATAACATCATTGTGTAGAAATCCTTCAATGTACTTTGTTGTTACCCAAGTACCTCTGTTGCAGCCATTCACTCTCCTATGTCGTCTACCATGTTTCAAACATTCCCATGGTATAGCTTGCCGGTCGTTTCCATCTGCACGTTGCAATCCATATGGCACCCTAGTTGGCATGCATATCAACCATATACCCCTACCATTGGCCCAGGGCATATCCTGGATTTGACAGCTTAATCTCAACCGTCCAAGCATCAGTTTCAACTACTATAAATATATCATGCATCGCCACTTCGAAATGGTTGAAAAATATTAGCTTTCAAGTATCTTTATATTTTCAGTCATTATCTTGTAATCTAGGCTTCTATAATAGAAATCGAATAATAAAAAATTTCTGATAGTGGATTTAGATCGCCGTAGATAGAACAACTCAAAAACTCTTATTCTCTTTACTTTTTAGTTTATTGGTATCCCCTCATTTTCATTTTTAACCAAGGTGTTAGTTACCAATCATTGCTAATACTTCCACTTAAACACACTTTCGAGGTTAGCTAAAAATATAGTCAACATTTTGATGCTAGAAGGAGGGCCTCCCCGTAAAGCTCTTAATTTTCATTACTTTTTCTCCCCCAAAAAATTATATTCCAATCTGTTACCATGGATCTAGCCCCAGGGCCTGAGGGAACAACTCCAACAAGCATGAAAATAACGGCAACACCGTAGCCAATATTGCTTGCCTTATCCCTAGGCTCAGCGTCGATAGGTAGCGCACCATGATGCAACAATTAACAAACATGCATAATTTGATTCATGAAGTGGACAGTTGAGGACAAGATTGGATGCCTAAAAAATGGTTAAATTGCCCTACCAGTCTCCCTAATGGCTAAACAGACTTCTCGGTTGGGCCTCGAATCACATACAACCTCTTGAGTGCTGTTGAAGTCCTAGAAAGGGTAGTGCTCGAAACTCCGCAAAGGGAGGTCCTTGTCCACCATAGAAATATTCATAATACTCCAATGCAAGAGGACATCCATAGAGTCCCAAACAGAAACAACCACCACGTTTCCTATCTCCATCAGCCGAGAGACAGTCTGTTTTCATCGCTTATGTGTGGTAGACTAAGATTGTGATCTTCGTATTGAACATCCTAGTAGTGGAGGATATGGTAGGTCCTAAGGACCTAGAGAACCATTAGTTCACTTCCGATCTCAATAGGATAGGCAGCAAAAAAGCTTCTCCCTAGTAAGGGGTCAATGAAATCCATGGCAAGCAGATCTGGCCTCTAAGAATAGATGATTGCCCCATGCCAGCAAAGGTACATGATTCAAATAAGGATGCTTAGTAACAATTGGGCATCAGTTGACGAGAAATTCTCCAAATAAATCTAAAGCACTTACATCCAACATATGTATATCTTGCCTTCCATGGGCAAGTATGATGGGAATGCTGACCTACACGACCATATCACCATCTTCAACTCAGTGACCCTAGCTGGTCAAATCTCCAACCATGCAAAATATCTCATGTTTCCTTCCACTCTAACGGGGCCAATATCCCATTGGTTCCTTCATTTTCAAGATACTAGTTTCTACTCATGAGCCCAACTATGTTATGGCTTCAAGGCATGCTTCTTTGCATTGAGGATGAGAATAATGATGGCCATCGAGCAAGGCAACATAAGGCAGGGTCTGACCAAGTCACTTCAGTTTTACATCAACTGTTTTAACAAGGAGTCAACGAGGGAAAGAGGAGCGGATAAGAACATCCTGGTAGTTGCCCTTTGTTCGGGGGTGAAATATTGGTCCTATATATGAAAGGTATTGCAGAAGCAACCCGCTTCGTCCCTAACTAAGTTCCTCCAAAGGATGAATGACATTACCACGGTGGAGGAGGCAAACATCTCTGATAGTGATGAAGAATGCAACTAGAGAAACAAAACTGGTCGGAGGGACGACAATTGCCAAAAGAACGGTTGGTAGGAAAATGAAAAAAAGTGTTCTGATGATGGAGCATGGTTTAAGCCCAGGTACACTAACTATACAACACTAAGTCATGACACTAAAAGTAGATATCTTGCAACATGTGACTACATCCCATTTCAACGGCTCTCTCCCTCCCGGTTAGGGCGCAAGGAGGAGCCCAGGGTCAACGACAAATATTGTGAGTTTCACTAATTCAACGGCTAGTAGACTAATGAGTGTTGACGCATCAAAGATGAGAAAGAGTGTCTAAATCATGAAGGGGTGTTGGTGTAGTACGTTTGACAACAAGTGGAACAGTGAAACGCTCGACAAAATATGCTTGCCTAACCCCAGTGGGAAGATGACAATGGTGTAGCCGCGATTAATACCAAAATCCTATTAATTTATAGTGGTCCGCACAAGGCTAATAGTAGTCGAGGAGCTCAGGCACGCTATAGGAGGGAGCTCTTAGATTATGTTTATTCAGTTGACCTCTGGACCCCAATGGTCCTTAGGGTCAAGGAGGACTCCATCGATAGTGCATTTACCAGAGAGGACAAGAGAGGGATTGGTTTCCCACATCATGATCCTATGGTCATTTCCGTCAGCATGGCTAGTACAAAGGTCTACTGGGTCTTTATTGATGGGGACATCTCCGTTAATGTGATGTTAAAGGATGTTTAAAAAAAATGAAGCTCTCTACCTCCAGCTTCACTCCTTGTGCATTACCCATTTACCAGTTTAGGGGTGTTGGCAAAGTACCCTTAATGGTTACTTCTGTTGGAACTGAGCCAGTCCGCAGCAGAAGTTATAGGTGAATTTCAAAAAAAGTTCCTTTATCGGATCTATATTAATCCTATGAAGCCTAATTTATTTAGAATATTTCTAAATTATATATATATATATAAAATCTCTTATTTTATTTAAATTTATAAATTATATAATTTTATTTAATTTATATATTAATATATACAAATATACACATATATATCATATACATATATGTATGTGTGTGCATCTTTAATATGATAATCCGTGCAAGGTATAACATGCCTGTGTATAGATGTTGGATTTACATCGCAACAGACACGTTAGCTCATTCGATATGTATTGTATGTTGTCTAAATATATATATATATATATATATATATATATATATATATATGTGTGTGTGTGTGTGTGTGTTTTCAAACTTGTTACTTATATAAATATGATATATATATATATGAATGTATGTATATGTTAATTTTGTTTAAATAATTTTATGTAAAAAAAAAAAATTTCTACTGCGTATCAATTTGTGAAAGTATTTAATATATACATATATATGCATATACTTTTTTTTTGAACATGACATATACATATATGTATGTGTGTGTATATATATGAAATTTATAAATATATATAAAATATTAATATATATATATATTTGTATATGCATATTATTATAATAAATATTAATATATATATATATATATATATATATTTGTATATGCATATTATTATAATAAATATTAATATATATATATATACATATAACAATTTTATCTTTTTTACATTCAATATATATATTGATAAATACAATTATAATATTTATTTATATATATGAATTAACAAAATAATTTTTTAAATTCCAGATCGTATGTACAACACTAAAAAAATTATTATTAATTTTAGTTATTTAAAAAATATATTAATTGAATATTCTTACGAAATACATAAAATACTAATATAAAATTATTTTCGAAACATTTTTCCAAATTTTAAATTTCCATAAAATCATATATGATATTCTAAAGTTTGAACTATTTTTCATAATTTTGCTTGGTCAAATTATATTTTTATTACTTAATTGATTTTTGCCTATTATTATAATAATATTTAAAATAACAAAATTATTTTTTTTATTATTGTTTTTAGGCCAAGATATTATCTTATAATAATATAGTTTTAAAAAAATTTAAAAATAATTTTTGAAACATATTTAATTTTAAATGATTTATTTAGATAGTAAATTGATTTAAATAATATTAAATAATAATTAATAATTATAAAAGTTATTTTACTATTGTCAAAGATTATTAATACTATAAAGATACATGTATAAAATTATATTATCAATTTTAACCAGAAAAATATATTAAATTAAATGTAAACCATATATGTATAATTAAATAATATATTTATATGTATATATTAATAAAATAATAATTAATTATATCTAAAATAGGTGGTTGTACAGCTCTGTCTAGTATATAAAAAAATTATTTCTATAATTTAAATGAATACATACATATAACCAATCTAGCTTGTGACAACATTAATACATATCAGAACCGTCACCTAAGTGACAATAATATGTATGTAATGAAATATTGCTCAAAAAATTATAAACCATAAATCAATGTAAAACATACCTAAGAACCATTGCCTTGAAGCACACCATGAAATGATGAACTCTCTCCCTTGAAAACTTTTCGACTCGGCAGATTGCTGGTCCTTGAACATTGACCCTTGACTATCGGATAGTGATCGACTCTGAATTGATTTGAGCTTGATATAATGGAGTACCTAAGGAGTGATTTTGACTAGAAATGGAATGATAGGGTGATGGCCAAAAAGTTTTTTTGCAATTAGGGTAAAGAATGTTTACATAGTGGATGAAAGAGAGAAAATAGTGGATCACATCTCATACCAATTCTCCCTCAATCCGAGCCATCTAAATCCAACAACTAAACCCTGATTTGAGCCGCCCCTTCTTGCCATATTGCAGCTGAAATTCTCACCATCATGATGGGCCAAAATCCTAATTAAGCCTAAAGAAATATTATTTAATTAAATCAAATTTAATAGCTTATCGATATCATATATCGATTGATATATTTATAACTATTATAAATATATTTAATAAAATTTATTTCTCAAATCACAAGCAAAATTTTATAATTAATATTTCATAAACATTAATTGATTTAATTAATTTATAACATTTATAAAATAATTAAATCGTTTGGTCAAAGAGCATCGTTTCGGTTGTATGACTCGTCAGGTGTAAATTTGGTCAGCGATTAATATCGAACTATTCGAATATTAACGTTCACATGTCACTTAGCAGGTGGTGTGACATTTTGGCCAAATTTATCCTTACTTGGTTTCGGTAAAATCCAATTTCACTTTGTTAAGCATTACTCGGTTGTGACTTTTATTTACATCAATTCTCTTCATCAAAACAATATCACTTTGGACATATTGAATTTGGTAATGGTCGAAATTCCAATATCGTCCATATTCATTCTGTTATCTGGCATTTTTACCCTGCTATATTGTAATGACCCAGAATTTCTATCATTTGAAATTCAGATATTTAATTAATTTTAAATATTAATAAGTAAGAATTTTAAGTCGAATAAATTTAATTTCGAATATAGTGATTTAATTGTTAATTAAATCGACAATTTAATATTTGAAATTCCAGTAATAATTGGAAATTGGGTTTAATGTGTATAAAAATGATATATAAAGTTATATTAAATCATATTGGAGTTAGAATGATGTTTGTGAACTTTTAAAATTGAATTAAAAGTAAATTTGTGAAAATTGAATATTTTAATATTTAATCGACTAGTGAAAATAGTCATTTTTCAAACAGTCTTGGATTTCGACGAAACCAGTTTCATCGGATCTGTAATGTTATATTATTGTAAGATTTCAATTTTCGTAGCAATCGAAGTTATCGTTTGTCCGGGGCAAGTTAAAACGCATCGAAATCGTTTTAAATCGATTTGATTTAAATTTGATCGTTTATTTCCGTAACTCGCACATATGACCGAATTAGCTCCCGAAACACATTCCATTGGGTTCGGAACGCGAGTAAAACCTTACGAACGCCAGCCGGCATGCGAGATTTGGAGTTCGAAAATTTTGGGATGAATAGTGTTTTGAGAAATTTTCTATATAAGGACGTTTTATTTTCACATTTGCAAACAAAAGCAAAACCCTAACCCTAGCCGCCAGTTTTCAGTTTAATGGCCGAGAAACAATGACCTTCTCTTCCAATTTTCTTCCAATCCACTCCTTATTTCAAGAAACTTCCAACTGGGAATTTGTTGAGGGCATCGAGTACTACGTTTTCAACTGTGATGATCGGAAAATGTTGAGCCGATCGACGGCAAACTTCATTTAAATGACCGGACTTCATTCACGTTTTTCTCGACGTATAGATGACCGAGCTGGGCGTTAATTGGGGCGGTGGTGCTAGGCGAGTAGGGCTTCGAAATGGCAGGCTCTGATCATCGTCGAAGCCATCGTAGGCGACGCGGCAATTCACGAAGAGGAACGGCATATGGATTTTGCGTGCGTTCATCCTGGGTTGTTCATATTTGGGAAGAAGATACAGGGGCGGCCAGATCTGATGATGGTTGAGTGAAGGGCCCAAATTTGTTCTAGGTTAAAAATAAAAAGAAATTAGTGAATTCATTTATATAATAATTCGTACAAACTTTGAAAAATCATAACTTTTTGATACGAGGTCGGAATTTGACGAAACTTTTTGCGCTGGAACCGTATTGTCGAGCACTACGCAATGGAACTGGATTGGAGTCGTTTGGAGCCAGTGAAAATTTTGAGTAAAATTAAACGTGCGTTTAATTTTATTTGAAATAAAACGCTGTAACCGTTATTGAAAGCAGGGTGAGAACTTCTCACTCAATCGAATATTTGTTTCGATTTAAATTTTAAATAGTTAAATTTAAAATTGCTTGATTGTGTGAATTGGATGATAAATTGTTATCTATTGTGTTGAATAGACCCTATACGCCGTATATTAAGCGGATGTTATTTATTAAAAACATATACCGCGATAATTCCACCGTGAAGTGGAATTGGTATTATATATGTATTTGGAGTTGATTTCCCGCATTATATAGCGGATGAGACCCTATTGCGCTGCATAATAGTGGATAGTATTTTATAAATCCCATATACCGCGATATTCCACCTCGAAGTGGAATTGGTATTGTGCTAACATCTATGGATGCAGGGAAACAGGTTGGAGGGATCCAACTGGACTCCTCAAATAATTGAATTTGTTTCAATATTGTGTGTTGATTTATTTATAATCGCCGTGTGATTATATTGTGATTGAATTTGTTGACGGCTATAATTTAGCCGAATATATTTTTGGTATCGTTGGATACCGAAAATAAATAAAAATTGGATTTTCGAAATATAAGTTGAAAATTTATCGAAAAATTTATTTTTGATAATTTGATAAATTAAAAGGAGTTTTAAAAAGATAAAAGTCTTATATTTTGAACTGTATTGAATTAAATTTCAAATTTGGGAAAAAGAGCTTAATAAATGGATTTCGAAAATATTATTTATAAATTGAAGAATTTATTTAAAATTTGTATTTTTAAATAGATTTGAGGAGATAAAGAAATTTATTTTAAAAGGGAAATAATTTGAAAATGTTTGGAAATTTGATTTGGTGTTTTGAAATAAATTTGAAAATCAATTTGAAATTAATTGATTATTAATTTACTATAACTAGTAAAATTTATTTATAGAAATTTATTTGATTTAAATTAATCAGATAATTAAATTTATCCTACTTATGGATGTTTGGGTTATATTTGATGTTGAATTGTTTGACATCTTTGATGTGTGATGCTTTGTGATATATCATGTTCTGTGTTGTGATTTGTGATTTGTGATCTGTTTATCCATGATATTTATATATCTGTGATCTGTGAATAAAAGATAAGCGTTATAATTTATACCGCTTATCAACTATATTGTTGTATTTGATCTGTGATGGTTAAATGCTGTTGCACTATTGTGTTAAACCCTTGGACTACACAATACACACACAAATGTGGATTTCACGTGGAAATCGGTTAAGTCACAGATTTTTATCAATTTTGGAAAAAATTGAGTTTTTGAATCCAAAATAGTTTTGGAATTGGAATTGAAAGTTTTGAAATGAGTTTCAGAAATAAAATTTATTTTAAATAACTTAATAGAATTGGAATTTAAATCATTTGATTTAAGTTTGAATTCGATATTTTGAAATGAATTCAATAATTTGGGAATTTTGGTTTAAAAGATTGTATAAATTATAAAAGGTGTTTATATGGGTTTTTAGCCATTTAAAATATGGTTTTGGAAATTTAAATTTTAAATTCAAGTTTTATACTTGGAAGACCATAACTTGTATAAATGAAATCAGTTTTTCCCAAAACGAAAACTATCTGTTTTCAAATAATAATAGCTTTCATAAAGTGAAAGGATTTCCAATTTGTATTGAAACATTTCAAGTTGAAATGATATTGTAAATAGTCGGGAAAACTATGAATTAACCTTTGTGATGATAATTAAACTTTATTTTGAAATCAAAGAAGATTTTAAAAAGGTGTATCTTTTATACTATAAAAGACTTGAATTGTGAATAGTTTTGAAAGCTATAAATTAAATCTTAATTTAAAGATTTAATGGGTTAATCCAATTGAAATGGAAATTGATTTGGAAATCTGTAAATGAATCTTTGTGAAACTGGGTAAACTTTGCGAAGTAAATTTTTTTGTTTAAAGATTTAAAATGGTAATTTGTTTAAACCATTTAAAGGAAAGGATTTGGGTAATAAGTTGTGACTTAATTAAAATCCCTATATCCATATGTTTTAAATATTGTGCTCACTATTCGAGTTAGCCGGGAAAAGACCTTTGTGTCATATAACCCATTCCGAATTTGTGATACGACGATATGGATCGTATTGAAGACCGGTGGTGAAGACCGGGTATTTGTGGAAATGATAGGATGACCTATCGATTGTCTCTGCACTGTTAGCTACGGTATAGAGATTTCCTTTGTGATGGAAAGTTTTATCGGGATTGTGAATACCCGAATTGCAAGGGCTTCTTTGGAAGTGCCTTCGGTTCTGTTCGAACCCGGAACAGACTTGTATGGTTACATGTCTGACATTACATTTTGAGATATAAAGCTGATTTCTTTCAAATACATTTCTGTTTGGTGGTAGAGAATTTATTCTCTTAGCTTAGCACCCTTCTCTGAGACCTATGAGCTCAGAGGTTATGTAGTTGAAATTTATCAGTGATATACTCCCAATTTGGTAGTGTAGCATGCTGAGTGTTGCTGTGTGATGATCATTTATTGATCATTTGTTTATCAAAGCGTGGCTTTGTGGAAAAGCGTAGCTTTGTGGACGAGACTTCGTCATGACCTCACAACCCGGAAATGGTCGAAACATGAATGATGCGACAAGGTTATGAGGGTCTCTCCCTTTAGGGTATGTCATTTCCTTCTGGAAAAGGGTGGTATCAGGTATGGAGCCCTGGTATTTAACCTATGTGGATACACCATACCCATTTACTGTGTGATTGTTGTTTGATCGAGGCGCCTCGGATAAAGGTCCCAAAGGACCGGGGGGTGGCATATTCGTGTAGTAGTTACCTGGTGTCAGAGGTAACCCGGCCTTGTGTTGGCAGAGAGCTAGTTAGTTCTCGGGACGTCCCGCCAGAGGCGATCCCATGTGGCATAGGAAGTTCCTTAGCCTGACCATTTGTTGGAAATCCATTTCCAATACGAACCTTGTACGGTATTATTTGTAGAACCTGCCATTTACTTATGGTGGTCACCACTGTTTAGATGGTAGCTATAGTAGGCATACAATAATGGTTGTATGTTGGCTAAGATTAATATTATACTTTCGAAATGTTTTCCACTATGCACTAATAATAATATCAAAAATGATTTGTTTTGCGTAGTAAGCATGTTTGACTATCATAAGAAGAAATCTCCTCCAATTCTGCGTTTGCATTGTGTGTGTGGCGGGAGGTCTTATGGTAGTTTCATTTTCCAAAAGCATTGTGGATATTTTCCACTTCCTTTGTTGTCGTTGTTTTTAAAGATAATAACTGTTTTAAGTTCTCACACCAGTCACCATGACTGACTTGGAGTTTATTGTTTCCTTCCTAAACTCTGGGTGCCCACCAATTTCCACACGGGCAGTCTAGAGTCAGGTTATCAGGTCATTTTGGATTCAGGAGATGCTGTGGGGCTCAGTGGCGAGCTGGATGGCGAGACGTATCACTTGTATATGATATTATTATTCTGCTGTGTATTCTGTATGAGGACAAGTTTGTATAACTGTCCATTAATGAATTGTGTTGTATATTGTTGTTGTAAACTCTGATGAGGTGATGTAATGTATAAAATGATATAGTTCTTGATTTAAATATTATTCATTTATCTATTATATGTTGTTCCGCTGCGAATGTGAGATTCTGATATTGTTTCTGTGTTCCTTTTCTTTCTTTTTCTTCTGTCTTCTTCTACCTCTTCTTTTTCTCGATAACAATTCGTTTTTCCGGCATTTGATTGCTTGGCAGTTGATACAGTGGACGTATTAATGTCGATTTTCGAAAGTCGAAAAATTTAGATCGTTACATGTGGTATCAGAGCATATGGTTAAGTGATAACCTTGGCTCTGTTGGGTGTTATTCATTAGAGATAGAGTCAGTAGTACTCTAGAATGAGTGTGAGTGTAATGATAGATACGAGTGCGTATTTGTTAGTGAATATGAAATTGTTTTATATTGTGTTTGCTTATCCGTTGAGCTGTTTATGAATTCTGGTCGGTATGTGGGATGCCATATTATCGATAGGGGTTTCTAAACACTTAAACGAGGCAAGTCGACATAGTATCATTTTAGATTGGGTAAATGAAATAATTTTACCTCGATTATATTTTGTATATAAAAGAAGTAATTTTTTAGAATTATTAAAGTGTATATAAATTAATCGTTTGGTTGTTGAAAATGTAAAAATATATATATGAGTTAATAAAAGTCGTTTGAATAAATTATATAAAAGCAACAATGGTATAAGTATGAAATTATAATTAAAATGATTTACAATTGTGAAATAATCTTGTACAAGTAAAGTAAAATAGTGAAATTATATGAGAAATGTGATTTATAAATGTGATTTATAAATAAAGGGAAATTTTAAAAGAATATTAAGCACTGAATTCACTAGTGTTACTGGGAAATAATAAGGGTGATGACTGCAGCATCATCAGTATTATTTTCGAGTTTCTATGTGATGTATTTGCTACCATAGTAAATTAAAAATTGAAGTTTTGTTGTGATAAACAAAATTTGAAATTAAAATCCAAAGTTGTAATTGATAATTATAAGTGAAATGAGTTTTATACTTATAATATGATTTGGAAGTTAAATAAATAAGTTGTATAACTTATAAAATGAGAAGATGTCAGCAAAACCAATTATTAAAGTGGTTAAACAATTTTGTTAAGCAAAATGAGATATGAACTTGAATAATTGATGAAATTTGACTTTGGTAAAAGTTAAATAGAATTTACTTTAGAATGAAATGTTGTGATGGAATATAACTTAAGTGATGTTAAATGAAGTTGATTTTGGTATCGAAGTAAATTAATAAAGTGAATTAAATGAATATGAACTTGAGGTTTATAAATAAAATTCAACTTTATTTGTAAAAATGGATTAGCAATTGAATTAATAAATGGATTGGATGTTAATCAATCGAATGTGAATAAATTGATATGGAATAATGGATATAAGTGTTAATTCATTAAAGCTATTGTAATTGGAAATTGAAAAATGGAATGGAAGTCGATTTAATATTAAACCAATTGAAGTTAAAAAGTGTTAAACCAAATTGAATGTAAGTAAATTAAATTAATTTGGTTGTGTTGAATATACATTGGTTGTTATATGATTGATGGTTGATTGTATATAGTATAATTCATTAAGTGTTAATGAAATTGAATTGATAAATTGAAAGCTATGCAATTTGATTTGAATTGGAAGTGAATCAACTTGAACTTGAATTAGTGAATGTAAACTAATTGAAAATGAATAATTGAATGTCGTTGTATATGAATTGGTTGTAAATAATTACAAGTAATGTTGGAATTTTACAAGTTGCTTATAAACCTTGTTTAGTATGCATTTCTTTTAATATGCATATGTTGTAGTTGTTTAAAAGAGTAAATTGTTAATAATTTTATATATATGTTACTTACGTGTTTAAACTGAGTAAGTACAGGTACCGCGGCTGCCGTTCGGCTGGTTTGGTTGCGCTAAAATGCTTAATAAATAACTGCTTTGCTTAAAAATGCTAAAAAGGTACGCCTACGCAATAAAAATAGGAAATATGAACTGTTTTTCTGCTTTTCCGACCGTGTAGGTCAGTGTATATATATTTATGTCTATTGTGATCCTACTACGATTGAACCGAGCAAAGGAGGCTATGGCGAATTTTTATGAAAATTTAAGGCGTTAGAAAATTTTCGGGAAATTTTGGAAAATTTGTGAAAATTAAATTTTGGATTTGGAGTTAAAAGTTAAACGATATAGTTTGTTTTGAAAGGTATACTAAGTATAAATTTGAAAAAGAAACTTAGTAAAGATTTTGAAAGAGTTTAACTATTGGATTTTGGGGAAGTTGTACACTTAAGTGATTTTGAAATCTAATTTGAACGAATTGTTTTGAAAAGTTAATGGATTTTGGGCATTTTTCTTACTTCGCAATTTCGAGGACGAAATTCTTTTAAGGGGGGAAGATTGTAACGACTCAGAATTTCTGTCATTTGAAATTCAGATATTTAATTAATTTTAAATATTAATAAGTAAGAATTTTAAGTCGAATAAATTTAATTTCGAATATAGTGATTTAATTGTTAAATAAATCGACAATTTAATATTTGAAATTCCAGTAATAATTGGAAATTGGGTTTAATGTGTATAAAAATGATTTATAAAGTGTTAGCACCAAAATTGGTCACTAACCTCGTAGAAGAAGATTGTGTAGAGAAATAAGTGATGAAGGTAAATTAAACAGAGAAGACAATGCTAATTTAAATGCAGAAAGTAAGAACACCAAATTTATAGTGGTTCAGCGTAATTGCCTACGTCCACTTTGAGATTAAACTTTATTGATCTTCTTAATGATTGATTACAAATACAATTCGTAGATCAAATGCTTGAATGAAGTTGTTAAGTGGAGAAGATGAGTCTCAAAAATGGCAGAGTCTCCCCAGTGTTCTCCAAAAAGATCCCCTTTCACTGTGACCCTGCCCCTCTATTTATAGGCAAATATGGGCTGGACTTCCCAAGTGGGCTTGGTGGCCGAACACTCTATCCCGAGTACAGTGGTTGCTGCTTGGCGAACCAGGCATGCCGAACGCCATAATGCCGAACGATCCTTTCCATGCCGAACGGTACCTACCATGCCGAATGGTACGTTTGATGTGTGGGAAGTGCAGGATGGTTGCAGTTGAAGCCGAACGTATCTCTGTCCGAAGCTCTTGACCGAACAATGCATGCAGGCCGAACGATACTGTCATGTTGAGTTGTTATGCACACTGAACGTCTTCTGGATGCCGAGCACTTCTGTCGCCGAGTTCTACTGGGTGCCGAATACTAATTGACGCCGAGCTCCAGCTGATGCCGAGCACTACCTGACGCCGAGTACTACGCCGAGTACTATCTGATGCTGAGAATCATGGATGCCGGGTACACTGGATGCCGAGTACTTCGCCGAGTACTCCTAGATGCCGAACACTCTCTGATGCCGAGTCCCACTGGATGCCGAGTACTTCGCCGAGTACTCCTAGATGCCGAACACTCTCTGATGCCGAGTCCCACTGGATGCCGAGTACTTCGCCAATCACTCCCAGATGCCGAACACTCTCTGATGCCGAGTGCTACCTGATGCCGAGCACTAGTTGCCTGGTCAAATCTCCAGGAAACACTTGCCCCCCAAAGTGTATTATGTGACTGAACGTGATGCGCTTTGAATCTAGTTTAGCTTACCTCGAAGACGCCTTCTCGAGAATATTAGTGACGGAGGTGTGAGATGAGCGTGGTTTGGACGCCGAACGATGCGTTCGAAGCCGAACAATCCTCATGTGCCGAGCGACACTTCGCTTTGAAGCCGAACGCTACGACTTTGACCGGTTCTACCGGGTATAGCCTTTTCAATTTCTATCTTCTCCCTATAAAACCAGGCATCCTTCCACTATTTTCCTTTTACACCTTCATTTCTGTCACTCTCTAGAGACTTGCAATTCTCGCCAGCCTATCAGATCTAAAGCCTAATCGATCTTTCCTCAGCTTCAATCTTCGAACTAGGTATTATCCCTTCCATGATCAAATTACTTCAACACGAAATTTAGGTTTATGTGCAGCCGAGAGGGTCACGTGGAAAACTGGATATTTCTATGGTTGTATGATGTGTGTCGAGTAGAAATGGCCCGCATATTTGGAGTTGCCGAACGGTGCATGGTAGTTAGGCCTAGTTCCTTCGTGCCGAACAAGACTGGAAGAAAAAGAAAGATGGGGTGCCGAACGGCGTAATCTTCGCCGAGCGATCTGTTCTTGTTGTTCGGCGCAGATGGAGAAGGAGTAGGGTGGAACTGTAATCGAGGGTGGAGCGCTACTTTAGCCGAACAAACTAAGGCCGAACACTACCCAAATGCCGAACAGTATATGTGTCGAACAACTGACATGCCGAGCAGACACACACATGCCGAACAGAACTTAGACCGAACAATACAATTTCCGAACACCATTTAAATTTCGAACAGTATATGTTTCGAATAACTGGCCTGCCGAACAAACATTCATGCCGAATACTATACCTAGGCCGAACAATATCAAGGACGAGTAATGCACATGCCGGACAATTACAAATGCCAACCAATGATAAATGTTGAACCATACTTAGGCCGAACACTGTAAATGTCGAACGAACAATTGCCTTGCCTAATCAATACAAGGACAAAGATCTAAGCACACCATCATGCGAAACTGACCCGGATCATTAACTCCCTAGCTTTAGTAAACTTAAACCTGGACTTTGAAACTGTAATCACCTCAAGGCGGGCTTTTTGAGACGGTCAGCGATGACGGTCTTCGAAGGCGACGATTCGAAGCTCATTTTTATATCTTTGAAATCTTTAGATTCTTATTGCTTGTACACAACTGCTTGCACTAGTTCACACACCACGTGGGGGGAAAACTCGTGTTGCTAATTCTAACGTTCAACGTTTTTTTTAAGTATAGTTTTCTCAAGCACTTAGCCAGGTTTGTTATTTATTGAGGATGTCAAGAAAGTCTAGCTCCGCCACTATATCCAACAGGCCTGGGCCGTCATCAAGGCGAGAAGCCGCTGATACTTCTAATCCGCCGACTTCTCCGGCTCATAACTTAGCACCCGATGCCCTGGAGGCAACGATTCTACTAGACAATCCGATCGATTCACAATCTTCGAAGATCAATGAAGCCGCACTCCAACGGATATGCTCCATCCACGGGATTCCTTTCGCTGATGTGCTAGTCACTTCGCGACATGATCGCCCTCACCTGCCCCCAGTCGGATACACCACTTGCAACAAGTTCATGTGTTGGATGGGCAGCGTGCCTCCATTTAACCTATTTCTTCGGGATGTGTTACAGTATATCGACATTGCCCCGTCGCAGCTGCACCCGAATGGTCACGCGTTCCTTCATGGGACCTACCTACTCTTTATGGCCGTCTTCTCCAGACCTCCAACTCCTGGCGACATCAGATACATCTATATGGTTAAGAGGCGGAAAGACAGCCCTTCCTTCATGTTCCTTGAGCCCTACCACAAATGCCAGATCTTGACAGGGGCATGTAGTAAATTCGCCCTGTATAAACAGGAATGGTTCTACGTGCGTTGCCCTCCTGGTTTTGCGAGGAGATGGGTTGAAGGCAGTAAGTCTCTCAACTGAATCATCTTTCGCGATTAATCGGAGTCATGCTTTTTCTAACTCATCGTTTCATCTTTTTAGATATCAACCCGCGTCCGGAGGGCCGAGGATATTCTGAGGCCGTTGAAGCCATTAGAGCTCTTCCTACCGAGGAACGAGACATTCGGACCATCATTTCAAACGAGTCATTGTCGAAGTTTGGCTTGCTTGCCTCTGGTCGCCGGATTAGCCTTCCGGAGGGCGTCTATATTTCCAAGCCGGCATCCGGTAAAGCGAAAAAATTGGCTGGGTCGTCATCACGCTGAACTCCCGATGCGCACGAAGAAGGCGAGCACAAAGAGGATGATGCTCCTGAGACCCAAGACGAGAATGTGGGTCCTGCTTGGGATCCGGCTGTCGAAGTTCACGACATTGACACGTCATCCTCCCCTTCGAAGGGAAAGAAAAGGTTAAAACACAAAACCCGAAAAGAGAAAGTTGGTGGTACTTCAAAAGTTTTTCCTATCCCGCCCGAGAAAGAGGCTTCCTCACAGCACCTGGAAAGTTCCCTGAGGGGCCTGTCGAACCTGTCTATTCCCGATGATATACTTAATTACGGGTTTGACAATCCTGAAGCCCTCAAGTTTTCTTCGCCCGCTAAAGGCAACGCGGGAGTTCAACTCCCAGTCCAAGGAGACAATACTCTGATTAGTAAAGATAAAAGAACTGGTCTGTAGGGGGGAACACTAGGTTACACACGCACATACGCATTCCATCATACACTTCAAGTTCTTTCTTATTTCCCGGATTTTTCTTAACTCGTTGTTATCTCTATTCTTTGCAGGTGACATGGGACGCTCTCATGGATTTGATCGCCTTTATGGCTCTTCCATATTTCATCATTCTGGACGGGACTCTAGTTCGGGCAGACGCAGGGACAGAGATGATTATGAGGATAGAGACAATCGTCCCCGCGAGTCGTCTCACCGTAAGAAGGCATATTCTCAATCTTCATAGTCCCGTGATCCTCTTCCTCCAACTGAGCCGGATAAAGAGAAGTCTTCCCAGAAGGGCTACCAATCTGATGCTCCTCGAGAACAACACTCCGGTTCATCGAGTACAAGGCAAGTTCGGGAGCAACGAAAAAGAGTGAAACTTCCAAAGCCTCCTCCCCCTACTCCCGCGGTTGATCCAACTGTCGCGGAAAAGATGGTCGATCTTAAGGCCAAGTTTTCGAAAATTTGCTTCGACGGTTTGAAGTTTCTCCCGGCTATTCACCATATTCCCGGTCACGTGAAGCAGAGTGCCATTGCCTGCAATAACGACGTCTATGTTCAACATGATGCGTTTGTACACTTGGTTGAAAAGATCTCGGAGGTGTCCGTTGAGCGTCAATATGAGATTGATCGCCTGAATTTGGAGGCTGGCTGCGACAAGAACATCATCAAGCATCAGGACGAGGAGCTCGCTTCGTACAAGTCAAAGCTGGAAGCCGCTGAACAAAGCGCAAAAGATACTGCCGAGGCAGTTACTCGTTTAGAGATGGCTCACAAGAAGGAACTTGATGAAGCAGTCCAGCGCAGCGGTGCCCTTTCCCTAGTAAAAGATTCCATTCAAAAAGAAAGGGACGCGCTCGCCATACAAGTCAGAGAGCTGAAAGAATTACTCTCCAAGGAAAAGGAGGATAAGGTAGCTGCTCAAGAAGAATCACAACGATACTGTGATGAAATCGTTGCTACTCGTCTCCTAAATACGAAGCTCGATGATGAACTTGCTGGGGTTGAGAAAATGAAGGATGAAGCCCGTGAGGAGGGCAAAAGAAAAGATGCGGAGGAGATTGACTCTCGCCTCGAGGCGGCCGCAGAAGCTGGCAGGGAAGAGGTCAAAAGCATGTTTGACCCGTTGATTGCTGAGTATGGAGCCCGTGTCCTTATGCATCATGACTTGACATTCTTGGGCGATGGCGCTCTCGAATCCCTAGCTGAGGCCTGGGAAACCTTAGTAAAGATCAGGAAAATCGAGTCGGGCTCTGAGGAGGTCGATGAGGATGCCTTGGTGAAGGAGTTTCTTAGGGGGAATGAGCCAACGGATCTGTCCGCAGCTTTGGCGCTCTATAACAAAGGCTCTCCCCTTCCAAAAGAGAAAAGTGATGAAGCTGGCTCGTCTGGGGCTGAGACTACGGCTCCTTATATTGCTGCTCCTCTCGCTGCTCAACTGGTCGGTCGGCCGACACTTGACCCGTTCGAGCAGCATGCCGGCTATGATCCTGAAGATCCTGGGCTTGGCGTTCACGTGCTATCTCCTATTCTGGAGGGTGAAACCCCACACGCAACCGATAGCCAACCAGAACCCGGTAGGAAACTCTTCTTTTCTAGAAGTCAAAAGATCTTGTTATCTTCCAGCATTTATTCGTTCTAACGTTCATTCTTTATGTTTTCATGCAGGCCGCTCTGATGCCGAGCCAACTCCGAGGAGCGATGACGCCAAGGAGGAGGCAGAGAAAACAAGCGACGCTATTCATGCGGGAGTAATTCCTGGTCCCGATGCTCAAGTGATTGGGGCGCTAGATGATGATAAGCTTGATACTTCATCTCCTGCCGAAGGGAGTGACGAAATCGAAATCACCGGCGCCTCTGAGCATACCTCAAAGGTGAGCATGAAGGACCGCCTCACCGCAGAGGAGAAGAAAAAGGTCGAGGTCAAAGTTGAACCCGAAATACTGGAACTCACCGACCCTCGGAACAGACCTTTGAAAATCATTCTCCCGGGCAGGTCTAAACCACTGGATGTTCCGTCCCCTACTCCCGAATCCGCTTCTTTGGCAAGCAAGAAATCCAAGAAAAAGCGTGAGGGAGAGGAGTCGTCGGAAAAAACAAAGGAAGATAAGAAGAAGAAAACGAAGAAGTAATCGATACACTCGTTCGACGAGCTTCTTGCTTAAGTCTTGTCGTTGCTTTTTTTTTGTGGCTTGCAGTTTGTATAGATAGGTTCTGAACTCTGAGTTTTGTAGGAGTAACTGTGTAACCCCATTTTGAACTACTGAATGAAGTTTAGTTTCTTTTTCGTTTGAATGATTCTATTGCTTTTCTTTGGTTTGTTGACTAACTGTAGTCATGACTCCACTTGTTACGAGTTGCATTATCTCGCAGTCCATTTTCGTGTCGTTCAAACATCTCCAGACGTGGCATATTTCTCGTTCCACATCTCTCGAGTACTTGGACATTTTTCTAAATCTGCTCTCCGGGGATTTAGAGTATGTTGATCCACGTTCAGGGGATTCGGAGGTTCGTATTCGTTTACTCTAGTCCACGCTCCGGGGACTTAGAGTACTCCGCTCCGCACTTTGGGGATTCGGAGATTTGAAATCGTTTATACTCTAGTTCGCGCTCTGGGGATTTAGAGTACTCCGATCCGCGCTCTGGGGATTCGGAGATTTGAAATCGTTTATACTCTAGTCCGCGCTCCGGGGACTTAGAGTACTCCGCTCTGCACTCTGGGGATTCGGAGATTTGAAATCGTTTATACTCTAGTCCGCGCTCTGGGGATTTAGAGTACTCTGATCCGCGCTCTGGGGATTCGGAGATTTGAAATCGTTTATACTCTAGTCCGCGCTCCGGGGACTTAAAGTACTCCGCTCCGCACTCTGGGGATTCGGGGATTTGGAGTCGTTTATACTCTAGTCCGCGCTCCGGGGACTTAGAGTACTCCGCTCCGCACTCTGGGGATTCGGAGATTTGGAGTCGTTTATACTAGTCCGCGCTCCGGGGACTTAGAGTACTCCGATCCGCGCTCTGGGGATTCGGAGATTTGGAATCGTTTATACTCTAGTCCGTGCTCCGAGGACTTAGAGTACTCCGATCCGCACTCTGGGGATTCGGAGATTTGAAGTCGTTTATACTCTAGTCCGTGCTCTGGGGACTTAGAGTACTCCGATCCGCGCTCTGGGGATTTGGAGATTTGGAATCGTTTATACGAGTCTGTATATCGTATATGATAATGTAATTCGTCATCCGATCATGAGATATAGAAACATTAGTGATTTGTGGAAAATACGGCTTCAAGCCTTTATTAATGAAAAACAACTAGACTGCTTGATTACATAGTTAAAAAGAAGCTAAGCTAAAACTGAACGAAAACACATAGGAAATAACAGTGCCTAAGACAAGAAAGGAAAACATGCTAAATATAATAATGCCGCAAATGCTCACTGTTCCATGCCCGGGGGAGTGTCGTGCCATCAACGGTCGCTAGCTTGAATGTTCCTTCTCCAAGCTTCCGTTCAATGATGTATGGACCTTCCCAGCTGGGATTCATACGCGATGGAACCAGGAAAACTCATTTCAGAACGAGATCACCTATATCAAAAGTTCTTGGGCGGACTCTGCCGTCGTAGTAACGCTTGACTCGGTGCCTATGTGCTTCCGCCCTTAATTCGGCCTCTTCATGCTTTTCATCGATGCAGTCCAGTGATTCCAACAAGAGGTCCTGGTTCGTCTTGGGATCATAGTACGTCACTCGGTGTGATGGAACTTCAAGTTCCACGGGTATAACGGCTTCCGAGCCGTATGCCAAGGCGAATGGAGTGTGGCCGGTCGCGGACTTGTGGGTAGTTCTATAAGCCCATAGTGTTGTTGGGAGTTCATCTACCCACTTGCCTCCAACCTTCTCCAGACGCTTCTTTAGTATGGACTTGATTATTTTGTTAACGGCCTCGACTTGTCCATTAGCCTTTGGGTGTGCAACGGCGGCGAACTTCTTCTCGATGCCATACTTTAAACAGAACTCTCTGAACTCTCTGCTTTCAAATTGCGTCCCGTTGTCTGTAATCATAGTTCGGGGAAGGCCAAAGCGGCATATAATGTTTCGTACAACAAAGTTAATGACCTTCTTAAAGGTGATTGTGGCCAAAGGCTCTGCCTCAGCCCATTTTGTGAAATAGTCGACTGCAACTATCGCGTACTTCGCACCACCTTTAGATATAGGCAAAGAGCCGATTATGTCGATTCCCCAGATTGCAAATGGCCAGGGACTAACCATTTGTATGAGTTCCATTGATGGAGTCCTCTGGATTTTCGCATATCTTTGACACTTGTCACACTTTCTTGCATAGTCTGCGGCGTCCCGGTTTACGGTTGGGCAGTAATATCCATAGCGGAGGATCTTCTTTGCTAGCGTTTGCCCCCCAGTATGGTCGCCACATTCCCCTTCGTGAACCTCTCTTAAGACCCGCTTTGTCTCATCATGAGCGATGCATCATAATAATGGAACTGAGAATCCTTTTTGATACATTGTCCCATCTTGCATTACGTATCGCGCGGCCTTTCGAAGGACCTGCCGTCTTTCGCTTCTTTTTTCTGGTAAGGCCCCAATTGTCAGGTATAGTTTGAATGGGGTTATCCACGATTCCTTCTCGATTTCCGTTTCCAACACGCGATCGACTTTCATCTCGTCTATGCTCGGGGCATGCAAGACTTCAACGGGATACAATCCCATTTGCTGTGCATCGCCGGTACTCGCAAACTTAGCCAATAAGTCGGCTTCTTTGTTCTGTTCGCGCGGGACATGTGAAATGTCATAACGCTCAAGATTTGATAGTAGTTCTTGGACCTGAACAAGGTACGAAGCAAGCTTTCGTCCCTTTGCTTGGTAGTCTCCCCTCACTTGGTAGACCACCAACTGTGAGTCACAAAAGATTTCAACTGATCTGATCCCGAGTTCCCCGATGAGCTTCAAGCCAGCGATGAGTGCTTCATATTCCGCTTCGTTATTTGTGGCTGGGAAATCGAGCTTCAAAGCATAACAGATTGATCGGTTTTCCGGAGTTATAAGAACTACGCCCGCACCGGAGCAACAACCGTTTGATGCCCCATCAGTGTATAATTTCCATCGAACGGGGGGAATGACGTCGTGACTACCCTGTTCGACGGGTATGGTAAACTCAGCGATAAAGTCTGCTAATGCTTGCCCTTGTACGGCTCTCCGTGGTAAGTAGGTGATATCGAATTGGCTTAACTCGATGTTCCATTTTAGCAACCTTCCAGAAGTTTCTTGTCGTTGGAGTACCTGCCGTAGGGGTTGATCGGTGTAAACACCGATTGAGTGTGCTTGGAAGTATGGGCGCAGCTTACGTGACGCAATCACCAAGCAATAAGCCAATTTCTCGATGTTAGGGTAATTTCTCTCTGCCCCCGTTAAACGCTTGCTAACATAATACACCGGCCTCTGGACTCGGTCCTCCTCACGAACTAAAGCCGCATTTATCGCATGCGGGGATACAGCCAAGTATATGTACAACGTCTCGTGGTTTACTGGTTTTGACAGCATTGGTGGACTCTCCAGATGCCTCACCAGACCCCGGAATGCTTCCTCACAACCAGGTGTCCATTCAAAATTCCTCTTTCCTTTCTTTATTATATCAAAGAATGGGATGCACTTGTCAATTGCCCTTGATATGAATCGACTTAGCGCGGCTACTTTTCCATTCAAGCTCTGTACCTGTTTTATAGTCCTGGGTACTTGCACATCTCGAATAGCTTGGATCTTTTCGGGGTTAGCTTCAATTCCCCTAGCATTGACGATGAATCCCAAAAACTTCCCCGACGCAACGCCGAAGGAACACTTCAGAGGGTTGATCTTCATCCCGTAATACCTGAGTATGTCGAACATTTCAGCCAAGTCTCGAATGTGGTCGTTTGACTGTCGTGACTTCACGAGCATGTCATCCACATAGACTTCCATCGTCCTACCAAGCTGGTCCTTGAACATTCGATTCACCAAACGTTGATAAGTCGCTCTTGCGTTCTTCAGTCCGAAGGGCATTACTACATAGCAATATAGCCCGACATCTGTAACGAAGCTGGTGTGTTATTGGTCCGGGATATGCATCGGGATTTGGTTGTACCCCGAGTATGCATCCATGAATGATAACAGCTCATGTCCTGCGGTGGAGTCGACCAACTGATCGATCCTTGGTAACGGGAAACTGTCCTTGGGGCACGCTTTGTTCAAATCAGAATAGTCTATGCAAGTTCTCCATTTCCCATTTGCCTTTTTCACCAGTACAGGGTTCGATACCCACTCAGGATAGAGGGCGTCGCGGATGAACCCATTGGCTTTGAGTTTGTCCACCTCCTCTCTGAGAGCAGCGGACCTCTCCGGGTCCATTCCTCTCCTCTTTTGTTTAACTGGGACGTATTTCGGGTCTATGTTCAACATATGACTCGTGATGGCGGGAGAGATCCCACACATATCAGAATGCGTCCAGGCGAAAACATCAAGATTCGCCTGGAGGAAGTCACTAAGGTCTTCAGTCATTGCGGGGCCAAGCTGTGATCCGATCTTCAGTAATCGCGAAGGGTCGCTTTGGCTGACTGAAATGTCAACCGTCAGTTCAGCCGGCGCCGCCTTTTCTTCTCTGGGTTTCTCCTTGTCGTCTCTCGGATCTATGTCTCTGAAGATCCGAGAGTTATGCCCGAGCCAGGGCTCGGGCACTACTTGTCAATTATCCGTATTATGGATGCGGATGGGATTGTCCGCAACCTTTCCTTTCTTCCTCCGGTGGGCCTCTCGGAGCTTAGCCACATAACTGGAACGACCAGCTGCTTGGTCGCCATGAACAATACCTAGTCCTTTGTCAGTTGGGAACTTCAAAGTTAAACACCACGGGGCCAATGCTGCCCTAAACTCAGCCAGGGCCGGCCGGCCCAAGAAGACATTATATGGAGAATCCACATCCAAAACTACAAAGGGTAGAATTCGCACCCTCCGACGCTCGCCTTGTCCCAGTTCAACTGGTAACTCGACATACCCCACCGCATCGGTCGCAGCGCCGTTAAATCCGTGGATACGAGCCTTGGACGGTTTCAAGTCCTTTGTTTCCATTTTCATTTGGTCATAAGCCTTTTTGAAGATGATGTTGACAGAGCTTCCGCAATCAATCAGAATTCTCTTCACATATGCCGGTCCAATCGTCGCAGATATGACCATCGGGTCGATGGTTGGAGCCTCCACTTGATCAGCATCCCTGTTTCTGAACACTATGTCGTCTGTCATTACGCGCTGCTGCTTGGCAGGAGTCCCATCCTCCACGTTCGAACAGCACTCAAAATCTGCATGCTTCAGGGAACTTGCATATCGCTCCATCTCTTGCCAATTCTTATCCGCGGGGTGAGGTCCGCCGATAATTGTATTTATGACTAGTCTACCTACGGTTCGGGCAGGCTCCTCGGGATGACGCGGAGCTGGTGCACGACCTGTGTTGGACGTTCCCTATCCTCCTTCCTGTGGATCCTTCACAAATTCTTGCAACTTCTTTTGCCTGATCAACTTCTCGATAGCGTCATGCAGGTGTCTGCACTCTTCCGTATTGTGCCCATAAGTCTCATGGAAGCGACAATATTTCCCGGTCCGCTTCTGTTCCTCGGTTGATTCTTTTGGACGTGGCTTTCTGTATTGAAAAGTATTGCAGGTGGATAGGTAAATGTTCTCAAGCGGCGCGTTCAGCGGAGTATACTCGCTGTAGCTTGGAATTCTCGATTTCCACTTCCCCGCTTCTCTCTTCTTCCCTTGATTTCTTCCTCCGGACTCCTTAGACTGCCCAGGCTTGTTCTGGACATTGACTTGGACCTTTCCCGAGCTGTCTCCGGACTGCTTCACAGCAACGTTGCTTTTCATAGACTCTTGGACAGGTCCTGGTGCCTTATCTCGTCTTATCCACATGGCTTCCTCTCTCCTTATGAATTGGTGTGCCTTTGAGTAGAAACGCTCTAGTGTGGTCGGAGGTTTTCCTGCCAACCAGTCTCCAAATTCAGACTCCGGATCCACACCTCTCATCACAGCCATTAGAATTGCATGATCATTGGGATTACTGACTTCAGTTGCCGCGACATGGAACCTTTGTAAATATTCCTTCAATGACTCCCCGGGACTTTGGATTACACTTGACAGATACATTACGTCCTTCGGACGAGTAGTGTGTATCCTGAACTGCTCAATAAACTTCTTTGCCAACTCCTCGAAATTGGATACAGACCGCGGAGGAAGTCGGGTAAACCACATAGTAGCGATCCCAGATAGAGTAATTGGAAAGCATCTACACTTGGTGGCATCATTTGCCCTAGCGGAATCCATCATCCATTCGTACCTCATGACATGCTGTCTGGGGTCAGTCTTTCCCTCGTACGCAGGGATAGTTGGCATACTAAACTTTCTAGGGTACGCCGCCTGTAACACAACATCTGTGAACGGAGTGTGACTCCTTGATACTCCCCAATCGTCATTCGTCAAGCCCTGATTTTCTTTCATCAATTGCCTGACCATGGCTGTCAGGTCTGGTGTCTGTATGGAAGGTGGGAGATTAGAGTCCGTTCTACGTGACTGTCCATGTTGATGCCTCCTCTCCTGGCGATCTGCCAATCGTGCGTCTTGAGGTTCAACATCATTAGCGTTTTGATGGTCTGGGCCTCCAGCTTCCACCTGTACTCCAGTTCCTAAGTTCCCAGCTCCGACTTGGTCACGGTTTCCAGCTGTTTAGGCAGCAGCACCCATCCGTGCAGCTTCAGTCTTACGGCGTCTGCGCCTGGGAGGTTCATCAGAAGAAGTTGAGCTGCCGGATGAGGAATAGGGAGCGGGATTGCCCCCAGCATTCTATTGCTGCTGTTGAGTGAGTTGTGCCATCAGGTTGGCGTTAGCTTGCATCTGCTCTCCTAGTTGTCTCCTGCTTTCCCTGAGTTCTCTCATCAAGTCGTTGAACTCTATTCTGGTGACAACTGGAGTTTGGTCCTGGGCGGCAATTCCTACACCCGGAATTGCTGGCTGATTGCTAGGTCCTGCTTGTTGCACGCTAGCAGTCTCATGGGCATCCGCATTATGAGAAGCTGACCTGGTACGTGGTCTCGCCATTGTAGAGTTATTGGTATGAACTCTGAGTAGAATCAACGGATGTCCTGTCAATGACTCGGATCTTCTTTGGGGGATTTGTTCAATCCAGTAGCTTCAAAGAAGATCCTTAAGGTTTGAGAATTCAATTCTTAGTGAAAGCACCAAAGTGTTAGCACCAAAATTGGTCACTAACCTCGTAGAAGAAGATTGTGTAGAGAAATAAGTGATGAAGGTAAATTAAACAGAGAAGACAATGCTAATTTAAATGTAGAAAGTAAGAACACCAAATTTATAGTGGTTCAGCGTAATTGCCTACGTCCACTTTGAGATTAAACTTTATTGATCTTCTTAATGATTGATTACAAATACAATTCGTAGATCAAATGCTTGAATGAAGTTGTTAAGTAGAGAAGACGAGTCTCAAAAATGGCAGAGTCTCCCCAGTGTTCTCCAAAAAGATCCCCTTTCACTGTGACCCTGCCCCTCTATTTATAGGCAAATATGGGCTGGACTTCCCAAGTGGACTTGGTGGCCGAACACTCTAGCCCGAGTACAGTGGTTGCTGCTTGCCGAACGCCATAATGTCGAATGATCCTTTCCATGCCGAACGGTCCCTTCCATGCCGAATGGTATGTTTGATGTGTGGGAAGTGCAGGATGGTTGCAGTTGAAGCCGAACGTATCTCTGTCCGAAGCTCTTGACCGAACAATGCATGCAGGCCGAACGATACTATCACGTTGAGTAGTTATGCACACTGAACGTCTTTTGGATGCCGAGCACTTCTGTCGCCGAGTTCTACTGGGCGCCGAATACTAATTGACGCCGAGCTCCAACTGATGCCGAGCACTATCTGACGCCGAGTACTACGCCGAGTATTATCTGATGCCGAGTATCATGGATGCCGGATACACTGGATGACGAGTACTTCGCCGAGTACTCATAGATGCCGAACACTCTCTGATGCCGAGTCCCACTGGATGCCGAGTACTTCGCCGAGTACTCCTAGATGCCGAACACTCTCTGATGCCGAGTCCCACTGGATGCCGAGTACTTCGCCGATCACTCCCAGATGCCGAACACTCTCTGATGCCGAGTGCTACCTGATGCCGAGCACTAGTTGCCTGGTCAAATCTCTAGGAAACATAAAGTTATATTAAATCATATTGGAGTTAGAATGATGTTTGTGAACTTTTAAAATTGAATTAAAAGTAAATTTGTGAAAATTGAATATTTTAATATTTAATCGACTAGTGAAAATAGTCATTTTTCAAACAATCTCGGATTTCGACGAAACCAGTTTCATCGGATCCGTAATGTTATATTATTGTAAGATTTCAATTTTCGTAGAAATCGGAGTTGTCGTTTGTCCGGGGCAAGTTAAAACGCATCGAAATCGTTTATTTCCGTAACTCGCACATATGACCGAATTAGCTCCCAAAACACGTTCCTTTAAGTTCGGAACGTGGGTAAAACCTTACGAACGCGAGCCGGCATGCGAGATTTGGAGTTCGGAAATTTTGGGATGAATAGTGTTTTGAGAAATTTTCTATATAAGGACGTTTTATTTTCACATTTGCAAACAAAAGCAAAACCCTAACCCTAGCCGCCAGTTTTCAGTTTAATGGCCGAGAAACAACGACCTTCTCTTCCAATTTTCTTCCAATCCACTCCTTATTTCAAGAAACTTCCAACTGGGAATTTGTTGAGGGCATCGACTACTACGTTTTCAACGGTGATGATCGGAAAATGTTGAGCCGATCGACGGCAAACTTCATTTAAACGACCGGACTTCATTCACGTTTTTCTCGACGTATAGACGACCGAGCTGGGCGTTAATTGGGGCGGTGGTGCTAGGCGAGTAGGGCTTCGAAATGGCATGCTCTGATCATCGTCGAAGCCATCGTAGGCGACGCGGCAATTCACGAAGAGGAACGACATATGGGTTTTGCATGCGTACATCATGGGTTGTTCGCGTTTGGGAAGAAGATATAGGGGCGGCCAGATCTGATGATGGTTGAGTGAAGGGCCCAGATTTGTTCTAGGTTAAAAATAAAAATAAATTAGTGAATTCATTTATATAATAATTCGTACAAACTTTGAAAAATCATAACATTTTGATACGAGGTCGGAATTTGACGAAACTTTTTGCGTTGGAACCATATTGTCGAGCACTACGCAATGGAACTGGATTAGAGTCGTTTGGAGCCAGTGAAAATTTTGAGTAAAATTAAACGTGCGTTTAATTTTATTTGAAATAAAACGCTGCAACCGTTATTGAAAGCAAGGTGAGAACTTCTCACTCAATCGAATATTTGTTTCGATTTAAATTTTAAATAGTTAAATTTAAAATTGCTTGATTGTGTGAATTGGATGATAAATTGTTATCTATTGTGTTGAATAGACCCTATGCGCCGTATATTAAGCGGATGTTATTTATTAAAAACATATACCGCGATAATTCCACCGTGAAGTGGAATTGGTATTATATATGTATTTGGAGTTGATTTCCCGCATTATATAGCGGATGAGACCCTATTGCGCCGCATAATAGCGGATAGTATTTTATAAATCCCATATACCGCGATATTCCACCTCGAAGTGGAATTGGTATTGTGCTAACATCAGTGGATGCAGGGAAACAGGTTGGAGGGATCCAACCGGATTCCTCAAATAATTGAATTTGTTTCAATATTGTGTGTTGATTTAGTTATAATTGCCGTGTGATTATATTGTGATTGAATTTGTTGACGGCTATAATTTAGCCGAATATATTTTTGGTATAGTTGGATACCGAAAATAAATAAAAATTGGATTTTCGAAATATAAGTTGAAAATTTATCGAAAAATTTATTTTTGATAAATGGATAAATTAAAAGGAGTTTTAAAAAGATAAAAGTCTTATTTTTTGACTGTATTGAATTAAATTTCAAATTTGGGAAAAAGAGCTTAATAAATGGATTTCGAAAATATTATTTATAAATTGAAGAATTTATTTAAAATTTGTATTTTTAAATAGATTTGAAGAGATAAAGAAATTTATTTTAAAAGGGAAATAATTTGAAAATGTTTGGAAATTTGATTTGGTGTTTTGAAATAAATTTGAAAATCAATTTGAAATTAATAGATTATTAATTTACTATAACTAGTAAAATTTATTTATAGAAATTTATTTGATTTAAATTAATCAGATAATTAAATTTATCCTACTTATGGATGTTTGGGTTATATTTGATGTTGAATTGTTTGACTTCTTTGATGTGTGATGCTTTGTGATATATCCTGTTCTGTGTTGTGATTTGTGATTTGTGATCTGTTTATCTGTGATATTTATATATCTGTGATCTGTGAATAAAAGATAAGCGTTATAATTTATACCGCTTATCAACTATATTGTTATATTTGATCTGTGATGGTTGAATGTTGTTGCACTATTGTGTTAAACCCTTGGACTACACAATACACACACAAATGTGGATTTTACGCGGAAATCGGTTAAGTCACAGATTTTTATCAATTTTGGAAAAAATTGAGTTTTTGAATCCAAAATAGTTTTGGAATTGGAATTGAAAGTTTTGAAATGAGTTTCAGAAATAAAAGTTATTTTAAATAACTTAATAGAATTGGAATTTAAATCATTTGATTTAAGTTTGAATTCGATATTTTGAATTGAATTCAATAATTTGGGAATTTTGGTTTAAAAGATTGTATAAATTATAAAAGGTGTTTATATGGGTTTTTAGCCATTTAAAATATGGTTTTGGAAATTTAAAATTTAAATTCAAGTTTTATACTTGGAAGACCATAACTTGTATAAATGAAATCAGTTTTTCCCAAAACGAAAACTATCTGTTTTCAAATAATAATAGCTTTCATAAAGTGAAAGGATTTCCAATTTGTATTGAAACATTTCAAGTTGAAATGATATTGTAAATAGTCGGGAAAACTATGAATTAACCTTTGTGACGATAATTAAGCTTTATTTTGAAATCAAAGAAGATTTTAAAAAGGTGTATCTTTTATACTATAAAAGACTTGAATTGTGAATAGTTTCGAAAGCTATAAATTAAATCTTAATCTAAAGATTTAATGGGTTAATCCAATTGAAATGGAAATTGATTTGGAAATCTGTAAATGAATCTTTGTGAAACTGGGTAAACTTTGTGAAGTAAATCTTTTTGTTTAAAGATTTAAAATGGTAATTTGTTTAAACCATTTAAAGGAAAGGATTTGGGTAATAAGTTGTGACTTAATTAAAATCCCTATATCCATATGTTTTAAATATTGTGCTCACTATTCGGGTTAGCCAGGAAAAGACCTTTGTGTCATATAACCCATTCCGAATTTGTGATACGACGATATGGATCGTATTGAAGACCGGTGGTGAAGACCGGGTATTTGTGGAAACGATAGGATGACCTATCGATTGTCTCTGCACCGTTAGCTACGGTATAGAGATTTCCTTTATGATGGGAAGTTTTATCGGGATTGTGAATACCCGGATTGCAAGGGCTTCTTTGGAAGTGCCTTCGGTTCTGTTCGAACCCGGAACAGACTTGTATGGTTACATGTCTGACATTACATTTTGAGATATAAAGATGATTTCTTTCAAATACATTTCTGTTTGGTGGCGGAGAATTTATTCTCTTAGCTTAACACCCTTCTCTGAGACGTATGAGCTCAGAGGTTATGTAGTTGAAATTTATCAGTGATATACTCCCAATTTGGTATTGTGGCATGCTGAGTGTTGCTGTGTGATGATCATTTATTGATCATTTGTTGATCAAAGCGTGGCTTTGTGGAAAAGCGTAGCTTTGTGGAAAAGCGTAGCTTTGTGGACGAGACTTCGTCAGGACCTCACAACCCGGAAATGGTCGAAACAGGAATGATGCGGCAAGGTTATGAGGGTCGCTCCCTTTAGGGTATGTCATTTCCTTCTGGAAAAGGGTGGTATCAGGTATGGAGCCCTGGTATTTAACCTATGTGGATACTCCAATCTCATTTACTGTGTGATTGTTGTTTGATCGAGGCGCCTCGGATAAAGGTCCCAAAGGACCGGGGGGTGGCATATTCATGTAGTAGTTACCTGGTGTCAGAGGTAACCCGGCCTTGTGTTGGCAGAGAGCTAGTTAGTTCTCGGGACGTCCCGCCAGAGGCGATCCCATGTGGCATAGGAAGTTCCTTAGCCTGACCATTTGTTGGAAATCCATTTCCAATACGAACCTTGTACGGTATTAGTTGTAGAACCTGCCATTTACTTATGGTGGTCACCACTGTTTAGATGGTAGCTATAGTAGGCATACAATAATGGTTGTATGTTGGCTAAGATTAATATTATACTTTCGAAATGTTTTCCACTATGCACTAATAATAATATCAAAAATGATTTGTTTTGCGTAGTAAGCATGTTTGACTATCATAAGAAGAAACTCCTCCAATTCTGCGTTTGCATTGTGTGTGTGGCGGGATGTCTTATGGTAGTTTCATTTTCCAAAAGCATTGCGGATATTTTCCACTTCCTTTGTTGTCGTTGTTTTTAAAGATAATAACTGTTTTAAGTTCTCATACCAGTCACCATGACTGACCAGGAGTTTATTGTTTCCTTCCTAAACTCTGGGTGCCCACCAATTTCCACACGGGCAGTCTAGAGTCAGGTTATCAGGTCATTCTGGATTCAAGAGATGCTGTGGAGCTCAGTGGCGTGCTGGATGGCGAGACGTATCACTTGTATATGATATTATTATTCCGCTGTGTATTCTGTATGAGGACAAGTTTGTATAACTGTCCATTGATGAATTGTGTTGTATATTGTTGTTGTAAACTCTGATGAGGTGATGTAATGTATAAAATGATATAGTTATTGATTTAAAGATTATTCATTTATCTATTATATGTTGTTCCGCTGCGAATGTGAGATTCTAATATTGTTTCTGTGTTCTTTTTCTTTCTTTTTCTTCTGTCTTCTTCTACCTCTTCTTTTTCTCCATAACAATTCGGTTTTCCAGCATTCGATTGCTCGGCAGTTGATACAGTGGACGTATTAATTTCAGTATTCGAAAGTCGAAAATTTAGATCGTTACATATATTCAAACTAATTGGACAAGTTAGATTCGACGGTCATCAAGGCCAGTAAGTCTAGAGCGATGATTGTGGGGTCTAAACATCAAGTACAGATGATAATATCAAGCCGTAACCGAACGAAATTGAGAGGTATGCGATGCAGAATGTTCAAAGTATGGAATATGGCTCAACATATAGGAGGGATTGGCAATAACCATTCTCCAAATAGGGATCGGCATGTTTTAGGAAGCAAGTGCAATTCAATATAAAACAATCAATATCTCAAGATCCATAAGTCCAATGCATATGAAATTTTGTGAGCAAGATATGGGGACCTTATGAAGCCTACCTTAGGGACAACACCTCAAAAAGATGAAGCAAGAGGGATCGGCCCTCTCCGCTCAATAGGGATCGGCTAAAATCAGAAGAAAACTCATATTGAAGCAAAGATCGAGTAATAACTCAAGTTCTACTAATCTGATTGGAATGAAACTTAGAATCAAAACATATTACAACATGGGAAGCTACCATAGGGATCACACCCCCAAATTTCTCACAAATAGGGATCAGTACCGATCCTTATTCCTTGAGATTTGGGCACTGCAATCCCTCTTATGAGTCCATATGATCTTAGAGGTCCTTCTGCCGAATTTTCAAGAAGATATTTTGCTGTCTTTGTCTATAAATACATGCTTGGTTGTTCATTCTCTAGATTTGGATGCTGCTAGTTACTTTGTACTCTATTGTAACTAACGATTTTTATCTGATCCCTATTGTATTCAGTTTACAAAGTGATTAATAGAGCAATCTATTCAAAGTGGACATAGGCAAACAATGTCGAACCATTATAAATCATTGTGTTCGTGTTATTGCCTTGATTTACTGCTATTTCATTACTATTTTTATCTATTTTCATTCAATAATCTTCATTTATTTCTCTTCAAAATTTCTATTTGGTGTTTGTTCCAACTTTTGATGCAAACATTTTGGTGCTTTCACTGAGAAATGAGATTCTCAGCCCTGTTTGCATAAATTCCCCGAAGAGATCCAGAATTATCTTTAAGAAGCTTGTTGTTCTATTCAGATTTGCAAAAGTCTAAAGAAAATTATCAACAATGGTTAGGAATACCGGATCTACATCTCAAAAAGTAGAAGGAAACGAGAACGCTAGCATCCAATAGGAAGGCCCAAGCAATCTACTAGTAGATGTGAATGCTACCAACCTAGTTGATGTCCAAAACCCGACTGGTTCCATCACAAGAGCTAAATTCAAGAATCCGATGAGAGAATTAGTGGATAGCCGCCGACAGTTGAATTAGCAAATTTAAGCCAATATCGATCTAATGAACTAACTCGGTCAGCAACAACATGGGAAAGCTATGAGGAATGCTACCCCTTATTATACATCGAAGAGTACTAGTTCATCAGATGATTATCAATGATTCAGATGTCGCAGAATTGATGGATATCGCGTAGAAGCTTCTGGATATCAATAGGCAAGCCTACCTGGTCTGCCAAGACCGATCGATGCCGATCCCTCCATAGGGATCGGTATCGATCCCTCCTCTAAAGGAGGGAGCCTACCTCTCCATCCCGAAGCCTAAGCTGGAGCCGCTGTAATTGATTTGGATGCTGGAGTTCAGATGCATGCAGACCAATTGCCTCCTTGAAATGACGATAAAGTGAATGTACGTGATATACATCGAGAGGATGTTGAGCCAAAAAGGCATGGAACGACCCGTAGACATCGACCGGACTGTTCACTTAAAGTGTAGCAAGACCACCGCTTGGCTCCAACTATCCAAACACCGGACTTGTCGGCTATGGTTAGACAGCTAGTGAGGGAGAGCCAAGGCTTGACCAACGGTGATTAGGACATCTCGAGAAGCCATACCCCATTCACCGACAATATCTTATATGCGGAGTATCCAAGAAGGTTCGGTATGCCGTCAATGCCAGCCTACGGAAAAAATCCCAACCCCAGCAACACATCATGAGATATGAATGGCTGATGGATTCCGCATGAGCTGATGATGTGACAAAGTGTAGATGTTTTCCTATCACTCTCTGGAATAGCAACGATGTGGTTCATGGGATTACCTCCATGGTCAATCTCTAGATTTGACGCTAACAACGAAGTTTGTGGAATAGTTCCATATGCACGCAACTCACCCTAAAGATGTAATCCCTATCCAACGTGATCCAGGCTCTAGGAGAATCGTTGAAAGATTATTTGAAGAGATTTCATACAGCTTCCACAAAAGTCAGTAATCCGAACAACTATTTAATATTGATGGCCGTAACGAGAGGGATTGATCCAGAATCGGACTTTGGGATTGGTTAGCTGGCAAATCACCTGCAATATTGTAACATTTCCATGCAAAACCAGCTCAATATTTGAAGAAAGAGGAAGCTAAAAGCTCTAGGAAGAAGAATGTTGTGGGACCAAGTAGAGAGGGCATGCAGAGTAACATTGCAGTGAAGCAGTTTGGTGAGATTGCTCGAAAAGTCCAAGTGAATGTCCAAAATAAACCAAATCAGCAAAAGATAGGAACCCTGAACGAAAGAGGGATTCTGGAAGAGGAAAGCCTAGGATTCTAATGTATGATACCTACACACCACTAACTACATCTCTAGAGAACATTTATTTATCTACTTGCAATACCATGCAGTACAGGTTGCCACCTCCAAAAGAATCGATGGAGAAACATAAGCAGATTGGAAAATATTGCCGGTTCTATGAATGCTATCGACATAACACGAATGAGTGTGGGCATCTCTAGGATATAATCGAGAAACTAATTTGGGAAAAATAGTTACAGCAATTTGTTAAATCCCCGCAGGATGGCGGGCAGGGGACATTTGACCTCAACTGAGGACAAGTTCCGCACTGGGCCGAGGAGCCTGCATGGAGCGGTGAAAGATTAGTGATCAATAAGATAGTCAGAGGACCACATACAGCTGATAAGAGTTGGCATGAGATGGAGCGCTATGCTAGCACAATCAAGCATATGAATTTTGAATGTTTTTCGAATACAGAAGATGGAGCTCCGACAAAACAGCAACATACAATGGCAGATGACATTGTGTTCAGAAATAGAGATGTAGATAAGATGGAGGCACCGACGATCGATCTAATGGTCATTTTGGCCATGATCGGCCCCGCCTTAGTAAGAAGAATTTTGGTTGATTGTAGAAGTTCCGTTAATATGATTTTCAAAAAGGCTTATGATTAGATGAGGATTGAAGCCAAGGAATTGAAATCGTCTAAAGCCCGCATTCATGGCTTTAACGGTGCTACGACCGAAACTGTCGAATATGTCAAATTGCCCGTGGAGTTGGGGGAAGGTGGTCGTAGGAGAGTGCAGATTTTACCATTTATTGTCTTGGATGTTGACTTTCCATACAATGCTTTTCTGGATCGACCAGCCCTAGTTCAATTCCAAACAGCTCTTGCCCCGTGGTGTTTGACTTTGAATTTTTTGACTGATAATGATGTTAGAGTTGTGCATGGTGATCAGGCGACCAGACGTGCTTGCTATTTAGCTGAGTTGAGAGACGCTCAACGTAAGGAGAAAGGTAAGGGTGTGGACAAGTCTCTCCTCCAAACCACCGAAGATTGACAACCAACGCCTAGGCCTTGGCTCGGGAGCCACATTCAATTCTATTAAGACATAGATCCGAGGGATGACGAGGAGGAGCCCAAAGAGACCAAGGCTGCACTGGTTGAGATGATGATCGATATAACGGTCAGCCACGATGACCCGTCATGGGTTATAAAGATCGGATCATAGCTCAGCCCCCTGATGATGAAATAACTTGCTGGTTTTCTCCGAGCGAATCTTGACGTGTTCGGTTGGAATCACTCTGACATGTGTGGGATATCGCCTACCAATTTGAGCCACGCATTAAATATCGACTCGAGGCATGTCCGATGAAACAGAAAAGGCGTGGTATGGACCCGAAGAGATCTGCTGCCCTTAAAGAGGAGGTGAATAGACTCAAAGGAAATGGTTTATTCACGACGCCCTCTACCCTAAATGGGTATCTAATCCTATACTTGTAAGAAAAGGGAATAGAAAGTGGCGAACATGTGTTGAATATTCGGACTTAAATATGGCATGCCTAAAAGACAGTTTTCCCCCTTACAAGGATAGACGAGCTAGTACACTCAACCGCAGGACACGAATTGCTATTCTTCATGGATGCGTACTCTGGATATAACCAAATCCTGATGCACATTTCCGATCAGGAGCACACCAATTTCATTACCGATGTTGGATTGTATTGCTATGTGGTAATGCTATTTGGATTAAAGAATGTTGGAACGACCTATCAATGCCTATTCAACAGAATGTTTAAAGATAGATTGGAAAGATGATAGAGGTATACATGGATCATATGCTCGTAAAGTCACGATCAAGCGACCACATTAGAGACTTAGTAGAAATGTTCGATATCCTTTGATATTACAAAATAAAGATCAATCATCCGAAGTGTTCTTTTGGCGTGGCATCAGGAAATTTCTTGGGTTTCATTGTCAATGCCCGTGTAATCGAAACTATCCCTAGAAGATTCAAACAATTTGCAACATCCAAGTTGTAACGACCCGCTATTTTGGACCATTCGCATCCGCACATGTCGGACTAGAATATTTCAAAATACCGCGTTGTTAATTTAAAATTTTCAAATCTGAACATATACAGTAAATAAATAATCACAGATCACAAATACAGAGTAATAAATGCAGCGGAAGCAAAAGATAGTAGTTCATGAAGCTACTATATACATATCAGAGTTAAATAAAGTACAATGGAAGTCCCAAATACAATAGTCAAATACAATATCAGAAAACATCAATGGAATCAACTGAATACTAAAAGCAGAATAGATGGCTGGATCTTCAAGCAAAGCTCCAACTCCAAAGGTGAGTCTCGAATACTGGTACACTCAGTCTGATTCGAGCGTAAAGCAAAACACAAAACACTCGAGTCAGGATTAGCATTCTTATATCAATAAATCCAACTCAAGTGAAATAGCAATTGAAATACAAGTAACTCAAAGGATGTTTGGAATAACCATCCTTTAAGGATCCATTAAACTATCTACTATGTAGTAGTGTACGATAAGTAGATAATGTCTATCAGTAATATAAAATATCAAAATAGTGTTAAGGCGTTCCATTATCCCCCTTAACACATTTTATATAAGCGTTATAGTCTATACACCACTGTAAACTCCACCGTAAACTAGTGGGATATCAAGGAGTACTCCATAGTTATAACACAAAACAAATCGTAGTGGTCGCGTATATAGGGATACAAGTATGACAAGGCACATGAGACAATACCCAAGGTAGTGAAACTATCGTTTGCTTGATCCGGACTGGTGAGAACGCATCGCCGCAGCAATCGCAACACCGCGAAACAACACTCCCAAATCAAGGATGCACCAATCGACAACAAGTAATGAATAGTTTTCGAAAAAGTGTGTTCGTTCGAGGTAGCTAGCCCCCATTTGGCCCGGCACGGCTCCTGTTTTAGTCATTTCCAATTTGACACAAGTGTCAAGGCTATCCATTATCGTTCTCTTTCTTCAGTCATCACGTACATCATTCCAACCACTTCATTCTGGATCACACTCCGCGTATAGTTATTAAAGTGGTTTTCGGTTTAGACAGTGAGTATGTCCCTAACCGATTCTGGTCTCTTTAATAACTTTCGTAATTATTACACCGATTGGTCGTTTATTTATTTCAAAACCAAATCAATTTCAATTTCAATTAGAATCTGTAAACCAACATTCCATTTGTCTTTCTAAAACAATTTCCATAATTTACGTTTCAAAATTTCCAAATTGCCATTTCAAAATCTTATAATTCAATTTCAATTTCTATTTAAAACAATTCAAATATTGATTCAAGTTCGCATATAAGTTTCATTCCGAAATCATTCAAATTAATTTAATTTAACATTCAAATCAATTTAAAATCATTGATCGACTTCTTTCAATATTCGTTAAGTTAATTTATCATTCAAAACAATTCTTTTTAACTTCCAATTCATTAAATCAATTACTTAAGTTCGACTCCATTATATCAAAACTTAAAATTTTCATTAATTTAAATTCATCAAATCAAATTCTTTACATTTCCAAATCTTACATTAATTTCAATAAAACACATTTTATTTCTTATTAGAGAAATTCAATTTCACTGATTTAATTTTAGTTACAAGTTTCAAAACTCAATTAAATAAAGAAACTTAATTTCACTTATTCAAGAAGTTCAATTTCACTAAATAAAGAATTCAATTTTATTTAATTATTAAATAATTCAATCTTATTTAATTATTAAATAATTTCAAAACTTAATTCAATCATTTCTCAAATTAACAAGTTCTTTCATCAATTACATTGTTAATAATTTGTTTCAGATTTTTAAATATTAACATTTTCCTTTCATTAAAATTCAAATTTCAACTTCATTTCAAAACCTTATTATTTAATCAAATAAAATCTATATTTTATCTTTAAATCAAATTATTGACCAATCGGGTTTTTATTTAATTCTCTATCCAAAGTCAAAGTTTAATTTGGGTATTTATCATTTCAACCCGATTCCAATTCAATTCAAAATCAAAGCATAGCAAAGGGAACTTGCAATGGTGTCAAAGTAAATAAACAAGCAATAACAACAATCAATATCAATCCAATAATCAATTCAAATAATCCCGAAATAATCATATTAATTTACATTGTTATTTGTGTAAATTAATATAATTATTTCTAGAATCTACACTATCATTTCATGTAGATTAAAGATTATTACATTAATATTTAAACTGTTCTTCACTTGATATTCATTATTCAATTTATACTACATCAATTTTATACAACATACATTCGATGGTTCAAGGTGAAGTTAACCATATTACTACGTGTCGAGTGATTAAACATTTAAAGGGGTCATATTATGCACATTTAACAAATCAAATTCAACATATAGATCCAATTTAAATGGTTAACTATCATATACCAATTCAATTACATATTTTATCACTTTAACATTAACAATTTAACGTTCAATATAAACATCAACAATCAATCAATTATCAACCAAACTATATTATTATCGCATAAATAATTAACAGATAATGGTGTCAGATGTCATGGGTGAACAGATACAGGCAATAGCATATATAACAGTGTAAATAACTAATAAAAGCATATTTCAATTTGTCATTTCAATTGAAATCAAATTTAATAAATAAAAGAACGTTAATCGTGTGTGATTGCTCACCTTTCGAGGCTTGAGAAGGTAGACAACACAACAAGCTACGAATTCCAAAACAAAGCTAGATTGGGCATGAATTCGATGAAGAAACGGGCACGACGGACCAAAAGCTGAAAAATGGGAATTGATGCGAATAAATCAGAATCAGGTTTGATATAAACTAATATATATACATTATTACTATTTTATATTATTTATTTATTTCACTATTTTAATTCAAGACAAATATTAAAATAATATATCTTTCAAATCATTATTAAATCAAACATTTATAAAATGAATCACTATATTCATATTTGAAAACAACTTATGCATACATATATAACTAAAAATTTGACATTTTCATACATATTATAATTTCAAATCCATACTTATTACAAAATAAATATAAAATTTGAAAACGCATAAAGCATATATATCCGCATACTTTAAAGTCAATGGCAAATTATTAACCGTATAGGTGAACATATTAAAGTCTCTATTATACATATAGGAAACCAGACTCAAGCATACATGTGAAACCGAGCCCATATTATATAGTGAGCAAAATGATTGTAAACCAAGATACAAGCCGATTGTTTACAAATAAAACTGCAAACTATTGTTCTACAACCATATAAAATCTCTTTTCTAGTATAGTATACTGCAACCTATATACTACTCAGAACATATATATACTTTCAAATCAATATGCATCAAAAATCAATATAATTCACTTTATTATAATGTATATACTTTTATAACAAACAGGTCAGTAACTTAAAGTATAATATGAAAACAAAATATATACTAATATATCTACCATATAATAAACAACTTGTTTGTACAGTCTCAAACATATAAACAACTTTATAAAATAATAAATACACATAAGCAATAACAGGCAGACTTGCTTAATATTTGCAAAAGTTAATATAATTATATGCGTGATTTGTAAACATTTTCTGTAACCATATATACCAATACAAATGTAGAAAATATAATCATATATATATATATATAACATATATAAGCAAGAACAGGCCACCTTACTTTAATATTTGCAAAATCTAATATAAATATATGCAAATAGCGAATATAGTATAAACTGACACACCTATGACAACCGAAATGTATACTTTGGACATAAGCAAAATATTGACATATAAGCATATATACATACATAAACAGGTTATAACATTTTATATAAACTTTTATATACGATATCATATTATATATATAAAACTAATATATATCTAGATATATATATATATGAACTCACACATATACTTTAAACATAATATACGTAGACATCTCAGGTATATAAACTGCAAAGTTATAAACAGTTACGTATTTTAAACTCACTTTCACACATATGCACGCAACCAAATATAAAGTACTGTAACATAAATATGGTGGAAACAACTTTATATATGTATGTATGGATCAAGTACAGCAGCTTGTTAGATAAAGTAAACTATTATAACTTTACTTTTAAAACTCAATAGACTAAAACCTTTAACATAAGTTATTATGAACCAAACAGAAACTAAATCTAATACAAAACATTAATCCAAATATATAGTATATATATTTACCTTTCTATAAAGGACAAGAAGACTGCAGGCTCGAGTATTCGAAGATGCGACACGGAAGGTAGGCAGTCGAGGAAACAAGGCCAAAGAGGTCAAGGAAGTGGATGCGGGTCTCGGTGCTGCTCACGACCGGAGCAAGGCCTACGTGGTGGAAGGCTGTCAGCTTTGAGGATTTGTGAAAGGGAAAATAAAGACGTGTGCAGGCAACAAATAAAATTTAAGAAGGGAAAAGACGAAGAACTGGCGCTCGGTATGGTGAGTGAGCAGGTGGAAATGGAAGCTTCATGTGCGGAGCGGAGGTGTTTTGGAGGCAGGCTGTGGGAAGGTGACGCGCAGTTCAAGGTGGGGATGTACGGTGATGGAGGGCGGAGGGAATTGGTCGCGAGAGGGGAGAGGCAGTGAGTTTGGGCAGTGGGGTTTGTGGATCCGAGAAGGTGAGCGTTTCTTGTATAAAAGGAATGCTAAGTTTCCATTATTCTTTTGTATATAAGAACAGACAAGGAAAAGAAAAGATGAGTAAGCTACCCAACAGACAATAGTATTCATACGGACCATGATAATTGTCAAGCACGAATAGAAATAATTTGAAAAGGTAAACCCATATTTAATGAACAGTGGGAATAGAAATAATCAAGCACAAATTGAACAAAATATTAATGGAAACAGCTGTTGGTAGTAAAAATCAAAAGGCACGAGAAGCCAAAAGACTAGAAGATGAACCCGATACGGAATTGTTTTACTGACTCCACGGCATTTCAGGGTTCGAAAAACTGAAATGAAGATACCGCTGTGCTCAGCACGACGAGACGATCAAAACGGTATACAGATATCAGTGGTTTGATTGAATTATAAAAATTCGAATTTTTCTACTGGTGGAAAATGCAAGAAAAACGTAGAAAAATAAGATCGACGGAGTCAAAGAAGTCCGAATTTGGAAAAACGAAAAATGACGTTTGCTCAAAAGATGGTTTAGAATTTTTCTATGTAAAAATATTTATGTTCCGAAAACATTTATTTTCATCGCTTTTTAACTAATTAAATTGAAGTAAATTTACGCGCGAAATAAACTTTCATATTTTCGGACGAAAATTTACCAGTTGCTATGTTTAACTAGACGCATTCCAAATATCAAATTTACATTTCAAAATTTTATCGTTTAAAATTTCGCAAAATTTCAATTAATAACGTTATTAAAACAGTTAAAATTTACGGGTTGTTACACAAGTGCCAAAGACCATCAAACAAGTACATAGCCTAAATGGGAAGGTTACCGGCCTACGTCGATTTATTTCCAAAGCAACCGATAAATGCATTCCTTTCTTTGATTTGATTAGAAGAGGGAAAAGGAGCTTTGAATGGATGCAGGATTATGAAGATGTATTCCGAGCTTTGGTGAACTGCCTAGAGAGGCTTCCTATCTTGTCAAAGCCTGTGGTTCACGAAGACTTGTATATCTACTTGGCCATGTCGGTACATGCTATAAGTGCTACACTACTTCGCAAGGAGAATCAGATCCAAAGACGATCTATTATGTTAGCAAACGATTAACAGTAGCTGAGAGGAACTATTCGAAGATAGAGAAATTGGCGTACTACTTGTTGATTGCTTCATGAAAGCTCCACCCCTACTTTTAGGCTCATCCAATCAATGGTTACACTAACCAGCCGTTACAACAAGTCCTACAATGACCTGAGATGTTTGGGAGGTTACTCAAGTAGAACATCGAACCGAGTCAATTCGACATTACTTTTCTCCCTCGGAGAGCTATCCAGGGATATGCACTGGTGGACTTTATAGCAGAATTCACTACACAAGATGATCTCCCAAGGAGCGGTTGAGCCCCTACCATTCGGTGGAAAATGTATATGGATGAAAATCCAACGATCGTTGTTCTAGAGCCGGAATCGTGTTAGTAACTCCGAAAGATCGATCAATTTGCTACGCTTTGAATCTTGACTTCCCTGAAATGAACAACGAAGCTGAGTATGAAGCTTTGATTGCTGGACTCAAATTGCCAGAGAACTGGAAATAAAATCTCTTAAAATCTTTTGTGACTAATAGTTGGTAGTATACCAAGTTAGGGGAGATTACCAAGCTAAAGGACAATGACTCGCCATGTACCTTATCCAAGTCTAAGAGCAATTAATTTGCTTTGATTATTATGACATCACGCACATTCCCTGGGATCAAAACAAAGAGTGTAACAACCCAAAATTTAACTCATAATAATTAATTCGTTAATTAATTAAATAATAAAATAACACTGTGAAATTACTAGAATTGAGCTATGGGAGTTGCACCATTGTGACCGCGGTAATTTTCTGGTCAATTTCCATATATAGAATGTCAGAATCCGAGTTAACATGAGCAAGGAACAAAATAATCAATATATATATACATATATATACATATACATATACATATACATATACATATATATAGGCCAGGTCGACCCGCCTACCTATTTTCATGAACGAACGAACGTTCGTTCGTTCGAAAGTTGAACACGTAATTTGCATTGTTTAAACTGATCTGGTCCTTCTATTCTTGCATCCGATGGCTCATATTCAACCTATGACGTGGTTGCATCCTATTCAATCCCCAAATCCAACGGTCTGAGATCCACTTCTACCCCTATAAATAGAACCCTAGGCCTAACACCTTTTCTCATTCTAAGATTTTCTCCAATTGGGTTCACCTATTCAGGAAGGACCATAAGCAGAATAATTTTCCAAGTAGGAAATCGCTATAAATGAAAATATTTAACAACCCCAAGTGGATCCGTGAAGGCTTAAAGAAAAGAGCTAAGGACCAAAGGTGAGTGATTTTAATTATTTTAAATTTCTTTAAGTAATTTAAAGTAATAGGGTTTCCAATAGTTGTAGTTTAACTACGATTTTTTGAGTAACCTTTTTAGTAATTTATTTATAGTTTTTAGAATTATTTTCAGTCTATTCCTTCTAGCTATTCTTTTCAGTTAATTTTAGTTTATTTCTGTTAATTATAGCTATTCCCATTTAATTATAGTTTATTTACAGTATTTTAATTTATTTACTGTTATTTATTGGTTATTTACATCTTCTTCCTACGTCTTGGATTTCCTTTTATTTTTCAGTTTTTCTTTATTTCTCCTTCTTCTTCTTCTTCACATATGGATTAGAATAGAATTAATGCGAAATTGGATTAAATTATAAGAAATCTGAAATAATGGAATATGAGATGTAAATCACAAAGACTGTAATATAATTGGAATAAGATTGAAATTATGCATAATTATGATATTAATTGGACTGAATTAAGAAGATTGGCCTAGTTATAACTTAGAATTATAACTAAAAAGAATAAAAGAAGAAAGAAGCTTATTTTCACACTTAGACCTTGGGTTAAGTAATAAGCATGCTTATAACGTAAGTTATAAATTGATAAACTATGGAAACTATGGTAAATTATGAAAACTACGGCACTTATTTTAAGACTTAGGATAAATTAATAAGCATTAATAGTAATTGATAAAAATAAAGGCTTATTTAATAATTAATCTAAGTTAATAAGCAAAGATAAGAGTAGGACCTGTATCAAATAGTATTCCCCTAATATTTCTATGGTTACGGTGTTTCACATAATCCTGAAGTGAGGCGAGGTGCTTCACATAATCCTGAAGTGAGGCGAGAGGTACGCTTATGCTTATAGTGGTAGTAAACGGTCAATCTATGGTAGTTCAAATCAAGAGGGTTTGAACAAGAGGTGCAACTAGATTATTGTTTGATATGGACCAATACGAACAGCAATTCCCCTATTTTTCTATGGACACGATGTTTCTAATAACCCTGAAGTGAGACGAGGTGCTTTACATAATCCTAAAGTGAGGCGAGGGGCACGCTTATGCTGGCTAGGTTAAATAAAAGGTTAAAAGAGGGAGCAACAGGTAGCATGAGCATGGTGGCAGTTACACGTGTGACTTCCATTTCGGTGCTCAATAATCGCTATGAGTTCCAAACGCTTAGTAAGTGTGTCTTTCGTAGATACCAAAGTCTACCGTGTAGGGAAACGTCCGGTCCATAGTAGATTCTATGGAGTAGCAGGCCGATCAAAGTGTAGAATTAGGAATTCAGCCTAATCAAAGCAGCTATCAAGGACAAGTGCAGACACTCAAAGTTAACATATCTTATTAATTGAGTAATAGTTAATTTGTATTTATTTCTAGCTTTATCTCTCATATTTCATTTGCTTCCTTTTATATATACTAGAACTATTGAAGAGTCTATTACTTTTACTTTGCTTAAAGATTCTAGTAGTTACTATCATTCACCAGACTTATAGTCTGCCCCACTCCTCTATTTTCCCCTTTTCCCCAATAGGCAATCAAGGGAGAGGGTAGTAGATTGCAGTTGCTTGGAGGTTTCTTGGAGAAGAGTCTGCTATGTATTTCCCTACTTTTATTTCCGTTTTTCTTTCTTTGTACTGGCACTTGAGAGGGATATTTATACTCTGATTTTTGTTGGGACTACGAGTTTTTATTTCATGAGACATATTGGGTTTTGAGACATGTATGCAGTATTTGGTATTTGACTTATGAAGCGATTATGAAGTTTTTGTTTTGAATAAGATATTATTATTTTTTCCGCTGTTTTTACCTATTTTTGTCTTGTGAATCTTAGTCTCTGTTAGTTTCAGTTATACCTACAATGCACCACCCCTTTTAATGTGTCCTTTTGGGTATATTAAGGGGTGTGGGATGTTTCACTTGGTATCAGAGCCTAAGGTTACAAGATCCCTAAAAATTTATTTTTAAAAGTGAAGTATTTTCCAAAATAACCATTTTTAAAAAGTATTTTTCAGAAAATAACTCCTAGAAATGTTTTTAAGTATAAAAGAGTGTTTATAAAAATCCCCTCATAAGTCCAGTTCAATCTTCCTTTGACTCTTTCCTAAACTATCATTTTCTTTTCGTAGAATGGCTGATGCCCCGAACCTTCCCGAGGGCATTCCAGTCCTAGCCTGGTTTCGTAGGTACCTACAAGCCACGACTCTTGAGGTACACGGGCCGGCGCCCAATCCTGCACTAGTGAATGGGAACCCCATTACCCACCTGCCGCCATCAATTTCTCTAAGCTTTGTAAGGATTTTGCGAGTTTGGGAGAAAAGACTTTTTCTGGCAAGGTGACTTTTGTGGAGACGAGAGCTTGGCTTAGGGACACCGAGAGGATATTTGGCTTATTGGGATTGGAGGACCAGCAGCGGGTTCAGCTAGCCTCTTGGCAGCTGAAAGAGGAGGCTTCTTATTGGTGGGAGGTTGTTGAGTTGGAAGGAAGAGAAGTCTGTTGGAATGGGTTTAGGCAGAGGTTTGAGAGGAAGTTTCTGTCTTAAGCGGAAGAGAGTGTTCAGTTGGAGAGGTTTATCAATTTGAAGCAAGGGAGTTTGTCTGTTAAGGAATACATCAATCAGTTCAATGAATTATCATGATTTGGTATGGAGTTGGTCAATACGTCGCACAAGAAAGCTATGAAGTTTGCAAAGGGATTGAATCAACCCCTTCAGGGATTATTGTTGACTCACGTACCGATGAGAGCTACTTATGAGTCTTTGGTTGAGGTGTCGCTTATATGATGTAGTCAAGGAAGGAAAGTCTAAAGGAGTGGTTAAGTCAGAAGGTTAAAAGAAAAAGTGGTGGAAAAACAATTAGGAGAAAAAGAAAGGTGATGGCCCTCAGAAGCAGATTAAGAAAGATTTAAAGTGCGGTAACTGTGGGATTGTTGGACATGTCGCCAAGGATTGCAGAAGGGATAAGATGAAGGGAAAGTGCTTCAATTGCGGACAGCCCGGTCACTTGAGTAGGAATTGTCCCCAGAGAGTAAGGCAGTGGACTAGTGCACCAGTCGCACAGATCCAAGCATTAGACGCAGCACCTTCGGGCAACATTCCAGATTGAGGTAGGAAAGTCACAGTTGAAGGTTTGATTTCTATATCTGATTTTCCCATTCGGACTTTATTCGATTCTGGAGCATCACACTTTTTTATCTCCATTTCTCTTGTAGAATGTTTGCACTTAAACATTTCTTTATTAGTGGACCCCATCGTTGTTTCAAAACCCATAGGGGATCGGCACACTTGTCTATGGTTTGTAGCGGTTTGAAAATTTATATCCTAGGCGTAGAATTTGACTATGACGCCTATGTTTTGGGATTCTCGGGGTATGGGATGATCTTGGATATGGATTGGCTATCCACATATGGATCTATTTTAGACTGCGAGAGGAGAGTCGTTAGACTAGAGACATGCAGTGGTCTGACTCTCGAGGTATCTTGCGACCCGCAAGGGTCATTCATGTTGAGTTTTCTCTATTCCCTTGATTCATCTTCAGCAGAGCTTGATTCGGTTCCTATTGTCAGAGATTTTTTGGACGTCTTGAGGAGGTTAGGGGACTACCCCTTAAGAGAGAGATTGACTTCAGGATTTATTTGACGAGAATGCTAAGCCAGTAGCATTACCAGTTAGGCACATGGCACTTAGGGAGAGGAAGGAATTGAGCAAGCAAATTCGTGAGCTTTTGGAGAAGGGATTCATAAGAAGGATCATATCAGAATGGGGAGCACCAGTCATCTTTGCTACTAAGGTGGATGGTTCTCTTCGACTTTGCGTTGATTATAGAGAATTAAATGATCCCACAAAGAAGAACCGATATCCACTCCTTAGGATTGATGATCTTTTTGACTAGTTAGTTGGCTCTTCGGTTTTCTCCCAACTTGATTTAGCCATGGGATTCCATCAGGTTAGGGTCGCCGACGACAGCATAGATAAGACTGTGTTTAGAACTCCAAACGGATTTTACGAGTGGTTGGTTATGCCTTTTGGGTCAACCAATGCCCCAGCCTACTTTGTTGATTTGATGAGTCGCCTCTTTAGAGAAGTCCTAAATAAGTTCATGGTGGTATTCATGGATGACATCTTGGTATTTTCCAAGAATATGGAGGAGCATGCTGTTCATTTAGAGGAGGTTCTTCGCACACTTCGTAGTCATCATTTGAGGGCTAAGTTTTCGAAGTGTTACTTTTAGAGAGAGGAGGTACGTTTCTTAGGGCACATGGTCTCGAAGGAAGGTTTGGTTGTTGACCCCACTAAGGTGATTGCTGTACAAGATTGGAAGGCCCCTAAGAACGTCACTGAAGTTAGGAGCTTCCTAGGATTGGCTGGCTACTATAGGAAGTTCATTAGAGACTTTGCTAAGATTTCGGCACCACTCACGTGCCTTACTAAGAAGAATAAAGCTTTTGTGTGGGACGTGGATTGTGAGGATTCCTTTACAAAGCTTAAGAGAGCCCTTACTAGTGCACCAGTGTTAGTACTACCCGATGACGTAAGCCTTTTACCGTATACACTGATGCATGTGGGAAGGGCCTAGGAGCGGTGTTGATGCAAGAAGGGAGGGTAGTGTGTTATCGTAGTAGGCAGTTGAGGACGCATGAGAAGAACTACCCACGATTTGGAGTTGGCTGCCATAGTTTTTGCACTCAAGTCTTGGAGGCACTATTTGCTTGAAGAGAGGTTCGAGCTTTTCACCGACCACAAGTCACTGAAGTACCTATTCTCGCAGAAGGACTTGAACTTGAGGCAACAGAGGTGGATGGAGTTTTTAGCCTCATATGATTTTGAGATTGCTTATACTCCTGGCAAAGGTAATGTGGTTGCAGATGCATTGAGTAGAAAGAAAGTAACCCTTAGTCCTTTGTTCATAGATTGGAGGAGCTTGGGGTTTATTTTTACTTTTGATTTTATGCCCTCTACGGACATTACTCCCGGATTGTTGGCGACATTAGAGGTGAGACCTATCCTTATGAATTAGATTGGTTCAAGGCTGCAAGAAGATTCGGAGCTCATGGACATTATGGATAGGATTAGCCGAGGAGGGGTCTCTAGACATCTCCAACGTTATTCCATTAATAGCAAAGGGTGGCTTAGGAGAGTTTGGAGGCTTTGTGTTCCCCGCGCTAGTGATTTGTTGAGAGCGGTTTTGGAGGAGGCACACCATTCCCGTATGACTATTCATCCAGGTGGTGAAAAAATGTATCGGGATATGAAGAGGATGTTCTATTGGAATACCATGAAGAAGGACATGGCGGAGTTCGTAGCTAAATGCCTCATTTGCCAAAGGGTAAAAGCAGAGCAGTAGAAGCCCGGTGGATTACTTCAGCCCTTAGATGTGCCAGAATGGAAGTGGGACATTATTTCTATGGATTTTATAGATGGTTTACCCCGTTCTAGGAAGGAGAATACTAGCATTTGGGTGATTGTTGATCGGTTGACCAAGAGTGCCCACTTCATCCCAGTTAAGAGTAAGCGCACGACATCATATTTGGCATCCCTTTATATTCGAGAGATAGTCCGACTTCATGGAGTCCCTTCTAGCATGGTAAGTGATAGAGATCACATTTTCACTAGTGAATTTTGGAGAAGCTTACAAGAGGCGCTAGGGACGTAGCTTAGGTGGAGTATGGCCTATTATCCTTAAACGGACGACCAAACTGAAAGGGTTAATCGAGTGCTTGAGGATTTGCTGAGAATGTGCATTTTGAACTTTGGAGGAACTTGGGAAGAGCATCTTCCGTTGGTTGAGTTTGCGTATAATAACAGTTACCAAGCGAGCATAGGAATGGCACCATTTGAGGCTTTATATGGTAGACCTTGCAAGTCCCCTTCATGTTGGGTGGAGGCTACAGAGAAGTTGCTACTTGGGCCTTACATGGTGAGGGAGACATCGGAGAGAGTAGATTTAATTCGGCGAAGGATGAAGACAGCCCAAGATAGGCAGAAGTCTTATGCGAATAAGCGAAGGAGAGACATTGAGTTTGAGGTTGGACACTTAGTTTTTATCAAGGTAGCCTCACTTAGGAAGGTGGTAAGGTTCGGATCGAATGGAAAGTTAGCCCCAGATTTGTTGGACCATTTCCTATCATAGAGACAGTTGGGAAGATGGCTTACCGAGTGAAGTTACCAGATAGGCTCGTAGGAGTGCACGACGTTTTCCATGTTTTGCACTTGTGAAAGTGCTTACATAACTCGATAGAGGTTGTAGAGCCTAGTCAGTTAGGGGAGGTGGAGGTAGAAAGGGAAGCATCCGTTCGGCGTATCCCCACGAAGATTGTTGGAAGAGACATCAAGCGACTAAGGAATAAGGAGGTTCCTCTAGTAAAGGTGCAATGGGGAGACAATGTTGCATATGCCACTTGGGAAGCAGAAGAGAATATTCGTACTTCCTATCCTTATCTTTTCGATAGTAATTTTTTATAATTTCCTATTTCTATCTTTAGTTTTGAATAGGTTCTTTCCTTTATTATCCTTTAGGAGGGTAGAACTTAGGATTTAACCTATGGATGGTAGGATTTGATGTCAACATGTTATTAGAACATGTTATGAATGATGTATTCTAGTCGTTGCAAGTGTTTGCTAGTGGATGCTAATGGACGCATATAGGTACATTAGGCACTATTATTCTTTAGGGATCAACCTAACTAGGACGCAAGAGCATATGCATATGGATGTGTGCGCATTTTTATTCTATTTTTCATGGTTGCTATAAATGGATGATTGTCACATGATTGTTGCATTTGAATAATGTTTGTAGCACGCATATAGAACTATCAGTTGTCATTAGGGAATTTTTGCATTCATTTGGATACATGGCACGGACATGATTGCATAAAAGGAGGTCAACTGAATCAGTGGACCACTTAATCTTTTGCATTAGATAGGAACATTTACGCTACACTAATTGCATAAGTATCATAAATTGCATTAGAAAAACTTAAGGACAATGGATGAATCATCGATGATTGAGTATTTGGTTGTAGAATTGGATGAAAACATTTAGTACATTCTTTCATCCTTAGAGATTTCGGGGACAAAATCCCTTAAGGAGGGGAGAATGTAACAACCCACAATTTAACCCTTAATAATTAATTCGTTAATTAATTAAATAATATAATAACTTTGTGAAATTATCAGAATTGAGCCACGGGAGTTGCACCATTGTGTCCGTGGTAATTTTCCGGTCAATTTCCATATATAGATCGTCAGAATCCGAGTTAATATGAGCAAGGAACAAAATAATCAAAGAGTGTATATATATATATATATATATATATATGCCAGGTCGACCGGCCGGTCGACCTGGGCACAAGGGCGGTCGACCCGCCTACCTATTTTCGTGAACGAACGAACGTTCGTTCGAAAGTTGAACATGTAATTTGCATTGTTTAAACTGATCGGGTCCTTCTATTCTTGCATCTGATGGCTCCTATTCAGCCTATGACGTGGTTGCATCCTATTCAATCCCCAAATCCAACGGTCTGAGATCCACTTCTACACCTATAAATAGAACAGTAGGTCTCACACTTGTTCTCATTCTAAGATTTTCTCCAATTGGATTCACCTATTCAGGAAGGACCCTAAGCGAAATAATTTTCCAAGGAGAAAATCGTTATAAATAAAAATATTTAACAACCCCAATTGGATCTGTGAAGGACTAAAGGGAAGAGCCAAGGACCAAAGGTGAGTGATTGTAATTATTTTAAATTTATTTAAGTAATTTAAAATAATAGGGTTTCCAATAGTTGTAGTTTAACTACGATTTTTTGAGTAACCTTTTTAGTAATTTATTTACAGTTTTTAGAATTATTTTCAGTCTATTCCTTCTAGCTATTCTTTTCAGTTAATTTTAGTTTATTTCTGTTAATTATAGCTTTTCCCATTTAATTACAGTTTATTTACAGTATTTTAATTTATTTACTGTTATTTATGCGTTATTTACATCTTCTTCCTACGCCTTGGATTTCCTTCTATTTTTCAGTTTTCTTTTATTTCTCCTTCTTCTTCTTTGCGTATGGATTAGAATAGAATTAACGCGAAATTGGATTAAATTATAAGAAATCTAAAATAATGGAATATGAGATGTAAATCACAAAGACTGTAATATAATTGGAATAGGACTGAAATTATGCATAATTATGATATTAATTGGACTGAATTAAGAAGATTGGCCTAGTTATAACTTAGAATTATAACTAAAAAGGATAAAAGAAGAAAGAAGCTTATTTTCACACTTAGACCTTGGGTTAAGTAATAAGCATGATTATAACGTAAGTTATAAATTGATAAACTATGGAAACTATGGTAAACTATGGAAACTATGGCTCTTATTTTAAGACTTAGGATAAATTAATAAGCAATAATAGTAATTGATAAAAATAAAGGCTTATTTAAATAATTTATCTAAGTTAATAAGCAAAGATAAGAGTAGGATCTATACCAAATAGCATTCCCCTAATATTTCTATGGTTACAGTGTTTCACATAAATCCTGAAGTGAGACGAGGTGCTTCACATAATCCTGAAGTGAGGCGAGGGGTACGCTTATGCTTATAGTGGTAGTAAACGGTCAATCTATGGTAGTTCAAATCAAGGGGGTTTGAACAAGGGGCACAACTAGATTATTGTTTGATAGGGACCAGTACCAACAGCATTTCCCCTATTTTTATATGGACACGGTGTTTCACATAACCCTGAAGTGAGACAAGGTGCTTCACATAATCCTAAAGTGAGACGAGGGGCACGCTATGCTGGCTAGAGTAAATAAAAGGTCAAAAGAGGGAGCAACATGTAGCATGGACATGGTGGCAGTTACGCGTGCGACTACCATTTCGGTGCTTAGTAATCGCTATGAGTTCCAAACGCTGGGTAAGTGTGTCTTTCATAGACACCAAAGTCTACTGTGTAGGGAAACGTCCGGTCCACAGTAGATTCTATGGAGTAGCAGGCCGATCAAAAGGTAGAATTAGGAATTCAGCCTAATCAAAGCAGCTATCAAGGACAAGTGCAAACAATCAAAGTTAACCTATCTTATTAATTGAGTACTAGTTAATTCATATTTATTTCCTGCTTTATCTCTCATATTTCCTTTGTTTCCTTTTATATATTCTAGAACTATTGAAGAGTCTATTACTTTTACTTTGCTTAAAGATTCTAGTAGTTACTATCATTCACCAGACTTTTAGTCTGACCCACTCCTCTATTTCCCCTTTCCCCCCCCATAGGCAATCTAGGGAGAAGGCAGTAGATTGCATTTGCTCGAAGGTTCTTGGAGAAGATTCTGCTTTGTATTTCCATAATTTTATTTCCGTTTTTCTTTCTTTGTACTAGCACTTGAGAGGGATATTTATACTCTGATTTTTGTTGGGACTACGAGTTTTTATTTCATGAGACATATTGGGTTTTGAGACATGTATGTTGTATTTGGTATTTGACTTATGAAGCAATTATGAAGTTTTTGTTTTGAATAAGTTATTATTTTAGTTTCCGCGGTTTTTACCTATTTTTGTCTTATGAATCTTAGTCTGTGTTAGTTTCAGTTATACCTACAATGCACCACACCTTTTAATGTGTCCTTTTGGGTATATTAAGGGGTGTGGAGTGTTTCAAAGAGGCCGACTCATTGGCAAAGTTGCTAGCATAGGGGATGCGCAATAGATGGGCTTGGTTCCAATCGTAGTGCTAGGCGCTCCGAGCATAAACCAGATAGAAATTGACTGGGTACTAAAGGTGGAGCTTGAGAAGGAGTCGTGGATGACTCCGACTAAAGACTATTTGCTGCAGGGAGTCCTCGAACGAAGGAACAGAGGGCGACAAGTCCTTCGCAAAGCTTTGCGGTATATCATTCAGGAAGGAGTAATGTATAGGTAGGGTTTTTCCGTTCCCCTGCTCCAGTATATCACTCATAATGAAGTAAAAGGAGTCTTAAAGGAATTTCACGAATGGGAATGTGGCGATCACACTGGAGGGAAAACCCTAGCAAAGAAAATACTCCGTTTTGGATATTATTGGCCGACTTTCAACCAAGATGCTGTCGATTACGCTAGGCGGTGTGACAAGTGCCAGATGTATGCAAAAGTTCCGAGAGCTCCACCGACGGAAATCACACAAATAGTCAGTCCATGGCCATTTTCTATATGGGGTATATATATTATTGGTTCTTTACCGATCTCTAAAGGTGGTATGAAGTACGCCATCATCGCAATTGATTACTTCACCAAATGGGCCAAAGCGGAAACTTTAGCCACGATCACAACAAAGAAAGTAATCAACTTCATTGTCAAAAACATCATCTGTCATTTTGGCCTTCCATGAACCATTGTAACTAATTATGGAACCCAATTCGACAGTGCATAATTCAAAGACTTTTGTTGTTGGCATCATATTGAGAAGAGATTTGCGGTAGTTGCTTACCCTCAAGCAAATGACCAAGTTGAAGTTGTGAATAAAATCCTAAAGTTCATTTTGAGGAAGCATTTGGAAAAGGCTTGAGGCAAGTGGGTGGATTAACTCCCAAAACCATTATGGGCTTACAGAACCACCCATAAGTCCGTAACTGGCCATACTCCATTCGCCCTTGCTTACGGCTCCAAAGCCGTTATTCCTGTTGAACTCGATGTCCCTTCTCATCGAGTGACCTAATACGATCCCAGAACGAATAGAGATCTCCTCTTAGAATCTCTAGACTTTATAGATGAGAAGCACGAAGAAGCTAACCTGAGGGCGGCTGCACATCGACATTGAGTCACCCGATATTACAACACTAAAGTCCAACCTAGAACTTTTGAAATCGGCGATCTTATCATAAAACGGGTTTTTCCCGCCCCGTCACACATGAATCCTACTTGGGAAGGACCATATGTTATTGAACAGACTATTGATGGCGTCACACTCCTAAGAGTGTGGAATAACGAGCATTTACGATGCAATTTCACTTAGTTTTTTCTTTTTCATTCAGTTGTATTCAATTTCCAAATTTGCTTTAGCATTTGATGTTCCAGATATGTAATAAGACAAATTATGTCATTTTTTCCATTTGGCGAATAAAGTTTTAAATGTCCTTCATATCTGTGATTGCTATAGCATTACATATTAATTACGATACCCGACTAACTAATATTGATATGTCCGAGCAAGTTCCCAGAGTTTGGAGCTAGTCGATTACATAAGTTCACGATTGAACTAAAAAAAATGAGAATGGTCCGACCGTTCATTTGATGATTCTCACTCACAACCCGATGGATGGAATACCTAATGAGGAATGGATGTGATGAATCGACCATTCGATAACCAAATTAATTCTACCAAGTGATAGGGAAAACATGAATCAAAAGCGATCGTGATACGACCGATCGCTTGCAAAGTTAAGCCTCAGATTTGGGGGAAATCAATCAATTAAGGAAAATACGGTCCGACTATTTTTTGAAATAACTCTAAGTCCCCAGAGTGTGGATTTGAGTATAAACACAAATTAGGTTTGATCCGATCACCCGCCAACTAACTCTTATCCCCAGAGTGCGGATATGAGTAAAAACAAATAGGAGTGTGGTTCAACCACTCACTATTCCATAAACTTCGACCTGAAACTGACAGGAGGAGTATAAACTCGCTAAGGATGGAGTTTGACCATCCATTACCTAACTCCGCCAACCCAAGACTGGGGCAGGAATATAATTACTTAAACCGCTGAATCCGACAATGTAACACTAGGGCTCGAGCCCCATGTTTGGTATGACTCAAGGCCACGACCACATGGAGGCCTTAGGATAGAATTAACGGATTATCATCCGAATCAACGAGCAACGAATTACAAGTACATTGAATGGAAAAGTAATAGCTCGACTACCTAGACAAAATTCACATAAGAGTTCGACGGAAAACAAAGAACTTTTATTTGCATGCTAAACTTCAAAATTATGGTACAAGTTTATTCAAAAGCGGAGGCCGTACCCGCATAATCACTGCTAACAAATGAGAAAACAGCTATAAAAGCTATATACAAACTAAAATAAAGCAATGACTATTTCTTCTACCCTTTCTCCCTTTTGGATTTCTTAGGAGTGTCACCACTCAAACTTTCGCCTGTCCTTTTCCTCGATTCTTTGCCACCCTTGGCAGGAGAGCTCTCAGAGGTTGGAGGGAATTCTTTGGGAATCGACCTGCCGGGTAGAATGACTTTTAGTGGGACGAGATTTGGATCATCGATGTCCACGTCAGCGGGTTTAGCCATAGCCTGTTTCTTCAATAACTCCTCTCTCTCGTTGCGCTCTTTTAAGCTAAACTCATTGGTATGTTCGGTGGCGCCAGTGATCACAATGTCATTTGATTCATCTAGCAAGGGCTGGTCATCTGCTTTTTGTCATCTAGTGCTTCGATAACTTGAGCATCGAGCCCTAGAATATTGGTAGCCCTTGGAATTTTAGTAGGTGTAGATTGTTGCTCCATGGCGGCATCGCTTCTTGGAGTCTGGCTGGGACCCAGAAGACCTGCAGATTCGCGAAAACAAGAAGATATGCCCAAGACTATTGGGCATGAGGAACGAAATCTCTCAAAAAATGGAGAACAAAGCAGAATACCTGTGTCCGGCTGACTTTCAGTTGTCGCCGGAGTGCTCCCCTCTAGAATAGGAGTCAACACTTTTGATTGATAGCCCGGTTTGTCCGGATCGTAGCTCGAGAAACTGGCCGTTTAAAGTGCAGGGGGGACTTTTGGAATCGGAATTCGAAGACTCGGTAATGATTTTCCCTTTGCTGGAGGGTGCTAAACTATCAAAGTATCGAAGTCTTGTAGCAGCAAGGTCTAAAGGTTCATCCCCACGAAGAATCTCCCGCACCAGCTTCTCTTTATCTAAATCGGCTTCACTGAGGGCGTTTTTCTTCATTTCAACAATGTATTCGCAAGCCTCAGTGAGCGATTCAAGATAGCCCTCTCCTAAGAAACTCAAATCGCAATGTATTAAGACTTTGGCATTATATTTGATGATCATAGGATCGAGCATGTCCTTAATTTTATTTCGACCAGCTTCTTTGGTGTCTTCTAACTAAGCTTCAATCTGCTCTCTAATCTCATTGTGGCCCGCTTCTCTTGCCTTTTCTTTGAGGACTTCAATTTGAGCGAGTTGCTCGTCAAGCTTAATTTTCAGTTCCTGGGCTTCGATGACCTTTTTGCGATATCTTTGTGACTCCTCTTTGGCTTTGAGCTTCTTTTCCTTCTCTTTTTTAAGAAGTTCTACAAGTTCCGCAACGCGGTGGGCCAAAATATTTTTCTCCTTTTGCAGTGTATCTTTTTCCAAAGCAAGCACACTGCTACAGTTGAGGGCAACATTCAGTTCCTTTTTGTGAGCCATTTCTAGATGACTAACCGCCTCGGATATTTCTTTGGCACTTTTTTCTACCACGGTTAGTTTCACTGTCAACTCTGAGATCTCATTGTCTTGATGTTTAATTATGTCTTTATAATGGACCGCCTCTAGCTTGAGACGATCGATCTCGCATTATCTCTCGATAGATACTTTAGAGACTTTTTCAATCAAATGCTGAAAGGCTTCATGCTGCACAAAAACATCGTTGACATATGCGAGGGAACTCGCTTTGGCGCTCCCTGGAATTATGTGAATGGAAGGAAGGAACTTAAGCCCGTCGAAGCAAATCATTGGAAAATTGACCTTAAGTTCGACCAATTTTTCTACTGTAGAAGCCTCAGGAGTTGCAGTAGGCAAAGCTGGATCGGAAATAATGATTGGGTGTTTTCTTGCCCTATAATCACAGGACTGTCTGGAACTAGATGAACTAGAGTACTGCTCAAGCGGCACAACAACTTGAGGAGCATGGAAAGAAGTCTAGTTGCCTTTGTGTACAGGAAGATTAGACTAAGCTTCCTGGTTAGACTATTAAGATTTGGACTTATGTTTGGAAGATGAAGACTCTCTCGAATGTAGATTTCTTTTCTGACCGTAATCTCTCTCTCTACACCTACCCGATTCTGGACAGCGACTGGATCCATACTGTGTTGACGAGCTCCTCAAGCGATCGAAGGCCTGAGATTGAGACGTTGCACCTGCAAACTAAACAAGAATGTATAAGTGACTATCAAATTGAAGGTAGATGAAAATCATGCATTTAAGTGTGCATGATTGTGAGTGTCCTAGTGTCCCTCCGACAAACCAGTTGCTGCAGCCTTGCTCATAGGAGTTTTCTCTCCTTTGCTAGTGGGAGGAATGCCATCACCACTCCTGGTAGGAGAATTAAACCCCCCAATACAGATGTTGGGGAAGTTATAAGTTATGATATCATCGGGGATCAGGAGATTCGAGAACCCTTCCATCAAACTTTCTAAATGTTGGAAAGAAGACTCTTCATCAACTGAGGTGATGATGAAATCTGGCTCTTTGGCAGTGTTTCTCTTGCAGAGTTTATAACTTTTTTCCCCTTCTTATGGGCATATGAGATTGCACGCCTTGTGATAGTTCGACAACAGGCGCATTCCCCGGGCTTGCATCAGCGCCGCCAGGTTTTTCAGTTTCGACATCTCTAATTTCACCCTCTTCGGCGTCATCCTGAGCCCCATCGACTAGGGGCACGACAGGGCTATTAGCTCCGTCTTCTTGTTCCGCCACATTTATTGGTGGTGTAGCGCTTCCTAAAAGACCGATGATGCGGCCTTCTTCTAACAGCCCAAACAAAGATAACCATTCATCATTCACTAGGGATCAGATGTCCCTGTCCTCGACTGGGGTGGCATGAATTGCAAAAATTGCCTTTGAGAAACTATCTCCTTTTGGACGTGGATGGACACCTATAAATTTTCCAGATGTTAGTTAGTCCAGAATATGACTTGAACTAAAGAATTTGAGAATAAAGTGATGACAACACTTACATCCTTCTAACCGTCGCCTCACGAAGCCAGGTGGACAACGAATGAAAAACCATTTGTGTTTAAAGATGCTAAGTTTGTTCCAAGCAAAAGTTAGAACACTACACCAGAAATGCCATTTTGCAACGGTTTTGAGCCGTTACAAAAGGGTTTACCAACGGCTTAGAGCCGTTGATAAATTGACAGTGGCAAAAAATTAGCAACGGCTTTCAGCCGTTGTGAAACTACAATTAGCAACGGCTCAAAGCCGTTGTAAAACATTATTTTACAACGGCTAAGAGCCGTTGCTAATTGTATTTTCGCAACGGCTGAAAGCCGTTGTAAAACCTTATTATACAACGGGTTTTAGCCTTTGTTAATTTGGTTTTGCAACGGCTCAAAACCGTTGCTAGTTTTAATATTTAAAAAAAATATTGCTTTTTCTACCCTCCTACAGTAATAGTCGTTTCATTATCATACTCAATACAAACATTTGCAAATTTAACATAATATGACAAAAGAAAGATCATTAAACCAAATATTTTTCATAGATTCAACACAAAGACCAAACATAACAAATCTTTTAATTACATTGTTCAACAACAATACATTACACTACATAGTTCAGCAGCAGCAACAACAATATTGCAGTATAAAGTACATAGTTTAGCAACGCCTTCCTCCAATCTGTTCCTACGTTTGATCATCATTGCCAACTCCAGCTCTATAAAACAAATAGAGGTATCTGTTAATATAAATAAACTGAGTATTTATAACTTTGATTTTCATTGAAAAACATGACCTATACCAATTTGTACATAATATATATAACTAGATAACTTATTATTGTCACATTATCATCTTGTTGTAAATCTGGCTCTTTGCAAAATTTAATCTGCTAACTATTAACAAATTGTATAAACTAGTACTGTTCAGAACCTTGTGATGTAATATTGTTATTTTAATGTGTTTGCAAATTTTCATTTTCAGTAAAAAGTAACCAATGACAAAGTTATGTTGTCTGCAACTTGGTTGCAAATGGTTCTTTGGGATAGATGATTTGCAAGTAAGGACAAAAGGCTAATACAGAACTATTTCTGTTGACCTCCAAACTGGGATTGCAAAATTTTGCAAACTCAGCATTTACAAATATAGCATGCAAACACAGTCTGCATAGGCTTGCAAAACTTAGCCTACAAACTCAGTATTGCAAGCTGGGATTGCAAACTAAGTTTTGCATCAGATTGCAAGATTGAGCCTCCTAACTCAGTTTTGCAAAACTAGGCATGCAAACTCAGTTTAGCAAATTGAGTCCATGAACTCGGTTGCAACTGAGTTCGCAGTAGACTTAGTTTACAATGCAAATTCAATTGCAAACTCCTTTGTCTCCCTCCGTTAGGGTATACAATCTGTCATTTACAAAATTACATGCAAATAATTATTTGCAAACTCCTTTGCATGTTGTTTCCTGGAGATTTGACCAGGCAACTAGTACTCGGAGAAGTACTCGGCATCCATAGTGCTCGGCATCCGTAGTGCTCGGCATCCAGAAGACTCGGCGTCAAGTAGTGTTCGGCGTTCGGCGTAATACTCGGCATCAGTAGTACTCGGCATACAAAACTACTCGGCGTCAACTGGCACTCGGCGTCAACCAATGCTCAGCGTCAGCTAGCGTTCGGCATCAATAGAACTCGGCGATAGGAATACTCGGCGACAGGAGTGTTCGGCGTAAAGCAAAACTCAGCAGCAGGAGTAATCGGCAACGGGCATACTCGGCATCCAGGAGACGTTCGGTGTACATTACTATTCAACATGACACTATCGTTCGGCCAGCATGCATCATTCGACCTAAAGCTTCAGATAGAGTTGCGATCGGCTTCAGCTGCAACCATCCTGCACTTCCCACACAATCAAACGAACCATCCAGCACAGAGAGGACTGTTCGGCATGGAATGGACCGTTCGGCACGGAAAGGACCGTTCGGCGTCAAAGCGTTCGGCATACCTGGTTCGGCATGCAGCGAACACTACACCTGGGCTAGAGCGTTCGGCTACCAAGCCCACTTGGGAAGTCCATCCCATCTTTGTCTATAAATAGAGGGGCAGGGTCACAGTGAAGGCGATCCTTTTTTGGGAGAGAACACCGGGGAGACTCTGCCATTTTTGAGACTCATCTTCTCTACTTAACAACTTCATTCAAGCATTTGATTCACGAATTGTATTTGTAATCAACAAGAAGGAAGATCTATAAAGTTTAATCTCAAAGTGGACGTAGGCAATTACGCTGAACCACTATAAATTTGATGTTCTTACTTTCTGCATTTAAATTAGCATTGTCTTCTCTGTTTAATTTATCTTCATCACTTATATCTCTACACAATCTTTCTCTACGAGGTTAGTGACCAATTTTGGTGCTAACACTTTGGTGCTTTCACTGAGAATTGAATTCTCAGACCTCAAGGATCTGCTTTGAAGTTACTGGGTTGAACAAATCCCCCAAAGAAGATCCAACTCACTGATAGGACATCCGTTGATTCTACTCAGATTTCATACCAATAACTCTACAATGGCAGGACCACGTACCAGGTCAGCTTCTCATAATGCGGATGCCCGCGAGACTGCTAGCGTGCAACAAGCAGGACCTAGCAATCAACCAGCGATTCCGAGTGCAGGAATTGCCGCTCAAGAACAGACTCCAGTTGTCACTAGAGTAGAGTTCAATGACTTGATGAGAGAACTTAGGGAAAGCAGGAGACAACTAGGAGAGCAGATGCAAGCTAACGCCAACCTGATGGCACAACTCACTCAACAGAAGCAACAGAATGCTGGGGGCAATCCCGCTCCTTACTCTTCATCTGACAGCTCAACTTCCTCTGATGAACCTCCTAGGCGCAGACGACGTAAGACTGAAGCTGCACGAGCAGAAGCTGATGTTCAAACAGCTGGAGACCGTAACCAAGCAAGAGCTGGAAACTTCAGGGCCAGAGTGCAAACGGAGGATGGAGGCCCAAGCCATCAAAACGCTAATGATGTCGAACCCCAAGACGCGCGACTGGCAGATCACCAGGAGAGGAGGCATCAGCATGGACAGGCACGTAGAACAGACCTTAACCTCCCTCCTTCCATACAGACACCAGATCTGACAGCCATGATCAGGCAATTTATGAAAGAAAATCAGGGCTTATCGAATGATGACTGGGGAGTGTCAAGAAGTCATACTCCATTCACGGATGTTGTGTTGCAGGCGGCGTACCCCAGGAAGTTTAGTATGCCTACTATCCCTGCGTATGAAGGGAAGACTGACCCCAGACAGCATGTCATGAGGTACGAATGGATGATGGATTCAGCTAGAGCAAATGATGCCACCAAGTGTAGATGCTTTCCGATTACTCTCTCTGGGATCGCTACTATGTGGTTCACCCGACTTCCTCCGCGGTCCGTATCAAATTTCGAAGAGTTGGCAAGGAAGTTTATTGAGCAGTTCAGAATACACACTACACGCCCAAAAGACGTAATCTCTCTGTCAAGTGTAATCCAAAATCCCGGGGAGTCATTGAAGGCATATTTACAGAGATTCCACGTTGCGGCAACTGAAGTCAGTAACCCCAATGACCATGCAATTCTGATGGCTGTAATTAGAGGTGTGGATCCAGATTCTGAGTTCGGAGACTGGTTGGCAGGAAAACCTCCGACTACGCTAGAGCGTTTCTACTCAAAGGCACACCAATTCATAAGAAGAGAGGAAGCTAGGTGGGTACGACGAGATAAGGCACCAGGACCTGTCCAAGAATCTATGAAGAGCAACATTGCTGTGAAGCAGTCCGAAGACAGCTCGGGAAAGGTCCAAGTCAATGTCCAGAATAAGCCTGGGCAGTCTAAGGAGTCCGGAGGAAGAAATCAAGGGAAGAAGAGAGAAGCGGGGAAGTGGAAGTCGAGAATTCCAAGCTACAGCGAGTATACTCCGCTGAACGCACCGCTTGAGAACATTTACCTATCCACCTGCAATACTTTTCAATACAGAAAGCCACGTCCAAAAGAATCAACCGAGGAACAGAAGCGGAACGGGAAATATTGTCGCTTCCATGAGACTTATGGGCACAATACGGAAGAGTGCAGACACCTGCACGACGCTATCGAGAAGTTGATCAGGCAAAAGAAGTTGCAAGAATTTGTGAAGGATCCACAGGAAGGAGGACAGGGAACGTCCAACCCAAGTCGTGCACCAGCTCCGCGTCATCCCGAGGAGCCTGCCCGAACTGTAGGTAGACTAGTCATAAATACAATTATCGGCGGACCTCACCCCGCGGATAAGAATTGGAAAGAGATGGAGCGATATGCAAGTTCCCTGAAGCATGCCAATTTTGAGTGTTGTTCGAACGTGGAGGATGGGACCCCTGCTAAGCAGCAGCGCGTAATGACAGACGATATTGTGTTCAGAAACAGAGACGCTGATCAGGTAGAGGCTCCGACCATCGACCCGATGGTCATATCTGCAACGATCAGACCAGCATATGTAAAAAGAATTCTGATTGATTGCGGGAGTTCTGTCAACATAATCTTCAAGAAGGCTTACGACCAAATGAAAATGGAAACAAAAGACCTGAAACCATCCAAAGCTCGTATTCACGGCTTTAACGGCGCTGCGACCGATGCAGTGGGATATGTCGAGTTGCCAGTTGAACTGGGACAAGGCGAGCGTCGGAGAGTGCGAGTTCTACCCTTTGTAGTTTTGGATGTGGATTCTCCATATAATGTTTTCTTGGGCCGGCCGGCCCTGGCTGAGTTTAGGGCAGCATTAGCCCCATGGTGTTTAACTTTGAAGTTCCCAACTGACAAAGGAGTAGGTATCGTCCATGGCGATCAAGCAGCTGGTCGTTCCTGTTATGTGGCTGAGCTCCGAGAGGCCCATCGGAGGGAGAAGGGAAAGGTTGCGGACAATCTCGTTCGCATCCTTAATACGGATAATTGACAAGTAGTGTCCGAGCCCAGGCTCGGGCATAGTTCTCGGATCTTCGGAGATATAGATCCGAGAGACGACGATGAGAAACCCAGGGAAGAGAAGGCGGCGCCGGCTGAATTAACAGTTGACATTTCAGTTAGCCGTGACGACACCTTGCGAATACTGAAGATCGGATCACAGCTTGGCCCCACGATGACTGAAGACCTTAGCGACTTCCTCCGGGCGAATCTTGATGTTTTCGCCTGGACGCATTCCGATATGTGTGGGATTTCCCCCGCCATCACGAGTCATATGTTGAACATTGACCCGAAATACGTTCCAGTCAAACAAAAAAGGAGAGGAATGGATCCGGAGAGGTCCGCCGCTCTCGGAGAGGAGGTGGACAAACTCAAAGCAAATTTGTTCTTCCGCGACGCCCTCTACCCTGAATGGGTATCCAACCCCCTACTGGTGAAAAAGGCGAATGGGAAATGGAGGACTTGCGTAGATTATTCTGACTTGAACAAAGCATGCCCTAAGGACAGTTTCCCGTTGCCTAGGATCGATCAGTTGGTCGACTCTACTGCAGGACACGAGCTGTTGTCATTTATGGATGCGTACTCAGGGTACAACCAAATCCCGATGCATATTCCGGACCAAGAACACACCAGCTTCGTGAGAAATGTCGGACTGTACTGCTATGAAGTGATGCCCTTTGGATTGAAGAATGCAAGGGCAACTTACCAACGTTTAGTGAATCGAATGTTCAAGGACCAGCTGGGTAAAACGATGGAAGTCTATGTGGATGACATGCTCGTGAAGTCACGACGGTCAAACGACCACATTCGAGACTTGGCTGAAATGTTCGGCATACTCAGGTTTTACGGGATGAAGATCAACCCTCTGAAGTGTTCCTTCGGCGTGGCATCAGGGAAGTTTTTGGGATTCATCGTCAATGCTAGGGGAATTGAAGCCAACCCAGAGAAGATCCAAGCTATTCGAGATGTGCAAGCGCCCAGGACTATAAAGCAAGTGCAGAGTTTGAATGGAAAATTAGCTGCGCTAAGTCGATTTATATCCAGGGCAACTGACAAGTGCATCCCATTCTTTGATATAATAAAGAAGGGGAAGAGAAATTTTGAATGGACGTCTAGTTGTGAGGAAGCATTCCAGAATCTGGTGAGGCATCTGGAGAGTCCACCAATGCTGTCAAAACTAGTTGACCACGAAATGTTATATGTATACTTGGCTGTATCCCCACATGCGATAAGTGCGGCTTTGGTTCGTGAGGAGGATCGAGTCCAGAAGCCGGTGTATTATGTTAGCAAGCGTTTAACGGGGGCAGAGAGGAATTACCCTAAGATCGAGAATTGGCTTATTGCTTGGTGATTGCATCACGTAAGCTGCGCCCATACTTTCAAGCACATTCAATCGGTGTTTATACCGATCAACCCCTGAGGCAAGTACTCCAACGGCCGGAAACTTCTGGAAGGTTGCTAAAATGGAACATCGAGTTGAGCAAATTCGATATCGCCTACTTACCACGGAGAGCCATCCGAGGGCAAGCGTTAGCAGATTTCATCGCTGAGTTTACCATACCCATCAAACCGGATGATCATGACATCATTCCCCCCGTTCGATGGAAATTATACACTGACGGTGCATCAAACGACCGTTGCTCCGGCACGGGCATAGTTCTTATAACTCCAGGAAATCGATCAATCTGTTATGCCCTGAAGCTTGATTTCCCGGCTACAAATAACGAAGCAGAATATGAAGCATTGATCGCTGGCTTGAAGCTCATCAGGGAACTCGGGATCAAATCAGTCGAAATCTTTTGTGACTCACAGTTGGTGGTTTACCAAGTACGGGGAGACTACCAAGCAAAGGGATGAAAGCTCGCTCCGTACCTTGTTCGGGTCCAAGAACTACTATCAAATCTTGAGCGTTATGACATTTCGCATGTCCCGCGCAAACTGAACAAAGAAGCCGACTTATTGGCTAAGTTTGCGAGTACCGGCGATGCACAGCAAATGGGATTGTATCCCGTTGAAGTCTTGCATGCCCCGAGCATAGACGAGATGAAAGTCGATTGCGTGTTGGAAACAAAAATCGAGAAGGAATCATGGATAACCCTATTCAAACTGTACCTGACGATCGGAGCTTTACCAGAAAAAAGGAGCGAAAGACGGCAGGTCCTTCGAAAGGCCGCGCGATACGTAATGCATGATGGGTCAATGTATCGAAAAGGATTCTCAGTCCCATTATTACGATGCATCGCTCATAATGAGACAAAGAGGGTCTTAAGAGAGGTTCACGAAGGGGAATGTGGCGACCATACTGGGGGGCAAACGCTAGCAAAGAAGATCCTCCGCTATGGATATTACTGGCCCAACGTAAACCGGGACGCCGCGGACTACGCAAGAAAATGCGACAAGTGTCAAAGATATGCGAAAATCCCGAGGGCTCCATCAACGGAACTCACACAAATGATTAGTCCCTGGCCATTTGCGATTTGGGGAATCGACATAATCGGCTCTTTGCCTATATCCAAAGGTGGCGCGAAATATGCGATAGTTGCAGTCGACTATTTCACAAAATGGGCTAAGGCAGAACCTTTGGCCACAATCACCTCTAAGAAGGTCATTAACTTCGTTGTACGAAACATTATATGTCGCTTTGGCCTTCCACGCACCATCATTACGGACAACGGGACGCAATTTGAAAGCAGAGAGTTCAAAGAATTCTGTTTAAAGTATGGCATCGAGAAGAAGTTCACCGCCGTGGCACACCCGAAAGCTAACGGGAAAGTCGAGGCCGTCAACAAAATAATCAAGTCCATACTGAAGAAGCGTCTGGAGAAGGTTGGAGGCAAGTGGGTAGATGAACTCCCTACATCATTATGGGCATATAGAACCACCCACAAGTCCGCGACCACCACACTCCATTCGCCTTGGCATACGGCTCTGAAGCCGTTATACCCGTGGAACTTGAAGTTCCATCGCACCGAGTGACATACTATGATCCCAAAATGAACTAGAACCTCTTGCTGGAATCACTGGACTGCATCGATGAGAAGCGTGAAGAAGCCGAATTAAGGGCGGCAGCGCATAGACACCGAGTCAAGCGCTACTACGACGGCAGGGTCCGCCCAAGAATCTTTGAGGTGGGTGATCTCGTTCTGAAACGAGTTTTCCCGGTACCATCACATATGAATCCCAGCTGGGAGGGTCCGTATGCCATTGAACGGAAGCTTGGAGAGGGAACATTCAAGCTAGCGACCGTCGATGGCACGACACTCCCCCGAGCATGGAACAGTGAACATTTGCGGCACTATTACATTTAGCATGTTTTCTTTCTTGTCTTAGGCACTGTTATTTCCTGCATGTTTCCATTCAGTCATAACTTAGTTTCTTTTTTAAAGTTGTAATCGAGCAGTTTAGTTGATTTTCATCAATAAAGGCTTGAAGCCGTATTTTCCATGAATCACTAACGTTTCTATATCTCATAATTGAATGACGAACTACATTATCTTGTACGACGTACAGACTCGTATAAACAATTTCAAATCTCCGAATCCCCAGAGCGCGGATCAGAGTACTCTAAGTCCCCGGAGCGCGGACTAGAGTATAAACGATTTCAAATCTCCGAATCCCCAGAACGCGGAGCGGAGTACTCTAAGTCCCCGGAGCGCGGACTAGAGTATAAACGATTTCAAATCTCCAAAACCCCAGAGCGCGGATCGGAGTACTCTAAGTCCCCGGAGCGCGGACTAGAGTATAAACGATTTCAAATCTCCGAATCCCCAGAACACGGAGCGGAGTACTCTAAGTCCCCGGAGCGCGGACTAGAGTATAAACGATTTCAAATCTCCGAATCCCCAGAGCGCGGATTGGAGTACTCTAAGTCCTCGGAGCGCGGACTAGAGTATAAACGATTTCAAATCTCCGAATCCCCAGAGCGCGGATCGGAGTACTCTAAGTCCCCGGAGCGCGGACTAGAGTATAAACGATTTCAAATCTCCGAATCCCCAGAGCGTGGATCGGAGTACTCTAAGTCCGCGTAGCACGGACTAGAGTATAAACGATTTCAAATCTCCGAATCCCCAGAGCGAGGATCGGAGTACTCTAAGTCCCCGGAGCGCGGACTAGAGTATAAACGATTTCAAATCTCCGAATCCCCAGAGCGCGGATCAGAGTACTCTAAGTCCTCGGAGCGCGGACTAGAGTATAAACGATTTCAAATCTCCGGATCCCCAGAACGCAGAGCGGAGTACTCTAAGTCCCCGGAGCGCGGACTAGAGTATAAATGATTTCAAATCTCCGAATCCCCTGAACGCGGATCAACTTACTCTAAATCCCCAAAGCGCAGATTTAGGGAAAAGTCCAAGTACACGAGAGATGTAGAACAAGAAATATGCCACGTTTGGAGATGTTCGAACATCACGAAAATGGACCGGGAGATGATGCGACTCATAAGAACATGAGCTGCGACTACAGTTAATCAGCAGACAAAAGAAAAAGCAAGAGAGTCATTCAAACAAAAAGAAACTAAACTTCATTCAAATAGTTCAAAATGGGGTTACACAGTTACTCCTATAAAACTCAGAGTTGAGAACTTATTTATACAAGCTACAAGACTTAAGCAAGATGCTCGTCGAACGAGTGTATCGATTACTTCTTCATTTTCTTCTTCTTATCTTCCTTTGTTTTTTCCGATGACTCCTCTCCCTCACGCTTTTTCTTGGATTTCTTGCTTGCCAAAGAAGCGGAGTCGGGAGTAGGGGACGGAACATCTAGTGGTTTGGACCTGCCCGGGAGAATGATTTTCAAAGGTCTATTCCGCGAGTCGGTAAGTTCCAGGATTCCAGGTTCAACTTTGACCTCGGCTTTTTTCTTCTCCTCTGCGGCAAGGCGGTCCTTCATGCTCATCTGTGAAGTATGCTCAGAGGCGCCGGTGATTTCAATTTCATCACTACCTTCGGCAGGAGATGAAGTGTCAAGCTTATCATCATCTAGCGCCCCAATCACTTGAGCATCGGGACCAGGAATTACTCCCACATGGACAGCGTCGCTAGTTTTTTCTGCCTCCTCCTTGGCATCATCGCTCCTTGGAGTCGGCTCGGCGTCAGAACAGCCTACATGAAAACATAAAGAATGAGCGTTAGAACGAATAACCACTGCTGAAAAATGACGGGATCATTCAACTTCTAGAAAAGAAGAGTTTCCTACCGGGTTCTGGTTGGCTATCGGTTGCGCGTGGGGTTTCACCCTCCTGAATAGGAGATAGCACATGAACACCAAGCCCGGGATCTTCAGGGTCGTAGCCGGCGTGCTGCTCGAACGGGTCAAGTGTCGGCCGACCGGCCGGTTGAGCAGCAGGAGGAGCAGCAGTGTGAGGAGCCATAGTCTCAGCCCCAGACGGGCCAGCTTCATCATTTTTCTCTTTTGGAAGGGGAGAGCCTTTGCTATAAAGCGTCAATGCTGCGGATAAATCCGCTGGCTCATTCCCCTTAAGAAACTCCTTCACCAAAGCATCCTCATCGACCTCTTCAGAGCTCGACTCAATTTTCCTGATCTTTATCAAAGTTTCCCAGGCCTCAGCTAGGGATTCGAGGTAGCCGTCGCCCAAGAACATTAAGTCGCGATGCATAAGGATGCGGGCTCCATATTCAGCAATCAACGGGTCAAACATGCATTTGACCTCTTCCCTACCGGCTTCTGCGGCCGCCTCGAGGCGAGAATCAATCTCCTCCGCAGCCTCTCTTTTGCCCTCCGCACGGGCCTCATCCTTCATTTTCTCAACCCCGGCAAGTTCGTCATCGAGCTTCGTTTTCAGGAGACGAGTAGCAACGATTTCATCACAGTATCGCTGTGATTCTTCTTGAGCAGCTACCTTGTCCTCCTTCTCCTTGGAAAGTAATTCTTTTAGCTCTCTGACTTGCACAACGAGCGCGTCCCTCTCTTTTTGGACAGAGTCTTTTTCTAGGGCGAGGGCACCGCTGCGCTGGACTGCCTCATCAAGCTCCTTCTTGTGAGCCATCTCTAAGCGAGTAACTGCCTCAGGAGTATCTTTTGCGCTTTGTTCAGCAGCTTCCAACTTCGACTTGTACGAAGCGAGCTCTACGTCTTGGTGCTCGATGATGTTTTTGTCGCAGCTAGCCTCCAGTTTTAGGCGATCAATCTCATGTTGACGCTCAACGGACACCTCCGAGATCTTCTCCACCAAGTGCACAAACGCATCATGTTGAACATAGACGTCATTATTGCAGGCAATGGCACTCTGCTTCACGTGCCCAGGAATATGGTGAATAGCCGGGAGAACTTCAAACCGTCAAAGCAAATTTTCGGAAACTTGGCCTTAAGATCGACCATCTTTTCCGCAACAGTTGGGTCAACCGCGGGAGTAGGGGGAGGAGGCTTTGGAAGTTCTGCCCTTTTTCGTTGTTCCCGAACTTGCCTCGTACTCGATGAACCGGAGTGTTGTTCTCAAGGAGCATCAGATTGGTAACCCTTCTGTGAAGATTTCTCTTTATCCGGCACAGTTGGGGGAAGAGGATCACGGGACTACGAAGATTGAGAATATGCCTTCTTGTGGTGAGACGACTCACGGGGACGATTGTCCCTATCTTCATAATCGTCTCGGTCCCTGCGTTTGCCTGAACTAGAGTCCCGTCCAGAGTGATGAAATATGGAAGAGCCATGAAGGCGATCGAGTCCGTGAGAACGCCCCATATCACCTGCAAAGAATGGAGATAACAACGAGTTAGGAAAAATCCGGGAAATAAAAAAAAATGAAGTGTATGATGGAATGCGTATGTGCGTGCGTGTCCTAGTGTTCCCCCCGACGGACCCGTTCGTTTATCTTTACTAATCAGAGTGTTGTCTCCTTGGACCGGGAGTTGAACTCCCGCATTGCCTCTAGCGGGTGAAGAAAATTTGAGGGCTTCAGTATCATCAAACCCATAATTAAGTATATCATCGGGAATAGATAGGTTCGATAGACCCCTCAGGGAACTTTCCAGGTGCTGTGAGGAAGCCTCTTTCTCAGACGGGATAGGCATGACTTTTGAAGTGCCACCAACTTTCTCCTTCTGAACTTTATATTTTAACTTCTTCTTTCTCTTCGAAGGGGAGGATGACGTTTCAATGTCTTGAACTTCGATCGTCGGATTCCAAGCGGGACCAACATTCTCGTCTTGTGTCTCAGGAGCTTCATCTTCTTTGCGCCCACCTTCCTCATGCATATCGGAAGTGCAACGCGACGACGATCCGGCCTGTTTTTTCCCTTTACCGGACGAAGGTTTGGGAATGATGACACCTTCTGGAAGGCTGATCCGACGACCAGGGGCCAGCAAGCCAAACCCCGACAGTGATTCATTTGAAATGATAGTCCGGATGTCTCATTCCTCGGCAGGAAGAGCTCTAATGGCTTCAACAGCCTCAGAATATCCTCGGCCTTCAGGACGCGGGTTGATACCTGAAAAGATGAAACAAAGAGTTAGGAAAAGCATGACTTTGGTTAAATGCGAATAGTGACTCGGCAGAGAGACTTACTGCCTTCAACCCATCTCCTCGCAAAACCAGGAGGGCAGCGCACATAAAACCATTCCTGTTTGTACAGGGCGAATTTACTGCATGCCCTTGTCAAGATTTGGCATTTGTGGTACGGCTCGAGGAACATAAAGGAAGGACTGTCTTTTCGTCTCTTGATCATATAAATGTATCTGATATCGCCAGCGGTTGGAGGTCTAGAGAAGACGGCCATGAAAAGTAAGTAGGTCCCGTATAGAAACGCATGGTCGTTCGGGTGCAGCTGCGACGGAGCTATGTCAATATACTGCAATACATCCCGGAGAAATAAATTGAACGGAGGCACGCTGCCCATCCAACACATGAACTTGTTACAGGCGGTATACCCGACTGGGGGCAGATGAGGACGATCGTGTCGCGAAGGGACCAACACGTCGGCGAAAGGGATCCCATGAATGGAGCATATCCGTCGGAGAGCGGCTTCGTTGATCTTCGAAGCTTGTGAATCGATCGGATTGTCTAGAAGAATTGCTGCTTCCAAGGCATCAGGTGCTAAGTTGTGAGCAGGAGAAGTCGACGGATTAGAAGTATCAGCAGCTTCTGGCCTTGATGACGGCCCAGGCCTGTCGGATATAGTGGTGGAGCTAAACTTTCTTGACATCCTCAATAAATAACGAACCTGGCAAAGTGCTTGAGAAAGCTATACTCAAAAAACGTTGAACGTTAGAGTTAGCAACACGAGTTTTTCCCCCACGTGGTGTGTGAACTAGTGCAAGCAATTGTGTACAAGCAATAAAAATCTAAAGATTTCAAAGATATAAAAATGTGCTTCGAATCGTCGCCTTCGAAGACCGTCATCGCTGACCGTCTCAAAAAGCCCGTTAAGTCTACTAAAAGCTAGGGAGTTAATGATCCGGGTCAGTTCCACATGTTGGTGTGCTTAGGTCTTTGTCCTTGTATTGATTAGGCAAGGCAATTGTTCGTTCGGCATTTTACAGTGTTCGGCCTAATATGTTTGTTCGGCAGGTCAGTTATTCAAAACGAATACTGTTCGACATTTAAATAGTATTCGGCAATTGTATCGTTCGGTCTAAGTCCTATTCGGCATGTGCGTCTGTTCGGCAATTGTACTGTTCGGGCTAAGTTCTATTCGGCACGTGTGTCTGTTCGACATGTCAGTTGTCCGGCACAAATATTGTTCGGCATTTGAGTGTTGTTTGGCCTTAGTTCGTTCGGCTAAGTCATAGTGGCATTTTAATAAGCGCTAGGACTGGGTTCGTTCGGCCAAGGTAGTGCTCGGCAACTTCCCATTCCACCGTCCGACGCATGACGACATACGCCGGAGCAGCGCTAAGCCGACCAACACCTTTACCTCCTCCAACACCTTCTTTCTTTTTTCTTCCCTTTAACTTTGGTTTGACACGAGGAAGCTAAGCCCATAGGTGAACCTGATCATTCCTCCTTGCATCATCGTTCGGCAGTGAAGACGCGGTAAAGATGACCTACTCAAAGGCCTTCTACGTGACACACTCGGCCATCTCGTTTGAAATCTACTTGAATCGTACGAGAAAAGATACCTAGTTTGTAGATTGGAGATTGGGATGGAGTAGTTAAGTTTTAAATCCGGACGACTGAATAGAATTGAAAGTCTTCGAGGAATGGCAGAAGCAAAAAAGTAAAGGGGAGAAGAAGGAAAAGACCTGGTTTTATAGAGAAGGGAGGTGGAAGTCGAAGGGGCTATACCCGATAGAACCGGTCAATACCACAGTGTTCGGCATCAGAGTAAAGTGTCGTTCGGCACATGAGGATTGTTCGGCTTCGAACGTATCGTTCGGCGTCCAGGCCACGCTCGTCACACACCTCCGTCACAGGCATTCAAGAGAAGGCATCACCAAGGAAAGTTGAACTAGATTCAAAGCGCATCACGTTCGGCCACGCGATACACTTTGGGGGGCAAGTGTTTCCTGGAGATTTGACCAGGCAACTAGTACTCGGAGAAGTACTCGGCATCTATAGTGCTCGGCATCCGTAGTGCTCGGCATCCAGAGGACTCGGCGTCAAGTAGTGTTTGGCGTTCGGCGTAATACTCGGCATCAGTAGTACTCGGCATACAAAACTACTCGGCGTCAACTGGCACTCGGCGTCAACCAATGCTCAGCGTCAGCTAGCGTTCGACATCAATAGAACTCGGCGATAGGAATACTCGGCGACAGGAGTGTTCGGCGTAAAGCAGAACTCAGCAGCAGGAGTACTCGGCAACAGGCATACTCGGCATCCAGGAGACGTTCGGTGTACATTACTATTCAACATGACACTATCGTTCGGCCAGCATGCATCATTCGACCAAAAGCTTCAGATAGAGTTGCGATCGGCTTCAGCTGCAACCATCATGCACTTCCCACACAATCGAACGAACCATCCAGCACAGAGAGGACTGTTTGGCCTGGAAGGGACCGTTCGGCACGGAAAGGACTGTTCGGCGTCAAAGCGTTCGGCATACCTGGTTCGGCATGCAGCGAACACTACATCTGGGCTAGAACGTTCGGCTACCAAGCCCACTTGGGAAGTCCAACCCATCTTTGTCTATAAATAGAGGGGCAGGGTCACAGTGAAGGGGATCCTTTTTTGGGAGAGAACACCGCGGAGACTCTGCCATTTTTGAGACTCATCTTCTCTACTTAACAACTTCATTCAAGCATTTGATTCACGAATTGTATTTGTAATCAACAAGAAGGAAGATCAATAAAGTTTAATCTCAAAGTGGACGTAGGCAATTACGCTGAACCACTATAAATTTGGTGTTCTTACTTTCTGCATTTAAATTAGCATTGTCTTCTCTGTTTAATTTATCTTCATCACTTATATCTCTACACAATCTTTCTCTACGAGGTTAGTGACCAATTTTGGTGCTAACACATGTTTTGCAGTTATTCAGACTAAAAACCAAATATCCAACTTTATGCAAGCAATACATACAAAATGGTATGGAACAGTTTTATGAAAAAAGTAGTCTAACATTACAATGATGTACCTTATATGACATAAATAGAGTAAAGCCGGTATCTTTCGCACCAAAAAGATGGAACCACTTTATTTTATTCCTTGCATATATTATACTTGAAGATGAAGCAATTAGTGATATATGTGTGTTTATAATAGTATTACTTAAGACATCGGTATAATAAAAATGAAATTATATAACTGACTCAGCTGAAACTTGTTTACTAGCCAACTGTCAACTTAGATATTATATAACATAAAATGATATTTTGACATCTTAATTTTTTCAAATATCAAAAGTCAAATTACTTAAGTTATATGTGCGAGTGCCTGCATGGATAATGCACATAACACCTAAGAGTATTTTTCATTTTTGCTCACAATACCTAATCACTAGATCCAATATAATCTTCTTTTAATCCTATGTATTCTGTGTCAACATAATTCCAATGACAAATAATCCCCATGTATTCCAATTTGACAGTGTCACAGTCTTGATATATCAAGCAATCATATCTATAGTATTCATGCTATAAGAAAAAAGTTGTTTCGAGCATGTCAAAATACTCAAACTAAAGCACAAAAATGTTATGGGAAAGATATCATTGCTTTTTTCTAAGTATCGCTCTAGGATTCCCATGCAACATTAAAAAGAAATAAAGAGAAAATTGGTGCATGAACTACCAATTAAGTATAATAGAAAGGTGGAACGAATGAGAAACTATCACAGTCAAAATTGATTTTCTTGTTTTATTTTGTTCTAAATTCCTTTGCATCTGCATTATACTATGAAATCTTGCAGTTTTTATCAAGTTTAGTTAGAATACAAATAAGTCATATTTTCAGGGGTTCCTTTTTTTGGACAAGTATTTTTATCCGTTCATAAGAGCACCGACACAAAGATAATGTTCATTCAGTGACATCAGAAAGGTAAATTTGTGTCAAATTCATCCAGTTTAATGCCAAATGGTATTGACTGCCAATAGTTACATGTTAAAAAGTGGAATGATTTGTATTTTAAATTGGTTTTGTTCTTTTACGGCATTCATATATCTGCATTTAAGGACAATGGTGCTTGTCAGTAAATCATTTAATGATTTAATGAATAAATCATTATTAATTTTTCATCTAAAACAATAGATTGTTTAACTTACGAAGTAGGAAGAAGTCGAATCTAATATGGTACCATCCTTTTTCATGTGAGTTTTCTCCCATACTTGACAACATGTGATTTCTTTTTCTGGATTTGCACCGGCCTGCAACCAAAAAGGAAATAGCCATCAGTGAAACCTTCAGCTTACATTCTCAGTTCAAACTTGAGCAGAGAATTGCAGAAAATAATTTATCATCTTATTCTCAGACCAAATAAATTCCAGTTACTAGTACAAGCTCAACATTTAATTAAAGAATTAAAAAAAGGAATATATCTTTAATAATTTTAAAAAGGACAGTGAAATATATCCAAGAAATCATTTAATATGTAAAATAGCACATGGAAACTATTTTTTGTTGTGAATAAAATTAAATCTTATGTTATACATGTAACATTAGTTGTTTCGTGCTGTGAGGATGTACATATGCAAATAGGAATATATTGTAGTTAGTGGCAGACATATGTAGGTCAAGTTTATTTCAGTTTTTCTTTAAATACTAACTTAATTGTAGATTATTTGTAGTTATCAAAAATTAATGATGATACGATGGACCCAGAAAGGAAAGTGTTTACAAAATTGATCTGGTCAAAGAAAATTTTGTATTTGGAATTCAACATACACTAAAAGATCAATTTAATGCCTAGATCTCAGAAACAGAGGAGGTACACTCTAAAAGGAAACTTGATTTCCTTTTGTGGGAAAATATAATATGGTATAATTATAAGCTAGGCATTCATTGTTTGGATTCAGTTCTAATGACAAACATAGAAAATGTCTTAGAGATAATGCTTCAACTTTCAAGTAGAAAAAAATATCCAGTTGAAGAGGATGTTGGAAGTAATGCATTATTCAGTATTGCTTAGAGACGTATAAAAATATTCTCCATATAAAGATGTGTTTTTCACCCAAATCAATTTCACAATTGACATGAACTAGATAGTGTAGGTAAATATTATCAACAATTGGTGGTTTAAAAAGGTAAATTACCGAAATGCATTAACTTTGATTTTGCGTATGATGTTGGTTATGAATACAATTATACAGACTATTTATAGAAAGAACATCAAATCATAAAAAAACCTGTACATCATGGCACTAAAGGTAAGTAAATCACGAAGTAGAGCAATTATGCAACAAATACAAAATAAAAATGAAAATAAATGCACACTTCATATATGGTAATAAACGTGCATAGTTTTGTAAAGTTAGTTGTATCAAAGCATAAAAAGCAATAACTTAGTTTGCAACACAAATTCATCCTCAATCATTGATTCTTCCATATGCATATACTGCCCTCATCCCCTGATGATATTCCCAACTTAACCCGGTTTCTTACCTGTAACAAAAAAAATATAATCAAAAGGATTGAAATGAGTGTCAACATTAATAGTATCTTGGTTCTTCATAAAATCAGAATAACTTTTTATTATAGAAATTTCATTACCACCGAATATTATAATAAAACTGAAATAGAAATTATACCCAGCCAACTGATGTTGCACCATGACATTTGGATAACTTACTTCTATTTGGAGCAAGAATTGATGTAGAAGGAAGCATATCAAATCTCAAAGCCTGAAAATGCATTTTGATTTAGGTATGTCGAAAATATGGTCATTAAAAAAGGTAAAAAAAGCGAATATGTACTCTATGTTGTGACAGACTCACGTCGTAAATATTTATATCCACCATTATTATATTTGTGTATAATACAAGTATAAGATTTTGGTTTATCGTTTCATTTCATGTAGTTAAGTTTTTCAAACATTCATTTGCAAAAATTTTTGAAAGTTATCAAGTTATATTGAAAGCCTAGTAGTATAACAAGGCTAGACACAAAGACCAAACATAGACATAGCAGTATTGTTCAAGCTCAATAAAAAGTTCAACATTGACCAGCTATGAACAAATCAAAAAAGCAAATAATGTTAAAATAAAGAAATACTGTTCAAGCTGTTGACAGCTTAGCACGAACCTGGTTTTCTAATTGAATATATCAACAATATTACCAGATCAAAGTTCATCAGTATCGCCACATGAATCTGACTTGAGCAACCAAAGTGAATTTCCTGCCATCATGGAAAAGAAGATTAAAAGTATTAGCAGACATTTAAAAAAAACGATCACATAACAATGACTTAAGTGCAAATAACTTGTTGGAAGCTCGAAATTCTGGGTATTAGTTGTAGTTACTGGTTAGTAGATTGATATAGTTTAGTATATAGATAGACAGAAGTAATGAAATATAAAAAGATTACGTCATTCCAAAATACATGGCTGAATCGTATAATATGTTTCCTTTAATAATAATAGAGGTGTACAAAATACACAAAAATGGCATGACTCGCACCTTTACGAAATCATTATTCTTTGCCAAAGTGCTATCAGAGATAGGTCCGTCGATGGATGCTCAAAAATCTGTAACCCACCCCGTATTTGTATCAAAAAATGGCAAAATGTCAGGTTCAAGTCAAGTGCACATGGTCAGGCTACCACGAAGAGGCAAACATGAACAAGCAGCAAAATAAGAGATGGACTAAGGCATGTGTACTGATGCAACATATACATGATTTTAGATCTGACATGGACAGTGAATACACAAATATACTTCGAGCGAAAGTGCATAAAGAAACAACAAAGTTAGGATAAGGTGTGAACAGGTGCTAAAGTGCATCAAGTTAAATGCACATGTTCAAGTTATTCAAGGATCATAGACAAACATAGACAAGTGCATGAACACCTATCAACAACCAAGGCTAGCATAAGGGCAAACTCACAGCAACCAGTACATAGTGGCCATAGAACCAGTTTAAGGCACAAGGGACATGCATACAACATCAGGCCAGAGTGAATGATGATAAAGATGCAATCATGTTTGAAGTATATTTGTGTGATATGCACGGCATTGATGCAAGTTCAACATGAACCAAGACAAATGGATACAGGGTCGAATATGCATTAGATATAAATGCAACAAACACAGGAGTCAATTTTTATGTAATATACAAATTATCATATTCATCCAATCATCAAGGTGCATAAAGATAGGTCCAGGCACGTATAACTAAAGCACATACATCACAGGACATGCATACTTGAAAGAAGTTAAAGGAAAAAATGCGCACAAGCAGGGTTACACATGAATACAACTACACAGTGGACAAACATGAGGGAATTCAACAACAAGGCAATCAGATGTGCACATAACAATAACAAGGTGCAAAGCAACTCACAAAAATGAACCAGTCAAAATAAGGCCAAAGTCAGGAAAATAAACCTAGGAAAATATATTCGAAATAAAGTCAGTCATCGTCCAATATATATTTGAAATATATTCGAGTATATATCTATCTTAGAGAAAAGATCAGTTCGAAAATACCACAATCATTCGAACAAAAATCAACAGCCAACGTTTAAAAACCAAAGCCAAGTCAAAACGAAAATATTATAACAGAAATCAACTAAAGAATGATGAATACCCTCTAATTCTATAACAGAAAGATCCAAGAAAATACTATCACCTACCAATCTCCTAAAAGATAAATCTTTATCCATCAAAGCCACTTCCTTAACAACACAATTATTGACAAAATAGTATCAAAAGAAAACTAACCTTATTATTCAATTTTGAACATCCGAGACCTAATATGGTTCCAACGTTTGATCTCAGATCGATGATAATTTGCAGTCTACTTTCAAATCTCAAACATATTCAATTGCAAAATTAGGCGATCTGGAAGATGAAATTAGAGGGGGGCGATTAGGGCAAACGCGGAGGGAAAATGAAATGGGCGTACTGTTTTGGGAACGGAAGGAGGGGGGTTACGTACGCAAGTGGTCCAACGAATAAAAAAAGAAAACTTCACAACGACTTTGAGCCGTTGCAAAAGTAAAACGACCATTAGCCGTTCTTAACCGTTCTACAACGGCTCCAAACCGTTGCGATTCTTCCGCATAGGGGAGTTACAAAACTGCCAATATGGTGTAGTGGAACTTGATAATCAGGTGAAGGCTAGAGAAACGTGTAGGATATGCTTCCTGTCCGTCGTTTGAAATTGTAAATAATCCTGATGTCCTCAGGAGATGGCGGATGGAACAGAACATTCATAAATAGTAGGAAAGTGCCATAAAGGAAAGCATATCTATTAGGATGTAGCTGTGCAGTAGCTATTTCTAAATAATTTAGCATTTCTCGAATGAAAGAATTGAAAGGCAGCACACATCCGGCCTAGCACATGAATTTATTGCACGCCGTATATCCTTCCGGGGGTAAATGAGCCCTATCATTCATTGAAGGAACCAGAACATCTTCAAAAGGAATCCCATGTTTAGAGCATAGTCTGCAAGAGCGGCCTCGCCAATTCTGGATGCTTGGGAATCCGTCGGGCTATCTAGAAATATAGCACCTTCTACGGTGTCGGGGGCAGGACTTATATCTTTTGCTGAAGTATGGAAACATTAGAAAAAAGGTTGATCGACGGGCCGAAAACCTCCAGTTGCTCAAATTGATGATTCGGAGAAAGGCTGCCGGAAACAGTTGCAGAACTCGACTCAACTCCAGGATTGCTAAGTTGAGATGGTTGTCCAGAAGGCATTGCAGCTATACGCTCTGAACGTTTGGAGCCCATATCAACTAAACTCAGTAGATAATTGACATTAGAAAATTTTACCTGTCCCTATGTGTGAAGTGTAAGCTAGTGTGGTGCAGTTTTGTGCAGTACAGAGATAAATAGTTTAAAATGGATAGCAAAAGTAAATGACCAGATTTTGAATTCCGACTAGAGTAACCGTCATCGCTGTCCATCTCAACTGGCATTTAGATTGATTGGTTGTGTAAGCTTTGGGATCGACCATCGGCATGTCAAAGTGTGAAGTCCATTAGTAAATTCTATATGTTAAGTTTTAGTTCATGTTCTAAGTTCCAGAAGTTTGGTCATTCGATATCGAGTTCGTTATTGGATATGCAAGTCCTGTTGTTCATTGTTGTCGTATGTTCAAGTTCACTGGGATGGGATTGGTTCTAATTGTTTATGCGAATGAATATGGATTTTTTTTTGAGTTCAATTCAAAGCTTAGAATCGGTTAAATACCCATAGCTGATCCCTCTATCTAAAAAATAACCAAACCCTATTTAGCCGATCCCTTTATGCAAAACAACCATCCTTATTACAAGGCCTACAGCCGATCCCTATTATAAAGAAAAACTGTTGATCCCTCCATCCACAACACAACACTGCCGATCCCTCTACCTGGCTGCATTCATAACTATCGAACATTCCAACCGATCCCTCCTCTACTTAACGAAACAACTGATCCCTCTTTCAAGCTATCCACTAACTGATCCCTATACCACGTAATAGCTAAACCGATCCCTCCATCCTCAAGCAACAACATCATCGATCCCTCCGTTTCATTTATCCTTCACGCTTTTCTTTCTCCTCCTTCACTATCTCTCTGAACCTTACATCAACATCATCAATCTCTTCTCCTCCAAACTTAACCCACGATTATCATAAACAGATTACATCATCTCGTCACAAATTAAAGGTGAAAGACAAGAAAACCTACCCATATATCTATGTGTGTGTATATATATTAGTGGTGATGATGAGTGGCTTGGAGATGATTGATATTGAAGGGAAGAGGAATTGGATTCGTAGATATGTTGGATTGTAGTAGATTTCGTTTCAAAATTGGGGAAAGAAGAGAGAGGGAAGGGTTCGGCTCTAATGGTAAAGTAAGGAGGGTTCTGTATTGAAAAGGATAAAAGAAAGGAAAATGAGATAAGTGAGGGATATAAGAAAGGTTTTGACTTATATATGGGGGATGTGGGTTTGGCCCGCGTCCTCATTCTCCACGAAGTCAAAAGAAAAAGGACTAGGGGAATCGGCTATAAAAATGCGGATCCCTATTATATAAAAAAATGAGAAAGCAGGGATCGGCTAGAATAATGCCGACCCCTATGAACATATATAAAAAAAAGATAGAGAAAAGAAAGAAGGAGGGGAGATCGGCTAAAAGAATGTTGATCCCTACATACATAAAAAAGAAAAAAACGGTTTGGCCATGAGCTTATGTGCATGCAAACATGGACATGAAAATTATGTGAAGTACATATATACAAAATGCAATGAAATTGCATCAACTCAATGAAAATTGGCGACGACCCATGAGCGTACAAACGAATCCGGGAGCCAACAATAAGAACGTGTACCTGAACGTTCATGTATATAGTCTAAAGGTTCAAAATTTAAAATCGATAGAATTCAAACCTGAAGCTTTCAAGGTCGAGACCGGATCAGATAGCCAAAGCTTACTAGTGTCATAGAATCGGGCATAGATAGCAACCGACGGAATATAATCCTAGATTCATACTATTGGAAATCGACCAAACGTCATGACGATCAAAGGGAGATTCGATACTCTGGGAAAATAATTCATGGGAAGGATAACAACTATTTAGAAAATTGGATGGATTTCTTTCCGACGATCCTAACTTGCTTCGATTCAAAGCACGTCATGTTCAGCACAAGACGTACTTTAGGGGGCAAGTGTTATCCAGCATTTTAACCCTACTATATTCGAACTAATTGGACAAGTTAGATTCGACTGTCATCAAGGCCAGTAAGTCCAGAGCGATGATTGTGGGGTCTAAACATCAAGTACGGATGATAATACTAAGCCATGATTGAACAGAATTGAGAGATACATGGTGTAGAATGTTCAAAGTATGGAATATGATTCAACATATAGGAGGGATCGGTTATAACCATTCTGCAACATAGGGATCGACATGTTTCAGGAAGTAAGTACGATTCAATAGAAAACAGTCAATATCTCAAGATCCATAAGTCCAATGCATATGAAATTTTGTGAGCAAGGTATTGGGACTCTAGGGAGCCTACCTAGGGATCACAACTCAAAAAGATGAAGTAAGAGGGATTGGCCCTCTTCCCTCAATAGAATCGGCTAAAATCAGAAGATAACTCATATTGAAGCAAATATCGAGCAATAACTCAAGTTTTACTAATCCAATTGGCATGAAACTTGGAGCAAAGCATATAACAACATGAGGAAGCTACCATATGGATCACACCCCTAAATTCCTCCAAAATAGGGATCGACAGCGATCCATATTCCTTAGGATTTGGGCCATGCGATCCCTCTTATGGGTCCATATGGTCTTGATGGTCCTTCTGCCAAATTTTCAGGAAGATATTTTGCCATCTTCGTCTATAAATACAGGCTTGGTTGTTCATTTTCGGGACGTAGGCGCTGCTAGTTACTTTGTACTCTATTGTAACTAAGGATTTTTTATCTGATCCCTATTGTACTCAGTTTACAAAGCGATTAATAAAGCAATCTATTTAAAGTGGACATAGGCAAACAACGCCGAACCACTATAGATCGCTGTGTTCATGTTATTGCTTTGATTTACTACTATTTCATTATTATTTTCATCTGTTTTCATTTTATATTTTTTATTTATTTCTCTTCAAAACTTCTACTATGTGTTTGTGCCAACTTTTGGTGCAAACATTGATGCCCCACTTGGTTACAAGCTCAAGCTGCGGAGCTCGGCTTTAACGTGTGGTTGCCCGATCCTAAGTGGTGAGTGGTTGGGGAACACAAATTCCTTGGTTCAATAATAACAATTATTATTAAACGAACTGCTCTGGCCAGAGACTATGACTTTGAGTTGACTTGAGTTGACCGTGATACAAACCTCATATAACCGAGGAGACGAATCCTCTCTTAAATAGTGCTTCACTTTTAATACTCCTACTCGACCCTACTATAGTCACTCAATGGACGTCGTGCCATGATTTGACTGTAATCAAAGTAAAGCTTTCATATTAAAGATCCATAGTATTCTCAAGTCGAGAGAACTGTGTAAATCAGTCACATCGATATTTTCTATTTAACCTTAGTTATATTAACCAACAAAAAACTATCGAGTGAACCGTTCCATAGTTATCCAATAACTATATGTACGTAACTCTTCGTTGCCCCCAGTAGTCATGAGTAATACACTGCCCAACATTTAAAGGGCGTTACGTACTTTAGTCTCAACGGATACATCGATACCCTATCTTAATGCATCTTGACTAGGAACATTTAAAATGGTATATTTGTTTTTACCGTGATAAATTACTCACGGTTACAACACTTTGTAAGTACTATAACAAAACATATAATTTATGGATGTTTTTAAATATACTTATTATTAACTAATTAATTAATATAACACATTATATCAAGTATATAATAGAAAGAAAACACCTTTATTTCGAACAAGATTGGTTAACGAGTTAGATGTATGTAATGAATTACATAATTTCCCTTAGGGGATACCCCTAACTCTATCTATCTCCCACTTGCACTTGGGATCGATTATGGAATCTTGTTCCAACATCTCCAATCAGTTTTCTCAAAACCAATTGGGTCAGTCCCTCAGTGAACGGGTATGCTATTATCTTTCAATTATCTACTATGTCAATCAACTTTCTCTAACACCGATAAACTACCTTTATCATGTGGAAGAATTCGATGTATGTTTTTCGACTTCCAGTGAGCTCTAAGTTATGCTAAGAACTATATCATGGCATTGCTATCATATAACAATATTATGAGATTCTCAATATTTGGAACCACCCTCGACTCGATAATATATTTGTGCATTTATATTTATATACATTGCTTTTATTGCTATGCTATTCAAGGTGATGTACTTAGTATTTTTCATTGAATCGACCACATTCTTTCAATTGGAACATTTCCAACTTAAAGGTTCTTAACTCAAATTTATTATTGACATATTATACTTAATATCACTTATGAAGTTTGAGTTCGAACATTCCTTTATATAGAGTTTGTTGTTTATGTAAACAATTCTCTAATATTTTAGAAATACGCGAGAACACCTCAAACAACTATTTAGTGATATCAATTTGGATTTGATATTTTCTTTATGTATCAAATAGATAAACAAATCACGATATCATAGACAATATGGCATGTATGATAATTCCTATTGCCAATGCATAAGGAATCCATCTTATATGTTCCGTATTAAAAAATTTAATATGGTATCCTTGCATATCGTTTTTGGACATTCCTAATATCTTTTGTACTTACTATAAAAGACAACATTTATAAATTCATTGTCGAGTATTAAAAAAACTTAAAGCTAATTTTAATACAAGTACATCATTAATAATCAACGGTAAGTTGTTTACTTATGGTTTAGAAATATCTATGTACATTTTTAACTTTCTTTCTCATGAGCATACGCTTTCTCTGCATTTTGAATAACTATCAAAATATTTAATATTCTTATCAAAACATTTGTTCAATTTTGATGCTCGTCGAATGACACCTTCATATCTGTTTTTGGATCATATCCAAAAACTCATAAAATCAACATCGCTCTTACTGACTTCAAGACACTTTGGTTATTAAGTCTAAATAGTTTACTCTAAATCATTATTTAGAATTTTCTATTTCAACACATATGTACCAAAACATAAAGTCATGCTAAGCGATAATTTTGTGAGTAAAATCTGAACCTACTTATGCATATCGAATGGAGAATCTATTATGTTAATTTCAACAATTGAAATTTATGGTATTATTCTTATCGATGTGGCTCGTTATATTCTAACTGCATTTGACTTTCCCTTAAAGACACATATATGGCCAAAAGGATCATATCCTTTTAGATACAACTATCAAAATCATATTTTGATAATATACTTGAAATCTATTTTGGATTTGCGTATCGTACCATATCATAGAGTCAATACTCTTAATGGTATAATTAAAAAAATCGAGAAATATTCATTCTTGACATTGATAAGAAACTCACAGTTTCTCTTTAATTTACACGAATACTCATTAGACGTTCTAATGTATTTGTGTTCATTTTGGTTCAGTCAATTTCATTTCATTCATTCTAACTAGTTTTTTCCATGGATCATATCCATGTCCATTTTACAACCAATAATTTCTCAAAGAAATTCCTTCGCTACAAAATTGGTATTTCTTGAAACAACAATTGTTTCTCAGTGCAACAGAATGTGCAACTATAAACATTTTATGAATTGCCTCATATAAAACTGATCTAGCATTAGTGCACAATATATTTTTGTTCAGAATATAAATTAGGCATCCAATGGCTCTTGTACCCAAACTTCTTTTGGGCGATTCATACAAGATCCCTCATAAACAATTATTATGTGCAGACTTTCGACTTGCACAACTTGCCAACTCCTTGGCCTAGGATATATTGGGGTTTCTTATAAACACTTATCTTGTGTGATTTTGTAAACTATTATTTTGAGGAAATAATATAATAAGTACTTGACCTTATAGAAAGAAGTTAACTCTACTTTACTCATAATTAATCGTATTTTGTCCAAAAAAGTTTGATTACTCCTTATTGATACATCATTATGTATCATAAGGAGGAGTGACCGTTCGAGACAGAATCTTTATTTAGGTAAATATTGAACTCCTTCCAATATACTCACACATTCGATCAAATTGGATCATTTCTATCGCATGTTACATTACTTACTTCGTTTTATAATCTATGAGCTTATCTTACACTTACACATGCATATCAAATACACATGTCCATATTTGTAATGACTCATTGGTGAATATGCGAATTATGTGGAACCGTGTTGGTATTAATAGAATTGCAATTGCATGCATATATATGTATTTAGCCAAAGAGTTCATCAACTCCTATGACTCTCCCATAAAATGGGAGCATTGCCTTTGAATTTTCGAGTTATAATTAACTAGTATCATACGATTCATAATCATATATTAAAAATTATTTCTTAAAACTACGGCATGGTCTATAATCCTAAAATAATTGTAAATAATTTCAAATACTTTAGTATTTTTAATGCATCATTTTTCTTGTGAAAATAAATACCACGTTACAGTTTTATTTCATAATGTTCACAATGAAATACAACCGTGTCTAGTTTTTCAGTCGATACCAGAAAATAATCATTATTTTATGAATAATATTTGGTATGTTTCACGAAAACAATTTTCATAATTTGATGCAATCAATAAGTGTTATATGGCATGCTCCCACTATTTCCACCATTACTATAATAGTGTAGTAAATTCGGAGGTCCATCATTCACTTAATGTAGATTATTTCATATACTACAACCAGTTTACAGTAGAGAGTTCATTAATCAAATATCTTAAACTCAAAAAAAATAAATCTCATAGAAAACAGTTATGAAAATATATTTCGGAATATAAATCATATTCTTATTCCAACATTAAGTATCAATTATTATTACAATTCTCATTTTTGATGTTTCTTATGAAGTAGAAGTGACTATTCACTCTCTTCATCCTAACTATACCCTAAATCACATCTACTCTTATACACTCGTTTTTCTATCTAAATGGTCGAACCATTCAAAAGAAACCCCTTAATACAATATTGTTGACACTAAAAATGGGCATCAACACCCAATAGAATCTAGTAGAGATTAAATGAAGAATGATATTAAAATTGAGCAAATATAATAAATGAACACACAGATTTTTATAGTGGTTCGACAATCGTGGCCCACGTCCACTTCATATTTTTATTCATCTTGCACTTGATTATGATTACAAGAATGTTTGGATCAGTTGGGATCCATTAATACAAGAGTGAAGAATAAAAATGGTAGAGCCTTCGCAGCAGAAAGAAGGATCCCCTTTATGGCGAATGGTAGTTATATTTATAGGGGCAAATGTGCATGGACCAGGCTGAAAATTCACTAGAAGAATCTTTAGATCTGTAGGGGCCCACCAGAATGATCGGTGATCATAACTCTTTGTTTTGGAATGATCGATATGAATTACAACGATCATTATTTTGGCTTCTGATTGATGTGCGATTGATATTGTAGGTTCTTTATGATGTAAGATACTTGATCTCCAAATTTCGTGTAATTCCGACGTACCGTTTGTAAGATATCACATTTTCCGTGAAACTATGAATCATTTCGGCTGATTTTGTATGATCGTTATGGAACGATCGATATGTTTTTCCATGGGCTCCACACTTTAATATATTGGTGCTCTAAAAGTTTCAAGTGCATTGGCTATATATATTTTGAGATATCGATCAATCATCGTTGATTTGTGCCGTTTTATGGATCGTTCCCGATCGATCCATATAAATTCTTCATTTGTCCATAACTTGAGCGTACGAACTCTGATTGGCTTAAAATCTGAAAGGTAGCCTCATAGGACCTTCCTTGTCACTTCACATTGATTACACCTTGATTGGGACTCGGTCCAAATCTGTTCAACCATTGTCCATAATACTGTATATCACCGATTCACAAGGTTGGTAACCAACCGCTTTTAGTCAAATCTACGGTATTACGACCTTGCCAAAAGGCGGGATAGCAAATATCATAATGAACTCTTTACAAAGATGCATTTGATCATCCTTATCATTTAAGGAAATCAAATATGATGCAACTTAACGTAAACTGATCAAACTGACATTTCAGTGATCGAATTCTTAGATCTTTCTTATAGTTTTGGTCTAGTATTACATTTAATGCAATATGATCCTTTAGTAATCAATCAAATTGAATACTCGATCTCATAGTACAGTTTATTGGCATATTTCTAATGAACTAATTTCATCGAAGTATCGTACATTACGAACTATGATCGTTCCCCATATAACACTTACATGCGATAGTATATAGATCAAATATCCATAGTTTGTATTGCTTTTAGAGTTCGAAACTCATAGAATGCAACACATAGTCTTGACTACATAAACGCGTAAGCAACCAAATTACGAATGTATTTAGTAGTTGAAAAATCAAGTGCTTGCATGGGTATTAAAACATTAACATGCAAGAAACATTTATTAGTAAGTACATGTTATATTTCTATTTGTCAATCTTTAATTCAGTTCAATTGTATATCTTAATTGATAAATGTTTTATCAACCATAGTAAATGCACAAATTACTCAATGTAGATTATTATAACAGTATATAGCATATGTTCTTAAAATAATAGAAAGGTTAAATGTTATCATTTTATTTTTCTTAATAAGGCTCCCACTAAAACTTTATATTTCTCCAAACCCTAAGATGAAACATAAAAGTCTTTTGACTTCACTAGTGGGTGTTAGGACACATTTGTCTTGAGATTCTGCCTTGAGTTTGCTCAACGAATCATAATCCCACAAACGTTGGATAACTCCTTATCGGTTGTATCATATACAATTCCTAACCCATGGTTCCTTGTTCTAATCTCATTTTGACATCGAGTTTGCTCAACAAATCGAAACGAAATTATTCACTCGTACCTACCATATCGTGACGGCCTAAGTATAGTATATGTACCTTGAGTTTGCTCAACATTATATATAGTTATCTTACCACGTCTAATCAATATATTAATAATACTACACATAACATCCCTAGCACGAGTTTGCTAAACAACCAAGGAGTATGCAAGTAACTTATTAATATATATATATATATATATGGTGGAGGATAACATTATATTGAAGATTCATAATCTTTAATATATTATATTGAGTAATATCGACTTATGGAATAATGTATTTTTTATGAAATACTCTCATGATTCAAATGTCAGACACGTCAGAAATCACGGTATACATATATTTACTTATGTATTTATTGCTTAAGTCTATTTAGGGTTTCTTTAATGTTCCACCTTTAGTTTATACATTCATATTATATAGGTTTTGTTATAATATAACTTTTATATTTCATACTAATTATATTATAGTCTTATGTATATATTATGTTAACCAAATCTTATTTAATTAATTTTTAGTTAATCAACATTTTAATTAATTTTATATTATTTTAATATAACATTTATATTAAATATTTATTACATATTATAACCTTTATTGTATTACACATGTATCATATATACGTGTATATTCATTTAATTAACTAACCTTTAATTAATTAATTTAATTAATTAACCTTTACCCAATTAATTTAATTAATTAACCTTTAATTAACTTGTTTAATTAAAAAAATTAATTAAATTATATTAATTTCAAAATTAATTCATAAACATACATGTATACTTACGTTATTTTAAACATTTCAAAACAACATAACATATATCATATAATATATAATACATGTATACATTTGTTAATTAATTAATTTATTTAATTAACCTAATTAATAAATTTTAAAATCTCAAATTAATATTTATTTTCAAACATTTTGAAATTTTTTATTATACTATAACTTTTATAATATTTATACATTTTATTTTAAAATTAACTTTTAATTTTAAAATCATGTACTTTAATTTTCAAATAATTTTTAAAATTAGCCGAAGGCCTAATTTAAATTTGAGGCCTTTTCGATTAGGAACAACTTTTGGGCTATGAGTGTAACGACCCACAAATTTATCAATTTGATAAATTGTATTTATTTTTAAATTTATTTAAATAGAAGGTTGATAATACAAATAATATTGTTTTGAGAAATAATAAGTAATAGTAATCTTATTTTGAATAAATATTTACAAAAATATTTTCCTCAAAATCTAAATCGATAAAATGTCCAAAAACTGTTTTATCAGTAAACAGTTCTATAATCGTAAAACGTCGTGCACGGAGCTGGATACATACACTTATTTTTATAATTAAATAAGAATATGAAATATAATCAATTGATTTGATTTTGAAAATAAAATGTGTTTATAACATTAGTAGTAATGCCCTTAAATATGATAATTGATTTATTTAATTTAAATTGAGATTTAATGATTAAATAATTATTATAATTATTCAAATAATAATTTTATAAAGGTTATAATTCATTTTGAATAGTTATAAAGTGATAATAAATCATTTATAATAGTTTTATGAAGATATATGCTTGATTGGAAATATAAGGAAAAATCGATATTGCTTTATCGGTATAATAGCGATTTTTGTAAATAATTGTTAATATTAATTTATATGGTTTTATAAATCAAATGGGATCATTTTAATTCATTTAAAATGATAAGAAATTTATTTTGAAATTTTGTTTACAAATATATGTACGATAAAGTATAAGTGAAAATGTGATGGGAAATCGGTTCTCCGATCGGCAACGGTTTATCGAACGAAAGTTGTTTGGAATCAATGCAACGTTGTTTATATGTCATGTACACATATACAACACATAAATGCATACCCTAACATACACATAAACATATACATGTATACATTTAACTTAAACATATATATTATAAAATATATAAGATATTTTAAGTAAAGCTTCCTCCTTAAGCTTAAAAAAGCCAACATACGCATACATGAGTGGATGGAAGTGATGTGCACATGGGAGAGGGGCTATGGCCATGTATTTTAAAGGAGAAGTGTGTTGGAGAAGCTTGGAAAATGTGGTGTATGCATATCTTCCTTTATACTCCTCTTTTTCCTATAAATACCCTACTCTCTTCTCTTCTTTTTCATTCTTCTTCTTCCTTCTTTTTATGCTTCCTATGAGCTTCTTTAATGGCTTCTATTTCTTGGGAAAATATTAGAAAAGTTATGGCAAAATATTAGTAAAATATATACACATGTATATAATATCAATCCACTTCAAAAACAAGTCAAACACACCTCCTTTCCACCACTCAAACTCATGGCCACCATTAGATTCATCCTAGGACGAGCCCTTCCTCCATTCCCACCATGGCCACCTCCTACACTCCCAAGGCTATGATTAGCCACTTCAAGGCTTCAAAGCTTGATTCTGTAGAGTTTAATTCGATCGTAGCAGAGCTATAGCCGATTTAAAGTTAGATCATTCGAATCTACGGTGAGAACTCCTAATTTATTAAAATATATGTTGGATGATGACATGATGTTGCAAATGGATGTTTAATATGCTTTGATCATCAAGTTTGGTTGTTTTTAAATGAATGTTGAATATATATGCAAGTCACGAATATACACGTCGATAAACACAAAAGGAAATCACTTTCCTTAAATAAATGAAATGGTGTATATGGAATTATATTAAACCTATTAAAAATGGTTTAAAATGTATTTGAAATGTTTTATAAACATTTAAAAGTGTTTTAGTGAAATTTGAGAAATAATGAAAATTTTAGTTAAAAATAAGCGCGTCGCGTAACGGTAGTTCGCGATTTCGCGCTATAAAAGTCAAACTAGTTTAAAAGTTGGAATTTAGTTCGGAATTCTTCGAGATAATAATTTTCCAAACTATTATATCCATAGTTCTCCAATGAAGAAAGAAAATCAAGATTTCGATAAGTAGATTTTGAAATATGAGTAAAACAAGTTTTTGAAAAATCCTGAATTTGTAGTTCGGAATCCAAAACTAGATTTCTTTGAAAATGATGTTTTAAATTGTGTAAAAATGTGAAATAAATCTTATAAATCTTTTAAAATGTTTAAAAAGTGATTTGAGTAATAAAAATGGATTTTCAAATAATAAAAAGTCGTTTTGATCAATATAGCTTAAAAGACACTTTCCGCAGCACTTTTCGCGGCACATTTCTATAACTTTTGAAATATAGTTTCAAACTTAACAATTCTTATCCAAATATTTTATAAATGTTTTCAAATGGATAATTAAGAGTTTTTGATAATGATTTGCAGGTTTTCTAGCTTATTGAAGAAAGTTCAATAAATGATTTAAAGAAAAAGCAATTGTATATAGTGGTTAATCTTGGCTCTAAAAGCCGACGAGTAGATTGGATTTTTTTATTCGTGAGATTCGGACGTGAGGTGCTGAAACAAAGGAGATGTTCAGAAGCAACCAGTGCCCTGGCTCACCTGGCCTCTTTCCTGGACGAGGGATAGATAAGGTCGAAATGTCGGAAACGGGGTAAGTATAAAAAGATTTAATTTTCCAAATTTAAATACAACTTGATTTTATGGAGATGATCTTCTTGTACTCGGTGTTAAATCCCGAAGAGGGAACTCATACTATTCGTGGAATTTAAAAGGTGATTTCACCGTTATTCCACCCATAGTATTTGTTGAATACGGGGATTGATATTGAGTAGAATTAGATGATTTCTATAGATTCTGCTCACTTAATATTTAATGGTTTTGGATTAACATCCTAGATAACATGGTTTCAACCAAATCAAAAGTATGAGTTTTAAACTAAGAAATCTTTGTTAAGATTTAAATGAGATGATTTGGAATTAATTTAATTCCTATATTTAAATTTATTGGTTTGGATTTATAGTAAACGATGTTTTGAATAACATTGTTTTTCATCCGTGTTAAAAGTTATGATTTGGAAATATTTGTTAAGATTTAAAGGAAATGGTTTTGGAAATGTTTTCCTAAGTGTAAAATGAAATGATTTCGAATTATTCAAATTTAAGGATTTTAAGTAATCGAAGATTTGATAAGAAAGGTTTGATAATTCCGTATATACCAGAAAGAATGTTTTTGAAATATATATCTCCGAGGGAGATTTTTGATAAAAAGAACTTAATCAATTAAAGAATGTTCCCAATTCACAAAACCTCTTTTTATCGATGATTGGATCAAAGGAACCGTGGTCGGATCTGGGGTAATCTCTATCCGAAAACCACTTCGAACCAATTTACGTTCGAAGTAAAACATGCCGAAGATAAAAGTATTGAAGATGGAGATATTCGTGATGTAGGGCTACTTGCCACTAGTCCCTCGAGGTGAAATTTACCAAATCATATATTTGTGGTGACAAGTAGTGCTCCATTATGAAAATCTTCGATGCAAGGACTTCTCGCTACTAATCCTAGGTAAATTCCCGACAGGATGTGGTAGGAGAGTACCTTCGGCTTCGTTCAGTCCTAGAACCAACTTGTATGGATGGATGCCTAACATTGCATTCTTGAGATTTACATCGTTGACTTTTATAAACGTACATCTGTTTGGTGGCCGAGAAGGCAACTTCTCTTAGCTTAACACACTTCTCTGAGACGTATGAGCTTAGAGGTTATATGTTTGTGGAAGTCAAGAAGTGATCGATAGAATTGTAGTGTGGCATTCAAAGGAAGATGATGTGCTATGTGAAAGGTAATCTTTACCTCAAGCCTCACACCCGAAAATGACCGAAACAGGGTTGGATGCCTCCAGGCTATGTGCTTTGCAACCATTAGGTATAATCATCCCCCTCTAGATATATTTCTTCCCGCTATGACGTTCGGGATGTAAATTAATGTGAATGTATGCGAAGAGAGCTCTTGGATAGGTCGCTAACGACCAGGGTGATGACATATTCGGTACTATCTAAGGAAAGGTAGGTCGGCCTTGTGTTGGTAGAGGTGCAGATGTTCTATTGACCTTAAGTACATTCCTCTAGAGATGTATTGCCGGAAGGTAGTCCTTTCACCAAGTCATTTGTATCGAATCCATTCTCCAATAAGTGCCTGCCAGTTTGTCTATAGAACCCGTGTTTGTGGCTAGTATTGCTCGAATTTAATCAATGTAACAATTTCGGCTAAGATTGATAAGTTTACTTGCAAATGTTTTCAAAGATATGTCATTAAAAAATATATCAAGTATTTTGACGTAGAATGTTTTGGTTATCATAAGGTAAAAACCCGTTCCGTGTTTATATGCGACGTGGTCTTATGAGATACCTTTTTATTTTCAAAACTTGTATTTTGAGTTCTCACACCAGTCCCATGACTCACCCGAAGTTTATTTTCCTTTCCTTAAACTTGGGTGCCCTAATTTTCCCCCGGGTAGCCTAATAGTCAAGTTTAGCTTAAAAGAAGCTGGATGGAGCTCGAAGCATGGAGTTAGAAGATTTTCTGAATATTTGTTATCTATTTCCACAACACTTGAGTAGTATTGTATTCTGCCTTTGTAAGGACAGATATTTATAACTATCCATGTTTAACTCTGATAAATGTATTTTAATTTCCGCTGTAAATATTATTTGTTGAAATAATATATGTGAGATTCTGTTCTGTCTTTATTTTCCTTCTTACCCTTAATGATAGCTTCTCCGACACTTGGATTTACGACATATGAATACCAATGATGTATTAGTGTCAATTTTTGGGAGTCGAAGAAAAGGGCCATTACAATGAGCTTAATAGTTAACCCTAATATGACTAATTTAGACCGCATAGGCTATTGGGCTCCGGTACCATTATTGGAACTGGGTCAACCCATAGCAAAATTTATGAATGAATTTCAAAATGATTCCCTTATTGGATCTATATTTGGCCTATAAAGTCTAATTTATTTAGAACATTTCTAAATTTTATATAAATTTGTAAATTAAATTATTTTATTTAATTTATATATTAATGCATATAAATATACACATATGTATCATATAAAAATATGCATATGTGTGCATGTGTAATGTAACACTCTAGAAATTTACATAAAATTTAAAAAGAATTTAAATGAGGTTTAAATGTAAATTTAATAAGAAAAGTAAATTTAATTAAAATAAGAACTAAAAAATTTCACAAACATCTGAATTTGGCTACGAAACTTGCTCTATTGCATTTGTAGTGGTTTTCCGAATGATTTTCATATATAACACTTTAAAATTGGAGTTAGTACGTAGAAGTTGGAATTTAATAAATATAGGTTGACCCAGAAATTTGACAGTTCAACTCGTAGCTTCCATAGGTCGACCTTTGGCTTTCCTAGGTCGACCGAAGCCTTCGTAGGTCGACTTTGAGGCATCAAGAAGCAATAAACGGAAGCGTTAAATTGAACGGTGATGAGGGAGCGAATTATTTTCTTGGGGCCAAAGTTTTAACGTGTGTACAAGATGTAAACAAAGAATTTCCAGGCTAAAATCAATGCTCCAAATTTATTCCTAATCTCCATAAACTGGAATCTAAGCTTACAAAATTCTGGTGGTTTTTCTATTCAAACCCTATTTTTCCCAAATCCCATAATTAAAAATAAAATGCAAACCAAATCCAGATTGTAACGACCCAGAATTTTAGTTATTTGAAATTATAATATTTAATTAATTTTAAATATTGAAAAGTTAATTTTACAGGTTAAATAAATTAAATTCCAAATATAACGATTTATTGGATAGTTTAATTACTGAATTTAATGATTGAAATCGTTTAAATAATTGAACCTTGGATTTTTATTTGGATAAAATAATTTAAAAGCTTATTTAATCACTATTTAACAAGAATGAAGATAATAAAAAATTTAAATTGGATTTAAAAGTGATTTACTCTATTTTGAAAATAACTCGTTTTAATTAACAAGTGAAAATAGCCTTCCGGAGCACAGTCTCGGATTTCGACGAAATGAGTGTCAATAGGTCCGTAATAATGAATTATAATACACCGTCAAATTTCATTGCGATCAGACATAACATTTGGTCGTACGGGAAAGAAACGCATTGAAATTAATATCGAAAATTTAATATTATAATTGAGTTTAAAAGGCCATCTTCTGCATAGGATCGAATTAGGTCTTGAAACTTTTTCCATTGCATTCAGAATATGGGTATAACATTAGGAATGCCAGGCGGCACGCCTCGATCGGAGTCCGTAATTACAGCTAGATATTTTGAATTTTAAATAATATATTTTATTCGATTTAACCATACATTTCCTTTCAGCCAACCTCGCTTTTCCTTTCAGCCACGCTATATGTTGACTTTCATCTCCCTCCCTTATTTAAAACGCTGCAGAACAGAGGAACGGAAGAAAAAAAGAACTTCAAAAATTTATTTTTCAATTTATACTCATTTAAAAATCATCAAACCAATTTTAAAATTCATGTTTCGAGTAGAGCTTCCATCCCATGCCCACTTTCAGTTCGCGGCATCATTTTTGGGTTGAGCGAAATATACAGTAATGGGTTTTGGAACTAGGGTTAGCGATTGTCGATATTTAAAGCTTGGATTCTGGAATTGGAGCTTGGATTTGGATTGAGGGGTCGTAAGCGCATCTTCTGGTGGAAATTCATGGAACTCGATGGCGTTTGGGGTGGTGCGACCTGGACGCGTGTAGCAAGTCGTGGGAAAGGTCGCGTTTTTGGTGGAGGCCATAGAGGCGTGGGTTTTGGTATGGGAATGTCGTGCTCGAGGAGAGATGGAGTTTGGTGGCTTCGATTTGTTGTTTCGGCGCTTTTGGCCGTGTCAGTGGGGGGCGTGCACAGGAGGTATACTGTGTGTGTACAGGAGCAGGGTAGAGAGAGTTGGGATGAAGAGGGTCGATTGGTAAATATGTAGAAGTTGTATTAGTTTATTAATTTTTAGATTTAAAATGTATCCATAACTTATAAAATTCATATCTCCTTCATACGTGGTCCGATTGGAATGAAACTTTTTGCGTTGCACTCTTATCAATGAGAGATTTGCAATGGTACTGGTTTGGATGAATTTGGAGACTATTGAAATTTGACCTAAATCGGACGTCATCTGGTTTTAGTTCCAAACCGGAACGCCTCGGGGACAACAGGAAATTTCGGTGAGTTAAACTCACCTTTTTGGATAATTAGTATGATTTATAGTTGATAAAATTCTTGAATGATTGTTTGGATGAATTATTATATTTATTAGTTGGATTGAATACTCCCGCCTATTAGAGTGACGAGACTCTATTATGTTCCCGTGTAAGAGCGGATGACCCTTTGTATACGAATCCCGCCTCAAAGCGGTTGATTTATGTTTATGATTATCTAACATTTGTGATGCATGGAAAAACAGGTTGGAGGGATCTAATGGGATTCCTCACTATTATTGAATTGTTCAATGATATTTCTTTTATATGGTTTATTGATTTATAAATATGATTGTTGATGTTGTGGTTATAACATCGTTATATGTTTGAAAATAAAACCGGTAGTGATAAGAAAAATCAATATCGATATTGGTTAAGTGTTGGGTAGCTATTGGCCTCAAGTTAGTATTTTGAAAATACTATAAATTGTCGATTAAGTCGGAAATTGTTTTTTGAGACAAGAAACAATTTTTAAATCCGAAATTGGATTTCAGAAATATTTTAAGGATTTTCTAATTAAATATATTAATATTGTTTTAAGGTTAATTAATTATAAGTTATTTAATTATAATAATATTAACTTAAGGTTATTTAATTATAATAATATTCTTTTAAAGTTATTTAATTATATTAAAATTGTTTAAAAGTAATATAATTATATTAATATTATTTTAATGTTATTTAATTATTAATATTGTTTAAAAGTTATTTATTTAGAGTTAATATGTTTTAAGAAATTATAAAAAGTTGAAAGTTAGTTATCTCAAGAATAATTATGGTTTAGGATTAATATTAACGATAATTAATAAGGTTTTATAAAAAATTATTATTACTTATGAAAATGGTAAAGGTTAATTATTATTGTTCTTAAATAATATTTTGAAGTTATTAATTATCATCTTTAAGATGTTTTAAAATTTATAAATTTTAATGTTAATAATCATTATTATATAATGGTGTTTGAAGTAAAATATTTTAAATTATTATAATTATTTCTGAGACTCCGAAAACATATTTGAAAGACCTTGATTTTATAAAGAAGTTAAAAGATGGTTTTGAAGAATTAAGGATTATTTGCAAGGTTAAAGAGTTTATAAATGGTTGGATATTTATAAAAAAAATTAAAAGTAGGGTTATAGATTTATAAAACAAGTTTATAAATGGTATATGGGTTCATTAAGAGTTATAAATGACAGTGACTGAATTCTTGGAAAGGAATTATTAATGTTTTTCGGAGATTTTATAAAATGGTTTATAAACGATCTTGGAGAATTGTAAGGGGAATTATAAACGATTTGAGAATCGAATAAAAAGGGAACTTTTATAAGTTTTGTAGATATACTTAGGTTGGAATAAGTATATGGCTATTTCTAAATATGGAAATATAGGGATCTGCGAGTATATCATTTAAAAAAGGGTGTTATATACAAGTAATTTACAAAGTAATTGTATGTATAAAGACTTATTAAAGGGGGCTAGTGATTGCTTATATACTGAGCCAATGTTGATTTTCCAAATGAAATAAAATCTTGATTGAATGTTTGTTATTCGATAGTTAAATAACCGACTATCGAAAATAGACCCAACGTAACTTTGGAAATATCTAGGAGAAACACATGAGTTATATGACACAGTCATCTCCGATGATGTTGTACCATGCGTATAAAACTCGTTTCGTTCTTCTAGGATGATGAAAAGGAAATCCGTCCACTAACGGTTAGGAGGTGATCTCCGATCTTATCTCTGTCTGTTTATTTTCTAGGAAACCAGGGTTGAGTTTACCAGAAATTATCGAATGTTGTTTTGAAGAGACCAGGATCAGATATGTTATCCAAAAACCACATCGATCCAACGAATGTGTTTCGAAGTGAAGACATCATGAAGAACATGGAATCAAAGATAGAGATGTGAAGTGCAAGTGCTAATCGCTACTAATCTTGAGGGTGATTCTAAAATGGATATAGTAGGAATAGTGCCTTTGGTTTCGTTTAGACCTAACGGATTTTAATGGATGAATGCTATCAGCACATTGTCATAGGAGGGCAATGAGTATTCTAAGTGTGAATTTCTTGAAAGGTAATCGTAGCCTCAAGCCTCATCAACCGAGAATGACTGAAAATCAAAGAAGATGCAGTAAGGTTAAGTGGGTCGCACCCATTAGGGTATGTTGTCACCCTTCTAGATACTTCTACATATTTATGGATTGGTTGTGCATGAGATCTCGAATAAAAGGGTCGCAAAGCAACCAGGGTGATGACATATTCGGTACTATCCAGGTCAGAGGTAGGCCGGTCTTGTGTTCGTAGGGGATCCAAGCGAGGTCCTTGGTACATTTTCTAGACGCCTACTGTGATAAGTGGTACCCCAGTGCCTAGTCATTGTATGGAAATCCATTCTCTAATACTTGCCTTTATGGTTTTGACTGTAGAGCCTAGTATGTTGGAATTCAATTAATGTAACAATTTCAGCTATTTTAATAAGTATTTGTACTTAAACACTATTATAATATCATTGTATTTTCTATAAAAGTGTTTTGGTTATCGTAAGGTAAAAAACCGTTTGTGTTTATGTGCGGCATGGTCTTACAAGATACCTTTTGATTTAAAATATTTTCTTATAACTTTAAATCCAATTGGTTGTGTTTTCTCACGCTGGTTTTCCAGACTAACTCGGATGTTATTTTGTTATAATACTCGGGTCAGACCGAGTATATTACAAATTAGTTTGGATGCTTGGAGCTTCAATTGGACGAGTTGGAGGCCCAGAGACGTATTCACGTAGATGGTTATATTTCCGCTGTATTCATTAGTGTGTTATCAGCAATTGTCATGACAGACTGTTATAACTGTCCAGGATAAAATAGGTTAGTATACTCTAATTGATGTTGTATATATACATATTACAGTTTTGCTTTTGTGTAAAGACTTAGGATATATTATAGATTATTCGTTCCGCTGTGAGATTTTATGTTGTTTAGTTTTCTTCTTATCTTCTTTCTTCTTCTTTTGCCCCAACAATCGGATTTTCCGACATTCGATTGCTTGCCATGCGATATAGTGGATGTATTAGTGTCGATTGTCGAGGGTCGAAAATCAGGTTCGTTACACAGATCCAAATTAAATCTAAAACTAAATTAAGGAGCAAAGCAAGTGATCAAGGAGGGGATTGAGGAGATCTAGTGGAGAGCTATTGATTGAAGGCCAATTTTCACAGATCTAGAGCTTAGGCTAAAGGTGAGTAGGCACAGATTCAATAATTTGGTTGATTTTAATCTATTTTAAGTTGATTAGAATTGTAAGCACCCATAATTAACTTGTTAATCCGAAGTTGAATTGGCTAAACTGTAAACCCTATAATTTACATTGAAATTATATTATGAAATGGATTAAATTGGACAAGCTAAATTTAGAACTCTAAGTTGAAAACCCAAATTTAATTTGAAATTGATAATTGGAAAATGTTGATTAGGGTTAATTGTAAATTTAGGGCTAACTATTACTGTTAATCGCATCAAAATTAACGATGTTAATTAAAATATTAATAGACATTAAAAAGGAATCGAACCCCTGAAAATCACTGTGAACGGTCGATCTGTAGCGGTCGACTTAGCGATGTTCTAGGTCGAACGTCCAAGTTAAAAATTGGCAAATTGAACCTTGGTAGAAGGCCTAAATTAAATGATAAAAAATTATGTAATTTGATTATAAAGTATGCAATTAGTGAACTAGTTTGTTGGACTAATTTGGGCTAAGATACATGAGTGAGAGGATAGGAAAATTTGGTTTCCTATTAAGAAGGTTTGGACGAATTACATTTCATGATAGTTGGTATTGAATTGGGGCGAATTTCGTTTCCCAATAGGTGGTTTGATATAGGCGATGTCGTATAAATGGAGTTGATTAGGGTGATTTATTTTGCATAGGCATAGGGGTGTTCCGTACGGGTGAGCGCAGTACTGTCAAAGATGCTTATTGTGAGAGTCCGGTACTAACGGGAGATCTAGGTACACACATTTCTGGTGCAACATCGTACGGGTGGACGCCTGTGACGCCCCACCCCGAGACTTACATTAACAAAGAGTATTACTGTAACAACCCACATATTTATCGATTTTATATTTAAATATTTTATTTAAATATTTCATCGTTAGTCGGATTATAGTCCGAAAAGCTACTTTTTGCAAACAGTCGAATTAGGACTCGAGACCACCCCCATTGAGTTCAAAATGACGTTTGCGACCTTTTTGAGTATAAACTTCGATATGTTTGGAGTTAGTAAAATTTTGCTACTTTTTCACTTTGGGTTTGGGTTTGGGTTTCAGCCCTATATCCTAACTCAGCCCCTCTCCTCTCCATTCACTCATTTCTACTTTCTTAAACACTCATCAAAACTGAAAATGGGGAGAGGAATGGGAAATTAAAACCCCAAGCCCTAGTTCAATTGCAAATTCAAGCTTCTACCTCCAAATTCAAGAAGAAGCTTTGGTAAGTATCATCTCCTTCTTCTCCAACTCATTCTCACTTTGATTTCAGAAAATTCCTAAACCTAATTTAGGAAATGTTTCTCTTTTAACCTTAGATTCAAGCTTCTTGTGTTGAGATTGAAGTGTGGTTGATCTTCCTTTGTCTTCAAGCTTCTCATTCATTGTTTTCGGGTTCAAAGGTGAGATTTTTATCTCACATCTATGTCTATAATTATCTTTGGTTGTTAGGTATGAATTCCTAACACTTATTCATGTGCATTTGCTTTTGATTTGGATTGGTTTTGTGAATATTTCAATTTTTGGTGTTTTGAACCCAAATCTTTAAAAATCATAGCTTTGGTGTTGATCATGCTTTTGGTGGTGTATCGTCGAGCTTGTAAAGCTGGGTTGTCGCTTGGCATAAATCCCTAGTCTCCGTCGCTCGTCCGATCGCTTCCGTTTTGGATTTTCGCCCATTTTGGGCAAGGCTGATTTTTGCCTACCAGGCAATTTCAGACGTCTGGAACAAAATCCAGACGTCTAGTTTCAAATTCATACGTCTGGTTCAAAAATCCAGACGTCTAGAATTCGTCCCTGGAAAATGCAAAGAGGCAGAGGAAAAATCCAGACGTTTGGAAATCCAACCAGACGTCTGGCAGACGTCTGGTTGGAATTTCAAACGTCTGAAAATGTGCTATTTTGCCTATTTTGGACCAGAAAACAGAGCCAGACGTCTGGATCAAACCCCCAGACGTCTGGAACTGTTCATTTTGCCTATATTGGGCTGTTTTGAGTTGATTTCCAATGTTTAACGATTTTTGTTGATACGGTTAGTTGTTATCACTTATTATCGACTTTGATAACTTCTTTCTTTGGATTTTTGGAATATTCATTTTGATGGATTTGGCATCGATTTCTTTGGATTTGATTCACGTCTTCGTATGTGAATTTTGATGATTGATTGTTTCTACAATCATTTTGTAATTTGTCACTTTAAAAATATAAAGGTTTTCTATACTAGTAGTAAATATCAAAACTCTTTTATCAAAACGATTTTGACACTATTTTAATTACAAAGCTCGTTTCTTAAACCGTTTTCCAATCTATTAGTATATACAAACCTTTACCTCATTCGTATGAGAAATCTAATTAAACGGCTTAGTAAAACAAGTGGTATGAAACGCTTGCGTTCACTTCGTCGGTTAATTCTTGGACTTGTTCGATTGAATCTCTTATGACAATTTTCTAGTGGAGATCTACAATCTGTTTGTAAATATTTGAGTTAAGCAAGTGGTTATGGGACATGAAGCTAAACTCTTATATTTACTAGCTTAGCGTAATCGACACTTCTTGATGATCGATGATGATCATTTTATGGTTTAGACTAGCAATGTGCGATGTCTCTTTGTCCATGTGAAGGACTGTACTTCATTTTATTGAGCTTCGTCTCATTTCTTTGTGGGCTAGCAACCCATGTACTTTTAATGTGTTTCGATTCATCTGATGTACCGTTTGTACTACATCGATGTCTCGGCTTTCCGGTTCATTGGACGTACCGTTTGCACTGCGTCAATGTTCCGAATTGTTATGTGTTTCGATTCATCTGATGTACCATTTGTACTACATCGATGTCTCGACTTTTCGGTACATTGGACGTACCGTTTGCACTGCGTCAATGTTCCGAATTGTTATGTGTTTCGATTCATCTGATGTACCGTTTGTACTACATCGATGTCTCGACTTTCCGGTTCATTGGACGTACCGTTTGCACTGCGTCAATGTTCTGAATTGTATTGAGTTTCGATTCATCTGATGTACCGTTTGTACTACATCGATGTCTCGGCTTTCCGGTTCATTGGACGTACCGTTTGCACTGCGTCAATGTTCCGAATTGTTTTGTATTTCGATTCATCTGATGTACCGTTTGTACTACATCGATGTCTCGACTTTCCGGTTCATTGGACGTACCGTTTTCACTGCGTCAATGTTCCAAATTGTTTGTGATACACGTGTTTGTGAGTTTTCATGCTCCCGCTTGGGATTGGCCATCCTCTTTCTTGTGATTTCTGGATTTCTAATTATTGATTTCTGGAATTTATGTTTCACCAGCATTTACGATGGGCATTGATATGTATGTCATTATTTGTGGCTTGGTGAATTAAATTAAGAATATGACATTCTTTTTAATCTTTGAGAAGATTCTTGTGATATTGATTAATCTCTTGTTGATTATCATTTACATACTTATAGTAGTATGACTTTATGGTTATCATACGTTTTTGTCATATCTCTTATTCTATATCACTTTATCTGATATTTATAGCTAGACTGATCCATTTATTATTTTCTTCTTAAATAATACTCGGGTCAGACTGAGATTTTACAGGTGCTTCCTCATGACTTCCTACCTGGAACCATCATCTGACTTTTGGCTAACTACTCTAGTTTAGTAGTTTTTGTTGTATACATTTGAGATTAGACTCCTTGATGTATACATATTCTATTGTCTTGCACTTGTATCTATTCTTTTGTGTTATTGTGGATCTTATTTGACCACTACTCTGATGTACACTTTCATGTGTTATATTCATATCTATTTCCGCCTTTGTGATATGAATTTCCTGTGACTTATTTGTGTTATGTTTATTTCTATATTTGTTTCCGAGGTCCATATAGCCACTGTGTAGTAGCTTTGAGTTTGTATCTGTATGTCGGATTTCCTCTTGAGATGAAAAGTTATATTTTTATCTGGCATATCGGTACTCGCACAAGGTAATTACACAGATGGTCGCTCCTCAAAAGCCTTATTCTCCGCGCTAGTTGACGGCATTACCCCGTAGTGTCCTTGGCTAGCGTGGGTATAGAGGTGGGGTGTCACAGCTTGGTATCAGAGCCAAACTTCGGAACAATGTAGAATAATTTAGCAAGGATCATGTCCTAAGTCTTTCTTAGGAGTCGTGCTTTAGGAATTTATTCGAGTCAATTGGACCCGTTCTATCCTATTTTCTTTTATGATTCCTTGTTTTATCAATCATGATTGTTTGATATTCATTCTGAGATTAACCTTTTTCTCTTTTCTTTCTTTCTTAAAGAAAAGAAATGGTTAGACCTGGCCGTCCCAGCGCCGGTCAATCCAATGCTACTCCTCAGGAGGGAGTATTTATGTCTGCCCAGCAGCTTCTAGATCTTGTTAAGAATGCTCAAGCTATCAGACCCATTCCAGAGCCTACTCATCCTAGATCCGGTTTTGCACGCTTGTGTAGAGACTATACTGATTTGGGTGGAAGGCCATTCACGGGATCCGAAAGTGTTATAGAAATCCAAGCTTGGCTTAGATCATGCGATCGCATCTTTTCTCGCATGAATCTTATTGATCTCCACCAAGTCCAAGTGGTTTCTAGCATGCTCCAAGAAAGAGCATTGGATTGGTATGAGCTTCTTATTTCTGAAATCGTTGAAGCGGATCTCACTTGGGAGCAATTCCGGGAAAGATTCGAATTAAAATTTGTGCCGGAGGCTGAAAAAGTAACTTTGGCCCGACGTTTTATCGACCTTGTTCAAGGTGAATCTTCTGTGACTGACTACGTTGCATCTTTCGAATCTCTTTCTAAATATGGGGTTGAATACATTAATACCCCATTGAAGAAAAACCAGAGATTTGTTTATGGCTTGAATAAGAATCTTAAGAAGCCATTACTTCTAAAATTAGAAGTTTCTTTTGATCAGCTTATTGATATCGCTCTTCATCTTGAAGAGGCCGATAGAGAAAGTAATGTTGAAGTTGTGGGTGCCAAACAGAACTTCAACAATAACATAAAGAGACCTATTAAGTTCAAAGGCCCCAATCCCACTCCCAACAATAAAGGGAAGCAAGAAACTTCGATAGCAAAGTCTCCAACCTCTAGTCGTGGACGATGCTACAATTGTGGTCTTTCGGACCACTATGCAAATGAGTGCCCGAAACCATTTTTTTGTCGTTATTGCAAAGGTTCGGGACATCTTTTATCTTCATGCCCCAAACTTCCAAACAAGAGAGAGGGAAAGCTAAATGTTGTTCAAGCCCCTAGTGATACTTCTCTTGGTCAAGGTATCCATTCTATCATTGATGACATTTATTTTGTGATCATTTTATTCGAGTTCTTTTTGATATGGGTTTCGTCTCATTATTTTATAACAAAAGAACTTGTTGATTCCTTTTCTTTAGACATTTTTGGGCTTGTTGACTTCTTTGAGGATTGCGAATCCGGTTGGAGGATCCGCAACACTCAATTTGCTTTTATTGATGTCGAAATTATTTTATGTGATTTTTCTTTCCGAGCCGATTTTTACTTAGGCCTCGGAATTGATTTTTTTTTGTGAAAGGATTGGCTTAATCATTGTGAAACCATATCCTATGTCCCGAGTGGACTATTCATCTTCGACATTTTCAATCTGTTAAGCAGATTTCTATTTTTTCTTTTGTGATTTTGATTCCAATTTGATGGCATCATTTTATTCTTTAAGCTCACATGATGAGGAAAGCGTTATTTCTCTCATTCATGTAGTTTGAGAATTTTCCGGTATTTTTGAGTTTGTCTTAGGATTATCACCTAAGCAATCTTTTGAGTGGTGTTAAGGTCTTTTTAGCTCGACCTTGCCACCGATTTTCATTTGCTACGAGTTGCGGGAGTTAGCATTCCATTTACCGCATTCCGCACTCGTTATGAAACTTATGAATGACTTATTGTGTCATTCAGTTTGTCCAGCTTATTTCATCCATTTTATAAATCGAGTATTCAATGAGTATCTCGATGACTTCATTTTTGTATTTATTGATTTTGGATGGAAATAGCAATTTAAAATTTTGCAAATCTTTTTCATAAGATTTATTTATAAGTATAATTGGATTTTGTTCTTCAACGAGCAAAGAATATTCTTAAAACTTCTAAGAGATATTTTTATCATATGGAAGATGGTTTTGTGATTGTATTGCCCATTGAGTGCTTTAAGAATTCTGGTCGATGCGCCTGATCAACATTATCGATAGGAATCTACTAAACGCTTTGATGAGACAATTTGACACGATATATTGACTAGTAAAAATGTAAATTTTTCTAGAAAGATTATTAAATAAAGATAAATGTAAGTTTGAAAGTTTTAGCTTTTCGGGAAAGAAGATTATTTAAAAGAAATTCTTTCTTTTTCGATACTCTTATTCTTGTGATTCCCGAAGGGAACCAAGACCTTATCTTTTGTACCAATGCTAATCGTATTGGTTTGGATGTCGTTCTCTTGCAAAAGAGAACGTGTTATCACTTATACTTCTAAATCATTAAAGCCGATCGAGACTAGGTATGCCACTCATGGTCTAGTGCTCGTGGCTATTGCTTTCGCTTTTAGAGTTTGGCATCATCATTTTTGGGGGAGAAATTTGTTCTCCGCCTCGATCATAAATCTTTGGAATATTTTTTTTCTCATAAGGAACTTCATGTTGACTCGAGTTCCTGGCATCTTATGATCTTGATGTTCTTTTTATTCCCAGAAGGGAAATCATGTTGCCAATGCGCTTAGTTGTAAGCAACAGGTGGTTGATTCTTTGATGATGTATGAATGGAATTATCTTTTTATCAAGTTCATCGGACCTTTTGATATACTTCGATTTATTGAGTTTTATCTCATTTCTTATATGGACTAGCGCCCGATGTTCTTTTATGGTGTTCGGTTCATTGGACGTACCGTTCTTGTACTACGACGGTGTTCCGAATTATTTGAGTTTCCGTTCATTGGACGTACCGTTATTGTACTACGTTGTTGTTCGGACTTATTCGTATTTCCAGTTTCTCGGGCGTATTGTTATTATACTACGCCGTTGCCCCGGCTCAATTTTCTGTCTTGACGTTTTCCACGTCTTTTAACTAAGGAAATGATTTTTGGTTTTCGATTTTTATTCTTGAGCCTAGTGTTATAGTAGGAATTGAAGTTTCACCAGATTTGACTTTTGAGCAACATTCTATTCGCATCATTACTTCGGAGGTTGAGCGCCTTTGAAATAAAGATGTTCTTCTTGTGAAAGTTCTATGGTTCTCAAATCCCAAGGATTGCTCTTGGGAAATCTAGAGAATTCATTGAGCGAACTCGTCCGGGTTTACTCTTTCGTGCTCTTTATGGTGAATGTAACGACCCGTAAATTTCAACTGTTTTAATAACGTAATTAGTTGAAATTTTGCGAAATTTTAAACGATAAAAATTTGAAATATAAATTTGATATTTGGAATACGTCTAGTTATACATAGCAACTGGTAAATTTTCGTCCGAAAATATGAAAGTTTATTTCGCGCGTAAATTCACTTCAATCTAATCAGTTAAAAAGCAGTGAAAATAAAATGTTTCCGAAACTTAAATATTTTTACATAGAAAAATTCTAAACCATATTCTGAGCAAGATCTCAGTTTGTCATTTTTCCAAATTTGGACATCTATTGCTCCGTCGTTCTTATTTTCTGCAAAATAGCAGCATTCTGGTACCGATATCGAATTTTATCGGATGATCGTACCACTGATATTTTTATACCGTTTTAATCGTCTCATCATGCTGATATCTGCAGTATATTCGTTTCTTTGTTTTGGAGTTCGGTACGCTGAAAAAAATTGCGTAACAGTTATCGTATCGGTAGGCGGTTTGTGTCCTTTGGCTTCTTGCAGCATTTCATATTCCACCATACAAATCAAGTAGCCATCTCTTTGCAAATAAAATGCACGTTCATTTGGTGTGACTGGCTTTTCAGTTCTCCTCAATCTCACGTTCATTGAGATGCACGTTTTTGTCTGTGCCCGTTCATATTTCTAAGCATTCAATATCTACTCAATTTCCCATGTTCTATTTCCTTATCACCATTTTGCTGGGCACGTATTCATCTTCCCACCTGCTCCATTCTTATGCTCCACCTCCCCTCTTCCTTTGCCTGTTCTACAAAGAAAAGAAAAAGAAAAAAAACAAACAAACAAAGCTCCAATTCACCGCATCACCCCTCGGCCTATGGCCACCCCCTTCGGCCACGACACCTCCATTCCTCCACAGCCCGCGCCCACGCCTGGACCACCGCCAAACCCCACTGACCGGTAGGTCATCACCTCCTACAAGTGGCCAAGCTTCCGTCGTTCGATCCATCGCCACTGCCGCTTCACCGTCCTCCTCTTCGCACTCTCTGTCGTGCCGAGATCCACCCGCCTTCTCCACTAACTGTTCATCCACCGACCCATCACCACAAAAGCTCCGCCCATTACCACAAGCCTTCCAACCTGCCGACTTCACTTCGCCAACTGTCTCAGTCGAAGACCTCCTCCTTCGATGAGCCATCCTCCGCTTGCTCTGGTCAAGACCCCAATACAACCCGAAAACCTAAGCTTTCTGGCGAACTTCTTCAGTCTCGATATATTATATATGTAAGTACAAATATAAGTTATCTGACATATATGTTGGTATATTTATAAAGTTATATAGATTGTTGTTTATTTATATATTGGTTTATAAAGGTTCTGTTCACAAGTGTTTCGAATTGCATATTTATAAGTTTATACATAGGCTGTTTTATTGATAATGTGTATTTGTATAGATTTATGTTGCTGCCTACAAGTGCATAGTACATATTGCATATATGAGCTACATGTATATATTACTGGGTCATTTTGGTTATACATAATATAAATTATTCTATAAAGTTTACTTTGGTTTTGGTAAGAATGGAAGAGGTATTTTTACATATTTTATATATAGTATATACTATACAAGTCGTCACCCTTTATTTTACAAAGTATGTTTTACTTTAGGACCGATACTATTTTATGCATATGAACTGGTAGTTATGAACCATAAGTTTGTACAATGTTTTATATTTGTCACTGCATTAAAATCTATGTTTACAGCAGTGTATGTATATAAATGAATGGGCAGTATAAATTTTGTGTATAATATACCTATGTGCGTGGATTTATATTTTTTTATAAGTGTGTGAGTATAAATTTTAAAATATAATTTGTAGGTAAAGTTATATGTATGTATAAATGTTGGCATTTAAGCATAAGTATAAACATGTTGGTTTTCAGATACATGTATAGAGGTTGATTTTGAGATATGCATATATGTTACATTAATTTACAAGTTATATACTATAAAGTAAATACGTGTTTTAAAATTTTAGACTTTCAAAAATGTACGTCCACACTAGTTTATAAATATTTATACTGTTGGTATATATAAAATTTTGTTAATATAATATTTAATTATGTTGCATTAAAAAATAAAATAAAATAAAAAAATGCAAACAATGTAAAAAGTGGTAATTTAGAGAAATGGATTTTGAAATGCATATGTACTTAAATAGTAAACATGTTGAATTTAAAATATGATTTTCTCTTTACATATATGGTTATATGAATTCGCTTATACCAATTTACCTTCATCAACCTAGTTCTGATTGGGTTCGTCAAATTCTTTATTATCAGCTTTGTTCGTCGTGCCTGTTTTTCTTCATCAAATCGTGTCCATCTAGTGTTGCTTTGGAATTCGTAGCTCATTTCCTTGTCAAAATCTATCTAGCCTCGAAAGGTGAGCACTCACTCACGATTAACGTTCTTTTATTTATTAAATCTGATTTCAATTGAAACGACAATTGAAATATGCTGCTGTTAGTTAATTACACTGTTATATATGCTATTGCCTGTATCAGTTAACCTATGACATTTGACGCCATTATCTGTTAGTTATTTATGCGATGATAATACAGTTTGGCTGATAATTGATTGATTGTTGATATTTATATTGGACGTTAAATTGTTAATGTTAAAATGATAAATAGTATGAAATTGAATTTGATATAGGATAATTAAATGTTAAATTTGATTAACTGACATTTGTATAATATGACCCCTTTAACTGTTGAAATTATCGACACGTAGGATTTGTTTAATTTCATTTTGAACCACTGAATGTATCTTGTTAAATTGATAATGTAGGAAATTGTAAATAGACGACAAGTGAAAACCGTAATGTAATAATCTTTAATCTACATGAAATGATAGTGTAGATTCTAGAAATAATTATATTAATTCGTACAAATAACAATGCGAACTAATACGATTATTTCGGGATTATTTGAATTGATTATTGGATTGATATTGATTATTGTTATTGTTTGTTTATTTACTTTGACACCATCCCAGTTATCACACTGCAAGTTCCCTTTACAATGCTTTGATTTTGGAATTGAATTGGAATCGGGTTGAAATGATAAATACCCAAATTAAACTTTGACCTAGGATAGAGAATTAAATAAATCCTGATTGGTCAATAATTTGATTTAAAAATAATTGAAGATTTTATTTGAATAAATAATATGGTTTTGAAATGAAGTTGAAATTTGAATTTTTATGGAAGGAAAATGTTAATATATAATAATCTGAAACAAAATATTAACAATGTAATTGATGAAAGAATGTTGTTTAAATTTGAGAAATTATTGAATTAAGTTTGAAATTTATTAAACTTTGAAATTATTTAATAATTAGGTTTTGAATTATCTAATAATTAAATAAAATTGAATTATTTAATGATTAAATTGAATTGAATTCTTTAATAAGTAAAATTGAACTTTTGAATAAGTAAATTTTTTACTTTGGAAATAAATGAAATTGAGTTTTCTTTAATAATTAAGTTTTGGAAAATTATTTAAGTAAGTAAATAAGTGAAATTGATTTCTTTAACAAGAAATAAAATGTGATTTATTGAAATTAATGTAAGACTTGAAATCTAAAGAATTTGATTTGATGAATTTAATTTAATTCAAAATGTAAGTTTTGAAATAAGGAAGTTGAATTTAAATAATTGATTTAATGAATTGGAAATTGAATATATTTGATTTGAATGATAAATTTACTTAACGAATATTGAATAAAATCGATAAATGAAGTTAAACTGATTTGAATGTTAAATTAAATTGATTTAAATGATTTCGGAATTTAATCTTATATACGAATTTAAATTGATATTTGATTGGTTTTAAATAAAGATTGAAATTGAATTATAAGATTTTGAAATGAAAAGTTGGAAGTTTTGAAACGTAAATTATGGAAATTGATTTAGAAAGACAAACGAAATGTTGATTTATGAATTCTAATTGAATTGAAATTGATTTGGTTTTGGAATATATAAACGACCAATCGGTGTAATAATTACGAAAGTTATTAAAGAGACCAGGATCGGTAATGGATATACTCTCTATCTGAACCGAAACCACTTTAATAACTATACACGGAGTGATGATCCAGAATGAAGTGGTTGGAATGATGTACGTGATGACTGAAGAAAGAGAACGATAATGGATAGCCTTGACACTTGTGTCAAATTGGAAATGACTAAAACAGGAGCTGTGCCGGGCCAATGGAGGCTTGATACCTCAAGTGGACACACTTCTTCGAACTACTTATACTTGTTGTCGATTGGTGCACCCTTGATTTTGGGAGTGTTATTTCACGGTGTTGCGGGCGCTGCAGCGTTGCGTTCTCACCAGTCCGGATCAGGCGAACGGTAGTATCACTACCTTGGGTATAGCCTCATGTGCCTTGTCATACTTGTATTCCATTTATGCGCGACCACTACGAATTTGTTTTGTACCTTGAGTATATGGATTGCCCTCTGGTGACTTCCGGTTTTGGGGAAACTACGGTCTTGTATATGCTTGTGGGAATAAAAATGTGTTAAGGGTGGAATGGGCCATGACTTAACGCTATTTTGATATCTTTATATTACTGATAGACATTATCTACTTATCGTACACTACTACATAGTAGATAGTTTAACGAATCCTTAAAGGATGGTTATTCCAAACATCCTTTGAGTTACTTGTATTTCAATTGCTATTTCACTTGAGTTGGATTTATTAATATAAGAATGTTAATCCTGACTCGAGTGTTTTGTATTTTGCTTTACGCTCGGGTCAGACTGAGTGGTTCAGCTTTCGAGACTCACCTTTGGAGTTGGAGCTTTGCTTGAAGATCCAGCCATCTATTCTGCTTTCAGTATTCGATGATTCCAGTGATGTATTCTGCTTTGTATCTGATATATCATATTACTCTTCCGTTGTATCTGGTTTAACTCTGATGTAACTTTTATATTTATATAGTAGCTTCATGAACTACTATCTCTCTTTATTTCCACTGCAAATTATTACTCTGTGTCTGTGATCTGTGATTATTTATTTACTGTATATGTTCAGTTTTGCCAAATTTAAATTAACAACGCGGTATTTTGAGCAATTCAATTCCGGCATGAGTGTCTACCTATTCACTTATAATGGATGCGAATGGTGCAAAATGGCGGGTCGTTACAGCTGGTATCAGAGCTTTGGTAGCTCTAGGCAAAATTCAACATATAGGGTAAATGTATTTACAGAATCACTCTCATTCGAGTTTCAATCTCTTCTTTTTGACTCGATTCCTTTGAATTTTGGAACGTTCCCTACGGTTCCAAATTTCATTTGTGTCCCTCACTATTTGTCTTCTTTCAATTCTGGAGCATCACATAACTCCACTTCGAATGACCCTTATAATGAATCGGCGGTCTCGCCAAATTTCGAATGATTTGTAAAGGGGTGAAACTCCTTTACAATAAACATCGATTTACCGGAGATTTCTGCATCCACGGTTTACGATGCTATCTATCTCCTGCTATACCTGAATTCTATTTCTTGAGATCGAATGTCGATTTACCTCGGAATTCCTCATCGATCTTATTTTTGAAGTCATGGTCGACCCGGTTAAGGTTGCCCGCAATTTATATAAATTTATCAATCTTCCTACTTTGTTATTAATCATCATATCTTTGTTTCAAACTTATCTTCGAATCAAACTTCTCTTTGATTTGAGTCCATCAAATTTGAAACCTTAACCTTATTTTGAAAATTCATTCCTGTATCGTCAAGTAAAGAAGTGTATTTGTAAATTAATATTAAAATGTTTTATATATTGTGTTGTTTGAGTTGTTGATGTTGATTTGGGTTTCTGATCGATACGTCTGATCAACGCAATCGATAGGATTTCCAACACACTTGAACAGAGCAAACTGACACAATATTATTTTCAAATTTGGTAAATGAAATAAATTTGTTTGATTATATTGGGAAAATATAAGTAAAATTTTCTGGAATTTAATAGGTTAATTAAATTGTTTGTTTGAAATGATAATATTTGATTATCATTTATTGTTCTAAATGAATTTATAATTATGGTTTATAAATTGATTTGGAATTTGAAATGAATTAAATTCAGAAATTTGAGAATTTAGTTTCCGGTGATTTCGGACTTTGTTTTTTTTAAATTTTAAAGTATATATTATTGAAAGTATTTTCGAATAGAAATCGTTTTCAAAGAATTTTAAAATGTTGAAATCAGTGCTCTTCCCTTTGTCGCTGGAAAATAATTTCGGTGATGGCGGCCGCATCATCGACATTCATTTTCGAGATTCGAAGTGGAGAAACCATTCTGTAGCTTTGCTACGGTTTTGTTTTGAAAAAAATATATTTTGATTTGAATTTCTTCAGTATATTTTTATTTACATATATAAAGTAAATTAATTTGATTTATATATATATAAGTATCTTATTTTAAAATTTAATTTGATTTGATATAAATATATTATATATATCTCTAAATTGTTTAAAGTTAATCGGAAATCTAATTCTTAAATTTTGTTAAAAGATGATTTTAATTATAATAAAACCAAAATTGGAATAAATATTTAAACTTGAATAATTGAATTGGGAAAATTTTATTTGTATATTGTTCAACTGCATTCTAATACAACTTACCTAAATCGTTCAGAAGTTGAATATGTAATTGGATAATATATAAGATAAATTGAATTTATAAATAAAATTTGAGTGTTTATAATAAATGTTATACACTAAATTTTGATTATAAAGATGTTAATAGAGTTAGATAGGATAATAAGTAAACTCTGTTAATAATGAAATAAATTTGTTTTGGAAGAATTAATAAATTAGTTTTGGAAGAATTAATAAATGGAAATTTGATCAACATATGAAAATACCTTGAATTTAAAAGATATTAATAGATGTAAATTAATTTAAATCGAAACTTTTATGTTTTAAATTAATTTATATGGGTTAAATATATGTGAGTAGATATATTAAGTAGAATGAATGTAACAATAATTTGGAATAAAGAAGAATTTAAAATTGTTGAAGAAAATATGATTATAATAAAAGACTATTCAAATTTATGGTTTTAAAAATTGTAAATTGAAGATAAGTGGATAATAAGATAATGAATTAGAAATAGTTGAGATTGATTTTAGTGAAATCAAATGGATTAAATCAATTATTGAATATCAATTAATTTAAATTTGAATTTATATGGTTTAAATTAATTGTTATTTTGTATTTCAAATCTGTTTTTCTTTCTGGTTGTTTCTATTCTCCTATCTCGTTCCTTTTCGGGGACGAAAAGTTTTGAGTGGGGGAGAGTGTAACGACCCGTAAATTTCAACTGTTTTAATAACGTAATTAGTTGAAATTTTGCGAAATTTTAAACGATAAAAATTTGAAATATAAATTTGATATTTGGAATACGTCTAGTTATACATAGCAACTGATAAATTTTCGTCTGAAAATATGAAAGTTTATTTCGCGCGTAAATTCACTTCAATCTAATCAGTTAAAAAGCAGTGAAAATAAAATGTTTCCGAAACTTAAATATTTTTACATAGAAAAATTCTAAACCATCTTCTGAGCAAGATCTCAGTTTGTCATTTTTCCAAATTTGGACATCTATTGCTCCGTCGTTCTTATTTTCTGCAAAATAGCAGCATTCTGGTACCGATATCGAATTTTATCGGATGATCGTACCACTGATATTTTTATACCGTTTTAATCGTCTCATCATGCTGATATCTGCAGTATATTCGTTTCTTTGTTTTGGAGTTCGGTACGCTGAAAAAAACTGCGTAACAGTTATCGTATCGGTAGGCGGTTTGTGTCCTTTGGCTTCTTGCAGCATTTCATATTCCACCATACAAATCAAGTAGCCATCTCTTTGCAAATAAAATGCACGTTCATTTGGTGTGACTGGCTTTTCAGTTCTCCTCAATCTCACGTTCATTGAGATGCACGTTTTTGTCTGTGCCCGTTCATATTTCTAAGCATTCAATATCTACTCAATTTCCCATGTTCTATTTCCTTATCACCATTTTGCTGGGCACGTATTCATCTTCCCACCTGCTCCATTCTTATGCTCCACCTCCCCTCTTCCTTTGCCTGTTCTACAAAGAAAAGAAAAAGAAAAAAAAACAAACAAACAAAGCTCCAATTCACCGCATCACCCCTCCGCCTATGGCCACCCCCTTCGGCCACGACACCTCCATTCCTCCACAGCCCGCGCCCACGCCTGGACCACCGCCAAACCCCACTGACCGGTAGGTCATCACCTCCTACAAGTGGCCAAGCTTCCGTCGTTCGATCCATCGCCACTGCCGCTTCACCGTCCTCCTCTTCGCACTCTCTGTCGTGCCGAGATCCACCCGCCTTCTCCACTAACTGTTCATCCACCGACCCATCACCACAAAAGCTCCGCCCATTACCACAAGCCTTCCAACCTGCCGACTTCACTTCGCCAACTGTCTCAGTCGAAGACCTCCTCCTTCGGTGAGCCATCCTCCGCTTGCTCTGGTCAAGACCCCAATACAACCCGAAAACCTAAGCTTTCTGGCGAACTTCTTCAGTCTCGATATATTATATATGTAAGTACAAATATAAGTTATCTGACATATATGTTGGTATATTTATAAAGTTATATAGATTGTTGTTTATTTATATATTGGTTTATAAAGGTTCTGTTCACAAGTGTTTCGAATTGCATATTTATAAGTTTATACATAGGCTGTTTTATTGATAATGTGTATTTGTATAGATTTATGTTGCTGCCTACAAGTGCATAGTACATATTGCATATATGAGCTACATGTATATATTACTGGGTCATTTTGGTTATACATAATATAAATTATTCTATAAAGTTTACTTTGGTTTTGGTAAGAATGGAAGAGGTATTTTTACATATTTTATATATAGTATATACTATACAAGTCGTCACCCTTTATTTTACAAAGTATGTTTTACTTTAGGACCGATACTATTTTATGCATATGAACTGGTAGTTATGAACCATAAGTTTGTACAATGTTTTATATTTGTCACTGCATTAAAATCTATGTTTACAGCAGTGTATGTATATAAATGAATGGGCAGTATAAATTTTGTGTATAATATACCTATGTGCGTGGATTTATATTTTTTTATAAGTGTGTGAGTATAAATTTTAAAATATAATTTGTAGGTAAAGTTATATGTATGTATAAATGTTGGCATTTAAGCATAAGTATAAACATGTTGGTTTTCAGATACATGTATAGAGGTTGATTTTGAGATATGCATATATGTTACATTAATTTACAAGTTATATACTATAAAGTAAATACGTGTTTTAAAATTTTAGACTTTCAAAAATGTACGTCCACACTAGTTTATAAATATTTATACTGTTGGTATATATAAAATTTTGTTAATATAATATTTAAATATGTTGCATTAAAAAATAAAATAAAATAAAAAAATGCAAACAATGTAAAAAGTGGTAATTTAGAGAAATGGATTTTGAAATGCATATGTACTTAAATAGTAAACATGTTGAATTTAAAATATGATTTTCTCTTTACATATATGGTTATATGAATTCGCTTATACCAATTTACCTTCATCAACCTAGTTCTGATTGGGTTCGTCAAATTCTTTATTATCAGCTTTGTTCGTCGTGCCTGTTTTTCTTCATCAAATCGTGTCCATCTAGTGTTGCTTTGGAATTCGTGGCTCATTTCCTTGTCAAAATCTATCTAGCCTCGAAAGGTGAGCACTCACTCACGATTAACGTTCTTTTATTTATTAAATCTGATTTCAATTGAAACGACAATTGAAATATGCTGCTGTTAGTTAATTACACTGTTATATATGCTATTGCCTGTATCAGTTAACCTATGACATTTGACGCCATTATCTGTTAGTTATTTATGCGATGATAATACAGTTTGGCTGATAATTGATTGATTGTTGATATTTATATTGGACGTTAAATTGTTAATGTTAAAATGATAAATAGTATGAAATTGAATTTGATATAGGATAATTAAATGTTAAATTTGATTAACTGACATTTGTATAATATGACCTCTTTAACTGTTGAAATTATCGACACGTAGGATTTGTTTAATTTCATTTTGAACCACTGAATGTATGTTGTTAAATTGATAATGTAGGAAATTGTAAATAGACGACAAGTGAAAACCGTAATGTAATAATCTTTAATCTACATGAAATGATAGTGTAGATTCTAGAAATAATTATATTAATTCGTACAAATAACAATGCGAACTAATACGATTATTTCGGGATTATTTGAATTGATTATTGGATTGATATTGATTGTTGTTATTGTTTGTTTATTTACTTTGACACCATCCCAGTTATCACACTGCAAGTTCCCTTTACTATGCTTTGATTTTGGAATTGAATTGGAATCGGGTTGAAATGATAAATACCCAAATTAAACTTTGACCTAGGATAGAGAATTAAATAAAACCCGATTGGTCAATAATTTGATTTAAAAATAATTGAAGATTTTATTTGAATAAAAAATATGGTTTTGAAATGAAGTTGAAATTTGAATTTTTATGGAAGGAAAATGTTAATATATAATAATCTGAAACAAAATATTAACAATGTAATTGATGAAAGAATGTTGTTTAAATTTGAGAAATTATTGAATTAAGTTTGAAATTTATTAAACTTTGAAATTATTTAATAATTAGGTTTTGAATTATCTAATAATTAAATAAAATTGAATTATTTAATGATTAAATTGAATTGAATTCTTTAATAAGTAAAATTGAACTTTTGAATAAGTAAAATTTTTACTTTGGAAATAAATGAAATTGAGTTTTCTTTATTAATTAAGTTTTGGAAAATTATTTAAGTAAGTAAATAAGTGAAATTGAATTTCTTTAACAAGAAATAAAATGTGATTTATTGAAATTAATGTAAGACTTGAAATCTAAAGAATTTGATTTGATGAATTTAATTTAATTCAAAATGTAAGTTTTGAAATAAGGAAGTTGAATTTAAATAATTGATTTAATGAATTGGAAATTGAATATATTTGATTTGAATGATAAATTTACTTAACGAATATTGAATAAAATCGATAAATGAAGTTAAACTGATTTGAATGTTAAATTAAATTGATTTAAATGATTTCGGAATTTAATCTTATATACGAATTTAAATTGATATTTGATTGGTTTTAAATAAAGATTGAAATTGAATTATAAGATTTTGAAATGAAAATTTGGAAGTTTTGAAACGTAAATTATGGAAATTGATTTAGAAAGACAAACGAAATGTTGATTTATGAATTCTAATTGAATTGAAATTGATTTGGTTTTGGAATATATAAACGACCAATCGGTGTAATAATTACGAAAGTTATTAAAGAGACCGGGATCGGTAATGGATATACTCTCTATCTGAACCGAAACCACTTTAATAACTATACGCGGAGTGATGATCCAGAATGAAGTGGTTGGAATGATGTACGTGATGACTGAAGAAAGAGAACGATAATGGATAGCCTTGACACTTGTGTCAAATTGGAAATGACTAAAACAGGAGCTGTGCCGGGCCAATGGAGGATTGATACCTCAAGTGGACACACTTCTTCGAACTACTTATACTTGTTGTCGATTGGTGCACCCTTGATTTTGGGAGTGTTGTTTCACGGTGTTGCGGGCGCTGCGGCGTTGCGGCGTTGCGTTCTCACCAGTCCGGATCAGGCGAACGGTAGTATCACTACCTTGGGTATAGCCTCATGTGCCTTGTCATACTTGTATTCCATTTATGCGCGACCACTACGAATTTGTTTTGTACCTTGAGTATATGGATTGTCCTCTGGTGACTTCCGGTTTTGGGGAAACTACGGTCTTGTATATGCTTGTGGGAATAAAAATGTGTTAAGGGTGGAATGGGCCATGACTTAACGCTATTTTGATATCTTTATATTACTGATAGACATTATCTACTTATCGTACACTACTACATAGTAGATAGTTTAACGGATCCTTAAAGGATGGTTATTCCAAACATCCTTTGAGTTACTTGTATTTCAATTGCTATTTCACTTGAGTTGGATTTATTAATATAAGAATGTTAATCCTGACTCGAGTGTTTTGTATTTTGCTTTACGCTCGGGTCAGACTGAGTGGTTCAGCTTTCGAGACTCACCTTTGGAGTTGGAGCTTTGCTTGAAGATCCAGCCATCTATTCTGCTTTCAGTATTCGATGATTCCAGTGATGTATTCTGCTTTGTATCTGATATATCATATTACTCTTCCGTTGTATCTGGTTTAACTCTGATGTAACTTTTATATTTATATAGTAGCTTCATGAACTACTATCTCTCTTTATTTCCGCTGCAAATTATTACTCTGTGTCTGTGATCTGTGATTATTTATTTACTGTATATGTTCAGTTTTTCCAAATTTAAATTAACAACGCGGTATTTTGAGCAATTCAATTCCGGCATGAGTGTCTACCTATTCACTTATAATGGATGCGAATGGTGCAAAATGGCGGGTCGTTACATTGAACTTCTTATTTCAAATTTTCTTTTATATTGATATGCTTCTATGGTTGTTACTATTTATTTTCTTCTTAAGTATTGCGAGGATGCAATTTCTTTAAGGAGGGGAGTCTGTAACAACCCGCATATTTATCGATTTTATATTTAAATATTTCATCGTTAGTCGGATTATAGTCCGAAAAGCTACCTTTTGCAAACAGTCGAATTAGGACTCGAGACCACCCCCCATTGAGTTCAAAATGACGTTTGCGACCTTTTTGAGTATAAACTTCGATATGTTGGGAGTTAGTAGAATTTTGCTACCTTTTCACTTTGTGTTTGGGTTTGGGTTTCAGCCCTATATCCTAACTCAGCCCCTCTCCTCTCCATTCACTCATTTCTACTTTCTTAAACACTCATCAAAACTGAAAATTGGGAGAGGAATGGGAAATTAAAACCCCAAGCCCTAGTTCAATTGCAAATTCAAGCTTCTACCTCCAAATTCAAGAAGAAGCTTTGGTAAGTATCATCTCCTTCTTCTCCAACTCATTCTCACTTTGATTTCAGAAAATTCCTAAACCTAATTTAGGAAATGTTTCTCTTTTAAGCTTAGATTCAAGCTTCTTATGTTGAGATGGAAGTGTGGTTGATCTTCCTTTGTCTTCAAACTTCTCATTCATTGTTTTCGGGTTCAAAGGTGAGATTTTTATCTCACATCTATGTCTATAATTATCTTTGGTTGTTAGGTATGAATTCCTAACACTTATTCATGTGCATTTGCTTTTAATTTGGATTGGTTTTGTAAATATTTCAATTTTTGGTGTTTTGAACCCAAATCATTAAAAATCATAGCTTTGGTGTTGATCATGCTTTTGGTGGTGTATCGTCGAACTTGTAAGGCTGGGTTGTCGCTTGGCATAAATCCCTAGTCTCCGTCGCTCGTCTGATCGCTTCCGTTTTGGATTTTCGCCCATTTTGGGCAAGGCTGATTTTTGCCTACCAGGCAATTTCAGACGTCTGGAACAAAATCCAGACGTCTGGTTTCAAATTCAGACGTCTGGTTCATAAATCCAGAGGTCTAGAATTCGTCCCTGGAAAACGCCAAGAGGCAGAGGAAAAATCCAAACGTCTGGAAATCCAACCAGACGTCTGGTTGGAATTTCAGATGTCTGAAATTGTGCTATTTTGCCTATTTTGGACCAGAAAACAGAGCCAGACGTCTTGATCAAACCCCCAAACGTCTGGAACTGTTCATTTTGCCTATATTGGGCTGTTTTGAGTTGATTTCCAATGTTTAACGATTTTTGTTGATATGGTTAGTTGTTATCACTTATTATCGACTTTGATAACTTCTTTCTTTGGATTTTTGGAATATTCATTTTGATGGATTTGGCATCGATTTCTTTGGATTTGATTCACGTCTTCGTATGTGAATTTTGATGATTGATTGTTTCTACAATCATTTTGTAATTTGTCACTTTAAAAATATAAAGGTTTTCTATACTAGTAGTAAATATCAAAACTCTTTTATCAAAACGATTTTGACACTATTTTAATTACAAAGCTCGTTTCTTAAACCGTTTTCCAATCTATTAGTATATACAAACCTTTACCTCATTCATATGAGAAATCTAATTAAACGGCTTAGTAAAACAAGTGGTATGAAACACTTGCGTTCACTTCGTCGGTTAATTCTTGGACTTGTTCGATTGAATCTCTTGTGACAATTTTCTAGTGGAGATCTACAATCTGTTCATAAATATTTGAGTTAATCAAGTGGTTATGGGACATGAAGCTAAACTCTTATATTTACTAGCTTAGCGTAATCGACACTTCTTGATGATCGATGATGACCATTTTATGGTTTAGACTAGCAATGTGCGATGTCTCTTTGTCCATGTGAAGGACTGTACTTCATTTTATTGAGCTTCGTCTCATTTCTTTGTGGGCTAGCAACCCATGTACTTTTAATGTGTTTCGATTCATCTGATGTACCGTTTGTACTACATCGATGTCTCGGCTTTCCAGTTCATTGGACGTACCGTTTGCACTGCGTCAATGTTCCGAATTGTTATGTGTTTCGATTCATCTAATGTACCGTTTGTACTATACCGATGTCTCGACTTTCCGGTACATTGGACGTACCGTTTACACTGCGTCAATGTTCCGAATTGTTATGTGTTTCGATTCATCTGATGTACCGTTTGTACTACATCGATGTCTCGACTTTCCGATTCATTGGACGTACCGTTTGCACTGCATCAATGTTCCGAATTGTATTGAGTTTCGATTCATCTGATGTACCGTTTCTACTACATCGATGTCTCGGCTTTCCGGTTCATTAGACGTACCATTTGCACTGTGTCAATGTTCCGAATTGTTTTGTATTTTGATTCATCTGATGTACCGTTTGTACTACATCGATGTCCCGACTTTCCGGTTCATTGGACGTACCGTTTTCACTGCGTCAATGTTCCAAATTGTTTGTGATACACGTGTTTGTGAGTTTTCATGCTCCCGCTTGGGATAGGCCATCCTCTTTCTTGTGATTTTTGGATTTCTAATTATTGATTTCTGGAATTTATGTTTCACCAGCATTTACGATGGGCATTGATATGTATGTCATTATTTGTGGCTTGGTGAATTAAATTAAGAATATGACATTCTTTTTAATCTTTGAGAAGATTCTTGTGATATTGATTAATCTCTTGTTGATTATCATTTACATACTTATAGTAGTATGACTTTATGGTTATCATACGTTTTTGTCATATCTCTTATTCTATATCACTTTATCTGATATTTATAGCTAGACAGATCCGTTTATTATTTTCTTCTTAAATAATACTCGGGTCAGACTGAGATTTTACAGGTGCTTCCTCATGACTTCCTACCTGGAACCATCATCTGACTTTTGGCTAACTACTCTAGTTTAGTAGTTTTTGTTATATACATTTGAGATTAGACTCCTTGATGTATACATATTCTATTGTCTTGCACTTGTATCTATTCTTTTGTGTTATTGTGGATCTTATTTGACCACTACTCTGATGTACACTTTCATGTGTTATATTCATATCTATTTCCGCCTTTGTGATATGAATTGCCTGTGACTTATTTGTGTTATGTTTATTTCTATATTTGTTTCCGAGGTCCATATAGCCACTGTGTAGTAGCTTTGAGTTTGTATCTGTATGTCGGATTTCCTCTTGAGATGAAAAGTTATATTTTTATCTGGCATATCGGTACTCGCACAAAGCAATTACACAGATGGTCGCTCCTCAACAGCCTTATTCTCCACGCTAGTTGACAGCATTACCCCGTAGTGTCCTTGGCTAGCGTGGGTATAGAGGTGGGGCGTCACAATTACTGGATAATATTGTCTGCTAATGCAGAGAATAGGGCTGGTTAGGAGCGACCATCTATTGTTTTGTCTTAAATATCTATTGAATACGTCGATTAATGCTCTATGTATTTTTCCTTTTCAAGTGGATCGACATATCCAATAAATGCTTAATACAAAACTATAGGCCGCTATAGGATCTATCAGAACAAAATAGAACAATGCAAATGCATAACACATCATAGAACAACAAACAGATATATATATATATATATATATATATATATATATACACTGTGACGCCCCACCTCTATGCTCATAATAACAAAGAGTATTAAAAGAAATACTGTCTATTATTACGAAGAATAAGGCTGGATAGGAGCGACCATCCGTAATTGGCCTTACACTAATATTGGTTATCTCGATAGGAGTGGTATATACTTTTTATTTTTCATCAATTATTTATTTACTCCCATCGACATATCCAATTATCAGTATAAAACAAACTACGATAGTTCATAATAGTTTAAGACATTAGATATAACAATAACATAGATAATATAAATGCGGAACACAGATTAACAAAAAATCTCATATATATATATAACCGATGTCAGTTACAATATAGTTGACACGATACATATGATACAACTACAACTGTCGACTCTAGAAGTTATATACACAAGTACATTATCAACTAATATACATGAATACATATCGTTCTATAGAATGACACGACTACGACAAAAGGACAATGACAACTTCAGAAGATGTGAAAAGTCTTCAAATCCCGAACATCAACTCAAAGAAAGAAATCTACAACCTGAAATAACTCGGGTCTGACCCGAGTATTACATTCAAAAGGAAAATAATACCCAGGTCAGTCTAATTCAAACCAGTTTATTAGTGCATATAGGCAGTAATAATTTAAATAGACGACAGTCACAATAATTCCCGTCTATCCGATTCTTTAAACAAAGAAGCCGGATAACGGTCAATATAACACTTAACAGTGTTTAACAAAAATCAGTAGATTTAAATCATCAATAGAGATAAATAAACAATTTATCAAATCGACTAAATCAATTTAAAGCAATTGAAATTGTCACTTTAAAACCATCAAAAATTTGATTGGCTGCCGTACACACACGCGTGTACGGCCTCGCCAATACGGATTAAAAGATCAATGCATCAAAAGCAAAAGAAAAATCAATTCAGAACTGTCGAGTTTGGGTGGCTGCAGTGCACGCACGCGTGCACTACCTCGCCACTACAGTGCGTAGAAACTGCAAAGGTCAAACCCAAAAATCGGGTTCAACTCAAGTGTAAGAAAAACAAATGCAGGCAGACATGGACAATTAACACTTTAGACTACTTAATAACACCAGCAAGTAGACTAGTATGGCAACATAGTAAGCTCCTGAATGCACTGTGCATCTACAACCAAGTGATATACAATATAACTGACAGTACAAGTTAATAATATGAGCTTCCTACGAATCATATCAGTAGGCATGCATAACAATGAATCTAAAAATGCAACAAGCCCCAACAACCAAGAAATGCACATGTCCAGTTTCAAGTGACTCCAGTTCAACAAATTCAGAGATTAGGCAGAAGATACACGGAAATATCAACATGGATGCAGACTCAAGTCAGTCTGTAATAACCCGCTTTTCCGTACCCCTTGAATAGACACTAATCTCCATCTATTTACTCAAGGTGAACGAAAAACCGAACCATTAGGGTTTTAAAAGAAGAGGTAGAAGAAAAGATAGAAGAAAAGAGAAAGAAGAAACAAAAGAACAACATCAGAAACAGAAACAATATCAGAATCTCACATATCGCAGCGGAACAATATACAATAGATAATTACTAGTCTTTTAAAACAAAGAACTATATCAGTTTATACATACATCAATCATCAGAGTCAATATACAACAATGGACAGTTATATAACTTGTCCTCATACAGAATACACAGCGGAATAAATATATCAGATACAAATACTACGTCTTGCCATCCAGCTTGCTTCCAAAGCTCCAGAATATCCAGAATATCCTGATAATTTAACTCTAGGCTGCCCGTGTGGAAATTGGTGGGCACCCAGAGTTTAGAAGGGAACAATAAACTCCGAGTCAGTCATGGTGACTGGTGTGAGATCGTAAAACAGTTATTTTCACAAAGAAAATAAAACAGATTCGCAATGCTTTTGGAAAATGAAACTACCATAAGACCTCCCGCCACACACACAATGCAAACGCAGAATTGGAGGAGATTTCTTCTTATGATAGTCAAAGATGCTTACTACGCAAAATCAAATCTTTTTGATATTATTATTAGTGCATAGTGTAGAAAACATTTTGAAAGTATAATATTAATCTTAGCCAACATACGACCAGTATCGTATGCCTACTATAGCTACTATGTTCAATAGCAGGTTACCGCCACATTCCATAGCAGGTAATACAACTAAAACCGTACACGTCGCGTATTGTTTCTTTGGATTTCCAACAAATGGTCAGGCTAAGGAACTTCCTTTCCTCCTGCCGAATAGGATCGCCTCTGGCTGGACGTCCCGAGAGACAAACTGCTCTCTGCCAAACAAGGCCGGGTTACCCCTGTAACAGGTAACTCACGAATATGTCATCACCCGGTCCTTTGGGACCTTTATCCGAGCGCTCGATATCCAACATCACACATCATAAAGAAAGTGTATCCACATGAGTAAGTATCTGGGCTCCATACCATGATACCACCCCTTTCCAGAAGGAAATGACATACCCTAAAGGGCGCGACCCTCATAACCTTGCCGCAACATTCCTGTTTCGACCATTTCCGGGTTGTTGAGGCTCGATGAAGTCTCGTCCACAAAGCTACGCTTTCTCAGAAAGCCCTGCTTCGGGTCCAACAAAATGATCAACCTATGATCATTAAGATATAAGATCAAACAAATGATCATATCACAAATGATCAAACACTGATCATTTTACAGCAACACTCAGTATGCCACGTTACCAAATTGGGATATATCGCTGATAAATTTCAACTACATAACCTCTGAGCTCGTACGTCTCAGAGAAGGGTGTTAAGCTAAGAGAATAAATTCTCCGCCACCAACAGATATGTATTTGAAAGAAATCGGCTTTATATCTCAAAGTGTAATGTCAGACATACAATCCATACAAGTCTGTTCCGGGATCGAACAGAACCGAAGGCACTTCTCACGAAGCCCTTGCATATCCGGATAATTTTCAATCACGTCGGGACTTCCCGTCACTAAGGGTGATAAAACCTCTAAACCGGAGATCAGCCGATGTAGAGTAACTCGACGGTAATCCTTCCGTTTTCAAAAATATCCGGTCTTCAACACCGGTCTTCGAATACAATTCATAACGACGTATCACATATTCGGAATGGGTTATACGACCCCATGGTCCTTTCCCGGTTAACCCGAATAGTGAGCGTTTATTCAAAAATAAGTGTGGCATTCAAATTCATCCAATTCACAACAAATACCTATTTTAAGGTAATTATTGATAGTCGGTTATTTAACTATCAATAAAGATGCGCAACATCATCAGATTCCAAATAATTTTTCCCAAATTATTTTATCTTCCAAAATATCTTTACTAGATATATAATTTCCACACTTAACCGTTTGAAAACAAATTTTCAAATATTTACTTTTCAATTTATCTTTAAAAGATAAAATCTCTAAACAGTTCACTTCATATTGGAAAAGCATTTCCATACTTATTTAAAAATAAGTAATTCACAAATCATTTATTTTCAACACTTAGAAAATATTCGATATACTTAAATCAAAATTAAGTATATATTCATTCTTTAAGGAAATCATAAATTTCAACATCTATTTGAGTCAAAACGAATGTTGCGTAAAACATCGTTACGACGACTCAAAATCACTAGTATAGGGATTCGAATTTAAGATAGATATGTAAATCCCAATACTACATTAAAAACATTTCCTTTCGGAAATCATTTACTATAACAACAGTGTTATAGTCCACCATTTCCTTATTTTTCGAAAACGTCTATTTCAACAATAAAAGTTGAAATCCATGTATTCGATACTTAACACGTTTTAAAACATCTTTTAAAACAATTACTTCATTTCAAATATCACTTTTCCAAAACCATATCCATTTTACTTAACAATATATTCACTGTCCAAAATCGTGAATATACTTCACTAATTACATTTCACTATTTTCTACACATTTTATTTCAAGAATTATCCACTATCCAAAATCGTGGATAAAATTCCCTTAATAATCTCTATACTTAAAATCAATCAAATTTGATTGATTTTCGAATTTATAAAACAACGTTTATAAATTCGATTTCCATTTTCTAACAACTTTGATTTATAAATCTTCTCTATTAACCAATTCGAGTTATACTTGATATAAATATCACAAGTCCATATTATAAGTTAATAACTTATCATTCATTTTCAACTACTCAATTTATAAACCTATAAATTTCATTCACTTACGGACTCCATAATATTTCATTTTTATCACTTATAAAAACTCATTTTTATAATTTCAACATTCTTAATTTTGCAGATATCCATTTCATAAATCTTTTATATGAACCGTTACAGAAATTCAAAAATCTCAATTTAAACCATTTCATAAATCAGTCAACTATTTATCCCAAAAATCACTCTTCGGTTATATTTCATAATTGTAACTTTAAAAATTTATACGTTTATTTATTTAAAATAAATCACTTCAACAATTCAATAAAATGTCTACTTTCAAAAATCACTTTAAAATCCTTTTAAAGTAAAAGTCGTTATTTTTAAACTTCAAACTGAATCCGATGATGCAATAGCATCAATTAGTCCATCACAACAGTCAAATACCATATATCATCATATGATAACAGAATATATCAAAATATCTGTAAATAATCAATACGGTGAGGAATCCAGTCGGATCCCTCCAACCTGTTTCCCTGCATCCACAGATGTTAGCACAATACCAATTCCGCTCCAGTACGGAATTATCGCGGTATATAGGTTTTATAAAAATCCGCTTACTAACGGCGCAATAGGGTCTCATCCGCTATACGAGGCGGGAAATCAATCAATCCAATATATACATATGCCAATATGTATATACTGCTATATATATAGATATATATCCTATAATATCTAATATCACATCCAATATAGCAATCATATCAATCAATAATAACTGCAAAAATTCCACATTCATTTGAGTGAGAAGATCTCACCTCGATTTCAATTCCGATTCCAGCGTTTATTTTCGAATAAAATAAACAGACGTTTGATTTCATCCAAAATTTACACTAGCTCCAATTGACTCCAAATTAGTTGCATTGCGAAGTACATGTCGAGACGATTCCAACGCAAGTCGTTTCGTCGAAATCTGATAATGTATGACCAAGATACATCTTTTTAAACTTTAACGAATTTTTATAAAATTAATTTACAATTTCTTTTATATTTTCTTTATACCATTTACATCTGGACCGTTCGTTCCAGTTCACGAAATTAAGGCCGTGCTTTTGCCTTTCTTCCCAATCGTGAAAATCGTTCACGTATCTAACCCATACTGGCCGCCTCCAAACCCTAGCTAACGCCACCTCCCTAGTCGCCGTGACGTCGATCAAACTCCTCCGCTCCAAAGCCCATCACCACGCCTACCTTCGCCGTGAGTACGGCCAAGCTCGGTCGAGCAAACCCACCAGAAAACGCGTGCAAACGGAACCCCTATCGGCCAAGATAACTTCCTCCACTCGATGCTAAAACTCATCACAACCGTATAGATAGAAAGCCCTTACAACGCTCTTCAACTTTGTAGTTAGTAATTTTTGATGAATGTCAGCGGATTAGAAGAGATTTGTGGAAGAAGATGAACAATTTTCGGCCCTTGATTTTAATGGTGGCGGCTGGTCATTAGAATTAGGGTTTAGGGTTTATTTTCTTCAAAAGGAGATAAATGAAGTGCTATATATATAATTTTGACGAACACTATTCATTCCGGTTTTCTGAACTCCGATTTACGCGCGGTCACTATCGTTTCTAGGGTTTATTCCACGTTCCGAACGCAATGGAACAGGTTTCGGAAGCTAATTCGGACATCTGTGCGAGATACGGAGAAAAACGATCAATTTAAATTAAACCGATTTAAATCGATTTCGAGGCGTTTTAATTTGTACCGGACAAACGGTAAATCCAAAAATTATGAAATTTGAAACCATGCAATAATTTCACATTACGGATCCGATGAAACTGGTTTCGTCGAAATCCGACACTGTCCGAAAATTGGCTATTTTTACAATCGATAATTAAATATTAAAATATTCAATTTTCATAGATTAACTCCAAATTCAATTCTGAAAGTTCTATAACCTTTCTATAACTTCAGTATGATTAAAAAAAATTTTCCAAATCATTTCCAGCCCATTAAACCCATACTTCAATTATTTCTGGAATTTCAATTATAAATTTATCGATTTAATTATCAGATTAAATCCAATATTCGAATAATAAATTATTCGACTTCTTAAATTCATTTATTAATATTTAAAATCAACTAAATATTCGAATTTTAATTATCAAAAATTCTGGGTCGTTACACAGTCTGTAAGCAATTCAAAGTGACAGTAACCAATGTGCAAAATATATATTCAAATATGATCGAGTGCAACAGGTCGCAATGATGCAGACCAAAAGGGCATGGAACTGGAGATTGCAACCTGAATAGAAATGCACATGAATGTGATGGCAACAGTTCAAGGCAACAGTGACAACCCAAATGCAAAATAGGTCGTACATATATAATGACAAATTGCATAAAGAACTTCAAGTGTGCTAATGCATATAAACATGAAGAGATGCAACATGACAGTAAACAGGACCACAAGACCACCAAGTTCAACAGTCGAATATCATACCAATAATACAACATGGCAATGCAGACTCTAGTATACTGCAGTCAGTGAACATATATGCAAGCAAAGATTACTTGGATAACAGCTTCAAAACTAAAATAGCCACGTGCAAAACTTGATACAAGAACTACATAATTAACAAGCACGTATGTGAATGCAACGTGAACCAACAATGCACTAGTAAGGTTAATAGGATTCGGCAGGTACATGAAGACGACGAAACAAGTGCAACAAAATGGATGCTTTTATCATTTGCTTACAATCACCTTTATATACATGCATACTTGTCCCAAAGAAGTCAAGGCCGAAACAATGCAACTGATACATGACAGAGATGAACAACTTGCAACTGCAGACTACAACAATGACCAAAACAAGAAGCTCAACAACAACAATGCCCAAAATAACTTGAACGAAGCTACTAAAGGAATGCAGACAGTGGCCTAGAACCCAGACCAATACTACAAATCAAATGCTAGGTCGAACAACTACATGATGAACCCAGACTCATGAACCATATCAATGCTAAATGCTCACATGCTCAAAACTCAACTACCAGTGTACTGTAATACCATCAGAGAAGACAGTAGCAAAACAAACCAGAAATGCACCAACCAAGCAATGGACTCGACCAAATTCAACTGCAAGTCCAGACTAAATACAATGCCACCATGAACTGTACTTGTAATAACAATGACTCAATGCACATCAAGCAAGAACCAGACCCACTCCAATCTGGCAACAATAAGTACACTGACCAGACTATGTACATGTACACAAATGCAAAGGCCACAACAAAGTCAACAGTGACCAAGTATACAAAATGCAAACTCAGGTTTATTATGAACAAGTAACAGTGCAACATGAAGCAAGACCAAGTGTAGCTCGAAGACTGTATATTTCTTCTTAAAAATCAAATTTGAAAAAGATTAACAGGAATTTTCAAGATAGAGCAGACTACAAAGTCAATGCCGAGATTACTAAGGAATCAATAACATGACCAAGCAAATAAAAAGCAGTACAAAACCAAGAAAATTCACAAATATATGCACAGACAATATGGGATTAAAGTCTGTAGTTGATAAAGCACAAGAATGAAACAGAGGTAGTTACAGGGATGAATAGACATAGCCGAAGTCTAGTCAAACTCAAAACTGCAATGAACAAGTCAGAACACAGAACGAAAAAAATCAACATTGTCAAGCCGTGTTCCAGATCAAGTCAAAATCGTGGTCATCACGAAAACAAGTCGCGAGTCGAACAAATGAAAACAAGAAATTCACGGAGCAGTAAATTCAAAGCCGTGTAGATCAATTCACAAAATCGCTTATCTATGAGGTTGAATTAGATGTGAGTAATTGCGATTACTCACCTTTTATTTTTTTTCGAGCGGCCAACAATCGATGAAGACTACGAACTTCCGAAGCAAAGATGAACCCAGATCCACTGCCCCATTTCTAGAATTGAAGCCTCGTCGCTTACAAGTAGGCAAAGCGGCGACTCCAACTTGAAGCCCTAATTTGATCGAACAAAGAGGAGGATGGGCCGCCATTTTCGATTTTCTTTCGTTCGTTTTTTTTTTGAGTTAGGGATTGAACGAGTGAAATAAAAAGAGGAACAGGTTGAGATAATGTCACGGCAACTAAAATCAACATGGGCCAAGGTAAATATTTCTTTCTTTAAAACCCACCAATGTTCAACAATTTACTAACAACTTTTAACCCAAACTTTTATTAAAGAATTATACCAATCTGAAAAGAATTTCAATCGATTCAAAATTTCAATATATATTAACAACCGGTTTAATCGTCATCTAACGATATCAAAATAATTGTGGAATCTCGGGTTGTTACAGACTCCCCTACTTATAAAAATTGCGTCCCCGCAATTTTCATAACTAAGGTCATCAATAACAATTATTTTTCTGACATAAACTGGTTAAGCTAGAAAAATAAAAGTCGAGAATTCAAATGCCACAGTAATCTTTTAATTCCAATAAAAGAGATTCACAAATTTTCAACAAAATCTAACTATCAATAGATAAGCAGAAAACAACAAAATTGAATAAATGCCATTATCATCAATATTCAATTATTAACTAGATAATTAAAATACCGAAAATCACAAAGCAGCAATATCTAGTTATCGATATGATAATTAGAAAACAGCAAAATCTAATTATCAGCAAAGATAATTATGAAGCACATATCTAATTACCACAACCGGTAATTTAAAATTTCAAATCAACCAATATTCAATTATCAAAAACGATAATCAAATTTTAAATTTAACAAATATTCGATTACCAAAACGATAATCAAATTTCAAATTCAACAAATATTCGATTATCACAAACGATAATCAAATTTCCAAATTCAACAAATATTTGATTATCACAAAACGATAATCAAATTTCTCAAATCAACAAATATTCGATTATCAAAAACGATAATCAAATTTCTCAAATCAACAAATATTCGATTATCAAAAACGATAATCAAATTTCCAAATTCAACAATTATTCGATTATTAAAAGTGATAATTAAATCTCAAACCAGCAAATATTTAATTATCAAAAGCGATAATTAAATCTCATATCAACAAATATTTAATTATCTAACAGCGATAATTAAATCTAAAATCAACAAATATTTAATTATCAAAGACGATAATTAAAAGCAACAAATATCCGATTATCAAAAACGATAATCAGAACTCATATCAACAAATATCTAATTATCACAAGCGATAATTAGAAACAACAAATATCTGATTATCAAAAACGATAATCAGAACTCATATCAACAAATATCTAATTATTACAAGCGATAATTAGAAACAACAAATATCTGATTATCAAAAACGATAATCAGAACTCATATCAACAAATATCTAATTATCACAAGCGATAATTAGAAACAACAAATATCTGATTATCAAAAACGATAATCAGAACTCATATCAACAAATATATAATTATCACAAGCGATAATTAGAAACAACAAATATCTGATTATCAAAAACGATAATCAGAACTCATATCAACAAATATCTAATTATCACAAGCGATAATTAGAAACAACAATTATCTGATTATCAAAAACGATAATCAGAACTCATATCAACAAATATCCAATTACCTGCAGATAATTGGAAGCAACAAATATCTAGAAGTGGAAATTAGCCACAAGGGCCTCTTTAGCAAGTGCAATTAGTTTCTAGGACACACAACTGTAATAATTACTTTCAAGGACAAAACGTAAAATAATTAGTTTTTAGAGCCTAAAAACCTATGAAATTATGTCCTTGAAAGTAATTGGACTGCTGACTTTGTCCTTGAAAGTAATTATTCTGCTGATTTTGGTCTTGAAACTAATTTCTTTGAATGTGTGTCCTAGAAACTAATTGGACTGCAAAGTTTGTCCTTCTGGTGAAATGCCCCTATCTAGAAATCAATTAAGAAGATTAGAAAATCAACATAAAAGCTTGGATCGATCCCATTAGATGGCGAGTTTTTAATTCGCCGCACGTGCATCTCAGAGTGGCCGAAGCCTACCAAGTACTCAACATAATTTTTGGCACCCATCAGATTGACCCGAAGGTCCGCAGAGTGACCCGAAGGTCTAGTACTGGTATTTGACCCGAAGGTCCGCAGAGTGGCCCGAAAGCCCAACAAATGACCCGAAGGTCCAACATATGACCCGAAGGTCCTCATAGTGGCTCGAAAGCACACGAAAGCACACGAAAGCATCAAAATGTTTCAACTAACGAGTCCGGAATTAACCAAAATAGCAAACGCACATGCCCCATAACCACGAGTTTTACTAAATTGTTTAATTCTCTTCTTCGTTTCCTTGAAAGTGTAAAATCATCAAAATCATCAAAACGATAGATATTTCAATTAACGAGTCCGGAATTAACCGAAATAGTAAAAGTGTGGTTCCATACTCCGCACTTTTGCTAAATCGTTTAAATCACTTCATCGTTTCCTTGAAAGTGCAAAATTGTGTATTTTGTAAAAATACACTTTACATTCTCAAACGGACAAGTCCGGAATTAAGCGAATCAGTAAAAGAAAGGGGTCATAGTCCTCGATTTTGCTGAAACGTTTAAATCGCTTCCTCATTCTTTTGAAATCGCAAACTGTAAAATTTTTGAAAACAATTTTATTTATTTTGTAAAAATAACAATTCGCATTCTCAACTGAACAAGTCCGGAGTTAAGCGAAACAGTAAAAGAAAGGGGTCATAATCCTCGATTTTGCTGAATCGTTTAAGTCGCTTTCTCATTCTTTTGAAAACGCAAACTGCTAAAATTTTATAAAACAATTTTCATTTTAAAACGATTTTCCAATCACGTGATTAGAACAGTAAATCTGTAACAATTTTGGTAAGGAAATCGTACTTCTCAAAATACCGTAAAAACGGTCACAAAACAGCATTGCGGAATAACCGCTTGAAAATCCACTTTTAAAATTTGACGGTTACTGAAGCCAAAGCGACAGTAATTTTAAAATGTCAAAATCACATCAAAACAATTTACATCAAAATGTAATATCAGAGAATTTTCATTCATTAAAATGCCATAAAACACCGTGCTTCAAGAATATAGCATTGGTGTAAAAATCCCGTTACAAACATAACGGCAACAAAATACGTTTCATAACCTAGCATCGGTTCAACGCAAAATAAATGCAGTAACGTGCAATTCAAATTGTGCACGTACTACAAAATGAACAAAGAAACTATTCGAAGGTATCTTCAATGAAGACAATTCAAAACAGCAAAAATTTGATCAATATATGATTAGTACAAAAGAAAGCCAGCGGAAATTTCAACAAAAATCACATAGCTGCAATTTCTTTGAATCCTCAATTCGGATTCGAAATTCTCAAAGAAACAAAATAATTACATCTATGTAAACAACAAATGAAATTCATATCAATTTCGTATTTTGATTTTTAAATCAAAAGGATTATCAGTTGTACCCGGCAAAGACAGTTTCACTGTTTCCGTTGCGCACTCTGATAAACAGAACACAAATCAATCAAATCATCAAAACACAATTTCACTATTATTTTTAAATAAAGATATTTAAAAATTTCATCCAAATTTCAAAACTTTAGTTTTGACTCAAGCACAAATTAAACATCGACCAATAGTTGTAACATATGTTCCATCCGAGTTAAGTTTTATATTATGTCCATAAACCTCGCTCTGATACCAACTGTGACGCCCCACCTCTATGCTCATAATAACAAAGAGTATTAAAAGAAATACTGTCTATTATTACGAAGAATAAGGCTGGATAGGAGCGACCATCCGTAATTGGCCTTACACTAATATTGGTTATCTCGATAGGAGTGGTATATACTTTTTATTTTTCATCAATTATTTATTTACTCCCATCGACATATCCAATTATCAGTATAAAACAAACTACGATAGTTCATAATAGTTTAAGACATTAGATATAACAATAACACAGATAATATAAATGCGGAACACAGATTAACAAAAAATCTCATATATATAACCGATGCCAGTTACAATATAGTTGACACGATACATATGATACAACTACAACTGTCGACTCTAGAAGTTATATACACAAGTACATTATCAACTAATATACATGAATACATATCGTTCTATAGAATGACACGACTACGACAAAAGGACAATGACAACTTCAGAAGATGTGAAAAGTCTTCAAATCCCGAACAGCAACTCAAAGAAAGAAATCTACAACCTGAAATAACTCGGGTCTGACCCGAGTATTACATTCAAAAGGAAAATAATACCTAGGTCAGTCTAATTCAAACCAGTTTATTAGTGCATATAGGCAGTAATAATTTAAATAGACGACAGTCACAATAATTCCCGTCTATCCGATTCTTTAAACAAAGAAACCGGATAACGGTCAATATAACACTTAACAGTGTTTAACAAAAATCAGTAGATTTAAATCATCAACAGAGATAAATAAACAATTTATCAAATCGACTAAATCAATTTAAAGCAATTGAAATTGTCACTTTAAAACCATCAAAAATTCGATTGGCTGCCGTACACACACGCGTGTACGGCCTCGCCAATACGGATTAAAAGATCAATGCATCAAAAGCAAAAGAAAAATCAATTCAGAACTGTCGAGTTTGGGTGGCTGCAGTGCACGCACGCGTGCACTGCCTCGCCACTACAGTGCGTAGAAACTGCAAAGGTCAAACCCAAAAATCGGGTTCAACTCAAGTGTAAGAAAAACAAATGCAGGCAGACATGGACAATTAACACTTCAGACTACTTAATAACACCAGCAAGTAGACTAGTATGGCAACATAGCAAGCTCCTGAATGCACTGTGCATCTACAACCAAGTGATATACAATATAACTAACAGTACAAGTTAATAATATGAGCTTGCTACGAATCATATCAGTAGGCATGCATAACAATGAATCTAAAAATGCAACAAGCCCCAACAACCAAGAAATGCACATGTCCAGTTTCAAGTGACTCCAGTTCAACAAATTCAGAGATTAGGCAGAAGATACACAGAAATATCAACATGGATGCAGACTCAAGTCAGTCTGTAAGCAATTCAAAGTGACAGTAACCAATGTGCAAAATATATATTCAAATATGATCGAGTGCAACAGGTCGCAATGATGCAGACCAAAAGGGCATGGAACCGGAGATTGCAACTTGAATAGAAATGCACATGAATGTGATGGCAACAGTTCAAGGCAACAGTGACAACCCAAATGCAAAATAGGTCGTACATATATAATGACAAATTGCATAAACAACTTCAAGTGTGCTAATGCATATAAACATGAAGAGATGCAACATGACAGTAAACAGGACCACAAGATCACCAAGTTCAACAGTCGAATATCATATCAATAATACAACATGGCAATGCAGACTCTAGTATACTGCAGTCAGTGAACATATATGCAAGCAAAGATTACTTGGATAACAGCTTCAAAACTAAAATAGCCACGTGCAAAACTTGATACAAGAACTACATAATTAACAAGCACGTATGTGAATGCAACGTGAACCAACAATGCACTAGTAAGGTTAATAGGATTCGGCAGGTACATGAAGACGACGAAACAAGTGCAACAAAATGGATGCTTTTATCATTTGCTTACAATCACCTTTATATACATGCATACTTGTCCCAAAGAAGTCAAGGCCGAAACAATGCAACTGATACATGACAGAGATGAACAACTTGCAACTGCAGACTACAACAATGACCAAAACAAGAAGCTCAACAACAACAATGCCCAAAATAACTTGAACGAAGCTACTAAAGGAATGCAGACAGTGGCCTAGAACCCAGACCAATACTACAAATCAAATGCTAGGTCGAACAACTACATGATGAACCCAGACTCATGAACCATATCAATGCTAAATGCTCACATGCTCAAAACTCAACTACCAGTGTACTGTAATACCATCAGAGAAGACAGTAGCAAAACAAACCAGAAATGCACCAACCAAGCAATGGACTCGACCAAATTCAACTGCAAGTCCAGACTAAATACAATGCCACCATGAACTGTACTTGTAATAACAATGACTCAATGCACATCAAGCAAGAACCAGACCCACTCCAATCTGGCAACAATAAGTACACTGACCAGACTATGTACATGTACACAAATGCAAAGGCCACAACAAAGTCAACAGTGACCAAGTATACAAAATGCAAACTCAGGTTTATTATGAACAAGTAACAGTGCAACATGAAGCAAGACCAAGTGTAGCTCGAAGACTGTATATTTCTTCTTAAAAATCAAATTTGAAAAAGATTAACAGGAATTTTCAAGATAGAGCAGACTACAAAGTCAATGCCGAGATTACTAAGGAATCAATAACATGACCAAGCAAATAAAAAGCAGTACAAAACCAAGAAAATTCACAAATATATGCACAGACAATATGGGATTAAAGTCTGTAGTTGATAAAGCACAAGAATGAAACAGAGGTAGTTACAGGGATGAACAGACATAGCCGAAGTCTAGTCAAACTCAAAACTGCAATGAACAAGTCAGAACACAGAACGAAAAAAATCAACATTGTCAAGCCGTGTTCCAGATCAAGTCAAAATCGTGGTCATCACGAAAACAAGTCGCGAGTCGAACAAATGAAAACAAGAAATTCACGGAGCAGTAAATTCAAAGCCGTGTAGATCAATTCACAAAATCGCTTATCTATGAGGTTGAATTAGATGTGAGTAATTGCGATTACTCACCTTTTATTTTTTTTTCGAGCGGCCAACAATCGATGAAGACTACGAACTTCCGAAGCAAAGATGAACCCAGATCCACTGCCCCATTTCTAGAATTGAAGCCTCGTCGCTTACAAGTAGGCAAAGCGGCGACTCCAACTTGAAGCCCTAATTTGATCGAACAAAGAGGAGGATGGGCCGCCATTTTCGATTTTCTTTCGTTCGTTTTTTTTGAGTTAGGGATTGAACGAGTGAAATAAAAAGAGGAACGGGTTGAGATAATGTCACGGCAACTAAAATCAACATGGGCCAAGGTAAATATTTCTTTCTTTAAAACCCACAAATGTTCAACAATTTACTAACGACTTTTAGCCCAAACTTTTATTAAAGAATTATACCAATCTGAAAAGAATTTCAATTGATTCAAAATTTCAATATATATTAACAACCGGTTTAATCGTCATCTAACGATATCAAAATAATTGTGGAATCTCGGGTTGTTACATATATATACACATATATACTGATACATCTCAATACAATACAAATAGTACATCATAAGTGGTAGGACGACCACAATATACACACAAGTCAAGAAAATATACATATCATAGTAGCGACAAAAAGACTACAACAAAAAGGGGTAGCAGATAAGTCCATGCAGAAGCAGAATAGGCTAAGTCCATAAAGGTACCTAACCTGAAACACCTCGGTCTGACCCGAGTATAAAATACACGGGTCAGTCTAGCTAAACATATCAGTTTATAAGGATAAACATTAATAGATGCATAAGGATAAGGGTAAGGTTTTTCTTAAACAAGAAGGAACACTATTGAGTTTAAGCATGAGTATAAGTATGGTATGGTTACTTTAAGTGATGAGATGATATCACTTACACAAACATATAATCTCAAAAGAGATAATACAATCAATAAAATGCTAAATATAACAAGCCTCGTATCATCGACATATCACAAATCATCAATAGTGATTTAGGGAAAATATAACTCCTAAAAGGGAGAAATCCCAAACCCGCCATATCGGCAAACTCAAAGAAATCTCAAAAAAATCGCCATCTCCAAAATATGCCACAAGGCAATCGAATATAACTCTCCAATATAGGAGAATATATTCTTAAATAAACGCCAAAAGGCAAATCTCATGCAATAATGCCAATAGGCAAATCTCAATAATAATGCCATAAGGCAAATCTCAACTAACGCCAGTGTAGGCAACTCAAATCTCAAAAACAAAACTCCCAAGAGTTCAAATTCCCGAAAGGTAATCGCCACAAATATATATCTAATGGTTCAAAGAACCAATTCCGAAAAGGGGCGATACACTAGGAAAAATAGTCAAAGAAATCATCTCTACAGATATAGCACGTGCTTATGGCCGAAGCCCGTCAAGTACTGTTCTCTCAAAATAACGCGCCACGTCTCTTAGACAAACGTTCCGAAGGACAACTTCCCAAAGGACAAATACGTTTCAAAGGACAAATACGTCTCTTAGACAAACATCCCGAAGGACAAATGATCCGAAGGTCCAGTACTGGCAAATACGTCTCTTAGACAAATATGTCGCAAACTTTCGGATAGAAACCCGAACAGTGTTAACGTGCATCCCATATCACACGTTCGCACTAAATAGTTTACTAACCGCTAGTCAATTTCACACTCAAAGCGGTAAAAAGTTTACCTCATCTCATCGGTAAACTCGACCCGAAGGTCAAAACGATCAAATGGACAAGTCAAGAATTAACCGATAAGATAAATGCACGTGCCCCATACCACGTGTTTTACCAAACCATTTAATTCTCCTTCTCATTCGCTCGAATAGTGCAAAAACGTGTATTTTATCTATAAAATAATTTACTTGAGAAAACAAGCTTTTAAAACCATTTTCCCGAAATAAATTTTGAAATCAATATTAGAAAATTCCCTTATTATAGAGAATAAGTAGATTTTTTATTGCTTAAAATAATTTAAAAATATTATATAATAATAATTTTAAATGCCAATTTATTTTAAAAATTATTTCAAAATCGTTTGGAAAAATTCGTGCTTGAAATCAAAGAAATCACTCAAAACCGTCATTCAAATTAATTTCAAATTCAATTCAAATTTGAATTTCAAATTCATCAAAACTTGGCTAGCCTATTGATAGGCATCATTGCCCTCAAAATATTTCAGAAATATCACAAAAACATGAAGTAAAAGTCAAAAGTCGGACGGAAAAAGAACATAAAAATGCATAGGCAAAACAATACCCAGGTCTGAAATCTTCTCCGGGTTCAACTTTCGGACATAATTTGAAAGGCTTAATGACTTCAAAATTGTTTAGAATTTGATAAACATGAATTAGAACAATTTATCTATGAACTGGAAGAAGATTCACTGAATTCCGATACGGAATGCTAAAGATATGAAATCTCAAACATGGACTCACGCCATGTTGAATTCTGCCCAGGTCTAAAACCCTCTCGGGTTCAAATTACAGACATGGAACAGGTGGCCAACTAACCTCTGATTGAAATGAAAATTGGCTTGCACATAAAATAAAACATCAGCTTTAAAACAAAATAAGAATCAATGAATTCTGACAGGAAATGGAAAAGTTACGCTGTCTTAAACATGGACTCAGGCCATGTTTGCAACAGTCCAAAAACAAAAATGTGACCAGGCCTGAAAACCATCTTGGGTTCAACTTATAGGCCTGAAACAGAGGAACAACCGACCTCATATTAAGATGAAAATAGGTATGCACATAGTAGAAACTTCATCTTTCAAACAAAAAAAGAATCTATGAATTGCGACTGGAAATAAAAAAGTTACGCTGTCTCAAACATGGACTCAAACAATGTTTGCAGCAACTCAGAAAACAAAATGTGTACAGGCAAAAATCTAGATTTGAATTGATCTTCTACCACTGTTTTGAACATCCAAATGGAAATATTTTTCAACCAAAATTTTCGGAGACCAAGATCAACATGAAAACTACCAAATGAAAGAAATCCGGTAGCATTTCGTTGCCGGAATCAAAAGTTACAATTGCTCAAAGTAGGCACTTAAATCAGATTTCACAAAGGTAAAAAACAGAAAACAGTAAACGATTACAGAGCAGAACTTTGTATAGAATACTGCTTTTTGAGCATTGCATTAGCTAGAGATTGTGAGATTTAACTCACCTTGCTATTAGAGATTATCAAACCTTGGATTTCTGTTAAAAGATTGAAGCTTTGAGGAGGAAACGACTTTAAAAACCTGTAAAACTTCAATAAACAGACATGCAAGAAGAACAAATACTGTATATTAGAAAAATCTTCTCTGAAATTAGATGAAACTACATGGTTTGGAGCTGGATTACCTGTAATGACCCGGAAATTTTAGTCATTAGATTTTGAACATTTAATTCATTTTAAATGTTGAATGTGAATTATAATTTGATTTTGAAATAAGAAGATTTTGGTTAAATCAATATAATAAGTTAAAATTTCAAATTTGGTAGTTCAATTGAATTTGGATAATAATAATTAAATATTTGAAATTGGAATAATTTGTGAATCTGGATGTAAATGGGTATGAAAAGGGTTTCTAAGATTTATTTTAAGTCTTGTTTGATTTGAATTTTAATATGGGACTTTTGGATGAAATCAAAAGTCGATAAGCTAAATTTCGAATTTTATATTAATTTAAAATTGGGATTTAATATATAATAATAATGCAGATAATCAGATTTTGATTCGGAAATGAATCAGAATGATTTCTAATGTGAATATAAATTCTATTTGATTTATAATTGAGTTAGTAAAGTTTTAAAAGTGAAATTTTAAAGGATTTCGACGATTTTGGAAATCGGTCGAATTAATCGACGAGTTAAAATAGCCTTCCAGGGCACAATCTCAGAATTCAACGAAACCTGTTTCATTAGATCCATAATAGTTAATTATTATCGGATTTCAATTTTCGTAGCGTTTGGAGTTACCGTTTGCTCGTACGGGTGAGAAACGCGTTGAGATTTAAATCGATAATTAAATATTTTAAATCGATTCAAAAAAACTATCTTCCACATACGACCAAATTAGCTTCCGAAACACGTTCCGTTGTGTTCGAAATGCAGGTAAAACATTATAATCGCCTGTCGGCACGCATTGTTTGGAGTTCGTTTGTAAAAGCTTGTTAAATTTGAGAATATTAATAAAATATTATTTTTATAAACATATATATACACGTTTTCTAGGCCAAACCCTAGGGTTATCGTCGAGCCGCCACTTAAAACAATTCAATGGCCGAAGTCACTCGACATTTCCCCCTCCAATACTCTTCATCCAAGCGTTTTCAAGTCGAGGCTCCAACTAGGGAGTGGTAAGGCTCGTCGAGACGATGATATCCAACGGTGGAGATTGATTTTCGTCGACCGAAGTGGGAGCTTTGGGCCCGCGTTCGGGTATTGCCCGTGCACGTTCTTCCACGCCATGGAGCCACCTAGCTTCGCCGCATCTAGGGCGATGGTAGGGGCGGCAATGGACTTCGGAGTGGTGGGTCCTGATCCCGTTCAAGTTGGTCGTTGGGGGTGCGTTTCGAAACCCTAAAGGGCGGTTTTGGGTTCGAATGATGCCTAGAGCAAACGTACGCATGAGGGAGAAGAGGAACGAGCGGGCCTGATTTCGTATTTGTGATGAACGGCAGATGGTAGTTTGTTTTAATAAAAAAAAAGAAAATTTGTTTAATTATATATTCAAACTTCAAAATTTCATAAATTGTACATGTGTTATCAGAATTTAACGAAACAAGGAGCGCCGGAATCGCAGCGACGAGCAGCACGCTGCAGTACAAGTTTGGAGACGATCGGATTTAGCAGGAATTTTGGATTAAATCGAACGGACTCGATTTAATTTAGAATTTAAACGCTCGGCGTTTCAAAATTCAAGGTGAGTAAATCTCACTCACATCTGGATGCTAGTTAATTTAAATAGTTAATATTTAAATAATTGTGTGATTGGTTGAATATGAATATTAATATCAGTTTGGATTGATATTTGCTGTTGTGCTAACATCTGTGGATGTAGGGAAACAGGTTGGAGGGATCAACTGGATTCCTCGCAATATATAAATTATATTCATATTCTGTGATATATTCATTTATATCCTATGCTAAAATAATTTGGAATTTTGTTATGTTGTGTTATGGTTGGACAATATAATTTGGTATCTTAAAATATCAATAAAATGAAATGGGAGTAAAAAGGGAAACGAAAAGTAATTTTAAGTAATGAATTTAAAGGAATTAAATTCGGGAAATTGGTTTGAATTTTTAAATGGTTTTGAAACTGTGATTGGAAAGGAAATGAGAAACGGAAATTTATAAACTGGGTTTATAAATGAAATGGAGTATTTATCGGTGGATAAATTTTGAAAGATAGATTTCCGGTGGGAATTTCTATAAGAGGTGCAAATTGTTTTTAAAAATATTAGTGAGATTATTTTTAAAAGGATGGAAAGTGTATTTTTCTTGGGAAGTGAAGTATGTTTCAAAAGAAGACTTCCGAAGTATAAACCAGAAAGTTAAAAAAAATGTGTTTTTAGAATATTTTAGGAAAATTATTATCTTTAATTTCCTTTAAGTGAAAAATAAGTATTTATTTACTAATTATGGCATTTACTAATTTTAAAGATAAATTGGTATTATGTTTTCTAAGGGAAATTTTATTATAAGTATTGATATAATAACTTTATGTTAAAAAGAAATTTTGATTTAAGTTATGCAAGAAAACATTTATAAATTTCCAAAATTTTATTTTGATTAAAGAATTTGGTAACTGATTTTAAATAATTCAAGTATATATTTTGGAAGTGATTTTCCAGGAATGGAAAATGTGTTAAAAATAAATAAAGGTGTTTATTTTTAAAGTGTTGGGAGAAATTTACGGAATTTAAACGTAAATTTGAATTGAGATAAATCCAGCAGAATTTATAAAAGAATTCTTTAGTTTATTCTGAAATGGTAGTGTATTTCCCCGAAAAGCCAAGTACGTTTTAAAGCAGATTTTGAGCAGAAGTTAGAAGTTTTGAAATTGTTTTTTTTTTTAAAAAATGTTTTAAGAAATTATTGGGTTGTGGAAATTTTAAAGGTAAATATTTAATAAATTAGTTATAGTAATAATTATTTTAAAGGGGTAATTGGTATTATGTTTTGAAAGAATATTATTAATATTCGTATTTTATAAAATGAATATATTTTATGGATAGTTGGTCAAAGTTTTATTTGGAACTTGTATAGGATTTTGTAACTCACCTTGTAAAATTTTAGTTTGACTTAACTTTTATTTTAAAATTAGTTTTATATTTTATAAAATAGTTTTACCATAAATATTCTTAAAATATATTTTGAATAAAGTGTTAAGTAGTTTAAATTTAAATATTTTAGGTATAAATTAGAATAAAGTGATTTAAATTGTTTTAAAATCTAAAGTATTTGGACTTGGTTATTTCAGTGGGAAATAGAAAATTGCTTGGAAATTTATTCCGTAAAAGGAAGATGGTTTAGAACTGTTTCAAAGGGATTGGAATAGAAATATCTTGCGAAGATATTTTGAGGGAAATAAAAAATTTGGGAAATTATTTATGTTTGATGTATGTTTGTGAATGTTAATTGATAGTTAAATAACCGACTATCAATATTGGACAATGCGCTGATCGTTTCGAAGAGACCGGGATCAGAATTAATTTCTTGAAAACCACTTCGATCCGGTTTGTATGTTTTCGTGGAAAAACGAGTTCGGAGTCGAAGATGGAGCAGTGAAGTGCAAGGGCTAGTTGCTACTAATCTTGAGGGTGATTCCAAAATGGATGTAGTAGGAGTAGTGCCTTTGGTTCCGTTCGAACCCGGAACGGACTTGTATGGATGAATGCTTTCGAAACATCGTCAGGTGGACGGTGGGCATTCTAAGAGATATGTTCTATAAAGTTAACGCTTAGCCTTAAGCCTTATCAACCAGGAATGACTGAAAATCAGGGGTTATGCAGCAAGGCTATGTGGGTAGCACCCATTAGGGTGAGGTCATCCCTGTCCAGATGTCCCTTTTTATTCGGCTTAGTGGTGCGGTTGCTGATCCCAACTGTGGGGTGATCTTACTCGGAATTATCCAGTAAGGGGTAGTTCCGGCCTTGTGTTGCAGGGGATCGGGCGTGGTCCTCGGTACGCTGATCTAGACCAGGTACTATGACAGGTGGTACCCCAGTGCCTAGTCATTAGTTGGAAATCCAAATTCCCTACACGCCTTTACGGTTTTTGTTTGTAGAACCCACTTTGTGGCTAGTATGCTGGAATTTAATCATGTAACAATTTCAGCTATTTGAATAAGTATTTGTATATAGACACTATTATAATATTAGAGGATTTTGATAAAAAGTGTTTTGGCTATCGTAAGTTAAAAACCCGACATGTTTATTTGTGGCATGGTCTTACGAGATGCTTTTGATTTTCAAAGGATTTTTGAAACTTTAATAATCAGTTTGGATGTATTTCTCTCGCACCGGTATTCCAAACTGACTCGGGTGTTATTTTATTATAATGCTCAAGTCAGACCGAGTATTATAGATTACAGGATAGGATGCTGTGGAGCTCAGGAGAGGAGCTGAAGTCCGAGACGTATTATTCGTACTTGTTTATTCCGCTGCTATGGTTGTTTGAAATTACTAGCAAGTTGTGAGGCAGACTGTTATGACTGCCAGGCTGGTAATTGTTACTTTGTTTGTAATACTCTGATGATATATTGTATAAAACAGATATGGTTTCATTTTGTGTAAAGATCTGTTATTATCTATTATATTTTGTTCCGCTGCGATTGTGAGATTCTGTTATAGTTTAGTTCCTTCTTTCTTCTATCTTCTTTCTTTTCCTCAACAATCTGTCTTTTCCGTCACTCGATCATCGGCATATTATACTGTGGCGTATTTTGTGTCGATTTTCGAGGGTCTAGAAGGGCGGGTCGTCACATTACCTATTGATTTATTCTCTAGATTGCAAAAGATTTTAATTTGATGAATTTACTTGAAAAAATTGGTTTGAGTTTGCAATTTGGTGAAGAGGGGTTTCTACTTTCTTATTTACTGGTTTTTGAGAAGGAGGAAGACATTGCAAATGAACGTACAGTAAGTAATTTCCTCGTTTTCTTAATCAGGCTATGAACACTAATGGGCTTGGACCCAAAAATTAAAAGAAAATAACATGGCTTGTGTTAAATAATTAACACTTATATTATAAAGGCTTCATATTTACACTAATTACCAAAACAAAAATGCATTTTCTTCATATTTTTATAGAAGAGAAATATGTAGACTTAAACACTTACAAAATAAAACATTTTCCACCGTATAAAAAGATAAATTTATATTTTTAAAATATTATTATTATTAAAATCCTTTATTTTACAAAAACGCACTATTTTCACAATTAAATGCAAAAGTCTACATTTTTAACTTCTAAAATTCCTCAAAAATTATTTTCTTACTCAAAAAAATATTAAAAATCATCTTAAACTCAACTTTACAATTAAAACACATTTTTAAACCAATTTCCATCTTTTATTTAAATAAACAACCTTTAAAAATCTCATACTTCTTTTAATAATTATTAAAAGAAGTAATTGGCAATAATTAATACAATTATTGCATTTTCTCTAAACAAAACCCATTTTACAATCATTATTAACCAAAATAATAAAAAAAAGTTCCAAACTTTATTTTTCTCATTTTATTTTCAAAATTCATTGTTTATTCCAAATAAACAATTAAAATTTCCAATTTTATTTTAAATTTACAATATTAAATTATAACTACCGTTATAATTTAATATTAACAAGTAATCTCTAAAAGCAGGGTTGTTACAGACTCCCCCCTTAACAAAATTGCGTCCTCGCAATTTCTAGAGAAGAGTTTATATTCGACACAATTATTTCATCAATCAAAAGAAGGATAGACAAGCACGAGATCAAAACTCCTTACTTTCAACTCAAGATGAAAGAAGATCAAGATAAGATTGCTCGATTAATTCTATGGTTTCCCCATTGGAATTACTGGGATTTGCGGACCATTGAATTTCTACGAGCAATACACCCCTATTTCGAAGGCGTTTCACCTTCGAAGCAAAATACGGATAGGATGTTACGCAATAGATAAATTGGGTAAGATCGATTCCTAAGAAGCTTCACGAACATAATCGAGATTTAGTCACAGCTTTATCCCGAACTCCAACCCACAAGATGATAATCGATACGACTTTACGTATAAAATTATGAAGGGAGCCATATCGATATTAGATTGACAAATATTACGGAAAGAAAACCCAATAAGAGGTAGGTGGTTTTCTCCCAATACCACCAAACTCATATGACTGCATAAATGCAAGTCGTAAAATAATTGCACAAAGGCAAGTTAGGACTCAAGGAATAGATTTTTAAACTCTCTCTTACTAATCAAATATTCTTAAAGTTTTCCAACCCATTTATCTTCAAGATTTAAAATTCACTATGTTCAACAATTGAAAATTTCTAAAGCTTCTTAATTAGATTTTTAAATTTAAATTCATTACTCTTCATTAGAGTAAAAAAAGTTTAAGTTGTTTATTCTCTAATTCTTCCATAGGTATTCTCTAGTTTGCAATATATATTATTTTTTTCAATTTGTTTCCCAAATTTTCTAAGTGTTAGAAATTTCCGGAAAAATCGGCCGAGTCTCCTTTGTACGAAGGGCCGTATACAATATTACAAAAAAGATTTATATAATATACATTAGCCATTAGGTCGAAAACACAATATATACCGTCATTTAACACTTTAAAATTAATCTGAAAACATACCTTCCTTTTTAGCATTTTAAAGCGAGTTTGCACACTCTTATATATAATCTTTTTGCCTAAAATATATTCCAACTATCCTCTTTTCACCTGTACTTAACTCAAATAGATGATATTAGTTCATGTTCTTAAATAAGAAGTGCTACATTTAATTATTAAGGGAAATAGGTCAATTTCATTTCAGACCTGTTGTAAAAAAGACATGTTTTGACCTAGCAAACAATCAAATCTGAAATTTTTTATAATATAAAAGTTATTCTACTCAGTCTATGCTTTCCAGCAATATAAATATCATCAAAATCGGATTTACGGTTTGAAAGTTATGCTAGATTTATTTTCAGCTTAATCTTAGAAATTTCTTAAGAGGACAGAAATCTCTATCCACTTTCCAACTCATTTTAGACTCAGTAAAAAGCAAAATCTTTTAAAGTGGTAAAATAACTTTATAGCTTACTAAAAACTCTTTAATTTGCAAAAAGATTGAGCTCTTTTGGAGTTTTAAATCTCAAGTTATCGCAGTTTTAATACAGCACTTTTCTAAATGAAATTTCAGCTTTTAAAATTAATTTAAAATGGTTTATGTATGAAATTTCAGCTTTTAAACCATTTTAATTTCAAACTACATTTTCAAACAAGCTTTTTGCTATATCATTTATTAAATGATCTTCTTTTTCCCCGGAAAGCTAAGTCATAAAAAATTATGATCAACTTTATGTAATCATAAAAAAAACAATTCATTAAGTGGAAATATTTTCATTATTTTCCAAAATCTAGCTTTAAAAACAATTAAATATGAAAACTCATTTTGGAAGAGATAACTAATCTCTTCCATTATCAAGAGATGATTATTGATTATCCACCAAAATAATTTTTTGGGATATATATAAAGTTTAAAATTATCCTCACAATTTAAAATGATTATACTACATGAATTGTTCATTTATCAAAACAATCCAAATTCACATTTCCACTTGTCACAAAAATTAAATTTCCATCTAATTATCAACATGAAACTAATTAAAGTTGATACTTAATTCAAACTTGTTTCCAAAAGAATTTTTCAATTTCAAACCCACAAGTTTTAATACCATTTAAGTTTAAAACAAAAAATAGCTCACAAATTTATACTAAATGTTATAAACTAACACTTCTTTATTTTCTCTTGAGATAGAGTTTTATATCTATCCCCTTCTATTACTCAAATAAATAAGTGTCAAAACAAATTTTTATATTCATCATTAATAACTTGTACTAAAATATTCAATTAATATTTTAATTTTCAAACCAAAGTATCCTTTTACCTTAAATACATCATTTTATTAATCGAAGCATCAAATGATATTTTCTTCTAATTAAGACATCCCCTTAATTAGAATTATTCACTTTACTTACCCAAATTACCATATTCAATTCCTCAAATTTCAAATAATATAAGGGTATTGCCTCGCCATTGATTTATAGTGAATGACCCCATCGATTGGCTGCAGAGTTGATCAAATGATCAAAACTGCCTCGCCACTCATCTAACACTCACTATGGGTCAATGGCTTCATTAAACATTTAAAAATAAAAATGAATACTCCACCATATTAATTATTTCCAAACTTTACTTATTAAAACTCAATTTACCATGTCTGACTGTCTCATCACAGCTTAGGAAATTCCTATCGATAAGGTTGGCCAAACGCATCGACCAGAATTCTTAAAACACTAGACGAACAACCCAACACAAAAATTCATTTCTTTAAAAAGAAATACCTCATATATAATACTCAAAATATTCTTTGTTTTTCCAAAAAAAAATCCAATTTCTCCTAAAAAATTATCTTCAATTTGAAAGATTTGAAAATTCAATTATAACTTATTCTCAAAATCAAAGACACGAGAAGAAATCATCGAGATATTCCCAAAATACTCGATTCACAAGACTGAATAATAGTCTGAAGTGTTCATTATTCCGAACAGTATAACGAACCACTCACAAGACTCATAACGAGTGCGGAATGCGGTAAGAGTAATGCTATCCTCCGCGACTCGTAGCTCATGAAAAATCGGTGTAGGGTCAAGCTGAAGAATGACCCTAGTACCACACAATAGATTTAAAAAAAGAGAACTAAGATATAAAAGCAAGGGTAAATATATTCTCAAATGAGGAGAAGTAACATTAACAACAAATCATTACTTCGAGTGAAGTAATTCCACAAAGCATATCAACAATTGAGTATCCGAAGGGGATACCTCAAAAGGGGGTAAGAATGGAAATATCAAATAAATTCAATGAATCACCTCATTTCCCTAGTGGACATCCTCGTGGGAGGATGACTGAAAGGCTAAGAACTGGAAATGAAGTCAATACAATATTTGATTTCCCAATTGGGTGTCATACCCGAAGTGGACTCACAGAAATCAACAGAGTCACAATGACTGGAATTCAAGATATATCATCAACATCTTGAAACTCAAGAGTGAATACAGAGGCTTTGGAATCATCATTACCATTCCGAAGGACAAGAAGCAACAAATCAGCCGAATAAGGATACCTATTATAGGATTCTTCAAATCACAGAATGTGGCTTGATAATAGGCAAGCCACTTCATCTCAAACATTCCAAACTCTAGATTGAAAATGGCGTGCTAATTCGCATGAAAAGATAAGCTATAAGCAATAGTCCCAAATCCTCATACATCATGTCAAATATTGCGGATCCACTCAATAGGGTTCGTAATCCTCACAAAAGAACAAGACAAGAACATCCAAAAAGCATCAACAAATTCCTTCGATACGGGTGGGTGTCAAGCACCCTTATTGAAGAGAACTCGAATAAAAAAATCACGATTAGGATTACTCTTTATATAAGATATAATCAATTCAATTATGGAATACTATGGAATAAAATATATTCCTAGACATATCCCAAACTTCTATCTCAAAGGACACGATGATTAAGAAATTTGTAACACTCGTATTATACTTGGATTTACTGTGATATATACTTCTATTCCATGGTTATGCTATTTTGTATTGAGCTCAGCTCTGATACCAAGCTGTGATGCCCCACCCCGAGACCCACAATAACAAAGAGTATTACTGGAAAATACAATCTGCTAATGCAGAGAATAGGGCTGGTTAAGAGTGACCATCTATAGTTTTGTCTTAAATATCTATTGAATACGTCGATTAGTGCTCTATATTTTTTCCTTTTCAAGTGGATCGACATATCCAATAAATGCTTAATACAAAACTACAGGTGGCTATAGTATCTATCAGAACAAAATACAACAACATAGATGCATAACACATCACAGAACAACAAACAGGTATATATAAAAATGTATACTGATACATCCCAATACAATACAAATAGTACATCATAAGTGGTATGACGACCACAATATACATGTAACGACCCACAATTTTGGACCATTCAAATCGACAATAAATCCATACATGTCGGACTTGAATAATACAAAACAACAGATTGTAAATAAATTTGGAGCAAATAAAACCAATCATAGAATCATAGACACAGAATATCAGAATAACTCACAGCGGAAGAATAAAATAAATAGTGGTTCATGAAGCCACTACAATTACATAGTCTCAAAAACAGATACATAGTCTGAAAAACAAATACAGTTCTGAAACAAGTAAAGTAGAAATCCCAAATACATATGTCTCTAATACATAAGCTGACATAGAAATACTGAATGGAAATAGATAACAACTAGATAAATGTTGATCTCCAGCAGTCCTAGCTCCAGAAGGTGAGATCCAAAGCTGTATCACTCAGTCTGACCTGAGCGTAAAGCAAAACACAAACACTCGAGTCAGGACATACATACTTATACAAGGTAAACCAACTCAAGTTAACTGTAATAAAAGATACAAGTAACTTAAAGGATGCTTTGGACCGCCCATCCTCTAACGATCCGTTAAACTGTTTACTATGTAGTAATATTTCACTAATATAATAATGTCTATAGTAAAATAAACTTACTTTTAAATAGCGTTAAGGGGTTACCCATATAGCCCTTAACACATAATAGTTCCAGTAGTCCATCCAGTATCATAGTCCATCCTGATCGGGAAGCCACCAGAGGATACTCCATGTGCTACGGGAAAAAACCAAAATCGTACAAGGCTCGCTAGGGTAAGTGACACGGCACAACTAGGTAATGCCAGGGTAGATATACCAATCGCTATCCGGACTGGTGGTAACGCATAGCCGCAGCTACCGCCCACCTGGTGGTAATGCATAGCCGCAGCTACCGCCCACCTCGAGCCACACTCCCAAAATGAAAGGTGCGCACCATATTAATCACAAGGTAATAGAATGGCATACGAAAAAGTGTGTCCGATCAGAGAGGCTACCTCATTGGCCCGAGAATCGCTCCTGTTTTAGCCACCTTATGCCAACTCACGGGAGTCGGGTCCACGTATATACCTTAACAGAACACCACCGCCATCCTACTTCATTCTGGAATCTCCATCGCGTACACGGTTGTCGAGGTGGTTTTCGGTATCGAAAGAGAGTATGCCCATATCTTATCCCGGTCTCCTGTCCAACCAATCGTCATTATAACCGTGGTTATAAGTTTCAAACATAGTTTATATTTTACTTCAAAGCATATTCTTTTAAACCAATTAAACTCAATATCAAATAATATTCATTTCAAAGTTGTAGCATTTATAAGTTCATTCATTCAATTATACAATTTCCAAAACATTGAAAATTTCAGCTATAGCAGCATTTATAAGAATAACGGTAGATATATTCATATTTCAAAAACATTGTCAAATTCAAAAACTGCAGCACTTATAAAGTGCTATGGTAGGTACTGGTTATTCCAAAACAGCTTACTTTCAAAAACAGCGAACAGCAGCACTTACCAAGTGCTACATTAGCCTTTAGTATCATTTCAGAATATAGTTTTGTTTCAGCAACAACAGCACTTACAAAGTGCTGCGATAGCTCTTTATTATTTCACAAATTAGTTTACTTACAACAATGACAGCATTTAACAAATGCTATCTTAAAACCACAACATTTCTAAAGTGCCATCAATACTAATTCCAACTTTATTATAAAATTCCAGAAACATTAAAACTTCAATTTTAACCATTTAAAACTTATAAAAATCCTATTTTCCGCTTTAGAAAATATTCATTTATGTCATTTAACTTATGTTTTAATATAATAAACTTTTTGTGAATTAATATCCAACTTAAACAATATTTCATTTATTAAGTCAAAAGTACATTATTTTCTTAACTTTATTTTTCTCAAATACTTAATACTTTATTTTAAAATTCCCATTCCATAAATAAAACCAAGTTTCCATTTATTAACTTAACTTAAAATTTCTCATTAAAAACCCAAATCTCAATAACAAGTTAAGTCTTATTTTTCTTCATACATTTTATTTACAAAAAAATCACTAAAAGTTTATTTAAATCAATTAAATCCAATACAAGTCAAAATTTCATATTTCTATATTTAAAATTACTTATACCTACCAGAAAAAAAATATAATAATAATAACCACGGGTCTGTATAATGTTTTCTAACCTAGGTCAAGTGATACGGATAATATATCATTTAAATCCGTAATTTAAAAGAAAAATCCGAGTTCTATCATTTCAAACACGCAATCCCAAGTAAATCAAATACAATAAAAATCACTCGAGCCTATCATTTCAGCCCATAATGATTTTTCCTTATTCTAAAGTCCATTCGGATATGTATCATTTCAACCCATAGTGATTCTATTCTACAGGGAACTTGTAGTGTGAGAAGCAATAATTAAATGAACAGTAAAATATATAAAATAATAATGGATGATGTAACAAGTATAAAACATCATTTATCATCATATAAATATATCACAGACAAGTATGAATATCATATCAATTTATACAGCTTCACTTGCCATCATTTCACAATAATATAAGTACATATGTCTAGAATGATAAAAATCACCTTTTTGAAGCTAGAGATTAATTCAAAACAAAAATATCCACACACCGCAAAGCACGAGAAGGCACGATAAGATTTGAGAAGAAGTAACAACCAAATTCAAATCTTGTAAACAAATAAATAAAACAAATATAAGTATGGCTTTACACAACAAGATATGAATTCAAAAATGAAAGACATTAATAGATTTTGAAACAAAAATAGATTCAATTAACAAGTGGGCTTGGCCACATCCCTATAGGCTCAACCATACCCTATATTTGCTCGGCCATGGTGTTTAGATGCAAGCTAGGCTAGGTCATGGGATCACAAGGCTCAGCTAAGACATGGAAAAGGGGAAGGCACGGCAAGTAGAGGCAAAAGGCATGGATCTTGTGTAGTTTGGCTCGGCTAGGGCATGCTTTTCATTGTTTGGTGATGAGATCTTCTACTATGGTCACGGCATGGTCAAGGAATGATGAGTAGGAGTTGTTGGCCGTGGAAGGTGGTGGTGGAGGGGAAGTTGTGGTCGGCAATTCATGGTGGCCAAGCATTTTGATGGAGAAGACAAGAGAAATAAAGGAAAATGAAAGAAGAAAAATGGAAAAACAATAGGAAGAGAAGCCATTACTTACAGGAAAATTTCTCACGTGAAGATGCAGATGAAAAATGAGATGTGGGAAAGTGTTTTGTATGTGAATTAGTAATTGCTAGAGGAGTTTTTCATGGCTTAATCAAGTGGAAAGAAACGGCAAGTGATAAAATGTTTGAAACGGCTAGAGATTTGAAGGAATTTATTTCCTATTAAATAAAAAGAACAAATGGAACAAAAAAAATGAGATGAGATACTTCCTTTTTTTCACGTGAATTGATAGGTAATTGGCGGCTATAGTTTTGAGGAATAAGTTATGAACGGCAAAGGTAGGAAATAAATAGATAGGTAAATAAAGAGGTAGGAAATAAAGCAAAGTAACGTATGCCAATTTAAAGCAAAGTAACATACGTCAATTTGATTTGTTTCCTTGCCATTAATTAAAAGGTATATACAAAGAAACATTCAATAAATAAAATAAAGTTTATACAAACACAATAGAAAAATAAAATAAGGAGATGAATGTAGAAACATTTATAAAATAAAATGCAGAAATAAATTGCTTTTAAAACGCTGTATGTTATCCAATTTACAAAGTATAAATCAGAATTTAATGAAACGAAAAGCATAACAGATATTAGAGTTATATACAGCTTCAAATAAAAGATTAGAATTTTAAAATTTTAAAATTTCAAATTTTCAAATAAAGTCAATATTTGACCAAAATATAAAGTTTTTCAGAAATTGTTTTATTTATTATATTTGGAAGATAACTACAAACAAATCCAGAATCTCTTTGGAAAAATTCCAAAATTCAAATTTCAATAAATAAAAATCAAAGTTTTCAAATTAAATAAATAAAAATATTTACAAAAATTTTGGGTTGTTACACTCTCCCCCACTCAAAACTTTTCATCCTCAAAAAGGAACGAAACAAGGAAAACAAAGGAAACATAAGGTAGAAAAGCAAAAGTACCTGAAACAAACAATTCCAAATTCGAAGCACGAATGCTCTCCTCCGTCTCCTAGGTACAATCCCGATTATCAGTACTCCACTGTACTTTGACCAGATTGACAGATTTTCTTCTTAGCTGCTTCGTACCTCGATCGACGATACGAAGTAGCTTCCTCTCAACGGTCAGATTAGGTTCAATATCCAAACAATCAAGAGCAGAAGGCTGGACAATAAGAGATGGATTATGCAGATAGCGGCGCATATGCGAAACGTGGAATACATTATGCACTCCAAAAAACTTCTCAGGCAAATCTAGGCGATAAGCCAAAGAACCAATTCTTTCCACAATGCGGAAAGGGCCAATGAACCTAGGAGCAAGCTTCCCTCTACGATCAAAACGAATAACATTCCTTAAGGGAGAGACCTTAATGAAAACCTGATCACCAACAGCAAACTCCAAACTCCTCCTACGACGATCAGCATACTTCTTCTGCCTATCCTGAGCAACCCTCATCTTCCTCTTAATCTCCTCAACTTTCTCCGAAGCTTCCAAAATCTTATCAGGACCAAGACCCAACCGATTACCGAATTCAATCCAATAAGATGGGGATCTACAAGGTCGTCCGTAAAGAGCAGCAAATGGCGACATTTTAATACTAGCCTGAATTCAAAGATAGAAATGAGATAGATAAAGGATTAAGACAAGATAAGAACAGAAGATTGAAGTTATACCTGATAACTATTGTTATAGGTGAATTCAACAAGATGGAGATGATCCTCCCAAGATCCTCCATAATCAAGAATACATGCCCGAAGAAGATCCTCTAGAATCTAATTCACCCTTTCCGTTTGACCGTCGGTCTGTGGATGGTAAGCAGTGCTCAGATTCAGATGAGTACCCAAAGATTCCTGAAAAGCTCTCCAAAACTGACCAGTGAAGATGGAATCCCGATCACAAACAATGCTAATGGGAACACCATGAAGACGGACACTCTCCCTCATATAAATCTCAAACAAACTAGAAACAGAACGGGTAGACTTGACCAGAATGAAATGAGCAGATTTGGTCAATCTATCCACAATAACCCAAATACTCTCATTACCCCTCCTAGACCTCGGTAAACCTTCAATGAAATCCATAGAAACCTGTTCCCACTTCCAATTGGGAATCTCAAGGGGCTGCAATAAACCAGGGGTCTTCTGATGATCTGCCTTGACTTGCTGACAAGTCGCACACCTACTAACAAAGATAGAGATATCCCGCTTCATACCTTTCCACCAATAAAGTTTCTTCATATCCTGATACATCTTCGTCACACCAGGATGAATAGAAAGTCTGGATCGATGATTCTCCTGAAGTAACTCTTGCCTTAATCCATCAACATTTGGGACACAAATCCGATTATTAATCCTCAAAATTCCTCTATCATCGATCTGAGCTCCACTACCATCAGGACTACTACCACCAACTCTGCTACGAACACTTCCCTTCATACGTCTAAGCATCTCATCCTCATCCTTCTTAGCAATGATACGATCCAAAAGAGGAAGAGAAGAAACAACAAGCTGGCCCAACAAAGCCTTCTTCCTACTCAAAGCATCGACCACAACATTAGTGTCAAGACCCAAAAGTCGACCTTCGAAAATCGACACCCGTACTTCACTTGTACTCAAAATGCCGTAGATTCAAATGCCGAATCTGGTTCTCGGGAGCTTATAACACAGTTAAGTAAATAACACAGCGGAATAAATGAATAATACATTGATATACAATATCAGATACAATATCTGATACAACAGAGTGATACAATGAATATCAATATACATCAGAGATATGATACAACAAATAGCAGCGGAAAGAAAACGATAACATCAGCAGCGGATAATCTCCATCTTCAAAGCACTAAGTCAGATATAGCTCGAACTCCCAATAACGAGGCACAAAGCTAAGCAAGTGCAGTATGATCCAAAGACTGAACTAGCTCCAGATAAATCTACAAATCTGACTATCTGAAAAACCAAACTCTAGACTGCTCGTGTAGAAAAATTTTGAGCATCCAGAGTTTAGGAAAGAAACAATAAACTCCGGATCAGTCATGGGACTGGTGTGAGCAACAAAAACAGTTTATCTTTAAAAACGAACAACAAAAGAATTTAAAGTCAATTCGCAATGCTTTTGGAAAATGAAACTACCATAAGGCCTCCCGCCACACACACAATGCAAACGCAGACTTGGAGGAGATTTCTCCTTATGATAGTCAAAGATGCTTACTACGCAAAATCAAATCATTTTTGATATTATTATTAGTGCATAGTGTAGAAAGTAATTTTGAAAGTAGAATATAAATCTTAGCCAGCATAGGTACCATTATATTATGCCTGCTATAGCTGCCTCCTGAGGAGACAGGTTATACAATTGAAATCGTAAAGGCTCGTATTGTTTCTTTGGATTTCCAACAAATGGTCAGGCTAAGGAACTTCCTTTTCCACGATGGATACGTCCCTGGAATAGACGACCTGAGAACCTAACCGGATCTCTGCCAACACAAGGCCGGGTTACCTCTGCAAAAATAGGTAACTACTGACACGCGTATGCCATCCCCCGATCGTCACCGATCTTCCCGAGGATCCTTGATTTCCAACAACCACATAATAATAATAATGCAGTAACCACAGAGGTTAAGTATCTGGGCTCCATACCATGATACCACCTTTATCCAGAAGGAATGACATACACTAAGGGGCGCTACTCCCTAGAACCTTGCCGCATCCTTCCTGTTTTGACCATTTCCGGGGTGTGAGGCTCGACGAAGTCTCGTCCACAAAGCTACGCTTTGTCACAAAGCCATGCTTTGGGTCAACAAATGATCAACCTATGATCACAAAGATATAAAATCAAATAAATGATCATATCGCAAATGATCAAACACTGATCATCACACAGCAACACTCAGCATGTCACATTACCAAATTGGGATATATCGTTGATAAATTTCAACTACATAACCTCTGAGCTCGTACGTCTCAGAGAAGGGTGTTAAGCTAAGAGAATAAATTCTCCGCCACCAACAGAAATGTATTTGAAAGAAATCGGCTTTATATCTCAAAGTGTAATGTCAGACATGTAACCATACAAGTCTGTTCCGGGATCGAACAGAACCGAAGGCACTTCTTACGAAGTCCTTGCAATTCCGGGTAATTTCCAATCACGTCCGGACTTCCCGTCACAAAAGAGTGATATAAATCTCTATACCGGAGCAACTCAGTGCAGAGACATTCGACAGGTTGTCCTTTCATTTTCGAAAAATATCCGGTCTTCACCACCGGTCTTCAAATGCCATCCATATACGACGTATCACTATTCGGAATGGGTTATACCACCCAAAGGTCCTTTCCCGGCTAACCCGAATAGTGAGCGCAATATTCAAAACATATGGATATTGGGATTTCAATTAAGTCACAACTTATTACCCAAAAATCTTTCTTCAAATGGTTTAAACAAGTTACCATTTTAATCTTTTTAAACAAAAAGACTAAATTCACAAAGTTCACTTAATTTCACAAAGATTCATTCACAGATTTTCCAAATCGATTTCCATTTCAGTTTAATTAATTCGTTAAATCTTTAAATCAAAGATTTAACTAATAGCTTTCAAAACAATTCCATTTCAAATGGTTTAAACAAACATCATTCTAAAGCTGTTAAAAATAGACAGATTCAATTCATAGTTTTCAAAAAGAATTCATTTATAACTTAGAAAAACAATTTTTCAATTCAATCTTGAATTTCCTTTAATTAAACTGGAATTTCATTTCTTATCTGAAAGCTTTTATCATTTTGAAAACAAACAGTTTCATTTCAGAAAATCTGATTCATTCATACGAGTTAAAGTTCTTGGGTTAATTCAAATTCTTAAATCAATACTTTTTAAAATGGTTTAACCCACATATAACTTGTACAGCATTTTTAATCCCTAGTTTTGAATTATAGGATTCAATTTCAAACTTGAATTCAAATTTAAATCAAATTATTTAAATTTTCAAAACTCGATTTAAGTTATTCAAAATAACTTTTATCTTTGAAATTCCATTTCAAAAGCTTTTCACTTTAAACCCAAATTTCCAGTTTCAAAATCAATTGAAATTAAAATTTCAATTTCCAAAAACATCAAATTTAGATTATCTGTGACTTAACCGATTTCCACGTGAAATCCATATTTGTGTGTGTATGGTGTAGCCTAGGGGTTTTACACACAATAGTGCAACACAATAAATCATCATAGATCAAACTACAAAAATATAGTTGATAAACGATATAAACTATATCGCTTATCGTACAGATCACAGATATATATCACAGATAATAAATTACATCACAGATAATTTATCACAGATCACAATACAAATCAGGGTGTATCACAAAGCATCATATATCAGGGATATCAAACAACTCAAATCATCCAATATAATCTAAGCATCCATAAGTAAGGTCAAGCATTTAATAGTCATTTATAAGTAGGATAAATTAATTGTTTAATCTTACTTTATTCAACTTATTTTCAATTAAATTAATTTCTTATGAATTAATTATTCCATCCTGATTTATAAATTACCAATCATTTAATATAGATTAATTTATCAAACACTTTAATTTATTAAATTTTTCTTAATTAATCATATTAATCAAGTTATACTTTAAACCAATTACATAATTTAATTTACCTTAATAAATCCAAATATCCAAAAAATATTACAATAAGTGATTAATTTCTAATTTCTTTCCTTAAGTAATTACATTTTAAACAATTCATAATTGATTTTTGGAATTAATGAATCAATTAATTATTAACGTTAATCACTTAAATCAAATACTTAACACTCCTTAGTTAATTATCTTCATTAACTAATAACATTTCTTTGATTACTTACTTAAGAAATAGTTTATTATTAATCATTTCTAATAAATTAAATTGATTAATTTATAAATAAAAATAAATCATTCTTTAATTACCTTATAAATCTCTAATTACTTAATTCATTACAAATATAAATTAGTTAATCCTTCTTCATAACTCCTTTTTAAACAGTTAATCAATAATGATCATAAAAAATTGTTTTAAGGGAATATAACTTAAATTCTTTTATTCTGGAGTTTGCAAACAGTTTCACCCAACATCAACAACCCGAGAATCCCCCCAGATCTACTCGAGTAGCCTCTCGAGTTTCCCACCAAATCCCACGGGTCATTCTTCTCCCCTCTCATTCGTTACTTCTTCTTCTTTTAATTTCTTTAAAACTTAGTTTAATTTTTTTTTACATTGAAATCTGGGAATACGACTATCACTCGCGTTCTACTCGTACCCATACCCGAGTTTCCCACCCAGTTCCACGAGTTCTTCCCCGAGACCATCCTTCTTCCCCAATTTCTTCTACTGACACAAATTACCAGCTGTGCACGTGTACACCCCACAACGACGTCTCCGACCATCACTACATCGACGAGTAAGTAGAGTATCACTTCCAGTTCCGATCCCAACCCTCAGCACCACTGCAGTGCCTCTCGAACTCGAATTCGAGCAAACGAAGTCTGGAACCAAACTCGCGACCAAACACAAAAGCCTGTCATCACCTCGACTTCACAGCCCCGTCCACCAGAATCCCTCCAACTCCGGTCACGACCTCGTCTACGGCCTAGCTACCCTTGCCCAAAACCCAAAAGCACTCGATCGCTTGTAGGGGACGTGGCGATCAAAATATTCATCCTAGATAAAACTAGGTTTACAAACTGAAAACGACCACTGCAAACTCCACGGCTACCTGATCACCCACCGGCCATTTTTCCCCGATTCCTTGGTCACTCCTCTGCCCTCCGACCCAACCACGACAACTCCGGTCGTCTATATTACCCATGGCGACCCTAAATGCTCAAAACAGTGAAACTGACACTGCTCTTCAACCCAAACTTTAAAAATCGTAAAACTTGTTTTAAAAATCCTATTTTAGTATAATGTTTCACTCTGTACTCATGAATCTCTAAAACCAGAAACTTGTTTTTAAACATATTTAAAGTTGTGCTTTGTTTTCTTGAGTTACAGAGACAGTATAGTTTGTTTGAATTAAATAAAATTTTAATGCTTAGCTTATAACCAGACAATCCATTTCTGTTTATACCTTACATCCTAACAATAGCTAGATTAGGTGATAGGGTTTATTTACAGGTCTACAAGAATGAACAACATGTACACAGAGTATCAAGAACAGAATAGATATGCATCATCATAAATACTAAAATATGTAGCATCAACGAGACAAGTATGCTATATTGATTTAAGTATATACTTTAAAATAAAATGTTACTCACCGCTTTAAAGAGGAAGAAAAGAGACTTGTTTTTGAAATCTGTTTTGAACTTGAAAAACTGGAAACATGTTTCCACTTTGATCATTCTGCCAAATCTTTTGCTCATTGTTTTGTATTGATATGCTGGTGGTGGTTGAATGCTTGTTTTAGGTTTTTAAATGGAGTTTCATTTTTAGTCTTGTTTAGTTCGAATTGAAATGAGAAGTGATAAAGAAAAATAGCTTTCAGGTTGAAGTTTAAAATAGTTTACAGGGTATAATTTTGGGTCAGAGATTTTTATAGAAATGGAGGCTGAAATCACATTTCATACAACTCAAACAGATTTTGTTTGCTGAAAGGAAAGGAGAGCATTAAATGTTGTTGTACTTTATGTTTTTAATTTACACATATTTTATATTTTTACTAGCCTGAGTCTTCACTTACAAGCTACAACATATTACATGTTTACTTTGCTTTGTTTTCTTGCAGCCTACATACCCCTTTGATTTGTTGTACTCACATCTGCATACTTTCCCATATTCGAATTATTATGTACATATCACCTATACTTACTTAGTTAAAATTTCCTTTGCTTTGCATTTTTTTTACTACTTTATAATATAATTACATTTCTAGTTGTTGTTAAATTTCTCTAATATATTCACTTTATATTTTTACAAAGTTTATTAACGTGTTATTTGGATTTATCTATGTATTCATTTTATTTTATTTATCGTCTTATATTTTTAATTTATAAATTCAAATTATTATTAACCATTTATTTATAATTTAAACACAAATCAAATATATGTTATATTATTTCAAATTTAGTCGAATATGTTCAAATACAGATATATATTCTCATATACACATATGTATACAATATTTTAATTTTAAATGACTTATACAGAATATATTTGGATTCAGGGAAACTCGAAATCCATTTATCATTTTATTTCACAAATTTTATTCAAAAACTGAATTAATTATCAATTTAAATATTTATAAAATTCGGGGTCGTTACAGACTTCCCCCCTTAAAAGAATTTCGTCCTCGAAATTGCCAAGGAGACAAAAAGATATATGAAATAGGATTTATCAAATCAACTGAGCATCTGTTCTGCATTTGGCTTACCAAATCAGAACATCAATAACAGATACAAGAACGAATCTGTTTGACACTTCACAAGATACTCGGGTTATCCAGATCTACGAAATATACAGTGGCATCGGTTAGTCTGAAGGGATGACTAACCATTCGTAGAACATATCGGGACCCAAAGAATAGATAGATATATGGATACAATTTCAAAGCTTTTAGTTCAGAACTAAGTATCTATCAACCATAGCAACCAAAACAAACAAGGCAACCAATACATCCAAACAACAATTTTGGTCCTTCCGGAGTTTATTGTCCCTTATTGATGTATCGAATCTTTCTGGATCTACCAGAAACTATCGAAGAATTGAGAAAAGATGTTGAACAAAAGAGATTGATAGAGAAAAGATTGCTTCCTTGTTGTTACAGAGTATTGACCATTTATAGTCGTATTCCCTCGTCCCCTATCTCATCCTCTTCTTGCACTCATACTTACTATCAGTGGATATCAAGAGAATTTACTGAGGCGTACGGACAGATATCTTAAGGATTACTCATTCTAGGGTATACTTCACCCTATCTCTAATGAGCTACTTAATGTTTATACTCCTGAACTAAAGTTCAACCTTAGCTCTGATACCAAATGTCAAGACCCAAAAGTCGACCTTCGAAAATCGGCACCCGTACTTCACTTGTACTCAAAATGCCGTAGATTCAAATGCCGAATCTGGTTCTCGGGAGCTTATAACACAGTTAGGTAAATAACACAGCGGAATAAATGAATAATACATTGATATACAATATCAGATACAATATCTGATACACCAGAGTGATACAATGAATATCAATATACATCAGAGATATGATACAACAAATAGCAGCGGAAAGAAAACGATAACATCAGCAGCGAATAATCTCCATCTTCAAAGCACTAAGCCATATATAGCTCGAACACCCAATAACGAGGCACAAAGATAAGCAAGTGCAGTCTGATCCATAGACTGAACTAGCTCCAGATAAATCTACAAATCTGACTATCTGAAAAACCAAACTCTAGACTGCTCGTGTAGAAAAATTTTGAGCATCCAGAGTTTAGGAAAGAAACAATAAACTCCGGATCAGTCATGGGATTGGTGTGAGCAACAAAAACAGTTTATCTTTAAAAACGAACAACAAAAGAATTTAAAGTCAATTCGCAATTCTTTTGGAAAATGAAACTACCATAAGGCCTCCCGCCACACACACAATGCAAACGCAGACTTGGAGGAGATTTGTGACGCCCCACCTCTATGCTCATAATAACAAAGAGTATTAAAAGAAACACTGTCTATTATTACGAAGAATAAGGCTGGATAGGAGCGACCATCCGTAGTTGGCCTTACACTAATATTGGTTATCTCGATAGGAGTGGTATATACTTTTTATTTTTCATCTATTATTTATTTACTCCCATCGACACACCCAATTATCAGTATAAAACAAACTACGATAGTTCATAATAGTTTAGGACATTAGATATAACAATAACACAGATAATATAAATGCGGAACACAGATTAACAAAAATCTCATATATATATATAACCGATGTCAGTTACAATATAGTTGACACGATACATATGATACAACTACAACTGTCGACTCTAGAAGTTATATATACAAGTACATTATCAACTAATATACATGAATACATATCGTTCTATACAATGACACGACTACTACAAAAGGACAATGACAACTTCAGAAGATGTGAAAAGTCTTCAAATCCCGAACAGCAACTCAAAGAAAGAAATCTACAACCTGAAATAACTCGGGTCTGACCCGAGTATTACATTCAAAAGAAAATAATACCCAGGTCAGTCTAATTCAAACCAGTTTATTAGTGCATATAGGCAGTAATAATTTAAATAGACGACAGTCACAATAATTCCCGTCTATCCGATTCTTTAAACAAAGAAACCGGATAACGGTCAATATAACACTTAACAGTGTTTAACAAAAATCAGCAGGTTTAAATCATCAACAGGGATAAATAAACAATTTATCAAATCGACTAAACCAATTTAAACAATTGAAATTGTCACTTTAAAACCATCAGAGTTCGATTGGCTGCCGTACACGCACGCGTGTACGGCCTCGCCAATACGGTATAAAATATCAACGCATCAGAAGCAAAAGGAAAATCAATTCAAAACTGTCGAGTTTGGGTGGCTGCAGTGCACGCACGCGTGCACTGCCTCGCCAACTCAATGCACAAGATCGAATCAAAATTTGATTCAACACAAGTGCAAATGGCCTCGACCAATAGTACAAACATGGCAACTGCACAATATGGTAATACAAATGAATCGGACTACATAAATATCACAAGGTCAAATCTAACAACCCAAGTTCAAATGACTCAAGTGAAGCTACAGGTCAGCAGCAAACTACTATGACAACAAGTATGACTGGAATGCACACACGAAACAGAGATCAAGTCATAGCATGGCAAGTGCAGTCTCAAGTGAAATACTACAAGGAACTATACAGTAAGCAACAAGAGTAAATGAAACTTCAGTGCAGACATGAATATTAATGCATAAACAAGTGTACAACTGCCCAGGCTCCAAGATAAATGTGTGCAAAATGCATCATGAACAAATGATCAGGGTCGAAGCAACACAACAGTTAACAGAGAAGATAACAACGCGACTCAAATGAATTTTCCAGTGGAATGCAGACTACTACATCAAAGTTCAGTGAATAAATGAAACCACGAACTCGCTCGAAGGTCAGAAGTAAATACAGTGTGCACATGACAGAGAGCTCGAGGCCCATGAATAGACAAAGCAATCAACTACAAACAGTTCAGACAAAAAGGCAGAGCAAAATCAAGTGACAACATAGGGCAGTACAACTAAATGAAACAGGTAGGAGAAGATGCAGTGAAGCATGTACAAGGGCAGTACATATATGCAATCCGAACATGTGCAGACTCGACTACAAGAGCACATGTAGGCAACTCGACTAACAACTAAACCATAACAACATCAAAGTCCAGGTCTGTCCAAACATCAAAGACCAGTGATGAAAATAGTGAACCAAAAGCAACAACATAAGCAAGAAAATCATGGAACCGCAGTGTCAATGTCAAGTAAAGATGATGCAAGTATACAAAACTGTCAAATAGACAGAGAACCATGAAACAGTCACATATATACATACTTGATAGTAGATATATATATATGAAGTATCAAGAGCCAAAACCACAGTGAAATGCTCAAGACAAAAGCAACTAAAGTCAAATGACCAGAGGTCGAAATAATACCTAAGGCATGTTCGAATTATTACAAATAAAAGACATGATTGCCCAAGAATTCGAATAGGTCAACAATGCATGCATACACACATACAAATGCAGGTATGCATACACATATATACAGACTGCTAATAAAATAGTAATTCGAGTTACAATGCAAGCTCCAGAAGGTACAACATAATAAGGTACCCATGAAACTCACATTCAAGTACAAAAATGAATGCATATATAGTTGCAGACACGCTAAAACTCCATGAAGTCGAAAATGAACAAGTGCCAAAACCAACACAGTGCCACGAAGAACAAATTAAAGCCAAAATCACCCAAAACAAATCAAGTGACCGATGTTAACAGGAATTGAAATCCTGGTGGCCACACTAAACTCAATAGTAAACGACATCACATAAACAATATCTTAGAAACGATATCACGAGCTGAAGCCAACACCAGCCAAATAAAATAGCCGAGAATGCTCAAGGCAAGTACCGTGGCAAGTTCGAATGCAAATCAAAGTCACAGGAAAATCGATACTGAAGCAAAGTCGAAGGGCCAAGGACAACGAAAACAAGCAAGCAAATTAACGACCCCGAACAGTTCGAATAAGATGTGAGTGAGGAATGTCACTCACCTGTTGTCGACGAATCGGAGCCGAAGTCACCAAAATCGCCAAGAAATCGAAGATCGCCGAAGCCCTAGTTTTTGCAAATCGAAGGAAGAGCAATCGCAGCCGCCATTCTTACTCGTCGCCGCTATTTTGTTTTGGGTTAGGGTTATCGAACGAAAAGAAGAAAAATGAATTTTTTGGGAAAAAGGGGACGAGTTTCTTTAGTTAGATAACACGGCAGAAACAAGTATGGGCCACATTATTGTTTTTCTTTAAGGCCCGCTACAATCTAAACAAAATTTACAAAGAATTCAGATCGATTCAAACTGCAATAGCAATTAACCAACGATTTTAATCGTCATTTGACGATAACCAGATAATTGCGAAATCTCGGGTTGTTACAGACTCCCCTCCTTATAAAAATTGCGTCCACGCAATCATAGGGAATACATCGATAAAAGGTAACAACCAAAAGATCATGGCAATGTCGAATGTATAAGCAAAGCAAGTGTCAGCGGGGAAGTATTAGATAAGAAATCGAAAGGTTCGACTGCTTCAAATCAAAAGAATCAACCTCGTGGGAATCAGGGATCAAAATCAGACGACTAACAAAAGCAAGAACAATCGAGTTCCAGCAACTAAAAGAGAAGAAAACAGAGTAGAAATCCCATACAGAGCACGAATTGAATGTGAGTAAATCAAATTACTCACCTGAATCGCCAGAGAAAAAGACGAAGCTCAAATCTCAAATAAGCAAATATTTAATTATCAAAAGCGATAACCAAATCTTAAATCAGCAATTATTTAATTATCAAAAGCGATAATTAAATCTCAAATCAACAAATATTTAATTATCAAAAGCGATAATTAAATCTCAAATCAGCAAATATTTAATTATCAAAAGTGATAATTAAAATCAACAAATATCCGACTATCAAAAACGATAATCAGAACTCATATCAACAAATATCTAATTATCACAAGCGATAATTAGAAACAACAAATATCTGATTATCAAAAACGATAATCAGAACTCATATCAACAAATATCTAATTATCACAAGCGATAATTAGAAACAACCAATATCTGATTATCAAAAACGATAATCAGAACTCATATCAATAAATATCTAATTATCACAAGCGATAATTAGAAACAACAAATATCCGATTATCAAAAACGATAATCAGAACTCATATCAACAAATATCTAATTATCACAAGCGATAATTAGAAACAACAAATATCTGATTATCAAAAACGATAATCAGAACTCATATCAATAAATATCTAATTATCACAAGCGATAATTAGAAACAACAAATATCTGATTATCAAAAACGATAATCAGAACTCATATCAATAAATATCTAATTATCACAAGCGATAATTAGAAACAACAAATATCTGATTATCAAAAACGATAATCAGAACTCATATCAACAAATATCTAATTATCACAAGCGATAATTAGAAACAACAAATATCTGATTATCAAAAACGATAATCAGAACTCATATCAATAAATATCTAATTATCACAAGCGATAATTAGAAACAACAAATATCTGATTATCAAAAACGATAATCAGAACTCATATCAACAAATATCTAATTATCACAAGCGATAATTAGAAACAACAAATATCTGATTATCAAAAACGATAATCAGAACTCATATCAATAAATATCTAATTATCACAAGCGATAATTAGAAACAACAAATATCTGATTATCAAAAACGATAATCAGAACTCATATCAACAAATATCTAATTATCACAAGCGATAATTAGAAACAACAAATATCTGATTATCAAAAACGATAATCAGAACTCATATCAACAAATATCTAATTATCACAAGCGATAATTAGAAACAACAAATATCCGATTATCAAAAACGATAATCAGAACTCATATCAACAAATATCTAATTATTACAAGCGATAATTAGAAACAACAAATATCCGATTATCAAAAACGATAATCAGAACTCATATCAACAAATATCCAATTACCTGCAGATAATTGGAAACAACAAATATCTAGAAATCAATTAAGAAGACTAGAAAATCAACATAAAAGCTTGGATCGATCCCATCAGATGGCGAGTTTTTAATTCGCCGCACGTGCAACAACATATGGCCGAAGCCTACCAAGTACTCAACATAATTTTGGCGCCCATCAGATTGACCCGAAGGTCCGCAGAGTGACCCGAAGGTCTAGTACTGGTATTTGACCCGAAGGTCCATCATATGACCCGAAGGTCCATCATATGACCCGAAGGTCCATCATAGTGGCTCGAAAGCACACGAAAGCATCAAATATTTCAATTAACGAGTCCGGAATTAACCGAAATAGCAAACGCACATGTCCCATACCACGTGTTTTACTAAATCGTTTGATTCTCTTCATCGTTTCCTTGAAAGTGTAAAATTCATCAAAATCATCAAAACAGTAGATATTCAATTAACGAGTCCGGAATTAACCGAAATAGTAAAAGTGTGGTTCCATACTCCGCACTTTTGCTAAATCGTTTAAATCTCTTCATCGTTTCCTTGAAAGTGCAAAATTGTGTATTTTGCAAAAATACACTTTACATTCTCAAACGGACAAGTCCGGAATTAAGCGAATCAGTAAAAGAAAGGGGTCATAGTCCTCGATTTTGCTGAAACGTTTAAATCGCTTCCTCATTCTTTTGAAAGCGTAAACTGTTAAATTTCTGAAAACAATTTTTATTTATTTTGTAAAAATAACAATTCACATTCTCAACTGGACAAGTCCGGAGTTAAGCGAAACAGTAAAAGAAAGGGGTCATAATCCTCGATTTTGCTGAATCGTTTAAATCACTTTCTCATTCTTTTGAAAACGCAAACTGTTAAAAATTTATAAAACAAATTTCATTTTTAAAATGATTTTCCAATCACGTGATTAAAACAGCAAATCAGTAACAATTTCGATAAGGAAACTGTACTTCTCAAAATACCGTAAAAACGGTCACAAATCAGTATTGCGGAATAACCGCTTGAAAATCCACTTTTAAAACTTGACGGTTACTGATGCCAAAGCGACAGTAATTTTAAAACGTCAAAATCACATCAAAACAATTTACATCAAAATGTAATATCAGTGAATTTTCATTCATCAAAATGCCACAAAACACCGTACTTCAAAATATAGCATTGGTGTAAAATTCCGTTGTAAAAATAACGGCAACAAAATACGTTTCATAACCAAGCATCGGTTCAACGTAAAATAAATGCAATAACGTGCAATTTAAATTTTTGCACGTACTACAAAATGAACAAAGAATCATTCAAATGTATCTTCAATGAAGATAATTTAAAACAGCAAAAATCTAATCAATAGATGATTAGTACAAAAGAAAGCCAGCGGAAATTTCAACAAAAATCACATATCTGCAATTTCCTTGAATCCTCAATTCGGATTCGAAGTTCTCAAAGAAACAAAATAATTACAGCTATGTAAACAACAAATGAAATTCATATCAATTTCGTATTTTGATTTTTAAATCAAAAAGATTATCAGTTGTACTCAGCGAAGACAGTTTCACTGTTTCCGCTGCGCACTCTGATAAACAGAACACAAATCAATCAAATCATCAGAACACAATTTCACTATTATTTTTAAATAAAGTTATTTAAAAATTTCATCCAAATTTCAAAACTTTAGTTTTGACTCAAATCACAGATAAAACATCGACTAATAGTTGTAACATATGTTCTATCCAAGTTATGTTTTATATTATGTCCATAAACCCCCATGCTCTGATACCAACTGTGACGCCCCACCTCTATGCTCATAATAACAAAGAGTATTAAAAGAAACACTGTCTATTATTACGAAGAATAAGGCTGGATAGGAGCGACCATCCGTAGTTGGCCTTACACTAATATTGGTTATCTCGATAGGAGTGGTATATACTTTTTATTTTTCATCTATTATTTATTTACTCCCATCGACACACCCAATTATCAGTATAAAACAAACTACGATAGTTCATAATAGTTTAGGACATTAGATATAACAATAACACAGATAATATAAATGCGGAACACAGATTAACAAAAATCTCATATATATATAACCGATGTCAGTTACAATATAGTTGACACGATACATATGATACAACTACAACTGTCGACTCTAGAAGTTATATATACAAGTACATTATCAACTAATATACATGAATACATATCGTTCTATACAATGACACGACTACTACAAAAGGACAATGACAACTTCAGAAGATGTGAAAAGTCTTCAAATCTCGAACAGCAACTCAAAGAAAGAAATCTACAACCTGAAATAACTCGGGTCTGACCCGAGTATTACATTCAAAAGAAAATAATACCCAGGTCAGTCTAATTCAAACCAGTTTATTAGTGCATATAGGCAGTAATAATTTAAATAGACGACAGTCACAATAATTCCCGTCTATCCGATTCTTTAAACAAAGAAACCGGATAACGGTCAATATAACACTTAACAGTGTTTAACAAAAATCAGCAGGTTTAAATCATCAACAGGGATAAATAAACAATTTATCAAATCGACTAAACCAATTTAAACAATTGAAATTGTCACTTTAAAACCATCAGAGTTCGATTGGCTGCCGTACACGTACGCGTGTACGGCCTCGCCAATACGGTATAAAATATCAACGCATCAGAAGCAAAAGGAAAATCAATTCAAAACTGTCGAGTTTGGGTGGCTGCAGTGCACGCACGCGTGCACTGCCTCGCCAACTCAATGCACAAGATCGAATCAAAATTTGATTCAACACAAGTGCAAATGGCCTCGACCAATAGTACAAACATGGCAACTGCACAATATGGTAATACAAATGAATCGGACTACATAAATATCACAAGGTCAAATCTAACAACCCAAGTTCAAATGACTCAAGTGAAGCTACAGGTCAGCAGCAAACTACTATGACAACAAGTATGACTGGAATGCACACACGAAACAGAGATCAAGTCATAGCATGGCAAGTGCAGTCTCAAGTGAAATACTACAAGGAACTATACAGTAAGCAACAAGAGTAAATGAAACTTCAGTGCAGACATGAATATTAATGCATAAACAAGTGTACAACTGCCCAGGCTCCAAGATAAATGTGTGCAAAATGCATCATGAACAAATGATCAGGGTCGAAGCAACACAACAGTTAACAGAGAAGATAACAACGCGACTCAAATGAATTTTCCAGTGGAATGCAGACTACTACATCAAAGTTCAGTGAATAAATGAAACCACGAACTCGCTCGAAGGTCAGAAGTAAATACAGTGTGCACATGACAGAGAGCTCGAGGCCCATGAATAGACAAAGCAATCGACTACAAACAGTTCAGACAAAAAGGCAGAGCAAAATCAAGTGACAACATAGGGCAGTACAACTAAATGAAACAGGTAGGAGAAGATGCAGTGAAGCATGTACAAGGGCAGTACATATATGCAATCCGAACATGTGCAGACTCGACTACAAGAGCACATGTATGCAACTCGACTAACAACTAAACCATAACAACATCAAAGTCCAGGTCTGTCCAAACATCAAAGACCAGTGATGAAAATAGTGAACCAAAAGCAACAACATAAGCAAGAAAATCATGGAACCGCAGTGTCAATGTCAAGTAAAGATGATGCAAGTATACAAAACTGTCAAATAGACAGAGAACCATGAAACAGTCACATATATACATACTTGATAGTAGATATATATATATGAAGTATCAAGAGCCAAAACCACAGTGAAATGCTCAAGACAAAAGCAACTAAAGTCAAATGACCAGAGGTCGAAATAATACCTAAGGCATGTTCGAATTATTACAAATAAAAGACATGATTGCCCAAGAATTCGAATAGGTCAACAATGCATGCATACACACATACAAATGCAGGTATGCATACACATATATACAGACTGCTAATAAAATAGTAATTCGAGTTACAATGCAAGCTCCAGAAGGTACAACATAATAAGGTACCCATGAAACTCACATTCAAGTACAAAAATGAATGCATATATAGTTGCAGACACGCTAAAACTCCATGAAGTCGAAAATGAACAAGTGCCAAAACCAACACAGTGCCACGAAGAACAAATTAAAGCCAAAATCACCCAAAACAAATCAAGTGACCGATGTTAACAGGAATTGAAATCCTGGTGGCCACACTAAACTCAATAGTAAACGACATCACATAAACAATATCTTAGAAACGATATCACGAGCTGAAGCCAACACCAGCCAAATAAAATAGCCGAGAATGCTCAAGGCAAATACCGTGGCAAGTTCGAATGCAAATCAAAGTCACAGGAAAATCGATACTGAAGCAAAGTCGAAGGGCCAAGGACAACGAAAACAAGCAAGCAAACGACCCCGAACAGTTCGAATAAGATGTGAGTGAGGAATGTCACTCACCTGTTGTCGACGAATCGGAGCCGAAGTCACCAAAATCGCCAAGAAATCGAAGATCGCCGAAGCCCTAGTTTTTGCAAATCGAAGGAAGAGCAATCGCAGCCGCCATTCTTACTCGTCGCCGCTATTTTGTTTTGGGTTAGGGTTATCGAACGAAAAGAAGAAAAATGAATTTTTTGGGAAAAAGGGGACGAGTTTCTTTAGTTAGATAACACGGCAGAAACAAGTATGGGCCACATTATTGTTTTTCTTTAAGGCCTGCTACAATCTAAACAAAATTTACAAAGAATTCAGATCGATTCAAACTGCAATAGCAATTAACCAACGATTTTAATCGTCATTTGACGATGACCAGATAATTGCGAAATCTCGAGTTGTTACAAGATTTCTCCTTATGATAGTCAAAGATGCTTACTACGCAAAATCAAATCATTTTTGATATTATTATTAGTGCATAGTGTAGAAAGTAATTTCGAAAGTAGAATATAAATCTTAGCCAGCATAGGTACCATTATATTATGCCTGCTATAGCTGCCTCCTGAGGAGACAGGTTATACAATTGAAATCGTAAAGGCTCGTATTGTTTCTTTGGATTTCCAACAAATGGTCAGGCTAAGGAACTTCCTTTTCCACGATGGGTACGTCCCTGGAATAGACGACCCGAGAACCTAACCGGATCTCTGCCAACACAAGGTCGGGTTACCTCTGCAAAAATAGGTAACTACTGACACGCGTATGCCATCCCCCGATCGTCACCGATCTTCCCGAGGATCCTCGATTTCCAACAACCACATAATAATAATAATGCAGTAACCACAGAGGTTAAGTATCTGGGCTCCATACCATGATACCACCTTTATCCAGAAGGAATGACATACACTAAGGGGTGCTACTCCCTAGAACCTTGCCGCATCCTTCCTGTTTTGACCATTTCCGGGGTGTGAGGCTCGACGAAGTCTCGTCCACAAAGCTACGCTTTGTCACAAAGCCATGCTTTGGGTCAACAAATGATCAACCTATGATCACAAAGATATAAAATCAAATAAATGATCATATCGCAAATGATCAAACACTGATCATCACACAGCAACACTCAGCATGTCACATTACCAAATTGGGATATATCGCTGATAAATTTCAACTACATAACCTCTGAGCTCGTACGTCTCAGAGAAGGGTGTTAAGCTAAGAGAATAAATTCTCCGCCACCAACAGAAATGTATTTGAAAGAAATCGGCTTTATATCTCAAAGTGTAATGTCAAACATGTAACCATACAAGTCTGTTCCGGGATCGAACAGAACCGAAGGCACTTCTTACGAAGTCCTTGCAATTCCGGGTAATTTCCAATCACGTCCGGACTTCCCGTCACAAAAGAGTGATATAAATTTCTATACCGGAGCAACTCAGTGCAGAGACATTCGACAGGTTGTCCTTTCATTTTCGAAAAATATCCGGTCTTCACCACCGGTCTTCAAATGCCATCCATATACGACGTATCACTATTCGGAATGGGTTATACGACCCAAAGGTCCTTTCCCGGCTAACCCGAATAGTGAGCGCAATATTCAAAATATATGGATATTGGGATTTCAATTAAGTCACAACTTATTACCCAAAAATCTTTCTTCAAATGGTTTAAACAAGTTACCATTTTAATCTTTTTAAACAAAAAGATTAAATTCACAAAGTTTACTTAATTTCACAAAGATTCATTCACAGATTTTCCAAATCGATTTCCATTTTAGTTTACTTAATTCGTTAAATCTTTAAATCAAAGATTTAACTAATAGCTTTCAAAACAATTCCATTTCAAATGGTTTAAACAAACATCATTCTAAATCTGTTAAAAATAGACAGATTCAATTCATAGTTTTCAAAAAGAATTCATTTATAACTTAGAAAAACAATTTTTCAATTCAATCTTGAATTTCCTTTAATTAAACTGGAATTTCATTTCTTATCTGAAAGCTTTTATCATTTTGAAAACAAACAGTTTCATTTTAGAAAATCCGATTCATTCATACGAGTTAAAGTTCTTGGGTTAATTCAAATTCTTAAATCAATACTTTTTAAAATGGTTTAACCCACATATAACTTGTACAACATTTTTAATCCCTAGTTTCGAATTATAGGATTCAATTTCAAACTTGAATTCAAATTTAAATCAAATTATTTAAATTTTCAAAACTCGATTTAAGTTATTCAAAATAACTTTTATCTTTGAAATTCTATTTCAAAAGCTTTTCACTTTAAACCCAAATTTCCAGTTTCAAAATCAATTGAAATTAAAATTTCAATTTCCAAAAACATCAAATTTAGATTATCTGTGACTTAACCGATTTCCACGTGAAATCCATATTTGTGTGTGTATGGTGTAGTCTAGGGGTTTTACACACAATAGTGCAACACAATAAATCATCACAGATCAAACTACAGAAATATAGTTGATAAACGATATAAACTATATCGCTTATCGTACAGATCACAGATATATATCACAGATAATAAATTACATCACAGATAATTTATCATAGATCACAATACAAATCAGGGTGTATCACAAAGCATCATATATCAGGGATATCAAACAACTCAAATCATCCAATATAATCTAAGCATCCATAAGTAAGGTCAAGCATTTAATAGTCATTTATAAGTAGGATAAATTAATTGTTTAATCTTACTTTATTCAACTTATTTTCAATTAAATTAATTTCTTATGAATTAATTATTCCATCCTGATTTATAAATTACCAATCATTTAATATAGATTAATTTATCAAACACTTTAATTTATTAAATTTTTCTTAATTAATCATATTAATCAAGTTATACTTTAAACCAATTACATAATTTAATTTACCTTAATAAATCCAAATATCCAAAAAAATATTACAATAAGTGATTAATTTCTAATTTCTTTCCTTAAGTAATTACATTTTAAATAATTCATAATTGATTTTTGGAATTAATGAATCAATTAATTATTAACGTTAATCACTTAAATCAAATACTTAACACTCCTTAGTTAATTATCTTCATTAACTAATAACATTTCTTTGATTACTTACTTAAGAAATAGTTTATTATTAATCATTTCTAATAAATTAAATTGATTAATTTATAAATAAAAATAAATCATTCTTTAATTACCATATAAATCTTTAATTACTTAATTCATTACAAATATAAATTAGTTAATCCTTCTTCATAACTCCTTTTTAAACAGTTAATCAATAATGATCATAAAAAATTGTTTTAAGGGACTATAACTTAAATTCTTTTATTCTGGAGTTTGCAAACAGTTTCACCCAACATCAACAACCCGAGAATCCCCCAGATCTACTCGAGTAGCCTCTCGAGTTTCCCACCAAATCTCACGGGGTCATTCTTCTCCCCTCTCATTCGTTACTTCTTCTTCTTTTAATTTCTTTAAAACTTAGTTTAATTTTTTTTTACATTGAAATCTGGGAATACGACTATCACTCGCACTCTACTCGTACCCATACCCGAGTTTCCCACCCAGTTCCACGAGTTCTTCCCCGAGACCATCCTTCTTCCCCAATTTCTTCTACTGACACAAATTACCAGCTGTGCACGTGTACACCCCACAACGACGTCTCCGACCATCACTACATCGACGAGTAAGTAGAGTATCACTTCCAGTTCCGATCCCAACCCTCAACACCACTGCAGTGCCTCTCGAACTCGAATTCGAGCAAACGAAGTCTGGAACCAAACTCGCGACCAAACACAAAAGCCTGTCATCACCTCGACTTCGCAGCCCCGTCCACCAGAATCCCTCCAACTCCGGTCACAACCTCGTCTACGGCCTAGCTACCCTTGCCCAAAACCCAAAAGCACTCGATCGCTTGTAGGGGATGTGGCGATCAAAATATTCATCCTAGATAAAACTAGGTTTACAAACTGAAAACGACCACTGCAAACTCCACGGCTACCTGATCACCCTCCGGCCATTTTTCCCCGATTCCTTGGTCACTCCTCTGCCCTCCGACCCAACCACGACAACTCCGGTCGTCTATATTACCCATGGCGACCCTAAATGCTCAAAACAATGAAACTGACACTGCTCTTCAACCCAAACTTTAAAAATCGTAAAACTTGTTTTAAAAATCCTATTTTAGTATAATGTTTCACTCTATACTCATGAATCTCTAAAACCAGAAACTTGTTTTTAAACATATTTAAAGTTGTGCTTTGTTTTCTTGAGTTACAAAGACAGTATAGTTTGTTTGAATTAAATAAAATTTTAATGCTTAGCTTATAACCAGACAATCCATTTCTGTTTATACCTTACATCCTAACAATAGCTAGATTAGGTGATAGGGTTTATTTACAGGTCTACAAGAATGAACAACATGTACACAGAGTATCAAGAACAGAATAGATATGCATCATCATAAATACTAAAATATGTAGCATCAACGAGACAAGTATGCTATATTGATTTAAGTATATCCTTTAAAATAAAATGTTACTCACCGCTTTAAAGAGGAAGAAAAGAGACTTGTTTTTGAAATCTGTTTTGAACTTGAAAAACTGGAAACATGTTTCCACTTTGATCATTCTGCCAAATCTTTTGCTCATTGTTTTGTATTGATATGCTGGTGGTGGTTGAATGCTTGTTTTAGGTTTTTAAATGGAGTTTCATTTTTAGTCTTGTTTAGTTCGAATTGAAATGAGAAGTGATAAAGAAAAATAGCTTTCAGGTTGAAGTTTTAAAATAGTTTACAGGGTATAATTTTGGGTCAGAGATTTTTATAGAAATGGAGGCTGAAATCACATTTCATACAACTCGAACAGATTTTGTTTGCTGAAAGGAAAGGAGAGCATTAAATGTTGTTGTACTTTATGTTTTTAATTTACACATATTTTATATTTTTACTTGCCTGAGTCTTCACTTACAAGCTACAACATATTACATGTTTACTTTGCTTTGTTTTCTTGCAGCCTACATACCCCTTTGATTTGTTGTACTCACATCTGCATACTTTCCCATATTCGAATTATTATGTACATATCACCTATACTTACTTAGTTAAAATTTCCTTTGCTTTGCATTTTTTTTTACTACTTTATAATATAATTACATTTCTAGTTGTTGTTAAATTTCTCTAATGTATTCACTTTATATTTTTACAAAGTTTATTAACGTGTTATTTGGATTTATCTATGTATTCATTTTATTTTATTTATCGTCTTATATTTTTAATTTATAAATTCAAATTATTATTAACCATTTATTTATAATTTAAACACAAATCAAATATATGTTATATTATTTCAAATTTAGTCGAATATGTTCAAATACAGATATATATTCTCATATACACATATGTATACAATATTTTAATTTTAAATGACTTATACAGAATATATTTGGATTCGGGGAAACTCGAAATCCATTTATCATTTTATTTCACAAATTTTATTCAAAAACTGAATTAATTATCAATTTAAATATTTATAAAATTCGGGGTCGTTACAATTAGCTTTCCCAGGGGTATAGCTAATATCGAGGTCGTAAGCCGCAAGGAACTCAAGCCACCGAACTTGCCTCTAATTCAAATCCTTCTGGGTGAAGATATACTTCAAAGACTGATGATCAGTGAAGAGCTCAAACTTAGTACCCAAAAGATGATGCCTCCAAAGCTTCAAAGCAAAGACAACAGCAAGCAACTCCAAATCATGAGCCGCATAATTGGCTTCATGGGCCTTCAACTGACGACTAGCATAAGCAATCACCTTCCCATCTTGCATCAGAATAGCTCCCAAACCCTCACGACAAGCATCAGTATATACCTTAAATCCCTCATTTCCATTTGGAACGGTAAGCGCTGGTGCGGAAGTAAGGTTACTCTTTAACTCATTGAATGCAGCTTTACACTCATCACTCCATACAAACTTAGCATTTTTTCGAGTCAAAGCAGTGAGAGGTGCAGCAATCCGAGCAAAATTCTCGATGAACCTCCGATAATAACCGGCAAGGCCCAGAAAACTGAGAATATCAGTAGGAGTCCTAGGAGTTTCCCAATCCTGTAACAGAATAGGGAGAAATAAGGACTACAAAAGATAAACTCAATTAGCAAAGAGAGAAGAGAGAAAGGCTTACATTAATCGCAGCGATCTTGACTGGATCAACAGAAACTCCATTACCAGAAACAATATGCCCGAGGAATCGGACTTCATCACTCTAGAAATGGCATTTAGAGAATTTTGCCTTCAACTGATGATTTCGAAGAGTCTCTAGAACATATTTCAAATGCGACTCATGCTCATCTCTTGTCTTGGAGAAGACAAGGATATCATCAACAAAGACTAGAACAAATTTATTAAGCACATTACGAAAGACACGGTTCATCAAATCAACAAAGAAAGCAGGAGCATTAGTCAAACCAAAAGGCATAACTAACCACTCATAAAACCCATTCTCAGTCTAGAAAGCAGCCTTGGGAATTCTTTCCTCAGCGACTCTGAGTTGGTGAAAACCCGTGGCAAGATCAAGCTGAGAGAAAACAGTAGCTCCATAGAGCTGATCAAACATATCATTAATGCGAGGCATAGGATATCTGTTTCTCATAGTGAGCTTGTTTAGCTCCCTATAATCAACACACATCCGGAGAGAACCATCAGACTTGGTGACGAAAACCACAGCTGCTTCCCATTCCGAATGGCTAGGTCTGATCAGACCCTTTGAGGACAAGTCCTCAATTTGCTTCCTTAACTCAACCTTCTCATGGGGTGCCATCCTTCTAGGAGGAAGAACTACAGGTCGAGCTCCAGGAATAAGATCAATACGAAAATCAATTTTTCTCTTAGGAGGTAAAGAAGTGACTTCACCAAATACATCGGGATAGAGTTTGACTATAGGGGTCGAATGAATATCCCCAGGAGAAGCATCAAGCGAATAAATAAAGCTGCCAGCAAAATCCTGGGGCAAACTACACTGAATCACCAAAGAATTACCAAGATCATCCATAAGAGAAACAGTTCGGGAACTACAAGAAATAAAGGCATCATGCCTCTCCAGCCAATCACCCCCAAGCAATAGGTCAAAAGCATCAAAACCCAGGACATAGGAATCACCACTGAAACAGTGATGAAAATACAGAAGTTTCACTTGGTTACAAATCCTACTAAGATTCGCTGGACCACCAATAGGATTTGAAACACATAAAGGCTCATCGGCAAACTTAGGAGCAAGAAGATGCTCAAATTTATCACAAAGGTCCATGGAAATAAAGCTATGAGAAGCTCCAGTATCAAATAAAACACGAACATGATATTTAAACAAAGTAAAGGTGCCCTGAAGAGTACCTTGGGTTTCACTAGGAGCATGAATAGGTGCAGCAAGTGGAGATGGTGAGGAAGCAGAGGTAACAGCAAAAATACCAGAAGGCTTGCCATTCAGATACAAAGGACAATCATTCTTGAAATGACCAGGCTGCAGATAGACATGACAGAGGTTGCTCCTAGTATCCTGAGGTGGAGGAATAGCAACTCCAACTGAATTAGGGCAACTATTAGCATAGTGTCCCCTCCGATCACACTTGAAACAAGTGATGGAAGATAGGTCAATAGGCTGCCTCTAGAAGGAGAAGATGAAGATGCCAATCCTGGATGCTTGAGCCAATTCTTCTTCTACTGATGGAAATTTGGCTTTCTCTTTTTAGAGTTAGCAAAGGAAGACTGAGATGAAGGAGCACTAGCAACAGCAGGACCCTTGGAAGTAGGGTTATCATAACGAATAGCCATATCCATAAGCTCGGTGAAAGTGCCATGAACATGAGAAATGAGACGATCGTAAAACTCTGGGCGAGCTCCAGATATGAACTTCTCATTCTTCTTAAGTTGGGTGTCAATAAGGCCAGGACCAAACTTGGAAAGTTCATTGAACTTCCGCTCATACTCCGAAAAGGACATGGTACCCTGCTTGAGATCCATAAACTCACGATAAAGCTGAGATTTCCCGGCTTCGGGCATCCATTTTGCCACAAAAGCCTCCCTGGAAAAAGATAGATAAGCTTAAGATAGATTTCAAAGAGAAAAAGCTGAACAGAACACAAGATAACACAAGAAGATACCTAAACTGATCCCAAGAAATATCTGCCTCCACAGTCTGAGCTGTGATAGACTCCCACCAATCCAAAGCTGCCTCCTTCAACTGCCAAGCTGCCAACTGACGCTTCTGCGCATCAGTAATCTCCAAACCAGTGAAAATCCTCTCAAGACTCCTCAACCACTGTTGAGCCTCTATGATGCTCTCAGATCTAGTAAACTTGGTACCACCAAGCTGAGTGAATTCCTTGCAAAGAGTAGTGAACCTGATGGGTGCAACAGGCTCAGGAACTAGGGCGATACCACGACCCCTACCTCTGGCATTCCTACGATTCATCCTGAAAAGACCCAGAATGAATTTTAGGACAAAGGTAAAATAGAAAGACAAAGATAAGATTCAACTAGAAATGGAAATCCTAATCAACGAATTTAAATAACACGGTGGATTCGAAAGGAATGAAGTTAAGAAATTAGGATTTAAAACAAGAAAATATTATATCCAAAATAATCTTTAAAAATCTTTAAAATCATTTTAAAAATCATTTTATACTTGAAAATACGTTCTCTCACAAAGAAATGATTCAAAGGTTGATTTCACTCATTCTAGGGTATTTCTACCCTATCTCTAATGAGTTTTTGCTCCATAGGCTAAGGTTTGCCTAAAACCTGGCTCTGATACCAAATGTAACGACCCACTATTTTAGACCATTAAAATCGATAATAAATCCACACATGTCAGACTTGAATAATACAAAACAATAGATTGTAAATAAATTTGGAGCAAATAAAACCAATCACAGACACAGAATATCAGAATAACTCGCAGCGGAAGAATAAAATAAATAGTGGTTCATGAAGCCACTACAATTACGTAGTCTCAAAAACAGATACATAGTCTGAAAAACAAGTACAGTTCTGAAACAAGTACAGTAGATATCCCAAATACATATGTCTCTAATACATAAGCTGACATAGAAATACTGAATGGAAATAGATAGCAACTAGATAAATGATGATCTCCAGCAGTCCTAGCTCCAAAAGGTGAGACCCAAAGCTATATCACTAAGTCTGACCCGAGCGTAAAGCAAAACACAAACACTCGAGTCGGGACATACATACTTATACAATGTAAACCAACTCAAGTGAACTGTAATAAAAGGTACAAGTAACTTAAAGGATGCTTGGGACCGCCCATCCTCTAAGGATCCGTTAAACTATTTACTATGTAGTAATATTTCGCTAATATAATAATGTCTATAGTAAAATAAACTTACTTTTAAATAGCGTTAAGAGGTTACCCATATAGCCCTTAACACATAATAGTCCCAGTAGTCCATCCAGTATCATAGTCCATCCTGATTGGGAAGCCACCAGAGGATACTCCATGGGCTACGGGAGAAAACCAAAATCGTACAAGGCTCGCTAGGGTAGGTGACCCGGCACAACTAGGCAATGCCATGGTAGATATACCAATCGCTATCCGGATTGGTGGTAATGCATAGCCGCAGGTACCGCCCACCTCAAGCCACACTCCCAAAATCAAAGGTGAGCACCATATCAATCACAAGGTAATAGAATGGCATACGAAGAAGTGTGTCCGATCAGAGGGGCTACCTCATTGGCCCGAGAATCGCTCCTGTTTTAGCCACCTTATGCCAACTCACGGGAGTCGGGTCCACGTATATACCTTAACATAACGCCATTGCCATCCTACTTTATTCTGGAATCTCTACCGCGTACACGGTTGTCAAGGTGGTTTTCAATATCGAAAGATAGTATGCCCATATCTGATCCCGGTCTCCTTGCCAACCAATCGTTATTATAACCGTGGTTATAAGTTTCAAACATAGTTTATATTTTACTTCAAAGCATATTCTTTTAAACCAATTAAATTCAATATCAAATAATATTCATTTCAAAGTTGTAACATTTATAAGTTCATTCATTCAATTATACAATTTCCAAAACATTGAAAATTTCAGCTATAGCAGCATTTATAAAGAGTTATGGTAGATATATTCATATTTCAAAAACATTGTCAAATTCAAAAACTGCAACACTTATAAAGTGCTAGGGTAGGTATTGGTTATTACAAAACAGCTTACTTTCAAAAACAGTAAACAGCAGCACTTACCAAGTGTTACAGTAGCTATTAGTATTTTAAAACAATTTTCTTTTAAAAGAGCAAACAGCAGCACTTACCAAGTGCTACAGTAGCCTTTAGTATCATTTCAGAATATAGTTTGGTTTCAGCAACAACAGCACTTACAAAGTGCTGCAATAGCTCTTTATTATTTCACAAATTAGTTTACTTACAGCAATGACAGCATTTAACAAATGTTGTTTTAAAACAACAACATTTCTGAAGTGCCATCAATACTAATTCGAGCTTTATTATAAAATTCCAAAAACATTAAAACTTCAATTTTAAACATTTAAAACTTTTAAAAATCATATTTTCCGCTTCAGAAAATATTCATTTATGTCATTTAACTTATGTTTTAATATAATAAACTTTTTGTGAATTAATATCCAACTTAAACAATAATTTATTTATTAAGTCAAAAGTACATTATTTTCTTAACTTAATTTTTCTCAAGTACTTAATACTTTATTTTAAAATTCCCATTCCATAAATAAAACCAAGTTTCCATTTATTAACTTAACTTAAAATTTCTCATTAAAAACCCAAATCTCAATAACAAGTTAAGTATTATTTTTCTTCATACATTTTATTTACAGAAAAATCACTAAAAGTTTATTTAAATCAATTAAATCCAATACAAGTCAAAATTTCATATTTCTATATTTAAAATTACTTATACCTTCCAGAAAAGGAAAAAATAATAATAATTACCACAGGGATGTATAATGTTTTCTAACCTAGGTCAAGTGATACAGATAATATATCATTTCAATCTGTAATTTAAAAGAAAAATCTGGGTTCTATCATTTCAAACCCGTAATCCCAAATAAATCAAATGCAATAAAAATCACTCTAGCCTATCATTTCAGCCCATAATGATTTTTCCTTATTCTAAAGTCCATTCGGGTATGTATCATTTCAACCCATAGTGATTCTATTCTATAGGGAACTTGTAGTGTGAGAAGCAATAATTAAATGAACAGTAAAACATATAAAATAATAACGGATGATGTAACAAGTATAAAACAGCATTTATCATCATATAAATATATCACAGGCAAGTATGAATATCATATCAATTTATATAGCTTCACCCGCCATCATTTCACAATAATATAAGTACATATGTCTAGAGTGATAAAACTCAACTTTTTGAAGCTAGAGATCAATTCAAAACAAAAATATCCACACATCGCAAAGAACGAGAAGGCACGATAAGATTTGAGAAGAAGTAACAACCAAATTCAAATCTTGTAATCAAATAAATAAAACAAATATAAGTATGGCTTAACCAAACAAGATATGAATTCAAAAATGAAAGACATGAATAGATTTTGAAACAAAAATAGATTCAATTAACAAGTGGGCTTGGCCACATCCCTATAGGCTCAACCACACCCTATCTTTGCAAGGCCATGGTGTTTAAATGCAAGCTAGGCTAGGTCATGGGATCACAAGGCTCGGCTAAGACATGGAAAAGGGGAAGGCACGACAAGTAGAGGCAAAAGGCATGGATGTAGTATAGTTTGGCTCGGCTAGGGCATGCTTTTCATTGTTTGGTGATGAGCTCTTCTACTATGGTCACGGCATGGTCAAGGAATGATGAGTAGGAGTTGTTGGCCGTGGAAGGTGGTGGTGGAGGGGAAGTTGTGGTCGGCAATTCATGGTGGCCAAGCATTTTGATGGAGAAGACAAGAGAAATAAAGGAAAATGAAAGAAGAAAAATGGAAAAACAATAGGAAGAGAAGCCATTACTTACAGGAAAATTTCTCACGCGAAGATGAAGATGAAAAATGAGATGTGGGAAAGTGTTGTGTACGTGAATTAGTAATTGCTAGAGGAGTTTTTCACGGCTTAATCAAGTGGAAAGAAACGGCAAGTGATAAAATGTTTGAAACGGCTAGAGATTTGAAGGGATTTATTTCCTATTAAATAAAAAGAACAAATGGAACCCAAAAAAAATTAAGATGAGATACTTCCTTTTTTTCACGTGAATTGATAGATAATAGGCGGCTAGGGTTTTGAGGAATAAGTTATGAACGGCTAAGGTAGGAAATAAATAGATAGGTAAATAAAGAGGTAGGAAATAATGCAAAGTAACGTATGCCAATTTAAAGCAAAGTAACATACGTCAATTTGATTTGTTTCCTTGCCATTAATTAAAAGGTATATACAAAGAAACATTAAATAAATAAAATAAAGTTTATATAAACACTATAGAAAAAAAAATAAGGAGATGGATGTAGAAACATATATAAAATAAAACGCTGAAATAAATTGCTTTTAAAATGCTGTATGTTATCCAATTTACAAAGTATAAATCAGAATTTAATGAAACGAATATATATCGAATGGTTCAAAGGACCAATTCCAAAAAGGGGCGATACACTAGGGAAAATAGTCAAAGAAATCATCTCAAAAGATATAGCACGTGCTTATGGTCGAAGCCCGCCAAGTACTGTTCTCTCAAAATAAGGCGCCACGTCTCTTAGACAAACGTCCCAAAGGACAACATCCTGAAGGACAAATAAATACGTCTCTTAGATAAACATCCCAAAGGAAAAATAGGTCTCTTAGACAAACGTCCCGAAGGTCCAGTACTGGCAAATACGTCTCTTAGACAAAAGTGTCACAAACTTTCGGATAGGAACCCAAACAGTTTTAACGTGCGTCCAATACCACACGTTCGCACTAAACGGATTACTAACTTCTTGTAAATTTCACACTCAAAGCAGTAAAAAGTTTACCTCATCTCATCGGTAAACTCGACCAGAAGGTCAAAACGATCAAACGGACAAGTCAGGAATTAACCAATAAGATAAATGCATGTGACCCATACCACGTGTTTTAACAAACCGTTTAATTCTCCTTCTCACTCACTCGAATAGTGCAAAAATGTGTATTTTAGGTATAAAATAATTTACCTGAGAAAACAAGCTTTTAAAACCATTTTCCCGAAATCAATTTTGAAATCAATATTTGATAGATTTTTTTATAGCTTAAAATAATTTAAAAATATTATATAATAATTATTTTAAATGCCAGTTTATTTTAAAAATTATTTCAAACTCGTTTGGAAAAATCCGCGCTCGAAATCAAAGAAATCACTCAAAACCGTCATTCAAATTCAATTCAAATTCAATTCAAATTTGAATTTGAAATTCATAAAAACTTGGCTAGCCTATTGACAGGCATCATTGCCCTCAAAATATTTTAGAAATATCACAAAAACATGAAGTAAAAGTCAAAAGTCGGACGGAAAAAGAACATAAATGCATAGGCAAAACAATACCCAGGTTTGAAATCTTCTTCGGGTTCAACTTTCAAACATAATTTGAAAGGCTGAATGACTTCTAAATGGTCTAAATTTTGACACACATAAAATAGAACAATTTATCTATGAATTGGAAAAAGATTCACTGAATTCTGATATGAAATGATAAATATATGAAATCTCAAACATGTACTAAGGCCATGTTGAATTCTGCCCAGGTCTAAAACCCTCTCGGGTTCAACTTACAGACATGGAACAAGTGGCCAACCGACCTCTGATTGAAATGAAAAAATGGTGTGCACATAGTATAAAACTTCAGCTTTCAAACAAAAAAAGAATCAATGAATTCCGACAGGAAATGAAAATGTTACACTGTCTCAAACATGGACTCAGGCCATGTTTGCAACAGTTCAAAAACAAAAATGTGCCCTGGCCTGAAAACCATCTTGGGTTCAACTTACAGGCCTGAAACAGAGGACCAAACAACCTCATATTGAGCTGAAAATTGGTATACTCATACTAGAAAACTTCATCTTTCAAAAAAAATAAGAATCAATGAATTCCAACTGAAAATGAAAAAGTTACGCTGCCTCAAACATGGACTCAGGCCATGCTTGCAGCAACTCAAAAAACAATGTGTACGGGCAAAAATCTGGGTTTGAATTGATTTTCTACCACTGTTTTGAACATCCAAATGACAATATTTTACAACCAAAATTTGTAGAGACCAAGAAAAACATGCAACCAAATGAAATAAATCCGGCAGCATTTCGTTGCCGGAATCAAAAGTAATAGTTGCTCAAAGCAGGCACTTAGATCAGATTTCACAGAGGTAAGATTTCACAGAGGTAAGAAATAGAAAACAGTACACGATTACGGAGCAGAAATTTGCACAGAATACTGCTCTTTGAGCATTTCATTAGCTAGAGATTGTGAGATTTAACTCACCTTGCTATTAGAGATGATCAAACCTTGGATTTATGCTAAAAGATTGAAGCTTTGAGGAGGAAACAACTTCAAAAACCTGTAAAACTTCAATAAACAAACATGCAAGAAGAACAAATACTGTAAATTAGAAAAATCTTCTCTGAAATTAGATGAAACTACATGGTTTGGAGTTGGATTTCCTGTTCATTTATTCTCTAGATTGCAAAAGATTTTAATTTGAGGAATTTTCTTGAAGAAATTGGTTTGAGTTTGCAATTTGGTGAAGAGGGGTTTCTACTTTCTTGTTTACTTGTTTTTGAGATGGAGGAAGACAATGCAAATGAACGTACAGTAAGTAATTTCTTCCTTTTCTTTATCAGGCTATGAACACAAATGGGCTTGGACCCAAAAATTAAAAGAAAATAACATGGCTTATGTTAAATAATCAACACTTATATTATAAAGGTTCATATTTACACTAATTACCAAAACAAAAATGCAATTTCTTTATATTTTTACATAAGAAAAATATGTAGACTTAAACACTTACAAAATAAAAAAAATTTCCACCATATAGAAACATAAATTTATATTTTTAGAACATTATTATTATTAAAATCCTTTATTTTACAAAAACACACTATTTTCACAATTAAATGCAAAAGTCTACATTTTTAACTTTTAGAATTCCTCAAAAATTATTTTCTTACTCCGAAAAATATTAAAAACCATCTTAAACTCAACTTTACAATTAAAACACATTTTTAAATCAATTTCCATCTTTTTATTTAAATAAACAACCTTTAAAAATCTCATTCTTCTTTTAAAAATTATTAAAAGAAGTAATTGGCAATAATTAATACAATTATTGCATTTTCTCCAAATAAAACCCATTTTCCAATCATTTTTAACCAAAATAAATAAAATAAAGTTCCAAATTTATTTTTCTCATTTTATTTTCAAAATTCATTGTTTAGTCCAAATAAACAATTAAAATTTCCAATTTTATTTTAATTTAAAATATTAAATTATAACTACCGTTAATTAACAGGTAATCTCCAAAACCAGGGTTGTTACAAGGTCGGTCCAGTATAATAAGTGGCTGTAGGTATCGATTAAATTGGAACCCAGTACTATTGGGAGTTTCTATGGAACCCCCGTGTAGTATAATAAGTGGATATAGGTATTAAATTTGAGCCAGGTGCTAACGGGTGTTCATGCAAGGTAGACCACGGTGTAGTACAATAAGAGGCATTTTGCTATACGTCAAGGAGATGAACATGGGTTGTAACGACCTGCCATTTTGACCATCAAAAGTCGACACCGAACACTACCACCATATTCCAATGTCGCGCATCCAATCGACAAAAGGACAGATTGTTAGGGTAAATAAAAAAGAAAAGAATAGAGAACAGAGAAAAACAGAATCTCACAGTGGAATCGACAACATATAATATAACAAGGATAGTCGAAACTGTCACTCCAAATATGCAAAGTATATCAGAGTTAAAAACAAACCTTATCGACTGGACAGTTATAAAAATCCTGACCTAACAAATGCCGATAGGTATACTATATAATATAGTGGAAAATAAAATACAGTGGAAAACAAATGCCGATAGGTATACTATATAATACAGTGGAAAACAAATGCCGATAGGTATACTATATAACCAGCGTGAGATAACTCGAATAATGGGAAACATATATAAAAGTTCTGTGAGACCACGACGCTAACGCAAAACAAGTTTTTACCTCACAAGAATAACATCCATACAGGCAAGAGCAGAAATAAATATCAATAACAAATCCAAATATGAATGAGTATAATTAATATTAAACCAGACTCGGAAGAATGGAAATGAACCGAGTAAAATCCAAACTGGATAGAATGGATAGAACAAGGAAAACGGTCCAACTTGATAGAATGGACTAAATAAGGTAACAATCCAAACTTGATAGAATGGACTGAAAAACTATAATAAAACATCGTGAAGGGTGGTTAACTCTTCCAGTTGCAATTACAGAAAAACTAATTCTAAGGTTCGAATCAAATCAGTAAAATGAATTTATCCAACGTAACTAGGAGGGTGATCCCCCCTTCCATGAAAGTATACCTTAAAATAAATATAGTTGAGAGCACACACGTCACTCTCGAGAACTTCCAAGCTGGACCCCGCTTCACACGAGCATCCGAATATTTCACATCAATGCATGCATGCTGAAACCTCTTTAGATGATGTGAACATACCTTGATGGGTGTGACCCACATGGCTTGGCTCCCACTCGGGCCTTGGTTTTAGTTTTTCCAATGTTGGGTACCAATGCTCAAAACGAGCGATAAATCGTCTTAGAATGACGAAGCACAATAATGACTTGGAGGGTGCTCCCCCTTTTATCGCCCCTTTGTTTTAGTCATTTTCGATAAAGGATAACAAAACTCAATGGAGCAATAAATTGTCTTAGAATAACAATAACAAAGAAGCTGAAGTAGCCGATAGTTGAGATACCAACTATCGAGGATATAAAACGATCGTATATGGAAATTAAGTCTTGTATACTTATCACCACTCATTGACTCCAACTTGTACTTTTTCTTGGTTAACAATAATACCAGACAAGTCAAGGTAGTGTTACCTCAAAGTCATGTCCAACGATTACTCTTAACTTTTGAAATAGCAACAAGATTACCTCTTCGATGTTTAGTGCTAATTATACAAGTAAATCATTTCCATATAAGTGATTCACTTTACGAATATAATTCATTTCCATATGAATCAAACTTTACTTTTAAAAATGAACTAAACTTGTGCTTGATTTTCATATTTCCACCTTGGTAAAACACTTTTAGAATTAGTTCTTGATTGTTGAAATGTGAGGAGAATAATTTTTCCAAGTGCACGACCCCGAAGGCCTAAACCAACATCAGACCGAACACCCAGAAGATTATCCAACTTAACATCCCAATAATCAAGTTCCAATTCCTTTTTATAACTTTAAAACAATATTAATTATCCCGAAAGATAATTAATCACATTTAAAATCTCTTTTAAATAAACAAATCCATTGTCTTCAATAAAATAGATAATTATTTTCAAACACTTTTATAACATTTGTAAATTAACTTTAAAATCTTTATTAAATCAATTTATTAACTTTAAATCAGTTGATTAAAGCATTTTTATTGTATTAGTTAATTTACTTTAATCACTTTTATTAAATCGATTAATTAACTTTAAATATCATTAATTGAAAAGATTGATTAAATTCAAAAAAATCATTAGTTAAAAATGAATAAGTCATCTCAAACATCATTTATAAAAATGACAAGTAATTCTAAATCCCATTAATTAAAATAATTAATTAAATTTAAAAAAATCATAAATTAATTAGACTAATTAAATCCAAACCTCATTTGTTAAAACGATTAATTAAAATATCATTTGTTAAAATGATTTATTTAATTATAAAATCTCATCAATTAAAATGATTTAACTAAATTCCAAATATCAATAGTTAAAACAACTAAATAAATTTAAAATATGTCAGCGGTTCGAGTCCGCTTATCTCCAGCCCGTGCACTTAGCTGATACTATGACAACACCCAATTTTTTCAATTCGGCAGTTCGCTTTCTACAATTTAATATATATCGAATTTACTATGCAGTAAATTCATTGATGAGTCAAAAAGACAAATTGAAAAAACATCGAGGGCCAATCTCCGTCCGGCCCGAGGAAACCTTTGCACGCCTCCGTTACCTTTTGGGAGGCCCGAATCACTTTTTCGAGAAATACGAGACATCTAAGTCCAGCAGGAATTGAACCTACGAATTTGAAATAAAATAATACTTAGAACCAAACTAGCAGCTATTTTATGTCGAATATTAACTTATCTGTCTGCTAGTTCGCTTTCTTCCCTTTCTGAGGTTTCTTTCAGTTTCTTAGTACCAATAGGGGTTGTTGTGTAACAAGTGCGTAATGCCCACTCGAACGTCCAAGTTTATCAACCTTTTCAGAAATGATAGAGCGAAAAATCAGTGGACAGTTAGGAACACCAAGGTACACAAAAGATTAGTAATGGAGATAATTTAAGATAAAAAAAAGGATTTTTTTTAATAAAATTCAAATATCATTATTTAAAATGACTAATTACTTTTAAATACCATTAATTAAAATGATTATTTATTTCAATTATCATTAATTGAAATAATTAGTCAAGTTCAATAAATTAATTGAACTCCATCATTATTAATTAAAAGAATTAATTAAACTCAAATAATCATTAGTTAAAACGATTAATTAAGTATAAAACATCATTAGCAATAATGATTAATTAAATCTAAAGATAAACCAATTTTAATCATCATTAATTAAATTGGTAAATTAATCTAAAAATCATTAGTTAAAATAATTAATTATTTTAAATTATCATTAATCAAAATGATTAATAAATTTTCAATATTCTTTTTAGCGGAAATACAAGCACAAGTTCATATGATAGAGTTTTGGGGATGAAATTTAATTCAACAGATTAAATAGATTGGCAACCAATAACAATTGTTACTTTTTCTTAATTTAATCATATTTATAAGTTTATTATCTACGAACAAATGTTCTAACTATTTACACAACACTAATTTTACCCAATTACAATAATTATATATTATTTCACCAATTAATATAACATTTGGTTTATTTCTTTTAATTTCAATTTAAAATCACATTTTATGTTTACAATCATTTCAATTAATTGAAGTTTCATTAAAATTATTATCAATTGCCTTAAATTAACATTATTAAATTTCATTCTAGTTATTATTCTCATTAGTTAAATCGCAAATTTTTAATTCTACCAACATTAAATTACAAAAGCTTAGTAAATTATCTATCTTTAATTATCGAAAATTACGGGTATTTACACTCTTCCCCACTCAAAACTTTTCGTCCTCGAAAAGGGAAAAGAAGGGATTAAGGAATTAATATATCTTATTCAAAATATTAAATTTATAACAATTAATTTACATAATTAAATAGTTTAAATAATATATTAATTTATAAACAATTAAACCCTTTTATATTCAAGTTAATAAAGGTTTGAAAAACATTTCACAAAAAATTTCAAAGTCCAAAATTCCCAGAAAATATCGGCAAAGTCTCCTTTGTAAGGAGAGGTCTGGGAGAAATAATAATATCAATAATAACAATATATATCATATATTTCAAAATAAAATATCCCAAACCACGGGAAAAACAATATAATATCGCTATAAAACTGTAATTCGAAAACGTACCAATTTGTCGGGCAAACAACGCTTATTTATGAAACCAAAAGCAGTAGCTATTGCTTCCATAAACCTCTATTTAACTTATACAATCCACAGAGGTGAATAATTAAGTAAAAGAAAAATATTTAAGTTGTTCAACTAATAACAATAAAATAATCACAATATAACAATAATCATACACAAACAATCAGTACAAACATCATTTTCAACAAAGAAAACGATTATCCATCCATAGCAACCAAAACAAATGGTTTGTTCGGGTTCAGAAACTTTTAATCGTATAAAATGATAAATAAACTACTAAGTATACCATACACTCAACAGTCTTAGATAAAACTCAATAGATTATTTACACATTTTTATACAGATAGAAGTATCCTTTCCCAATCATCCCATAGGCCAATACAAACAAAAAGTTCAAATATCAATTAAGTTTATTCTTATAAATCTCATTTCATATAATTTACTGTTCTTCAGTTTCATTCATTCATACAATGTTTATTTAATTAATTTACATTCATTACTTACAAAATTCATTTCCCATTCGTTTATACAATGCCATTTTCTCTTTTCATTAGTTTGCATTCATTGCTAACATAAGTTATTTCCATTTCAATTATTAGATTATCCATTATTATGTAAGTCTCTTTACAATTTAATTCACCATTAATAGATTATTTCCTTTTTCACATTCATTCTTCCATGTATAGTATTATTGAATATTAAATCCATTTCTAAATCATTTCAATGTTTTCTGAAGTTATAATCATTCAATTAATATAGTACTCACTTTAATTATAAATGGCTTCAACATTACTTAAGTTTATAATTATTTACCTACAGTAATCACCTTTTACTATTAAATCGTATTATAAATAGCTTAAAATGTTAACTTAAGTTTATAATCGTTTTTCTTACATTATTCACTTTTCTATAACATTTGATTAGTAACATTTCAAACTGTTAACCTAAGTTTATAACAATTTATAATATCAGAATTCTTATTTATAAAAGTAATTCCATTGAACACTTTCGTTTAGTAAATAAAATGTTCAATAGTTATCATTTCTCATTTTTCATTTCCTTTTGATTTACGGTTTACAAAATTTAGATTTCTTATATTTTCATTAATCACTTAGGCTCTAGTTTCTAATTACAAATATTAAAAGTTTCCAATTATTAAAGTAGTCAAAATTTCATTTCATTATAATAATTAAATTTCCAATTTGCAGAAAACTTAAGAACTGAATACCAGGTTCCTTTTCAATTATTTTAAAATAATATATATATATATATATATAATCTTTTATATATACCAAATCATATTGGAAAATTAAAATTAAAATTTACTTATTAAAACAAATATGTAGTTAACTACTACAATGGTTGTAACGACCCAGAATTTTGAACGAATTAAATTGGAAATATTTAATTTATTTTAAATATTTGAACGATGATTTAATTTGAATCCCCGATATAAACTTTGAATTTTGCGATTAAACTTTAAAATTTAATCTATTGATAGTCGAATAAAAATTTGAATCTTCAATTTTAAGTTGAAGAAAAATATTTCGAAAGCTTTTAAAATTCGTATTGACAATACCGAAGATAATAAAAGCTTCAGAAACGAATTTAAAACTGTTTTGTTCAGTTTAGAAATTTATATTGTTCAACCGAATTTAAAAATAGCCGTCCGAGGCGCAGTCTCGGAATTCAACGAAACCAGTTCCATTGGGTCCGTAATATCGTATTATTACCGGATTTCAAATTTTGTATTAAACGGAGTTGTTTTGTGACCATACGGTTAGAAAACGCGTTAAAACTTTAAATCGAATTCAATTTAAAATTTAAATTTTAAACTATTGCCGACATACACACATTCACGCCTTTAATCACGCAGAGAATCACGTAATAGATCGTGCAAACCATACCTCTTTAGATTCAAAACCAATCTCAGAAAGAAAAAAATATACGAACAAAACAAAGTTCTCAGCTTCATTGCAAAATCAAACAATGGCGACTCTCTATTCAAATCAAACAATAGTCGCGCATATCATCTTTCCCCCCAAATCAAGTCGAACCCAGATGCCCTCAAATTCGTTCAATCCACAAAGAAAAAAAAAGAAAGAGAGGAGGGCGCGCGATCGATGGAATCACGATAGCAGCGAGCTCTCTCCAGTTCAAAAAGAAATTATGCCGAGCTTCTCCCTTCTATTTACAATCAACAAAATCACTTCGTTCCAAATTTTTATAGAGAATTCAAAATCAAATAAAGGGGCCGTCTTTCAGTTTAAACGAATGAATCGAAGAAGTCGTGGCGCCTGGAATCGACAGGGGCGACTCGCGAGCGATTTTGGATTCGCGATCGCGTGTGAAGCAGGCGGCGGCTCGAACCGCGTGAAGGGGAAGTAGGGGTCTCGCGAATGATTTGGGTGCAGCGGCGATTTAGGGCTCGTGGTCGCGAGGCGTTCTAGGGCACGATTCCGGTGGTACTCGTATTGGTGGCACGCGTGAGTTATGCTGCAGGCTAGGGCAAGAGGCGGCGCATGGCGTTCGAGTGTGGGGCAGGTCAATGGATGATGTCACGTTGGGGTTGTTGATGGCGACTCGCGATCTTCGGCGGCACTGCATATGGTCGAGATCGATTTAAGCCAAATGCAGAGGTATATTTACGAATTTATTTCAAGTTTAAAATATAACATACAATCGTAATTTGATTTAAACATATGTAGATGAATAACGAAACAGAAAAATAATAATATATATGCAGTTTTTAAACTTTAAATGGGTTGGTGTTGTCAATTACAGGAAAATAAAAGATTTTATATACAGAAGTTTATAATATATAAAAGAATTTCTTTATACAAAGAAATTTATATTAAGAAAAATGTTTGGAATATTTATGTGAATGAGATTTTGGTTCAAAGTGAAAAAAAAGAAGTTAGTTTAAATGAAATTTTTATAAAATAAAATGCAGTGAAGTTTAAAGGAAAATTTAGTTTTAAAATTTAGATTGTAGAAATAAAATTTTAAGAGAAGAAACTGATTGTAAGTTAAATATGAAAGATATATGTAAATGAGGCTTTAGTTAAAGAAACAGGAAAGTTAGTAGAAATTGAAATGTTAGTCAAATAAATTTATTAAAAGGAATTGGGACAAAATAAAATCATTGGTTAATTAAAATTTTAAAATGAAAATTGGTTATTCGATTTAATTCGAATATTAATTTATTTGTATAATGTTTATACAAGGTATAAATCAAGAAATCGAGTCTGGATTGAAAATGGGATTGCAAATAAAAAGCTAAGGTGAGATTTTTCTCACTCAAAAATTGATGTTTGCAGTTATTGATTGCTATTGGATGTGATATTAGATATAGTAGGATATATCTATTATATATAGCAATATATACATATTGGCATATGTATATATTGGATTGATGATTTCCCGCCTCGTATAGCGGATGAGACCCTATTGCGCCGTTAGTAAGCGGATATTTTTATAAAACCCATATACCGCGATATTCCACCTCGAAGTGGAATGGTATTGTGCTAACGTCTTTGGATGCAGGGAAACAGGTTGGAGGGATCCAACTGGATTCCTCAACTGTATTTATTTATTTACAGATGTTGATATATATTCTGTTATCATATGATGATATATGATGTTTGATGTTGTGATGGACTAATTGATGCGTTGCATCATTGGATTCAAATTTTGAAATTTAAAAATAACGATGTTGATTTTAAAAGTGAAATTTTAAAAGTGATCTTTGAAAATATATGTTTATTTAAATTGTTGAATTGATTTACTTTAAATAGATAAACGTTAAAACTTTAAAGTTATAAAAGTTAAGATTTTGTGAATTTTAACAAAAAAAAAGTAATTTCTTTTGAAATAAAGAGTTAAGAAATTTACAAAATGGTTTAAGTTGAGATTTTTGAATTATTAAACCAATGTATATAAAAGATGTATCAAATTGATATTCATCAATTAAAGTTATTGGAATTTTAAAATGAGTTTTATAAGAGATATGAAATTTATAATTATAAAATGTGAAGATATGAAATTTATAATTATAAAATGTGAAGATATGAAATTTATAATTATAAAATGTGAAGATATGAAATTTATAATTATAAAATGTGAAGATATGAAATGTATAGAATTATAATTTGTAAAGATATGAAATTTATAGATTTATAAAGTATGAAGTTGTAGAATGAATGATTATAAGAAATTTACTTATAAATTGGATTTTTGCTTTTAAATGGAATATTGATCGGATCGTTAATAAAGAAGATTTATAACTCAAAGTTGTAAATAAAAATATAGAAATAGGATTTATAAACATTGTTTTATAAATTCAAAATCAATGGAGTTTGATAAATTAAATGTAGGAGGTCATTAAAGAAGATATATTCGCGATTTTGGATAGCGAATCTTTATTGAAATAAAATGTGTAGAGATGATTGAAATTTGGTTAAGTGAATTATATTCACGATTTTGGACAGTGAATATATTCTTAAGGAAAATGGGTATGTTCTGGAGAAACGATATTATAAAATAAAGTAATTGTTTTAAAAGATGTTTTTAAAATGTATTATGAATCGAAAGCATAGATTTCAACGTTCATTGTTGAAATAGACGTTTTCGAGAAATAAGGAAATGATGGACTATAGCACTGTTGTTATAGTAAATGATTTCCGAAAGGAAATGTTTTTATCTAGTATTGGGATTTACATATCTATCTTAATTTCGAATCCCTATACTAGTGATTTTGAGTCGTCGTAACGATGTTTTACGTAACATTCGTTTTGACTCAAATTGATGTTGTTATAGAAAATAGATTTCCTTAAAGAATGAATATATACTTAATATTGATTTAAGTATATTGAATATTTTCAAATGTTGAAAATAAATAGATTTGCGAAATACTTATTTTTGAATAAGTATGGAAATACTTTTCCAAAATGAAATGAAACGTTTTGAGATTTTATCTTCTTAAAGATAAATCGAAAATGAATATTTGAAAACGATTGAAAATCGTATATCAGTAGATATTTTGAAATATAAATTCACTATGGAATTTATAAAAGAAAGGGAAACTGTTTAGAAAAATAAACGTTGATTTATTTTTGAAGTGTGGAAATTTTATATCTAGTAAAGATATTTTTGAAGATGAAATAATTTGGAAAATTATTTGGAATCTGATGATGTTGTGCATCTTTATTGATAGTTAAATAACCGACTATCAATAATTACCTTGAGTAGGTATTTGTTGTGAATTGGATGAATTTGAATGCCACACTTATTTTTGAATAAGCGCTCACTATTCGGGTTAACCGGGAAAGGACCATGGGGTCGTATAACCCATTCCGAATATGTGATACGTCATTATGAATCGCATTTGAAGACCGGTGTTGAAGACCGGATATTTTTGAAAACGGAAGGATTACCGTCGAGTTACTCTACATCGGCTGATCTCCGGTTTAGAGGTTTTATCACCCTTAGTGACGGGAAGTCCTGACGTGATTGAAAATTATCCGGATATGCAAGGGCTTCGTGAGAAGTGCCTTCGGTTCTATTCGATCCCGGAACAGACTTGTATGGATTGTGTGTCTGACGTTACAATTTGAGATATAAAGCTGATTTCTTTCAAATACATTTCTGTTGGTGGCGGAGAATTTATTCTCTTAGCTTAACACCCTTCTCTGAGACGTACGAGCTCAGAGGTTATGTAGTTGAAATTTATCAGCGATATATCCCAATTTGGTAACGTGGCATACTGAGTGTTGCTGTGAAATGATCAGTGTTTGATCATTTGTGATATGATCATTTGTTTGATCTTATATCTTTGTGATCATAGGTTGATCATTTTGTTTGACCCGAAGCAGGGCTTTTTGAGAAAGCGTAGCTTTGTGGACGAGACTTCATCGAGCCTCACACCCCGGAAATGGTCGAAACAGGAAGGATGCGGCAAGGTTCTAGGGAGTAGCGCCCCTTAGTGTATGTCATTCCTTCTGGATAAAGGTGGTATCATGGTATGGAGCCCAGATACTTAACCTCTGTGGTTGCTGCAAAAAATTTATTTCTTTGTGGTTGTTGGAAATCGGGGATCCTCGGGAAGATCGGTGACGATCGGGGGATGGCATACGCGTGTCAGTAGTTACCTATTTTTGCAGAGGTAACCCGGCCTTGTGTTGGCAGAGATCCGGTTAGGTTCTCGGGTCGTCTATTCCAGGGACGTACCCATCGTGGATAGGAAGTTCCTTGGCCTGACCATTTGTTGGAAATCCAAAGAAACAATACGAGCCTTTACGATTTCAATTGTATAACCTGTCTCCTCAGGAGGCAGCTATAGCAGGCATAATATAATGGTACCTATGCTGGCTAAGATTAATATTCTACTTTCGAAATGTTTTCCACTATGCACTAATAATAATATCAAAAAGGTTTTGATTTTTGCGTAGTAAGCATCTTTGACTAACATAAGAAGAAATCTCCTCCAAGTCTGCGTTTGCATTGTGTGTGTGGTGGGAGGTCTTATGGTAGTTTCATTTTCCAAAAGCATTGCGAATTGACTTTAAAATTTTTCTGTTGTTTATTTTAAAGAATAACTGTTTTACGATCTCACACCAGTCACCATGACTGACTCGGAGTTTATTGTTTCCCTTCTAAACTCTGGGTGCCCACCAATTTCCACACGGGCAGCCTAGAGTTATGTTATCAGGATATTCTGGATATTCTGGAGCTTTGGAAGCAAGCTGGATGACGAGACGTAGTATTTGTATCTGATAGTATTTATTCCGCTGTGTATTCTGTATGAGGATAAGTTTATATAATTGTCCATTGTTGTATAGAGTTGTATATTGACTCTGATTGATGTATGTATAAACTGATATAGTTCTTTGTTTTAAAAGACTAGTGATTATCTATTATATATTGTTCCGCTGCGAATGTGAGATCCTGATATTGTTTTCGGTTCTGATGTTGTTCTGTTGTTCTTCTTCTCTTTTTCTTCTATCTTTTCTTCTATTTCTTTTTAAAACCCTCACTATTGGAGTTTCCGGCGTTCGATTTCTCGGCAGTCGATAAAGTGAGTATCGATGTTGAATTTTCGAAAGTCGAAAATTTCGGTATGTGACAAAGTGGTATCAGAGCATATGGTTAAGCGACAACCCTGCTCTGTTGGGTGTTACTCATTAGAGATAGAGTCAGTAGTACTCTAGAATGAGTTGAGTGTAATAATAGATACGAGCGCGTATTTGTTAGTGAATATAAAAATGTTTTATATTGTGTTTGCTTATCCGTTGAGATGTTTGTGAATTTTGGTCGGTATGTGGGACGCCATATTATCAATAGGGATTTCTAAACACTTAAACGAGGCAAGACGACATAGTATTGTTTTAAATGGGGTAAATGAAATAATTTTACCCAAAATTATTTTTGTATATAAAAGAAATGATTTTCTATAATATATGGTTGCATGGTTGTTAGAGGTGATAATATTAAACTATTATCATTGAAATTAAATGAGAAATTGGAATTATAAACTCCAAAGTTAAGAAATAAATTCATATACGAATGAAATTTAAGAATGTAAATTATAAATTATAAATGTGACTTATAATTGGAAATAGAGTTCCAGAGAAGTTTTTGGAAATGTTTTGAAAAGAAATTTTGGAGATTTAGAAAGTTTAAATTCCTTTTTGATTTGAAAATGAATTTCAAAGGTTTTGAAAAGTATTCTGAAGGAATGAAAAGCTCTAAACTCTTTTCGGTCGCTGGAAAATAACTTCGGTAATGACTGCAGCATCACCGGTGTTCATTTTCGGGTTTCCAAAAGAGAAATTGCTGCCAAATTGTTTTAAATGGAAGTGGTTTGAAAAATTTGGGTTTAGTTTTGGAAATTCAAAGGATAATTTGAATTGTTTTCAAAAATGGTTTTGAAAAGGTTGAAAAGACTCTAAAATGTTATATAAAAATATTGATGAGAATAATGAATGAGTTGATAACTTATACAGTTTGTTGTGAATTTAGATTGAATAAATTTAACTTAAAAGAATGAAGTTAAATCAAAGCAAGTATAAGTGAATCAATTAAATGAAAATGAAATTGAAAGTTGAAATTCATTTCGAATTCGTAAGCAAATGAATTGAATTGAATAATGTAAATTGAAAGATGGATTAAAATTCATATGTTATTGGAAATCCAGTTTAATATAAGTGGTTATAAACCAAAATAGTGAATTGAAAATAAATTTGAAACTGAATGTTGAAAACCGAATTTGAATAAAGAGGATAGAATTTGTGATGAATTAGTAATTGGAACTAATTTAAAATAATCAGTTATGAATAAAAGATAATTGATAAATTCAATATTCAGAAGTTAAATTGAATCCAAATTTAGTTGAAATGGTAAACTAAATACAAATGAATGGGAAATGTAAAATTGAATGATATGTAACTTCAACAGTGAAGTAAGGATGATATAAGAAATAAGTATTGAAATTTTGTAATAGAATTTGCAAAATGATTTGAATGTTGTAACTAGATATTATGGCTAGTAGGATATACAGGTGTTATAATGGAATTGGGATTTTAAATTTGAAGAGATAATTTGAATTGCTCGAAAAAGGTACGTATTTAAATTTCGATATGAGATTTGATGATTTTCTTGTCTAGCCGCTTGGCTTTTTCTTTTTCTTTTTGAAATCTGACAGTCCGTAGGGACGTTTTGTAGTCGTACCGTATTAGCCGCGCAAAGGAGACGCTGGCGAAATTTTTTGGAAATTTCGGGTGTTAGAAAAATTTTGAGAAAATTTTGAAAGTTAAAATTTGAATTTGAATTTAAAATTTGAATTTAAAATTTGAATTTTGAAGTAAACAATGATGTTTGAAAACTATGAAAGGTTTAGAAATTTAGTTGAATGATAACGAATCTTTAGTAGAAAGATTTGTTTTGAAAATTCGATAAAACTATTAAATTGTGAAAAATAGTAGACGAGTTAAGGACCATTTTTTCCTAACTTGTAATTTCGGGACGAAATTCTTTTAAGGGGGGAAGTCTGTAACGACCCAGAATTTTGAACGAATTAAATTGGAAATATTTAATTTATTTTAAATATTTGAACGATGATTTAATTTGAATCCCCGATATAAACTTTGAATTTTGCGATTAAACTTTAAAATTTAATCTATTGATAGTCGAATAAAAATTTGAATCTTCAATTTTAAGTTGAAGAAAAATATTTCGAAAGCTTTTAAAATTCGTATTGACAATACCGAAGATAATAGAAGCTTTAGAATCGAATTTAAAACTGTTTTGTTCAGTTTAGAAATTTATATCGTTCAACCGAATTTAAAAATAGCCGTCCGAGGCGCAGCCTCGGAATTCGACGAAACCAGTTCCATTGGGTCCGTAATATCGTATTATTACCGGATTTCAAATTTCGTATTAAATGGAGTTGTTTTGTGACCATACGGTTAGAAAACGCGTTAAAACTTTAAATCGAATTCAATTTAAATTTTAAACTATTGCCGACATACACACGTTCACGGCTTTAATCACGCAGAGAATCACGTAATAGATCATGCAAACCATACCTCTTCAGATTCAAAACCAATCTCAGAAAGAAAAAAATATACGAACAAAACAAAGTTCTCAGCTTCATTGCAAAATCAAACAATGGCGACTCTCAATTCAAATCAAACAATAGTCGCGCATATCATCTTTCCCCCCAAATCAAGTCGAACCCAGATGCCCTCAAATTCGTTCAATCCACAAAGAAAAAAAAAGAAAGAGAGGAGGGCGCGCGATCGATGGAATCACGATAGCAGCGAGCTCTCTCCAGTTCAAAAAGAAATTATGCCGAGCTTCTCCCTTCTATTTACAATCAACAAAATCACTTCGTTCCAAATTTTTACAGAGAATTCAAAATCAAATAAAGGGGCCGTCTTTCAGTTTAAACGAATGAATCGAAGAAGTCGTGGCGCCTGGAATCGACAGGGGCGACTCGCGAGCGATTTTGGATTCGCGATCGCGTGTGAAGCAGGCGGCGGCTCGAACCGCGTGAAGGGGAAGTAGGGGTCTCGCGAATGATTTGGGTGCAGCGGCGATTTAGGGCTCGTGGTCGCGAGGCGTTCTAGGGCACGATTCCGGTGGTACTCGTATTGGTGGCACGCGTGAGTTATGCTGCAGGCTAGGGCAAGAGGCGGTGCATGGCGTTCGAGTGTGGGGCAGGTCAATGGATGATGTCACGTTGGGGTTGTTGATGGCGACTCGCGATCTTCGGCGGCACTGCATATGGTCGAGATCGATTTAAGCCAATTGCAGAGGTATATTTACGAATTTATTTCAAGTTTAAAATCTGACATACAATCGTAATTTGATTTAAACATATGTAGATGAATAACGAAACAGAAAAATAATAATATATATATGCAGTTTTTAAACTTTAAATGGGTTGGTGTTGTCAATTACAGGAAAATAGAAGATTTTATATACAGAAGTTTATAATATATAAAAGAATTTCTTTATACAAAGAAATTTATATTAAGAAAAATGTTTGGAATATTTATGTGAATGAGATTTTGGTTCAAAGTGAAAAAAAGAAGTTAGTTTAAATGAAATTTTTATAAAATAAAATGCAGTGAAGTTTAAAGGAAAATTTAGTTTTAAAATTTAGATTGTAGAAATAAAATTTTAAGAGAAGAAACTGATTGTAAGTTAAATATGAAAGATATATGTAAATGAGGCTTTAGTTAAAGAAACAGGAAAGTTAGTAGAAATTGAAATGTTAGTCAAATAAATTTATTAAAAGGAATTGGGACAAAATAAAATCATTGGTTAATTAAAATTTTAAAATGAAAATTGGTTATTCGATTTAATTCGAATATTAATTTATTTGTATAATGTTTATACAAGGTATAAATCAAGAAATCGAGTCTGGATTGAAAATGGGATTGCAAATAAAAAGCTAAGGTGAGATTTTTCTCACTCAAAAATTGATGTTTGCAGTTATTGATTGCTATTGGATGTGATATTAGATATAGTAGGATATATCTATTATATATAGCAATATATACATATTGGCATATGTATATATTGGATTGATGATTTCCCGCCTCGTATAGCGGATGAGACCCTATTGCGCCGTTAGTAAGCGGATATTTTTATAAAACCCATATACCGCGATATTCCACCTCGAAGTGGAATGGTATTGTGCTAACGTCTTTGGATGCAGGGAAACAGGTTGGAGGGATCCAACTGGATTCCTCAACTGTATTTATTTATTTACAGATGTTGATATATATTCTGTTATCATATGATGATATATGATGTTTGATGTTGTGATGGACTAATTGATGCGTTGCATCATTGGATTCAAATTTTGAAATTTAAAAATAACGATGTTGATTTTAAAAGTGAAATTTTAAAAGTGATCTTTGAAAATATATGTTTATTTAAATTGTTGAATTGATTTACTTTAAATAGATAAACGTTAAAACTTCAAAGTTATAAAAGTTAAGATTTTGTGAATTTTAACAAAAAAAAAGTAATTTCTTTTGAAATAAAGAGTTAAGAAATTTACAAAATGGTTTAAGTTGAGATTTTTGAATTATTAAACCAATGTATATAAAAGATGTATCAAATTGATATTCATCAATTAAAGTTATTGGAATTTTAAAATGAGTTTTATAAGAGATATGAAATTTATAATTATAAAATGTGAAGATATGAAATTTATAATTATAAAATGTGAAGATATGAAATTTATAATTATAAAATGTGAAGATATGAAATGTATAGAATTATAATTTGTAAAGATATGAAATTTATAGATTTATAAAGTATGAAGTTGTAGAATGAATGATTATAAGAAATTTACTTATAAATTGGATTTTTGCTTTTAAATGGAATATTGATCGGATCGTTAATAAAGAAGATTTATAAATCAAAGTTGTAAAAAAATATAGAAATAGGATTTATAAACGTTGTTTTATAAATTCAAAATCAATGGAGTTTGATAAATTAAATGTAGGAGGTCATTAAAGAAGATATATTCGCGATTTTGGATAGCGAATCTTTATTGAAATAAAATGTCTAGAGATGATTGAAATTTGGTTAAGTGAATTATATTCACGATTTTGGACAGTGAATATATTCTTAAGGAAAATGGGTATGTTCTGGAGAAACGATATTATAAAATGAAGTAATTGTTTTAAAAGATGTTTTTAAAATGTATTATGAATCGAAAGCATAGATTTCAACGTTCATTGTTGAAATAGACGTTTTCGAGAAATAAGGAAATGATGGACTATAGCACTGTTGTTATAGTAAATGATTTCCGAAAGGAAATGTTTTTATCTAGTATTGGGATTTACATATCTATCTTAATTTCGAATCCCTATACTAGTGATTTTGAGTCGTCGTAACGATGTTTTACGTAACATTCGTTTTGACTCAAATTGATGTTGTTATAGAAAATAGATTTCCTTAAAGAATGAATATATACTTAATATTGATTTAAGTATGTTGAATATTTTCAAATGTTGAAAATAAATAGATTTGCGAAATACTTATTTTTGAATAAGTATGGAAATACTTTTCCAAAATGAAATGAAACGTTTTGAGATTTTATCTTCTTAAAGATAAATCGAAAATGAATATTTGAAAACGATTGAAAATCGTATATCAGTAGATATTTTGAAATATAAATTCACTATGGAATTTATAAAAGAAAGGGAAACTGTTTAGAAAAATAAACGTTGATTTATTTTTGAAGTGTGGAAATTTTATATCTAGTAAAGATATTTTTGAAGATGAAATAATTTGGAAAATTATTTGGAATCTGATGATGTTGCGCATCTTTATTGATAGTTAAATAACCGACTATCAATAATTACCTTGAGTAGGTATTTGTTGTGAATTGGATGAATTCGAATGCCACACTTATTTTTGAATAAGCGCTCACTATTCGGGTTAACCGGGAAAGGACCATGGGGTCGTATAACCCATTCCGAATATGTGATACGTCGTTATGAATCGCATTTGAAGACCGGTGTTGAAGACCGGATATTTTTGAAAACGAAAGGATTACCGTCGAGTTACTCTACATTGGCTGATCTCCGGTTTAGAGGTTTTATCACCCTTAGTGACGGGAAGTCCTGACGTGATTGAAAATTATCCGGATATGCAAGGGCTTCGTGAGAAGTGCCTTCGGTTCTGTTCGATCCCGGAACAGACTTGTATGGATTGTGTGTCTGACGTTACAATTTGAGATATAAAGCTGATTTCTTTCAAATACATTTCTGTTGGTGGCGGAGAATTTATTCTCTTAGCTTAACACCCTTCTCTGAGACGTACGAGCTCAGAGGTTATGTAGTTGAAATTTATCAGCGATATATCCCAATTTGGTAACGTGGCATACTGAGTGTTGCTGTGAAATGATCAGTGTTTGATCATTTGTGATATGATCATTTGTTTGATCTTATATCTTTGTGATCATAGGTTGATCATTTTGTTTGACCCGAAGCAGGGCTTTTTGAGAAAGCATAGCTTTGTGGACGAGACTTCATCGAGCCTCACACCCCGGAAATGGTCGAAACAGGAAGGATGCAGCAAGGTTCTAGGGAGTAGCGCCCCTTAGTGTATGTCATTCCTTCTGGATAAAGGTGGTATCATGGTATGGAGCCCAGATACTTAACCTCTGTGGTTGCTGCAAAAAATTTATTTCTTTGTGGTTGTTGGAAATCGGGGATCCTCGGGAAGATCGGTGACGATCGGGGGATGGCATACGCGTGTCAGTAGTTACCTATTTTTGCAGAGGTAACCCGGCCTTGTGTTGGCAGAGATCCGGTTAGGTTCTCGGGTCGTCTATTCCAGGGACGTACCCATCGTGGATAGGAAGTTCCTTGGCCTGACCATTTGTTGGAAATCCAAAGAAACAATACGAGCCTTTACGATTTCAATTGTATAACCTGTCTCCTCAGGAGGCAGCTATAGCAGGCATAATATAATGGTACCTATGCTGGCTAAGATTAATATTCTACTTTCGAAATGTTTTCCACTATGCACTAATAATAATATCAAAAAGGTTTTGATTTTTGCGTAGTAAGCATCTTTGACTAACATAAGAAGAAATCTCCTCCAAGTCTGCGTTTGCATTGTGTGTGTGGTGGGAGGTCTTATGGTAGTTTCATTTTCCAAAAGCATTGCAAATTGACTTTAAAATTTTTCTGTTGTTTATTTTAAAGAATAACTGTTTTACGATCTCACACCAGTCACCATGACTGACTCGGAGTTTATTGTTTCCCTTCTAAACTCTGGGTGCCCACCAATTTCCACACGGGCAGCCTAGAGTTATGTTATCAGGATATTCAGGATATTCTGGAGCTTTGGAAGCAAGCTGGATGAAGAGACGTAGTATTTGTATCTGATAGTATATATTCCGCTGTGTATTCTGTATGAGGATAAGTTTATATAATTGTCCATTGTTGTATAGAGTTGTATATTGACTCTGATTGATGTATGTATAAACTGATATAGTTCTTTGTTTTAAAAGACTAGTGATTATCTATTATATATTGTTCCGCTGCGAATGTGAGATCCTGATATTGTTTTCGGTTCTGATGTTGTTCTGTTGTTCTTCTTCTCTTTTTCTTCTATCTTTTCTTCTATTTCTTTTTAAAACCCTCACTATTGGAGTTTCCGGCGTTCGATTTCTCGGCAGTCGATAAAGTGAGTATCGATGTTGAATTTTCGAAAGTCGAAAATTTCGGTATGTGACAATGGTCTTCTCACTTTGAAACTTGAAAATGAACGTCGATGATGCGTGCACTCATCACCGAAATTATTTTCCAACTACAGAGAGGGAAGTACAAAACTTATTTCCTTCTAAAATTCCATTAAGCATTTCTTTCAAATCATATTGAAATATTTATTTCAAAAAATAATTTCAAATAATTCTAATATTATATTCCAAAATCTTTCGAAAGAAATTTCCAAAATCCCAGAACTTAAGTTCTCAATTTCCAATTTATATTCACTTTATTTGTAAACCCTATTTTACAATCAATATTTATAAAATTTCACTACCTAATAAACAACATATCCCATTCAACTATATCCATTTATAAAATTTATTCTTTTATATACAAAATATAATACTAGGAAAAATTATTTCATTTACCTATATTTCAAAACAATATTGTGTCGGTCTGCCCTATTAAGTGTTTGGAAATCCCTATCGATGCCACAACGTCCTATGAACCGACCGGAATTTGTAAATACTAAACATGACAAATTAACACAATACAAAACCTTTTATAACACTAACAAATACGCTCTCTCTCATATTTATACACTCAATGACTCATTCTAGGGTATTACTACCCTATTTCTAATGAGTCAGACCCCACAAAGCTAAGGTTATCGCTAAACCAAAGCTCTGATACCGAATGTAACATGGCACGCGAGGCAATGCCAAGGTAGGATTCTACTATTTTGCGGATCCGGACTAGTGGTAACGCATAGCAGGTACCACCGCCCACCTCGGAACATACTCCCATAATCAAAATCAAGGGGTGGCCACCAAATCAATCACAAAGTGATAATATGGTATCAAAGAAGCATGTCCGATAGGAGGTGCGACCTCACTAGGCCCAGCGTGGCTCCTGTTTTAGGCACATCAAGCTGACTCGCGGGAGTCAGGGCTACGTAAATACCTCATACAGAATCGTTCGCCAAACCATCCTACTTCATTATGGAATCTCCACCACGTACACAGTTGTTAAAGTGGTTTTCTGTATTGACAGAGAGTATGACAATATCCGATCCCGGTCTCTTTAACAACCAAACGCTTATTTCACACCGGATGGTTCTTTTACATTTCCAAAACCGATTCATAATTGATATCAAAATATCATATTCAATTCAGACAGTATCACTTTAGAAATCATATTCACTTTCGAAATCATATTCACATTCGAAAATCATATCGATAAGATAAGTTAATTAAATCCTCATTCAAAATCATCATATTTAATCAAATATGTCATTTCACTAGCAAATATCATTTCAAATCCCAACTTATGTTATAACATTATTTAACCATATTCGCTTTTAAAATCAAGGATTTAATTTTAAACACTTCTACTTTACACCATCCGAAATTTAGAAAATAATTTAGATGGTTATAAATAGTTTAAATAGTATAGCATAGTTTAAATAGATATAAAATAGGATAAATAGATTTAAATAGATAAAGTAGATTTAAAATAGATTAAAATAAATTAAAATAGTTTAAACAGATTTAAAATACATAAATAGATTTAAAATAGATTATATAGATTTAAATAGATTAAAATGGGTTACTTAGTCTAAAATAGGTTAAAAGAGATTAAATTATATTAAATAGATTAAAAGTAGACTAAAATAAATTAAAATAGTTTAAATCGATTAAAATAGTTTAAAATAGATTAAATTAGTTTAATATTTTAAAAAAATTAAAAATCAGATTTAAAATCCCATAAAATCATTTCAATTTATATTGATTTCAAACTCATGTTTGAACTACAATTTTAAAGCACTTCAATTTCATAGATTTCAAAGTTTCAATATTCAAACAATTTCAACAACTAAATTTCGATGAATTTCATTTATATTCAAATTCCAACTTTTGACATTTCCACTTTTATTCTTTAAACAATTCATTAGACCAATTCCACTTTCAACATTAAAAACTTTGATTTTAAAAAATAATTCAGTTTATATACATCAAATTTTATTTCAAAATATAATTTAACTGAATTCAAATTTTAAGGATTTTAAAATCATTTAATTTAACCAATCCGGTGTCTGTATATAATTTTCTACCCAATGGTCAAGTGGTACAGATATTTATCATTTCAATCCGCAATTATTTTATATTTACGTATATCTATCATTTCAACCTGCAATCCGGAATTTAATTATAAATCCATGAAATCGTTTGAGTCTATCATTTCAACTCATAACGATTTCCCATAATCTTTCATATCGTTCGGGTATGTATCATTTCAATCCATAGGGAACTTGCAGTGTTATAACAATACAAAAATATAACATCCAATCATCAGATATCAACAATTAAACATCCATCACAATTATCATTCAAATCAACCAATCAATAATAACAATTAACTGATTATCAATAACAAGTATATGATTGACAATTTATATTCAATATTAAATTAAATAGCAATTAAATTCAATAAAAGCCATATTTAACTGGAATGACCATTTAAATATATCAAAAATCAACCAATTAATTTATAATCACATCATAAAATCAATTTAACTATCATAAGATAATTTAATAGTTGTAAGTGGGTTAAAACACTCACCTTTGATTTCAAATCGATTTGAAATCCAAAATAATGTCCCAAAATTCAGCAGTCTTAGAATTCGTCCAAACCAGTGTCAAAATGTCCGGAATTTCGATACGATCGCAGCGGAATAAACTGTGCATAAATCCGACCTCGTATGCGAAAGCTACGATAGTTAGAAGATTATACAATTTATATTTAAACAAATAAAATAAAAATATAATTGTACACGTCATCACCTCAACATCTCCTTCTCCTAGGAACCCTAATTTGCATGCATATCGCATTGATTCCAATCGAGCCGCCACATATCCTAGCTTGGATGTTAGTTTATTATATCAATGGCGAAAATTATCTATTTTTAATTATCGAAAATTACGGGTCGTTACATGGAATATCAAGATTCAATTCAATTATAACAGCATAAAGATTAAAATAAATAATTTATTGGCTAGAAACCCTTTTTGGGTCTCTTTACATTTTTTTCTTGCAAAACAATGGTTATGGATAATATATAGATAATCATATGGGTTTGTAATGATCAAATTAATATGTCATCCATTTTCCAATCGGAAATTCAACCAAACAAGCGATCAAACAATTAAACTAACATCCAAGCAATCAATTATCATTTATAACATCATTGATATGATATAATAAAATTAAATGTGAGTTAAATTGACATTGATTTTCGTTTTCGCCATTGAAAAGAAGTTGATGTACGCAAAGAATAAGAAAAAATGACTACTAGGGTTTGGGAAACAAGACTACTTGTATTAACAAAGCCCGATAAGGAAATAAACACATATCGAATTTGTACGAACGACGAATAGCGACCCAAAAAGCCCGTTCTGCCTCCAAAACGAAAATGGGTCATCCCATATATCAAAATAGATGTCTTTGATACTTTTAAACTCAATGGAACATGTTCTAGGTCATAATTTCATTGTATAAAGAAGTTAGCTTTTAAAATCAGCTTATTTAAATTGAATTCAATTAAATTGATTTCCACGCGTTTCGATCCCGCACGATCAAATGACAAATCCGATCGCAACGGAACTTGAACCCTTACAATAATTCACTATTACGGATCCAATGAAACTGGTTTTGTCGAAACCCGAGATAGTGGCCAAAATGGCTATTTTCACGTTAATTAAATAAATTATTATTAAATTGATTAAATCACTTTTTAATTTCAAATTTAATAACTAACAATTTTCATCGTTTTTGATTACTTGGACATTTACAATATTTTAAAATAAAGTTACATGTTAATTCAGTGTTAAATATTACACTAATTACAGTATTCAATTTCAACTGTAATTAGATCCAATTAATTATAATTTAATTTCAATAAATTGATTTAATTTGATTTTAATCTTTTTATTCAATCAATCATTATCTTATGGATATAGTTAACATTGGTTTATATCTTATTACAATAATACTCTACAATATCCTCTAAATTTACATTAACGTAATATTTAATTACATTAAGGTAATATTTATTTACATTTAATTGCAATTAATTTCCAATTTAATTCAACAGATTAAATAGATTGGCAAACAATAACAATTGTTACTTTTTCTTAATTTAATCACATTTATAAGTTTAGTATCTACGAACAAATGTTCTATCTATTTACACAGCACTCATTTTACCTAATTACAATAATTACATATTATTTCACCAATTAATATAACATTTGGTTTATTTCTTTTAATTTCAATTTAAAATCACATTTTATGTTTACAATCATTTCAATTAATTGAAGTTTCATTAAAATAATTATAAATTGCCTTAAATTAACATTATTAAATTTCATTCTAGTTATTATTCTCATTAATTAAATCACAAAATTTAAATTCTTCCAACATTAAATTACAAAATCTTATTAAATTATCTATTTTTAATTATCGAAAATTACGGGTCGTTACACTCTCCCCCACTCAAAACTTTTCGTCCTCGAAATGGGAAAAGAAGGGACTAAGGAATTAATATATCTTATTCAAAATATTAAATTTATAACAATTAATTTACATAATTAAATAATTTAAATAAAATATCAATTTATAAACAATTAAACTCATTTATATTCAAGTTAATAAAAGTTTGAAAAACATTTCACAAAATTTTTCTAAGTCCAAAATTCACAGAAAATTTCGGCAGAGTCTCCTTTGAACGGAGAGGTCTGGGAGAAATAATAATATCAATAAAACAATATATATCATATATTTCAGAATAAAATATCCCAAACCACGGGAAAAACAATACAATATAAACCGTAATCCGAAAACGTACTTATTTGTCGGGCAAACAACGCTTATTTATTAAACTAAAAGCAGTAGCTATTGCTTCCATAAACCTGTGATTCACTTATACAATACAAAGAGGTTAATAATTAAGTAAAAGAGAAATATTTAATTTATTTCAAGTAATAACAACAAAACAATCACAATATAACAATAATCATTCGCAAACAAACAGTACAAACATCATTTTCAACAAAGAAAACAATTATCCATCCATAACAACCAAAACAAATGGTTTGTTCGGGTTTAGAAACTTTTAATCATATAAAATGATAAATAAACTACTAAGTATACCATACACTCAACAGTCTTAGATAAAACTCAATAGATTATTTACACATTTTTATACAGTTAAAAGATTCCTTTCCCAATCATCCCATAAGCCAATACAAACAAAAAGTTCAAATATCAAATAAGTTTATTCTTATAAATCTCATTTCATATTATTTACTGTTCTTCAGTTTCATTCATTTATACAATGTTTATTTAATTAATTTGCATTCATCACTTACAAAATTCATTTCCCATTCGTTTATACAATGCCATTTTCTCTTTTCACTACTTTGCATTCATTGCTTACATAAGTTATTTCATTTCAATTATTAGATTATCCATTAGTATGTAGGTCTCTTTACAATTTAATTCACCACTAATAGATTATTTCCTTTTTCACATTCATTCTTCCATTTATAGTATTATTGAATATTAATCCATTTCTAAATCATTTCAATTTTTTTAGAAGTTATAATCATTCAATTAAATAGTACTCACTACAATTATAAATGACTTCAACGTTACTTAAGTTTATAATTATTTACTTACAGTACTCACCTTTTACTATTAAATCTGATTATAAATAGCTTAGAATGTTAACTTAAGTTTATAATCGTTTTTCTTACATTATTCACTGTTCTATTACATTTGATTAGTAACATTTCAAATTATTAACCTAAGTTTATAACAATTTATAATATCAGAATATAAATTTATAAAAGTAATTCCACTGAACACTTTCATTTAGTAAATAAAATGTTCAATAGTTATCATTTCTCATTTTTCATATCCATTTGATTTACGGTTTACAAAATTTCAATTTCTTATATTTTCATTAATCACTTAGCATCTAGTTTCTAATTACACATATTAAAAGTTTCCAATTATTAAAATAGGCAAAATTTCATTTCATTATAATAATTAAATTTCCAATTTGTAGAGAACTTAAGAACTGAATATCGGGTTCCTTTTCAATTATTTTAAAATAATGTGTGTATATATATATAATCATATCTTTTATATATACCAAATCATATTTGAAAATTAAAATTAAGATTTACTTATCAAAACAAATGTGTAGTAAATTACTACAATGATCTTCCCACTTTGAAACTCGAAAATGAACGTCGATGATGCGTTCACTCATCACCGAAATTATTTTCAAGCGACAGAGAGAGGAGTACAAAACTTATTTCCTTCTAAAATTCCATTAAGCATTTCTTTCAAATCATATTGAAATATTTATTTCAAAAAATACTTTCAAATAATTCTAATATTATATTCCAAAATCCTGGAACTTAAGTTCTCAATTTCCAATTTATATTCACTTTATTTGTAAACCCTATTTTACAATCAATATTTATAAAATTTCACTACCTAACAAACAACATATCCCATTCAACTATATCCATTTATAAATTTTATTCTTTTATATACAAAATATAATACTAGGCAAAATTATTTCATTTAACTATATTTCAAAATAATATTGTGTCGGTCTGCCCTATTAAGTGTTTAGAAATCCACATCGATGCCACAGCGTCCTATGTACCGACCGGAATTTGTAAATACTAAACAGCACAAATTAACACAATACAAAACCTTTTATAACACTAACAAATACGCTCTCTCTCATAAATATACACTCAATGACTCATTCTAGGTATTACTACCCTATTTCTAATTAGTCAGACCCCACAAAGCTAAGGTTATCGCTAAACTAAAGCTCTGATACCGAATGTAACAGGCACGCGAGGCAATGCCAGTAGGATTCTACCGTTTTGTGGATCCGGACTGGTGGTAACGCATAGCAGCTACTACCGCCCACCTCGGAACATACTCTCATAATCAAAATCGAGGGGTGGCCACCAAATCAATCACAAAGTGATAATATGGTATCGAAGAAGCATGTCCGATAGGAGGTGCGACCTCACTTGGCCCGGCGTGGCTCCTATTTTATTCACATCAAGCTGACTCACGGGAGTCAGGGCTACGTAAATACCTCATACAGAATCGTTCGCCAAACCATCCTACTTCATTATGGAATCTCCACCACGTACATAGTTGTTAAAGTGGTTTTCTGTATTGGCAGAGAGTATGACAATATCCGATCCCGGTCTCTTTAACAACCAAACGCTTATTTCACACCGGATGGTTCTTTTACATTTCCAAAACCGATTCATAATTGATATCAAAATATCATATTCAATTCAGACCATATCACTTTAGAAATCATAATCACTTTCAAAATCATATTCACTTTCGAAAATCATATCGATAAGATAGGTTAATTAAATCCTCATTCAAAATCATCATATTTAATCAAATATGTCATTTCACTAGCAAATATCATTTCAAATCCCAACTTATGTTATAACATTATTTAACCATATTCGCTTTTAAAATCAAGGATTTAATTTTAAACACTTCCACTTTACACCATCCGAAATTTAGAAAATAATTTAGATGGTTATAAATAGTTTAAATAGTATAGCATAGTTTAAATAGATATAAAATAGGATAAATAGATTTAAATAGATAAAGTAGATTTAAAATAGATTAAAATAAATTAAAATAGTTTAAACAGATTTAAAATACATAAATAGATTTAAAATAGATTATATGGATTTAAATAGATTAAAATTGGTTAATTAGTTTAAAATAGGTTAAAATTATTAAATTGGATTAAATAGATTAAAAATAGATTAAAATAAATTAAAATAGTTTAAATTGATTAAAATAGTTTAAAATAGATTAAATTAGTTTAATATTTTGAATATTTTAAGAATCGGTTTTAAAAATAATATAATTTAACCAGTTTGTACTAAAATAATAAATTTGAAATTAATATTAAATTAAAAAAAATTCATTTCAACAAATCTGGACCATATCCAGATTTCAACAAAATTAAATTTTCTTTCAATTCAAAATCCCATAAAATCATTTCAATTTATATCGATTTCAAACTCATGTTTGAACTACAATTTTAAAGCACTTCAATTTCATAGATTTCAATGTTTCAATATTCAAACAATTTCAACTACTAAATTTCGATAAATTTTATTTATATTCAAATTCCAACTTTTGAAATTTCCACTTTTATTCTTTAAACAATTCATTAGACCAACTCCACTTTCAACATTAAAAACTTGGATTATCAAAATTAATTCAGTCTATATACATCTAATTTTATTTCAAAATATCATTTAACTGAATTCAAATTTTAAGGATTTTAAAATCATTTAATTTAACCAATCCGGTGTCTGTATATAATTTTATACCCTATGGTCAAGTGGTACGGATATTTATCATTTCAATCCGCAATTATTTTATATTTACGGACATATATCATTTCAACCCGCAATCCGGAATTAAATTATAAATCCATGAAATCGCTTGAGTCTATCATTTCAACTCATAACGATTTCCCCTAATCTTTCATATCGTTCGGGTATGTATCATTTCAACCCATAGGGAACATTGTAGTGTTATAACAATACAAAAATATAACATCCAATCATCAGATATCAACAATTAAACATCCATCACAATTATCATTCAAATCAACTAATCAATAATAACAATTAACTGATTATCAATAACAAGTATATGATTGACAATTTATATTCAATATTAAATTAAATAGCAATTAAATTCAATAAAAGCCATATTTAACTGGAATGACCATTTAAATATACCAAACATCAACCAATCAATTTCTGATCACATCATAAAGTCAATTTAATTATCATAAGATAATTTAGTAGCTCTGAGTGGGTTAAAACACTCACCTTTGATTTCAAATCGATTTGAAATCCAAAATAATGGCCCAAAATTCAACAGCCTTAGAATTCGTCCAAACCAGTATCAAAATATCTGGAATTTCGATACGATCGCAGCGGAATAAACCGTGCATAAATCCGACCTCGTATGTGAAAGTTATGATAGTTAGAAGATTATACAATTTATATTTAAACAAATAAAATAAAATTATAATTATACATGCCATCACCTCAACATCTCCTTCTCCCAAGAACCCTAATTCGCACGCATATCACATTGATTCCAATCGAGCCGCCACGCATCCTAGCCGTTGACCACCAAAATTGACGTTGCCGATCACCTACGCTCCCCTCGCCGACCTTCCCAGACACCCGCGACCCCACCTTGCGAACGTTCGAACACCCATGGCCACAAGAAGAAGAAGCTACCACTATAGGGTTTCAACCCTAATTGAATTTTTGTCGTCGATCCAGCCTTCAGATGGCCAAACGAACTACATCGATGCACTCCGCTCCTCGATCTCCGCAAACTCATACCATCGATTCGACGATCAGTCGAAGTTGATCACAACACAATGAACGGTAGAGATTAATTCATTGATTTTTGGACAAAAGATGATCCGATTCGAGGAACAAATCACCGTAGTAGATTACGCTCGTCGAGAGCTTCGAATCGATATATAATATGATATAGTTTTGAGAAGTTTGATTTTGAAACTGAAGTTGATGTATGCAAAGAATAATAAAAAATGACTTCTAGGGTTTGGGAAACAAGACTGTTTATATTAACAAAGCCCGATAAGAAAATAAACACATATTGAATTTGTACGAACGACGAATAGCGACCCAAAAAGCCAGTTCTGCCTCCGAAACGAAAGTGGGTCGTCCCATATATCAAAATAGATGTTTTTGATATTTTTAAACTCAATGGAATAGGTTTTACGTCCTAATTTCATTGTATGAAAAAGTTAGCTTTTAAAATCAGCTTATTTAAATTGAATTCAATTAAATTGATTTCCACGGGTTTCAAGCCCGCACGATCAAACGACAAGTCTGATCGCAGCGAAACTTGAACCCTTACAATAATTCACTGTTACGGATCCGATGAAACTGGTTTTGTCGAAATCTGAGACAGTGGCCAAAATGGCTATTTTTACGTTAATTAAATAAATTATTATTAAATTGATTAAATCACTTTTTAATTTCAAATTTAATAACTAACAATTTTCATCGTTTTTTATTACTTGGACATTTATAATAATTTAAAACAAATTTACATGTCAATTCAGTGTTAAATATTACACTAATTACATTGTTCAATTTCAACTGTAATTAGATCCAATTAATTATAATTTAATTCCAATAAATTGATTTAATTTGATTTCAATCTTTTTATTCAATCAATCATTATTCTATGGACATAGTTAATAGTGGTTTATATCTTATTACAATAATACTCTATAATATCCTCTAAATTTACATTAACGTGGTATTTAATTACATTTAATTGCAATTGATTTCCAATTTAATTCAACATATTAAATAGATTGGCAACCAATAACAATTGCTGCCTTTTCTTAATTTAATCACATTAATAAGTTTGCTATCTACGAAAAAATGTTCTAACTATTTACACAACACTAATTTTACCTAATTACAATAATTACATATTATTTCACCAATTAATATAACATTTGGTTTATTTCTTTTAATTTCAATTTAAAATCACATTTTATGTTTACAATCATTTCAATTAATTGAAGTTTCATTAAAATAATTATCAATAGCCTTAAATTAACATTATTAAATTATCAATTCGAGCAATAACTAACCCTAGCTCTCTATCAACACACGGTCTCCACCCCAATGATCGACACAACCTAATTCATGACCATATAATTGAAGCTTAAGCTCATACGAATCAAATTTGAGAGTTTTTAGTGGAGAAACGGATTTGATTTTGATTTTTAAAAATAAAAAAGCTTCCTATCTTAGTTTACAAGCTCGGTTTTATAAGGGAGAGGAGTATGGGTAGCATGCAAGTGGTATGGCTGATGTGAGGGAGTATGCTGAGGGGTATGGGCCTCAAAACTAGGGTATATATTATTTTAATTTTAAAATATTCAACAAAACATACTCGAAAATCTCGAACTCCAAACAAGATGTGCCGCCTGGCGTTCTATATGTTATACCCTTATTCTGAATGCAATGGAACTTATCCTGAGGTCTAATTTGATCGTATGCAGAAGATAGGTTTTTAGACCCAATTATAATATTAAATTTTCAATATTAATTTCAACGCGTTTTGATCGCGCACGACCAAATGATACAACCAATCATTACGAAACTTGACATTGTATTATAATTCACTATTACGGATCCAATGAAACTAGTTTCGTCAAAATCCGAGACAGTGCCCCGGAAGGCTAATTTTACAAGTTTAAATATCGTTTTATAGTTAATTATCGATATTTATTCGATCTATTTATATTTGTAAACAAATTTTACAAATTGAATTTTCCAATATTATTTATTAGTTAAAAGGAGTTAAATAAAATTATTAAATCCATTTAATTAACAATAAATTTCATAATCCAAATATTTAATTATCCCCTATATTTGAATTATAAGTTATTAAATTCTAAAATTCATATATTTGAATATCTAAAATTAATTAAACATTTAAAATCAATTGACCAGAATTTTGAGATGTTACATGGGTACATATGATGAGTCATTATGCGAGTTTGCATTTTCAATATTCTCCCTCTTTGACGTAGTGTTGATATAGTTTTGATGGGAGAGTAGTTCCTATTTTGGTCGATCGTTAATGTGAGGTTCGATTGGTAGGTTCGACCCATCGAGTTAGATAAATATCCTTTGGGCATTAGACCTTAGGGGTTCACTGACACTGGATTTACATTCTACATCACTTAGAGTTTATATAAGGGTATTTGCACTTAATCATATTGTTAAACTTGTTCTCATTCACCAGACTTTCGTTTGATCCACCCCCTTCTTTCCATTTTTCACCACCATAGAATGATAGGTTAGCAGATGATTAGACATAGTACGTGGAGAAAGGAGCTTCACGTTGGAGATCTTATTCATTGTTCCCGTGTAGACATCTATTGTATTAAATATCTATAAAGCTTACATTGTACTTTGAGAACAATGTATATGTAAAGAAGATTTTGGAAATTGTTTTTTTGAAATGTCTATTTTGTATACTTATATTCTATTTCCTTCCGCTATGAGATCTGAAATTGTAGAATGTCTTAGAACTCCACCCTTATACTTATGCTCTTAATGTTTTGAAATCTCAACAGCTCGTATTTCTTGACATGACGTGTTCGAAAGTCACATTAGCCTTTGGTGCGGTGTGTCGGGAGGCGCAGGTTGTTACATGTAACATGGTAACACATGAAAGGTATAACATGCCTGTGTGTAGAAGTTGGGATTTACATCACAACAGATAGCTCATCTGATATTGTATGTTGTCTAAATATATGTATGTGTTTAAACTTGTTACTTATACAAATATTATAAATATACATACGTATATATATATGTGTGTGTGTGTGTGTTAATTTTGTTTAAACAATTTTATGTAAATGAAAATATTTATTTATAAGGCGTTTTTAACATCCCCCTACTTGGAGGCCCAAAACTAATGGATACGGATGCTGCAGTCATCCATAGTTATTAATCCTCGGTGACCAAATACGGCAATGTTAGATGCATTGATACACAGATACATATGAATATGGCAAAAATTCTCAAACAACAAACAAAGTCAACATTCTATTTCAAAATATTTCAAATTCATTACATAATCCTAGGGCGTAGACCACATTCAGACAATATATACTTATTACAAAATACGCCAAGATCAACATATGAAGATGCCCCCTTGGATGATTAGAGTATATGATAAGGCACTAAAACAAATTTGCCTTTACAATCAAGCATATCGGAAATAAAAGAACTCTAAGTAGCTAACATGCCTCCTGCTCGTCACCGGAAGCTTTATTCGTCTAAAAGAACACCTGGAAGCCTTAACTCTCAACCTACTCAAAATCAATTGAGTGCCCGAGAGTTAACGGGAAAAACTAAAACTTCGAGTCAGACATAAAGCCTGGTATGAATAATAATCTACCATCTCAAACCATTTAGATATCTAGTGAGACCACGCCGCTTAGCGGAATGGATTTTCCACTCACTAGTATCCTAAAACATTTGTAAAACCATGTATTGTGCCCCTGCCAATATCTTTAGTTAAGATTTTAACATTTCTTAAGTTATGTTTACTGTTGGGTCAACCTAGCTAGTTATTCTGCCCTTCCCCAAAGTACCATTATGGCTTCATAACAATGTGAATAAATATATGAAGAAGCAATCATAACAATGTAGTAATACCAACACCTGTGGTTAAATATCCCTGAAATCATTTCATGTAAAACTTGGTTAATACCTTTAACCTATCAATCAAGGAAAGCTTCTTCCAAAACATCATTTCAAAAATCTTTATTTATGCCATGGTTTTCCCTTTAAAATGAGATTGGGCTTATTTGTTTTGAAAATCTTAAAACATCTCTTTCGAAACCCCTGGATAACCTCCTTCAAAAGCAAAGAAAACTCCTTTTCAGAACACTATGAATATCCCTTTCGAAACCTTTGTTTAATAATCTCTTTTGAAACCAAATACATACCTTTCGATGGTATCAAAACTTCACTCAAAATCTTTAGAAACATAGCTTCAAAACAAGTGAAAATACCCCTTTCGAAAGTATTGGGTTTTACTCTTAAAATCATCTTTTGGGTCAAAGTGGTTATATACAAAAGTATCACTTTCAAAACCCTTATAAAATTGTTTGGGGAAAAGTTGATGGTGTCAGAACAACATATTCGAAAGATCAAAACCTTTAAGTTAAAACTTCGAAGGGTAGTGTCGAAGCCCCCTTTCGAACCTATTTCCTTCGAAACCCTCAACCCCTTTCGAAAACATTGAGGAAGCGGTTAAAACAGAGATAACCCTTCGAAAGCATTGATGGCTTCAATACACATGGAAGGGAAAATAGCAGCTGGGTTTCGACTTGGTCAAAACCATTACTTTCGAAGGCACTTATTCCAAAACAAAAGGAAACCCCTTCGAAAGCTAATACTTTTAACAAAATATGGCAACCTTCTTCGAAAGCTATTTATAAACTCCTTTCGAAAACATGAGTTTTGGCTGGGTTGAAAGCTCTAAGCATAGCAAAGTAAATACTTAACTTTTGAAAACCAAACAGGGTTTCGACCCCATCGGAGGTATTCCTTTCGACACCATAGCTTCCGCCTTTCCTCCATCCACTACGTACCATCTGAGGGACACCTTATGTATTGTTTTCAACTAAGTGGGTTTATGCTGGGTTAGTTTTGACTGAATTGAAGCGGAAGCATGGAGTCGAAGGCCGCTTCCAAAAGAGGCGGAATTAACTTTTTATTTAAAAGGCTGTATTAAAGCTAAGTTTAGTATATGCTTTGTAACTAACCTGCCCATTTGTAAACACCTGATTGGTTGCCCCAAAACTTTTCAAATACTTTACAAAATAACTGCCGCGTTTATTAGATCTAAATCAAAGAAAAACTAACGTTTAAGTCCTTCCATTAAGCCAAAACCATATTGCAAATAAGTCATTCTTTCAAAAAAAAATATTTTCCATAGTAAATTAATTTGGAAGATCCCCAAAAATCATAGAAATTCAATTTCATCGTGTTATCTAGCATATTAAAATTTCAGACCCGATTTCTTCCTGAAATAATTAAAATAAATTTCAAACCCAATTATAGCATATTTTCCTTTAGAAATTCATAGTAAATCTTCCATAGCTTGAAAAATTACAAAAATTGAAACCCATCTCTAAAATCATGTTTTACTTAACATAAAAAATTTCCATAGCATTTTAAAATTAATAACAGTCGGTTTTGCCCTAAAACCGTGCAAATTCATCGGTAAATGAATTGTTTAAATCAAACAAATAATAGTTCAAGCATATCATCATCCAAAACATCATAAAAACAGATTTGATCTTAAATCCGAAAATATGTGATTATAAAACAAAATAGAGATGGAATGAATTATTATTCACCTTAGATATGATAAGGAATTTGAGTTTTGTTGTTGATTAATCCTTCCTAACTTTGATCCTTTGCTTTAGATTGAATTTTCCTCTTTTCCTCCTTGTTAATGGCCTGCTGCTCTTAGGGTTTGATTTGCGTTTTGATTATGCGAAATAAAATGAACGTGAATGGGCAATTGAAAGTGTATAGCCGTGAGTAATAATAGTGTGGCTATATTTACTAATATGCCCATGTTTTAATTTATAATTTAAAAGCCATTTTAAGCCCATTTAATGTAAATTAAGCACGACCTTCTTATATTTTTATTCAAATCTCAATAACGTTATCATCATTATTCTATTTAATTTATCTAATTAAATCTCCTGAATAATGTTATCAAAAATTAGGGATGTTATAGGGTTATTAGTGGTTGGTTGGTTAGAGAGTGCATAACCATGCCAAGGTTGATTGGAATACGCAGGAATTCCAATCGTTGAACTCAACCCAGAGCTCACTACAAGAAATATTACTAACAACAACAATACAACTCAGCGTTTATAGGTTACTTGCCATGGTTTCTCCAAATAACGAATAAATAAAATAGACAAACGTTGTTAGACGAAAAATTTAAGGCGAGATCCAAAAAATTTAGCGGCTGCTACTTATTTTTTCTCAACAAGTTGCATTTTCTTTGTCCTGCTCCCGACAATAGAAAAAAAACCTAAGTTTTCTTCTCTCCCTCCTCTATTCTCTAAATTCACTACCATAAATTCCAACGGTGAACTCTATAAGGACATCACCTGGCCTTATTCCCAAACCCTACCCTAATGTCACAACTACTTCTGCCTCGTGCACGTACCCTAACTCCAAATAATCCTTCGTCCCAGCCAAATTATCATAAGCTACTTCATAATCTAGAAACCCTCTCCCTTATTTCCCTTTCGCTCAGCCTTATCCACATCATATTCCAATAAAATTTGGCTCAGTGGCGAGTTTAGTTCCTTTCCTTCATTTGAATCAAATCTCCCACTTTCCTATTCAGCAAATAAAGGTACTATTTTTATGTATATAAAGTTAACAATTTCTTACATTTGGGTTTATTAGGGATTCATGAATTATATTATACTTAATAACCATTGAAAATAATGTGCTCTATTGTTTCCTTGGTTTATTTGCATGGTTAATTCAAGCTAGTAGGATACGGTCGGAAGATAATCAAGAGATATTCCACTATTCCATACGAGACATCATAGAGTTTCTGCAACTTTGTGCGAATTGAAAACGAAAACATACTTGAGCATAGCATGGATTGTGTTATGAAATTGATTTGTGTGAAATTGATTTGTGTGAAATTGCTTGATTGAAAAAGTTACTGAAATTAAGTTCTGAAAATAGAATTACAACATGTGCTCATCAATACTATACTTAATGGCACTCTGGTACTATATTGAAAGCAATTATTGATTACTGTCATTTCTTAATTGTATGCTAACATTTATATCCTTTCATAATACTTTAGATTGGATGTTTTATAATTAATCCCTTGGTGTTTTGTGACACTACAGCTATATTGATTGATTGATGATGTGTTATTCTTACCTTATGTAGAACAGGTCTGTTGATAGTGTAATATAGTTAAAAATATATTTGAATTGTTCATTTGGACATAATTTTTTTGGTAGAATCATGTATGAATATGCTTACGACAAAATAATGTTATTATGCAAGAATCAACTAGCGATATGTAGCGGTTGGTTTATGCGAGTGTCCTACTTTTATGGTTGTTAAAGTAAGAAGATAGGAGATAAAATAGGTTGCACGTCCATCATTCAATTTCTATTTGTGTTTATTGTAACCAGTTTCAAAATATGAGCTAAATGTATTTCCTCATATTAAAGCGGTTCAAAATGTACATGTTATAGTATTAATTTAGGCTAAATAATATTAAATTAGGCCTTAATAGTAAAATTGATTCCATAATTGATTTTGCAAAAAGACCTTTGTATCCTTTTTCAATACCGTGTATTTGACTTTGTAATATTTGGCATATTAGTAGAAGTTATTTTAGGTAGTAATAGATATTTACTAATTAATGTGTTAATGAACTTTAGATAGTCTAGAATAAAAAACACTGAGTTCTAGCTAAAAAAATGTTTTTTGATTTTCCACTGTCGAAAATTATATATTGCCAATTCCAGTTTTTTTTTGCTTTTCCATCTTGATATTTATTTCATGCGAAGAGGATAAACAATTAAGTTTATTTGATTAAAGTCATGCTTATAGGCTAAAATAATTAAGTCAAGTACTACACCATTTAGCCTTTTATATGCTTAGTCGGTGCATGCATGCTATTTGTAGTGGTTGGTACCCTTTGTTATCTTGTTATAAGATTTTTTTGGCCACAATGTACCATATCCCTTTCATAGATACAGAACATTGTGTGCATGAGTGTGTATAGGTAAAGCATCAATAACCCCATCTTTTAAGTACCCCATTAGCTAGCCTATTAATTACAAGTAGAGTAAGTGTTACATTGTGTAAATATGTGTGTGTAGATATATTTCAAAGGAATCACATGCATTCTATATTTGTATTTATATATGGTTTTTTTTCTTACTGTGTTCAAGTTGCAACTATATAGATAACCGAGAACAAACATTTCATTTTCATCTTTTCTTCTCAATCGTTTCTAGTTAGTAAGTTGATCATTTCCACAAATGGTTTGTTATTTGATTTGATTATAAAGGCTCCTTTCTTCATGCAGCAACATTCAATAGAATGGTAACTTATTTCGAGCTTACCATCATCAAAGATAAAATACTTTTTTATTAATATAAAATGGTGGTTTGGTGTTGGTTCAAAAACAAAAAATGATTTGTATCTAAACACTGAGCGAAATGCTAGTTTATGAATTTTATCCCTGGCTGCAAGCCTACATCATGTTTACATTAAGCAAATGAAATTCATTTTACTTTAATCTTCTTCATAGTCGCAAGTCTATATGAACATCGAAGATATTTATTTTTATTGTGGATCAGAAATGTGTTGAAGGAGATGGAAGTTTTTGAACGATTCAAAATTTTACATAGATGATATTGATATTGATATTGAAGAAGAATATTTATTTGTGAGAAAAAGATAGGAAAGAAAAACTGAAAATTTTCATGCATTATGTCCCATGCGTTAGACATAAGGCTTGCGTCGGAGCGAATGGATCAAAAGTTTTGGGTCCATTGTGTGGAGGGAAATTTTTTACATTCCTATCTGCATTAAATAGCTAGCTAACATTCTCCCTTCGAGAACATGTAACGTAATAGGTCTACAGACATACGATTTAGATGTAAACTTGGTTGCAATTCAATTATTTTGATGAAGAAAACAACTTGAAGTTCAAATTACGAGTTGTGTGAAGTCGAATGATTAAATTATTTGAACAATGACCTTTTATTTATATATATTTATGTAGCTTTCAACGATAAGATTTGACTGCAACGCTGTTTGCTGCCCAAAATCAGTAGTAATTGCTCATGTCTTGAATGCTCTTTTGGCTCTGCACTCATTATCTCATTCAGCTGTTCACAACATGATAACAGTTCATCTGTCATCCTATCATGTACTCGCCTACTCTATTTTATTTTTTATTTATAGGTGTTAGTATATAATTCAATATAAGTTCAACTATTTCCTTCTAGCATAGCGTAGCTGTTTATCCGAAATTTTACATGTATTACAAATATCATATAGTCCTAAAAGGTGTGCAAGTGTTAGCTCCATATATCTTTACTAAATAAAGTACAAGCACAATTTAGTTTTCGTATGCTTTGACAACTCAAGCATAATTCTGGTAATAGTTCTGTAGTAACTCAATTATTATTGTATCTTCTTTTCCTCCCAATTATTAATAGTTCTGTAGTAACTCAATTCTCTTGCTTGCACTTCTTAAAACAAAATAGAAAATTAATTAAAGTATAATGATTAATAATTGATTCTGCATAATTCTGTTAAAGATAATAATGACAATTGCTAATTATGTTTAATTTTAGTAGTTTATAAATTTTTTCCACTTCTTATTTTGTCTACTGACCGTTTAAAATGGATAACCATTAGTATATTTTTGTAGTTACTAACTGACTATTGATTAAGACAGCGGTTAATATATTATTAAACCCCTCATTAACAAAAACCATATGCATTAAAACTTTCTTAATTTAAAATTTATTCTCTTTGTGTACTAATTTAATTTGAAATATGTCCTTCATTAATACCATCAAACATTACTAACTTTAATTTAGAATTTATTCACTTTCTATACTATTTAATTTGAAATCAGTCCTTAATCAATACCCAATGGCCTTGAGTTTATTGGACATTGACTATCTGTTTTTGATACCACGATGAATTATACCATCGAATAAGTGTATAACCATGTTAAGATAAGACAACTAGAATGACATTTTGGAGAATTTGTTACCTAATAAAACTAACCTGCATAAGAAAGGAATGCAGCTAATGGTGGTGGACAATGGTTATTCTATTCAGCATGTCATGAGAACGAAAAACACATGATTATTTAACATTTTTATCTAGGCTTATGTATCTATATTCGAAACATTGATTATTTATTATTTACAACTAATCATAACCATAGTGTAGTCATCCAACTCTTAGAAACAAAAAGAGGAACATACATCAAAGCTGAACTTGAGACCAAGCCATGTTTAGGTTTTTTTATTTTTTGACTAAGGTCCTTGTAGTTCTTTGTTTGAGCGAATGAATCTTGGTATCCTTAGTACGATGCAGCCATTAGTCTAAATTTCTCATACATGTATGTGTAGTAGTCTAAGATGTCAAAAAGTTTGCATTGATTTTGTAGGATATGGATACTGGTGAACATGATAGCCAGGCAAGGGACATAGAAGAACTTGAGGTTGATCTTTATTTGCTTAGTAGTTCCATGGGAAGTACAAGAAAAGGACATACTTGTTCTAATTGGTGCGGTGTTATCTTGAGGTATGTAATCTTATCAAGCCTTCTCACGCCCATCGGAATCATTACACATCATCACATTTAATATCCAAGACTATGGTATAATATGCAAGATCGTTGAAATATTTGATAAATAGTTACAAGTAAATTTGATACTGAAACAATTTTTTACACTTTAATTGTTTACATAGGCATTTAATAAGATAATGAATGACCTCTTAATAGACAAGAGTGAGATTGATGCACAGTCTGAGTCGTCCTCTAGGACTATGTCGAAAAAAGAGAAGAAGACTTTGAGCATCAGCAATAGTGGCGTTGGTACGACTAAAGATGGTATGTCTTTGATATTTTATTTTGAAGTTAAGTTGAAACATATGTTATGAGTAATCTTATTTTCTTAGTATGTTGTTCGTTGAAATTAATATTATTTTGGATTACCCTATTCATGTGTATCATAACCAAATTTTGCATAATAATGTAACATGTGACAGATGACACCAATTAATATTTTAGAGAAACAATATGTATATTAACTCCCTTCTAAAATAGCTGTTAGAACTAAAACTTTAATTTGACTTAAATTTTGAGTAAGTGGGCCCTATATGCACTTAAAAAAACTAAGAAAATTGTTTTTTAGAGCCATTCAGTACAAGAGAATTTGATTGCTGGTTGTCGTATGATTTTATGAGTATATTAATATGTCAAGTATGATAATACTTTTAACCAGCCATGTTTTTATCTGTGACCAGACATTGTGAACAATTTTTGCAAAATTGCAACATTTGGGACCAAAGATTTCATATACAGACTACAAGTTTGTGCTGATGTGAGTATGATTGGTCAATTTGGTGTTGGCTTCTGGTCAACTTACTTGGCTGCTGAGACATTTTGGGTCACAACAACAACCCAATGATTATGAACAATAGGTATGACAGTACCAATTTGATGGTTCACTCATTGTTACTACAAATGTGGAAGGTATCTCACTGGGCAGAGGAATTCAAATTAATTTATTCTAAAATATAATCAGGTATGTTTAGTACAGCAAACACGTTATACAACGATGCTATGACAATCAATTCACACTTGAGTCATGATATTTGAAAATGTAATGTGTTTGCATCTTCAGAATTTGGAAGAGACTTGGACCAGAGATTTGGTGAAGAAAAACTTGGAATTCATCAACTATCCAATTTACCAGCCAACTCAATAAACTATTTAGAAAAAGATAAGTGATGATGAAGATGAGCAAGAGAGAATGAACAAGAAGACAAGGTTGAGGAAGTTGATGAATAGAAACAAAAGAAGTCAAAGAAGAAAAAGGAAGCATCTCATGAATGGGCTCAAATCAACAACCAAAAACCAATTTGGCTGCGGAAACCTGAAGAGTTCACCAAAGAGGAGTATGTTTCGCTCCATAAAAGTCTAATTAATGGTTGGAAAGACCATCTTGCTTTCAAGCACTTCTCAACACAACGTTAACCAGTGTTCAAAGTGATTTTATTCAACCCAAAATAAGACGTTTTGACTTCTTCGACACTAGGTAAAAGCTAAATAACATTAAGCACTATGCAAGCAGACTATTCGTTATAGATAACTGCTAGAATATCATTCCTGAGTATCTCAGTTTTGTAAAGGTAGTTGTACAGTATTATTTTCTTGCACCAAACAAATTTCAAGGAAAGGCAAAAGCTTAATACTATTTTTTCCAATATCAAATTCTCATTCCTAGAATTCTTCATTTTTATCGATTTGAATTTTACGGTATACTACCGGTGTTCTGCCTGCTTTTTTTCATGTAAATAAATGTTCATCTTGATATTGTACACATAGCATAATAAATTGTTTACTAGACAAACATGCACAAGTTATAAATAAATTGTATTGTCTTTTTCTCCCACATCAAATTTTCGCAGCAACTGTCTCAGCAAACTTATTACTGCTGAAAATTTACTGTGATAGGGCAACCTACATCTTCTTATATTATAATATTGTTATTGGCTTATCAGACTTAAATTTGATTTATATTTTACGCATATCACACAATAAAATATAACCATATATTTTACTACTAACAAAATGATTGCAACACATTATGGTATCATCTTCCCGTGTTCGAAGCACGGGTCTCATACTAGTATGAATAAATAGTTATTTTTATATATACATATATACATACATATAATGTGTGTGTGTATGTGCGTGCATGCGTGTGTGTAGTCACTTCCGATCCTTTAATTTTAATAACCCCATCATTTTTCCATAAAAAATATATTAGAGTATCTATCTTTTTTATGACTACCATTCTTACTATATAGAAAATGCATACAAAAATTTGAATATCTTTTAAATTTTCAAACTTACATTTTAAATCAATGGTTAAATAAATATTTTCGATTGCTAATACAGGTAAATAGGCACAAGGAAGAAGTTGCAAAAAAATTTAGTCTCAGGGACAACAAGTTTTCTTTTTAATCCGAAGGACACTTTTTAGTGTAAACTGAAAATGATAGTTACAACTATCATTCTGTGATTTACACTAAAAGGTGTCCTTCAGCCTAAAGAACAAACTTCTTGTCCCTGAAACTAAATTTTTCTCTAACTTTTTCCTTGAGCCTAAAAACCCCTTGCTAATATTCAACTATTATTATGAATGTTTTAGAAATTTTGAATTGATTTAGTCACTACAATGCCAACTTTTAGTATAATGGGAACTGGACCACATGCATTGTGACGCAGCGGATTAAACAAAACAATCTTCGATCGGTGAAAGTAGTAATCGGTGGATTGGAAGATACTGAAATGCCCAAATTCGTTGATCCGAAGATACCGAATTCTAGCTATCCCGAACTCGTTGATCGCGCATGATACCGGGTTCAAAGATCTTCAATTCTTTGAGCGTTGATCTAGCGCCCTAGATTCCGCGAATCGGCTTCTACAATCGTTGAATCGAGCGCACTCGATTATCCGAAAGAGGAGATAGGAGATTACACTCAACTACCAATTTAAAATGAAAGCACACAGCAATCAAAGAGAATTTTATTCAAAAATCAACAACCTTACAAAATGTCACCACTCGCCTATTTATAGGCTACAACTCACGCATTACAAAATATTCCCAACTCCTAAGTCGGCTCCGACTTATAACCCTTTCCGACTTACGACTTAAGATTCCTTCTGACCTATGACTCAGAAGCACACGACTTACAAGCGGCAGACGACTTAAAACAAAGGCGACTCCACATACATGTATATTACAAATGACTCACGACTTATAAAAGTTGCGACCTAACAACAAAACAGTTACAACACATTAACTTGATACGACTTACGACTCAACAAATAACGGCAGGGATTAACTCGGCAGAAGAATCAACGGCAACAGCATCAGCGACTTTAAAACATGCGGCATCCCAGACTAGCGATGGAGATTAACTCGGCAGAAGAATTAACGGTCTTCAGGCTTCGCCGACATAAGATGGTACGACTTAACTGAGTCGTAACTCGGTGCTGACTTATCATCTGCCTTAAGTCGTATCTGACTTAACACTTGTGCATTCTTCATTCGAGCTGTTCCTCCTGTATCCTTCTTCTTGAGTCGTTGAAGACTTATCTCCTCGCCTTCCTTAAGTCGTAGACGACACGTGCGACTCATGTCTGTTTCCTTAAGTCGGTCACGACTTAGGCCTTCTCCCCAGTTGAGTCGGTCCCGACTCATGCCTGTTTCTATAAGTCGGTTACGACTTATATTTCCCTCGTTAGCTTTAACTCGTGGACGACTCACCACATTGCCCTTAAGTCGTATACGACTTATATCTTCCGTGTTAGCTTTAGCTCGTGGACGACTTAGGACTTCATCTCTGGGCTTAGCTGCATCATCCTTCCCAGGTTGAGAATAATTCGTCCTCGAATTTGTAAATTCTTCCTCATCAGTTCGTTCATCCCCATGATATGGTACAAGATGTTTAACATTGAATACATCCGATGTATACACATCATCTGGCAACTTCAATTTATAAGCATTTTCATTGATTCTCTTTAAAATTTCCACTGGACCAATCTTTCGTGCTTTCAATTTATTGTACATTCCCACTGGAAAGCGATCTTTTGTTAACACTGCATAAACCAAATCACCTTCATGAAATTCAACATTCCTTCGTTTCGAGTCTGCAGCTCGTTTGTACTTCTCATTCGCTTTCTCCAATCGTTCCTGAATGATTTTATGACATTCCGTCAACCCGTCAACAAAATCAGCAGCTTTCTTAACTGTCCCCCTTGAATGTGGCATTACCGTTAAGTCCAACGGTCCTTTTGGCATACTAGAATATACAATCTGGAATGGACTGAACCCTGTGCTACGATTTACAGCATGATTATGGGCAAACTCTGCCTGGCATAACTTCACATCCCAACTCTTCAGATTGTCTTGAACAAGACACCTCAACAAGTTTCCCAACGATCTGTTCACGACCTCGGTCTGTCCATCCGTTTGCGGATGATAAGCACTACTAAATTTCAGCTTCGTTCCCACCATTTTCCACAAACTTAGCCAAAAATGACTCAGAAAACGAGTATCTCTATCCGACACAATAGATTCTGGCAATCCATGAAGTCGATAGATCTCCTTGAAAAACAATTGAGCAACATGAACAGCATCTGCCGTCTTCTTACAAGCAATAAAATGTGCCATCTTCGAAAATCTGTCCACCACAACGAATATAGAATCATTTCCCCTTTGAGTTATAGGCAAAACCAAAACAAAATCCATACTGATATCCACCCATGGTTTTACAGGCACGGGTAACGGCATATATAAACCAGCATTAGTCGCAGTTCCTTTCGAAACCTGACAGATATGACATCGCTCCACAAACCTCTCCACTTCTTTCCTCATCGATGGCCAAAAGTAAGACTGTGAAATCAACTGTAATGTACGGTCTCTCCCAACATTCCTTCTTCATGTAGTTCTTTTACGATCTTCATTCTCAAACTACCCTCCGGTATGCACAATCGATTTCCTTTGAACAGAAAACCATCTATCATTATAAACTCATCCGTCTCCCCATCCTTGACTTTATCAACAAACTTTGCAAAGTAAGGATCATTGTCAAATAATTCTGGTAACATTTCAAACCCCGTCACTTCAACCTTTAGTGTAGTTAACAAAAGACTCCTCCTACTCAAAGCATCAACCACACGATTCGTCACCCCTGACTTGTGTTTAACAACAAAAGTAAATTGTTGCAGATATGCAATCCACGATGCATGTCTCGCTGAAATCTTGTCTTGCCCTTGTAAATGCTTCAACGCCTCATGATCAGTGTAAAGAACAAACTCCTTCTGAAATAGATAGTGTCTCCAGTGTTTAATAGATTGCACAACAGCATAAAATTCAACATCATATGTACTGTATCTCATCTTTGCTCCTGATAACTTCTCGCTAAAGTATGCAATCGGACGTCCCCTCTGACTCAATACTCCTCCAATTCCAACCTTGGATGCATCAGTATGTAGTTCAAACACTAACTGAAAATCTGGTAATATTAGAATTGGTGTAGACGTCAAGAGTTCTTTGATTCGCTCAAAAGCAACCCCGGCTTCCTCCGTCCATGCAAACTGTTTACCCTTCATGCAATCAGTAACAGGTGCCATCACACTACTAAAGTGTGGAATGAACCTCCGATAAAATGAAGCCAACCCGTGAAAACTATGAACTTCCGTTATCGTCTCGGGCTGCGGCCAATCTCTAATAGCTTCGATTTTACTTTGGTCAACCTGTATTCCTTCTTCCGACACAACATATCCCAAAAATAAAACACTCTTCGCCATAAAAACACACTTCTTTGTAGCAGCATAGAATTGTACTTCACGAAGAATAATTAGCACTTTCTTTAGATGTTGAACATGCTCTTCTGTACTAGCACTGTAGATTAGAATATCATCAAAGTAAACCACAACAAATTTCCCAATGTATGGCCTAAAAATCTGGTTCATCACCCTCATGAATGTACTTGGTGCATTCGATAGACCAAACGGCATTACCAGCCATTCATACAATCCTTCCCTCGTCTTGAATGTTGTCTTCCATTCATCCCCTGGTCTAATGAGAATCTGATGATAACCGCTCTTCAAGTCAATCTTAGAAAAGATTACGGACCCACTGATCTGATCCAATAAATCATCAAGCCTCGGCATCGGAAATCTGTATCTTACTGTGATCTTATTCAAGGCTCTAATGTCTGTGCACATCCTCCACGTTCCATCCTTCTTGGGTACCAATAAAGCTGGTACAACACAAGGACTTAAACTCTCCTGCACACACCCCTGTTCAAGCAATTCTTCTACCTGCCTCCGCAACTCTTCATGTTCCTTCGGACTCATTCGATAATGTGGTCTGTGTGGCAACACAGCACCTGGAACAAGATCTATCTGATGTTGTATATCCCTCAACGGTGGCAATTCCGTTGGTAACTCCTCTGGAAATACATCGTCAAATTCTTTCAAAACTGGCTTTGCTTCTTCCGGAATTTCAACCTCTTCTTTGCTCTCACGCCCAATTAATAAAAATACTTCAGGCTCCTCCTCTACTTCCTTCACAAACTCCTTCAAAGATAACAAAGTTTTAAGCTCTTCAATCTCCTCCAACTTGTTTTCCTCCGGTTGTCGCTTCTTTGGAACTAGAGTAATCTTTGTGCCTTCAAACATGAAACTATAACTGTTGGTACGCCCATCATGTTGTACGGCTCTATCATACTGCCACGGCCTTCCCAGCAACAAATGACAAACGTCAATATCTACCACATCGCACCAGATTTCATCTTTGTATTTCTTTCCAATTGAAAAATTCACACGAGCCCTTCGTCCAACCTTCACCTCCCCGCCTTTCCTCAACCAAGCTAGCTTGTATGGCTTCGGATGTTTCTCAGTCTTCAATGCCAACTTCCTCACAGCCTCAGAAGAAATTATATTATCACAGCTTCCAGCATCAATAACAAATTTGCAAACTTTCCCCAGAATAGTACATGTTGACTGAAAAATATTGCTCCTCAACCAACTACAATCCTCCTCTTGCTTTGGTGTTAAATAGGACCTCTTCAACATTAGATTATAACCTTCGTCTCCCGACACTTCTTCTTCCTCCTCATCAGGTGGTGAATTGGAACATTCAGCTTCTTCATCCTCATCCTCAGCCTCCGCTATCATAGCTCTCTTCTTCGGCTTTGGACATTCATTACTTTTGTGGCCCAACTCTTGGCAATTGTAACATTTGAAACCATTATTGACTTTCGCCTTCCCAACCTCATTCACAACTGGTTTCGCAACAGCTTTTGAAACATTAGAACTCCCACTAACTCCCTTCACTGGATTGTTAGAATTTGTAAACACACCTCCTCCTCGTCTTCCCTGTTTCTCCCAAGCCAACGCTTTCTGGTGTGCTTCCGCTACAGATCTGGGATCAAACATATTAACCATATCCTGAATCTGCATTCGCAACCATCCAACAAATCTGGCTGTTAACTGTTCTTCTATCTCCATAATATCGTTCCTTGCAATCAGTTGATAAAATTCATCAGCATAGTCATTCACAGATTTCGTTCCTTGTCTCAAGTTCTGCAACCTCTGATACATAAGCGATTGATAATTATAAGGTAAAAATGTCGCTCTCATCAATTTCTTCATCTTCTCCCAATATTCAATCTTTGACTTCCCCATCCGTTCACGTGTAAGTTTGGTTTGCTGCCACCATGCCAAAGCTCTACCCCTCAGCCTCGTAGCAACCAACTTCACTCTACGATGTTCTGGAACTTCTTTGAAGTCAAAAATCTCCTCAACATTAGCTACCCAATCTAGAAACTCCTCCTCTTGCATACCACCTTTGAATTCAGGAATTTCAATCTTCATCCCCGTCTCCCACTTGTGATCATACTCAGAGTAATTTCTTCCTTGTCCTCGTCCTTGTCCTCGAACACTACCACCATCATACTCCTCTTCAAAATCAGATGTATATCGTTGTCTATCTCGTCCACCCACATCTCTACTACCATCACGCCTACCACCATCATCCCTTCTATCTACATTCCTCCGTTCACGATCATTCACATTCCTCCCATGCCCTTGATCATTTTCAACACTTCTGTCTCGATTGGAATGTGGCGAGACTCTACTACCCCCATGGTTAGATTCAGGTGAAACCCTTCTCCGATTTTGATTCATTTCTAACATCATCTTCTCTAATCGACCAATTCCTTCGTTAAGCTTTTCACTAAAGTTTTCATTGATTCTTTGTTCCATCTCATCAGCCACTTCTCTTCGATACAAAGCTTCTACGTTTTGGTGGCGATTAGCTCTTCTTGGCGGCATACTTGAAATCTTCCAAACTCTTCAACACTTCAAAATTCAAACACTTTTCGGACTTTGATCCAAAATGAAATGGATCGAAAACTTCCACTTTGTTGCAATTTGCGATGAACACGATGAACACAACCTCTCCAAATGATAAGATCCGATCTCTAACTTCAATACAAAGTCGAACAACTTCACTTGCTCACGGCTCAACACTTCAAGCTTCAAAATGATTAGGCTCCAAGTCTCGATCTAGCTATGATTGGCTAAAACAAGCTCCGATACCAAAACTGATGCAGCGGATTAAACAAAACAATCTTCGATCGGTGAAAGTAGTAATCGGTGGATTGGAAGATACTGAAATGCCCAAATTCGTTGATCCGAAGATACCGAATTCTAGCTATCCCAAACTCGTTGATCGCGCATGATACCGGGTTCAAAGATCTTCAATTCTTTGAGCGTTGATCTAGCGCCCTAGATTCCGCGAATCGGCTTCTACAATCGTTGAATCGAGCGCACTCGATTATCCGAAAGAGGAGATAGAAGATTACACTCAACTACCAATTTAAAATGAAAGCACACAGCAATCAAAGAGAATTTTATTCAAAAATCAACAACCTTACAAAATGTCACCACTCGCCTATTTATAGGCTACAACTCACGCATTACAAAATATTCCCAACTCCTAAGTCGGCTCCGACTTATAACCCTTTCCGAATTACGACTTAAGATTCCTTCCGACCTATGACTCAGAAGCACATGACTTACAAGCGGCAGACGACTTAAAACAAAGGCGACTCCACATACATGTATATTACAAATGACTCACGACTTATAAAAGTTGCGACCTAACAACAAAACAGTTACAACACATTAACTTGATACGACTTACGACTCAACAAATAACGGCAGGGATTAACTCGGCAGAAGAATCAACGGCAACAGCATCAGCGACTTTAAAACATGCGGCATCCCAGACTAGCGATGGAGATTAACTCGGCAGAAGAATTAACGGTCTTCAAGCTTCGCCGACATAAGATGGTACGACTTAACTGAGTCGTAACTCGGTGCCGACTTATCATCTGCCTTAAGTCGTATCTGACTTAACACTTGTGCATTCTTCATTCGAGTTGTTCCTCCTGTATCCTTCTTCTTGAGTCGTTGAAGACTTATCTCCTCGCCTTCCTTAAGTCGTAGACGACTCGTGCGACTCATGTCTGTTTCCTTAAGTCGGTCACGACTTAGGCCTTCTCCCCAGTTGAGTCGGTCCCGACTCATGCCTGTTTCTATAAGTCGGTTACGACTTATATTTCCCTCGTTAGCTTTAACTCGTGGACGACTCACCACATTGCCCTTAACTCGTATACGACTTATATCTTCCGTGTTAGCTGAGCTCGTGAACTAAAACCTTTCGAAATCAATGGAAGCAACCTTTCGATTTGTCGAAAGTTCTACTTCGAAAGCTTTAAAACATATTATTTAAAACAATAGGCCTCTGCCTTTAAAACAACTCCTTTGAAAGCTTGGGTCATTCTTTAATTAAAAACAAGGGTAAAACATCTGAGTCGAAAGTTTTCTTTTGAAAGCATGGAGAAGCGACTATTTTTAAAAAACAGGTAAACCTTTCGACTTTGTTAGAAGGTTCAAAACAAAACAATGATAAAGCGACAGTAACCTTTCGAATTTGTCGAAAGGTTTAAAACCTTTATTTTAAATAATTGACCTGGTTGAAAGCAACCAAGTCGAAAGCTCCTTTTTGAAAGCAAGCAGGTGTAAGCTTTTGGTTTTTAAAACAAACATACCCCAACCTCTTTGGCAACCAACCTTTCGACTAAGTACCCATCGACCTTGTTCAATTCATTACGTACCATGTAACTTGATACTATATGCATTGAACTTTGACCTTACCGAAAGGTATAACCCTTCCGACTTTGTCGAAAGGTCTGGGTCGGAAGGTTTAATGCCTAAAATGGCTAAAACATGCTAAAAGTATGTTTTTCTTGTTTTTAACTTTAAAAAGATAACTTTTCAACTAACTTGCCTTCGTTTTTCAAATTCTCATTGGTTAATAAATACTTTTCAGAAAAGTGCTGCCACTAATTTCAGAATTAAATAATAAATTTATTTTATAAAATGCCCTTTCTCCTTAATTAAATATATAAAACATTTAAGTCTCATACCTTAAATAATTTTATATATTCATCAACTCACTTAGGAAAAATCTGGAAAAGTCCCAGAAAATATATTTTAATATGTTTTCCATCATTTAAAAATTTCAAACCCAAATAATTGTTATTTTAGCCGTAAATAATTTATAACCCAATAAATCATTTTCTTCACTAGAAAATTAATATAAAATCCACATAAATTCAGAAACCTATGAAAATTGGAATCCATCTCTAAAATATCATTTCTGACCTATATTTAAATTTTCAAGCCATTTGGATGTCATTTAATAGGGTTTTCATATAAATCATATCATAAAAACTAATATGAACATGCATAATTTACCAACAAGCATATATATAACTTTAATCATCAAAAACATGGCATATACTTGCAAAAACATTTCGGATCTGATCCTAAAATCGAAAACCATAAGAAAATGGGATGTAGTAATTATTCACCTTAGCTTTGAGATTAAAAGATCTGAGATTTGATGTTGAATTAGTTGATTATCTTCCTTCTCTTGAATCTTAGCTTTAATCTTTCCTTGAGAACAATAATGGTGGCCGGCCTTAAGAGTTTTTAGTTTGGTAAAATGAGAATGAATGTGATTTTCAATTCCTATGGGTTTAGGGTATAAGCCTTTCTTGTTTCCCATAATGCCCTTACTCATTTCCTAACATATTAGTTTATGTTTTCTCATTTTAATTTACACATTAACATGGCACGTATACCCTTAGTTTAATCAAATCTCAACCTATTTATCTTTACATTATTTTATTTAATTTAACCAATTGAATATCCTAAATAATATTATAAAAATATGGGGTGTTACAGACTCCCCACCTTAAAGAATTTCGTCCTCAAAATTACGATAAGGTACACATCAAAACAATCAAGGGTAAAACATACCATCAAAACAAATCAGGGTAAGAGTCTCTAATCCTACTCTCAGTTTCCCAAGTACTGTCTCTAGCATCGTCACTCCACTGGACCTTTACTAATTTGACTATCTTGTTCCTCAACTTCTTCTCATCTCTAGCCACAATCTGAATCGACTTCCTAACTATAGTCAAATCCGGCTCTACTACTAAATCTTCTAACACTATAGGTGCAATAGTAGTCTCCGGGTCTCTAACACACTTTCTAAGATGAGAAATATGGAATACATTATGGACTCCTGTAAAACTATTCGGTAACTCCACTTTATAAGCGAGCTTCCCGATCCACTCAACAATACGGAAGGATCCAACGAATCTAGGTGCTAACTTTCCTGATTTCCCAAATCTAATCACGCCCTTCATCGGCGAAACCTTAATAAACACATAGTCTCCAACAGAGAATTCCAAGTCTCTCCTTCTTCTGTCAACATCACCCTTCTGTCTAGACTACGCTTCCTTCATCCTAGCTCGAATCAACTCAATCTTCTCTGAGGCTTCTTTCACCAAATCTGGACCAAGAACCAATCTATCCCCGATCTCCAACCAAAATATAAGAGATTTGCATGGTCTCCCATGCAAAGCTTCAAACGGTGTCATCCCAATACTAGTCCGATAACTATTGTTATACCAGAACTCGGCTAAATGGAGATGGTCTTGCCATGATCCCCTGAAATCCAATACAAAGTTCTTAACAAATCCTCCAAGACTTTTTTAACTCTTTCTATTTTCCCATCGGTCTGTGGATGGTAAGCGGTACTCATGTTGAGCTTGGTTCCTAATGCTTCTTGTAGACTCTTCCAGAACTCACTAGTAAACAAAGAATCTCTATCACTGACAATACTACTAGGAATCCCGTGCGGTCTAACCACATTCTTCAAAAACAACTTCGCCAAAGTAGGTGTCGTCCTAGTTGACTTTACCGAAATGAAATGGGCACTCTTAGTCAATCTATCCACTATGACCCATATGCTTTCATTTCCTTTACTAGATTTGGAAACCCATGAATGAAATCCATTGAGATGGAATCCCACTTCCACTTTGGAACATCTAACGGTTGAAGCAATCCACTTGGCTTCTGGTGTTCAGCCTTTGCCTGCTGGCAATTCAAGCACTGCTTAACACATAAACCAATGTCCCATTTCATACCTCCCAGAAGAAACTTCTCTTCATGTCCTGATACATCTTCGTTCCTCCTGGATGGATAGTGAACTTCGAACGATGGCATTCATCCAAAACTTCTTTCCCCATGTTTCCTACATTCGGAACACACAACCTTCCTTTCTTTCTCAACCACCCTTTCTGGTCAAGACTAAAATCCTTTAAGCCATCGCTCTCTATTCCTTCCCTTAACTTTCTAATCCGTTCAGCCAAAACTGGATCCTCCCCCTGTTTAGAAGCTATCTTCTCAATCATTACCGGTCGAACTTCTAAACAAGACAATATAGCACTTCCTGCACTAGAACCTGCCTCGGATCTATACTGCACTCTACAAGCTGATAATGCTTCCAAATCTTTCCACTCAGCAATCATAGCCAATACTACATTTTGATGTTTCCTGCTAAGTGCATCCGCTACCTTATTTCCTTTCCCGGGTTCGTACTCAATTCCAAAATCATAAGCAGCAATAAACTCCAACCATCTCTGCTGTCTTATGTTCAGCTTCTTTTGAGAGAACAAGTACTTTAATGATTTATGATCCGTATAAAGCTCAAATCGCTCTCCCAACGGATAATGCCTCAACACCTTTAAAGTAAATATAACGGTTGCTAACTCCAAATCATACGTAGGATACCTAACTTCATGTGGACTGAGCTGTCTAGAAGCATAAGCAATCACTTTACATGTTTGCATCAACACAGTTCCCAATCCAGTTCCACACGCATCAGTATAGACAACCAAATCTTGATTCCCCTCCAGAACCACCAACACAGTTTCATGGCTCAATAAGTGTTTCAAGCTCTGGAATGCTTCCTCACACTTATCAGTCCATACAAACTTCACATCTTTTCGCGTAAGCTTATTCATCGGTGCAGCTATCCACGAAAAATCCTTTATAAACCTTCGATAATCTCCAGCCAATCTAAGAAAACTCTTTATCTCGGTCACCATCTCGGGTCTCTTCCAATTATTCACTGCCTCGATCTTAGTTGGATCTACAGACAACCCTTTCTCTGAGACTACCTAACCTAGGATTTACTTCATCTTCCAAAAATGGCACTTCAAAAACTTAGCCTTCAACCTATGCTCTCTCAACGTCTCTAGCACAACTCTAAGATGAACTTCATGCTCTTCCTCATCCTTAGAGTATATCAGAATATCATCTATGAAGACCAACACAAATCTGTCCAAGTGCTCTCGGAAAATTCGGTTCATCAGATCCACAAAGAATCCCGGCGCATTAGTTAGTCCGAACGGCATCAGTAGCCATTCGTATGATCCATACCTTGTCCTAAACGTCGTCAAAGGAATACTATCCTCTACCACACCAAGATAATGAAATCCAATCGCTAAATCCAGTTGAGAGAATACCTTAGCTCCACTTAAATGATCGAAAAAATCGTCAATTCTCGGCAATGGATATCGGTTTTTTATCGTCTTCTCATTCAACTTACGATAATTGATACATAGCCTCAACGATCCGTCCGGCTTCTTAGTAAACACTACGGCATCTCCCTAAGGCGAACTACTCGATCAGATAGAACTCTTGCCTTCCAACTCCACCAACTGCACCTTCAACTCTCTCATCTCAGTGGGTGTTATCCTGCTTGGCTGTAACGACCCAGAATTTCGAACAAATTAAATTGGGAATATTTAATTTATTTTAAATATTTGAACGACGATTTAATTTGAATCCCGAATATAACTTTAAATCGGCGATTAAATTATAGAATTTAATCTGTTAATAGTTGAATAAAATTTAAATCTTCAAATTTAAGCCGAAGAAAAATATTTCAAAGGCTTTTAAAATTCGTATTTATCATACTGAAGATAATTGAAGCTTTGGAATCGAATTTGAAAATGAATTGTTCAGTTTGAAATTTATATCGTTCAACCGATATTTAAAAATAGCCGTCCGAGGCACAGTCTCGGAATTCGACGAAACCAGTTTCATTGGGTTCGTAATATTGAATTATTGTCGGATTTCAATTTTCGTATTTTTTTTGAGTTGTTACGAAATCGTACGACGCGTAAACGCGTCGAAATTTTAAAAGAAAAATTCAGTTTAATTTTAAAATTTAAACTTTATAAATATCCCACGTTTCTCCCCGTTGTTCAAGCCGAGCATCACGAGATTTTCGTGCAGCCCATACCCTTTCGTTTCAAATGACCCTCTCCTCCCATTCTTTTCAACAGACCACGAATCAAACGAGACGAAAATAAAAATGGCCGCAATCAAAAAAACAAATCTCGTTCCCAAACAAAAAAATTTATCTCTTCCTTTTCCTTCCTCTAATGGCCGGCTCACATTCAAATAGAAATCGAGGGGGGTTTCGTCGAGGATTGGGAGGCTCGCGCTCACGTGAGATGGCGGCGGCAATGTCGCAGCGGCCTTCGCGATGTCGTGGGTTCTAGAGCACGAGGTGGCATCGCGTGTTGTCGCGAACTCGAGTTCCCAGTCGCCAAGGAGTGGCGATTCGCAAAACGCGAACGAGATTCGCGAGGAGGCGTGAGGTTGGAGGTCGCGACCACGGCAGTAGCTGGTGGGCGGTGTCGCGCGATTGGAAGGCGCGAGGCAGAAGGCGGCGACGCGATGATAGGGGATTGGGGTTTCGATCTGGGGTTCATCGTGATAGTCCAGGCAGTGATTCGAGGCAGATAGGGCAACTCGTTCGTGGGAAGCTCGTAGGCAGCAGCGAAGTCGAGTTCGACTTCGATCAAATCTGAGTTTCGATTAACAGTAAGTTATATTTGTTTCTTTTAATTCGTAAATTGATATGTGCAGAAAAAAAAAAAAAGTGTTTGCTACCCAGTTTTTAAATTTACAGAGTTTAATTTTATAAGCAGAAAATTTTATATACATTTGTGAATTTAAATACATGATTTAATTTGAAAGAGGAATGTATGTATAAAAGAATATAATAAAATTTTAAAATAGTTAGTTAATTTTAATTATCAAATATGAAGATAGATTATTAGCTTAATAATTTAAATCAACTAGTTAATTTTAAAAATAAGGTAAATAATAAAACGAAATGGGTTAATTAGCTTGTTAATATTTTTATTTACTGAAAGGAATTTATTTAAAGCAAATTTGTCAAAAATCTGATTTTTGGTTTAAAATTTTAATCATTTAAACTGAACTAAATTTTTAGACAAATTAAAATTTTAAAAATAGCAAATTGAACAGTTCAATTTATTTTGGATATTGATAAATTGTATAAAATGTTTATACCAGGTTAAAATGGAGAGAAACAAATTGAATTGGAAATGGATAGCAAAATAAAAACTAAGGTGAGATTTTTCTCACTCAAATTGAAAGTGGATTTTTCAGTTATTGTTTGTTGACTGTTTGAATGTGTTATTAGATATGATAGGATATATCTATATATATAGCAATATATACATATTGGCATATGTATATATTGGATTGATGATTTCCCGCCTCGTATAGCGGATGAGACCCTATTGCGCCGTTAGTAAGCGGATTTATAAAAAACCTATATACCGCGATAATTCCGTACTGGAGCGGAATTGGTATTGTGCTAACATCTTTGGATGCAGGGAAACAGGTTGGAGGGATCCGACTGGATTCCTCATCGTATTGATTATTTACAGATATTTTGATATATTCTGTTATCATATTGATATATGATATTGACTGTTGTGATTGACAAATTGGTGCTGTAGCATCATCGGATTCAGTTTTGAAATGTAAAAATAACGACTGTTACTTTAAAAAGATTTTAAAAGTGATTTTTGAAAATATACGTTTTATGGGATTTTTGAAGTGATTTATTTTAAATAAATAAACGTTAAAATTTTAAAGTTACAAAAATTTATAGATTTGGGAAATATAACCGAAAAGTTATTTTTGGAATAAATAGTTGACTGATTTATGAAATGGTTTAAATTGAGATTTTTTAAATTTCTGTAAACGGTTTATATAAAAGATTTATGAAATTGATATCTACAAAATTAAGAATGGTGAAATTATAAAATGAGTTTTTGTAAGCATGAAAAATGAAATATTATGGAATCCGTAAGTGACTGCAATTTATAGATTTATAAATCGTGAAGTTGAAAATGAATGATAAGTTATTAACTTATAATATGGACTTGTGATATTTATATCGAGTTATAAATTGAATTTGTTAATAAAAGGAATTTATAAATCGAAGTTGTTAGAAGAATAGAATTGAAATTTATAAAAGTTGTTTATAAATCCGGAATCACTTATTTTGATGAGTTGAATATAGAAGTTAATAAAAGAAGATTTATAAGTCGAAGTTGTTATTAAAATGGAAATAGAATTTATAACCGTGTTTATAAATTCAGAATCGATTAAATTTGATAAGTGAATTATAGAAGGTTATTAAAGAAGATATATTCACGATTTTGGACAGTGAATATATTATTGAATAAAATGGATTCATTTTTGAAGAAGTGATATTTTAAAAATGAAGTTAAATTGTTTTTAACGATGTTTTAAAAATGTGTTAAATATCGAAAACATAGATTTCAACAGTTCTTGTTGAAATAGACGTTTTCGAGAAATTTAAGGAAATGGTGGACTATAACACTGTTGTTATAGTAAATGATTTCCGAAAGGAAATATTTTATATAGTATTGGGATTTATATATCTATCTAAATTCCGAATCCCTATACTAGTGATTTCGAGTCGTCGTAACGATGTTTTACGCAACATTCGTTTTGACTCAAATAAATGTGTTAAAAGAATATTTTCCTTAAAGAATGAGATATATACTTAATTTTGATTTTAAGTATATCGAATATTTTCCAAGTGTTGAAAATAAATGATTTGTGAAATACTTATTTTTAAATAAGTATGAAATTTCTTTTCCAAAATGAAATGAACGTTTTGAGAATTTATCTTTGTAAAAGATAAATTGAAATTGAATATTGAAAATCGATTTGAAAATCGTATATCAGTAGATATTTTGAAGATATAAATTCACTATGGGATTTATAAATGGAATGTGAAATTGTTTTAAAAATAAACGTTGATTTATTTTTCAAGTGTGGAAATTTTATATCTAGTAAAGATATTTTTGAAGATAAAATAATTTGGAAAAACTATTTGGAATCTGATGATGTTGCGCATCTTTATTGATAGTTAAATAACCGACTATCAATAATTACCTTTAGATAGGTATTTGTTGTGAATTGGATGAAATTGAATGCCACACTTGTTTTTGAATAATCGCTCACTATTCGGGTTAGCCGGGAAAGGACCATGGGGTCGTATAACCCATTCCGAATATGTGATACGTCGTAATGAATCGCATTCGAAGACCGGTGTTGAAGACCGGATATTTTTGAAAACGAAAGGATTACCGTCGAGTTACTCTACATCGACTGATCTTCGATTTAGAGGTTTTATCACCCTTAGTGACGGGAAGTCCTGACGTGATTGAAAATTATCCGAATATGCAAGGGCTTCGTGAGAAGTGCCTTCGGTTCTGTTCGATCCCGGAACAGACTTGTATGGATTGTGTGTCTGACGTTACAATTTGAGATATAAAGCTGATTTCTTTCAAATACATTTCTGTTGGTGGCGGAGAATTTATTCTTTTAGCTTAACACCCTTCTCTGAGACGTACGAGCTCAGAGGTTATGTAGTTGAAATTTATCAGCGATATATCCCAATTTGGTAACGTGGCATACTGAGTGTTGCTGTGAAATGATCAGTGTTTGATCATTTGTGATATGATCATTTGTTTGATCTTATATCTTTGTGATCATAGGTTGATCATTTTGTTTGACCCGAAGCAGGGCTTTTTATAGAAAGCGTAGCTTTGTGGACGAGACTTCGTCGAGCCTCACACCCCGGAAATGGTCGAAACAGGAAGGATGCGGCAAGGTTCTAGGGAGTAGCGCCCCTTAGTGTATGTCATTCCTTCTGGATAAAGGTGGTATCAATGGTATGGAGCCCAGATACTTAACCTCTGTGGTTGCTGCACAGTTATTATTACTTTGTGGTTTGTTGGAAATCGGGGATCCTCGGGAAGATCGGTGACGATCGGGGGATGGCATACGCGTGTCAGTAGTTACCTATTTTTGCAGAGGTAACCCGGCCTTGTGTTGGCAGAGATCTAACCGTAATGTTAGGTTATTTCTCGGGTCGTCTATTCCAGGGACGTACCCATCGTGGATAGGAAGTTCCTTAGCCTGACCATTTGTTGGAAATCCAAAGAAACAATACGCGACTTGTACGGTTTTAGTTGTATTATCTGCTATGGAATGTGGCGGTAACCTGCTATTGAACATAGTAGCTATAGTAGGCATACGATACTGGTCGTATGTTGGCTAAGATTAATATTATACTTTCGAAATGTTTTCTACACTATGCACTAATAATAATATCAAAAACGATTTGATTTTGCGTAGTAAGCATCTTTGACTATCATAAGAAGAAATCTCCTCCAATTCTGCGTTTGCATTGTGTGTGTGGTGGGAGGTCTTATGGTAGTTTCATTTCCCAAAAGCATTGCGAATTGACTTTAAAATTCTCTGCTGTTTATTTTTAAAGTTAAACTGTTTTACGATCTCACACCAGTCACCATGACTGACTTGGAGTTTATTGTTTCCCTTCTAAACTCTGGGTGCCCACCAATTTCCACACGGGCAGCCTAGAGTTATATTATCAGGATATTCTGGATATTCTGGAGCTTGGAGATAAGCTGGATGACGAGACGTAGTATTTGTATTTGATAGTATTTATTCCGCTGTGTATTCTGTATGAGGACAAGTTATATAACTGTCCATTGTTGTACTGAGTTGTATATTGACTCTGATGATTGATGTATGTATAAAATGATATAGTTCTTTGTTTTAGAGATTATTCATTTATCTATTATATATTGTTCCGCTGCGATATGTGAGATTCTGATATTGTTTTCTGTTCTGATGTTTCTTCATTTTCCTTCTATCTTCTTCTTCTTCTACTTTTTCTTCTTTCTTAAAACCATAACTTTCCAGGTTTCCGGCATTCGATGGCTCAGCAATCGATAAAGCGAGTATCGATGTTGAATTTTCAAAAGTCGAAAATTTTCGGGATGTTACAAGTGGTATCAGAGCATATGGTTAAGCGACAACCCTGCTCTGTTGGGTGTTACCCATTAGAGATAGAGTCAGCAGTACTCTAGAATGAGTTGAGTGTAATAATAGATACGAGCGCGTATTTGTTAGTGATTAAAAAAAAAAATGTTTTATATTGTGTTTGCTTATCCGTTGAGATGTTTGTGAATTTTGATCGGTATGTGGGACGCCATATTATCGATAGGGATTTCTAAACACTTAAACGAGGCAAGACGACATAGTATTGATTTTAAAATAGGGTAAATGAAATAATTTTACCCAAAACTATTTTTGTATAGAAAAGAAATGATTTTCTGTAAATAATTACAGTATATGGTTGCATGGTTGTTAGGAAAGTGATAATATTAAAAGTTATCATTTTTATATGAAACTGAATAAGAAATTCAAATCGTAACTCCAAAGTTAAGAAATTAATTCACATATAAGTGAAATTTAAGAATGTAAATTATAAATGTGAATTGTAATTTAAAACGGAATTCCAGAGAAGTTTTGGAAATGTTTTGAAAAGAATTTGGAAATTTTGGAAATTTGGAAAGTTTAAATCTTTTTGATTTGAAAATGGATTTCAAAGGTTTGAAAAAAATGTTTTGAGAAGATGAAAAGCTCTAAACTCTTTTCGGTCGCTGGAAAATAATTTCGGTAATGACTGCAGCATTATCGATATTCATTTTCGGGTTTTCGGAAGAGAAATTGCTGTCAAATTGTTTTAAAAAGGAGTTGTTTGAAAATTTGGGTTTTTGTTTGGAAATTCAAATGGAATTTGAATTGTTTTCAAATGGTTTTGAAAAAGTGGAACGACTCTGGAATCCTATTTAAAAATACTTACGAAATATTAATAAGTTGATAACTTATGGAATATTGGGAATCTGATTGAAATGAAAGTTCAAATTGAAATGAAAGAATTTGTGAACAAATAAATATACTTGCAATGGCAAATGTGAGAAAATAAAATTGAATGTTAAAATTCATTTCAAATTCGCAAGCAAATGAATTGAATTGAATAAAGTAAATTGAAAGATGAATTAAAATTCGAATTGGAAATCCAGTTTAATATAAGTGGTTATAAACCAAAATAGTAAATTGTAATAAATTTTGGGAATGAACAGAAGTGAATAAGACTGGAATTGAAACTGAAGATTGAAAACAGGTTTGAATTTGTAAGTGGATTAGAATTAGAAATGAATTAGTAATTGAAACTAATTTGAAATAAGCAGTTGTAAATGAAAGCAAATCGATAAAATTCAAAATTTCGGAATTGAAGATAAATTGAATCCAAATTGAATTGAAATGGTAAAGTAAATTCAAATGAGAAATTGAAATGTGAAATTGAATTCAAATAAAATTTGAAATGTAAAATTGAAGATAATGGGTATAACTTCAATAGTGAACTAAAGATGGTATAAGCAGTTATATTGAAAATTTTGTAACAGAATTTGCAAAATGGTTTGAATGTGTAACTAGATATTATGGCTAGTAGGATATACAGGTATAAAGGAAATTGGATTTGATTTCAAAGATAATTTGAATTGCTCGACAAAAGGTACGTATTTGAATTCCAATATGAGTTTTTGATGATTTCTGGTCTAGCCGCTTGGCTTTTTCTTTTTCTTTTTGAAATCTGAGAGTCCGTAGGGACGTTTTGTAGTCGTGCCGTATTAGCCGCGCAAAGGAGACGCTGGCGAAATTTTCCGAAAATTTCGGGTGTTAGAAAAATTTTGAGAAAATTTGAAAGTTTAAAGTTTAAATTTGAATAAAGTAGTAAAACAACGATTGTTTGAAACTTAAAGTAGAAGTTGAAATTTAGTTGGAATAATAACGAATCTGTAGTAGAAAGATTTGTTTTGATAAATGTGATAAAACTATTGAATTGTGAAAAATAGTAGACGAGTTAAGGACCATTTCTTCTAACTTGTAATTTCGAGGACGAAATTCTTTTAAGGAGGGAAGTCTGTAACGACCCAGAATTTCGAACAAATTAAATTGGGAATATTTAATTTATTTTAAATATTTGAACGACGATTTAATTTGAATCCCGAATATAACTTTAAATCGGCGATTAAATTATAGAATTTAATCTGTTAATAGTTGAATAAAATTTAAATCTTCAAATTTAAGCCGAAGAAAAATATTTCAAAGGCTTTTAAAATTCGTATTTATCATACTGAAGATAATTGAAGCTTTGGAATCGAATTTGAAAATGAATTGTTCAGTTTGAAATTTATATCGTTCAACCGATATTTAAAAATAGCCGTCCGAGGCACAGTCTCGGAATTCGACGAAACCAGTTTCATTGGGTTCGTAATATTGAATTATTGTCGGATTTCAATTTTCGTATTTTTTTTGAGTTGTTACGAAATCGTACGACGCGTAAACGCGTCGAAATTTTAAAAGAAAAATTCAGTTTAATTTTAAAATTTAAACTTTATAAATATCCCACGTTTCTCCCCGTTGTTCACGCCGAGCATCACGAGATTTTCGTGCAGCCCATACCCTTTCGTTTCAAATGACCCTCTCCTCCCATTCTTTTCAACAGACCACGAATCAAACGAGACGAAAATAAAAATGGCCGCAATCAAAAAAACAAATCTCGTTCCCAAACAAAAAATTTTATCTCTTCCTTTTCCTTCCTCTAATGGCCGGCTCACATTCAAATAGAAATCGAGGGGGGTTTCGTCGAGGATTGGGAGGCTCGCGCTCACGTGAGATGGCGGCGGCAATGTCGCAGCGGCCTTCGCGATGTCGTGGGTTCTAGAGCACGAGGTGGCATCGCGTGTTGTCGCGAACTCGAGTTCCCAGTCGCCAAGGAGTGGCGATTCGCAAAACGCGAACGAGATTCGCGAGGAGGCGTGAGGTTGGAGGTCGCGACCACGGCAGTAGCTGGTGGGCGGTGTCGCGCGATTGGAAGGCGCGAGGCAGAAGGCGGCGACGCGATGATAGGGGATTGGGGTTTCGATCTGGGGTTCATCGTGATAGTCCAGGCAGTGATTCGAGGCAGATAGGGCAACTCGTTCGTGGGAAGCTCGTAGGCAGCAGCGAAGTCGAGTTCGACTTCGATCAAATCTGAGTTTCGATTAACAGTAAGTTATATTTGTTTCTTTTAATTCGTAAATTGATATGTGCAGAAAAAAAAAAAAAGTGTTTGCTACCCAGTTTTTAAATTTACAGAGTTTAATTTTATAAGCAGAAAATTTTATATACATTTGTGAATTTAAATACATGATTTAATTTGAAAGAGGAATGTATGTATAAAAGAATATAATAAAATTTTAAAATAGTTAGTTAATTTTAATTATCAAATATGAAGATAGATTATTAGCTTAATAATTTAAATCAACTAGTTAATTTTAAAAATAAGGTAAATAATAAAACGAAATGGGTTAATTAGCTTGTTAATATTTTTATTTACTGAAAGGAATTTATTTAAAGCAAATTTGTCAAAAATCTGATTTTTGGTTTAAAATTTTAATCATTTAAACTGAACTAAATTTTTAGACAAATTAAAATTTTAAAAATAGCAAATTGAACAGTTCAATTTATTTTGGATATTGATAAATTGTATAAAATGTTTATACCAGGTTAAAATGGAGAGAAACAAATTGAATTGGAAATGGATAGCAAAATAAAAACTAAGGTGAGATTTTTCTCACTCAAATTGAAAGTGGATTTTTCAGTTATTGTTTGTTGACTGTTTGAATGTGTTATTAGATATGATAGGATATATCTATATATATAGCAATATATACATATTGGCATATGTATATATTGGATTGATGATTTCCCGCCTCGTATAGCGGATGAGACCCTATTGCGCCGTTAGTAAGCGGATTTATAAAAAACCTATATACCGCGATAATTCCGTACTGGAGCGGAATTGGTATTGTGCTAACATCTTTGGATGCAGGGAAACAGGTTGGAGGGATCCGACTGGATTCCTCATCGTATTGATTATTTACAGATATTTTGATATATTCTGTTATCATATTGATATATGATATTGACTGTTGTGATTGACAAATTGGTGCTGTAGCATCATCGGATTCAGTTTTGAAATGTAAAAATAACGACTGTTACTTTAAAAAGATTTTAAAAGTGATTTTTGAAAATATACGTTTTATGGGATTTTTGAAGTGATTTATTTTAAATAAATAAACGTTAAAATTTTAAAGTTACAAAAATTTATAGATTTGGGAAATATAACCGAAAAGTTATTTTTGGAATAAATAGTTGACTGATTTATGAAATGGTTTAAATTGAGATTTTTTAAATTTCTGTAAACGGTTTATATAAAAGATTTATGAAATTGATATCTACAAAATTAAGAATGGTGAAATTATAAAATGAGTTTTTGTAAGCATGAAAAATGAAATATTATGGAATCCGTAAGTGACTGCAATTTATAGATTTATAAATCGTGAAGTTGAAAATGAATGATAAGTTATTAACTTATAATATGGACTTGTGATATTTATATCGAGTTATAAATTGAATTTGTTAATAAAAGGAATTTATAAATCGAAGTTGTTAGAAGAATAGAATTGAAATTTATAAAAGTTGTTTATAAATCCGGAATCACTTATTTTGATGAGTTGAATATAGAAGTTAATAAAAGAAGATTTATAAGTCGAAGTTGTTATTAAAATGGAAATAGAATTTATAACCGTGTTTATAAATTCAGAATCGATTAAATTTGATAAGTGAATTATAGAAGGTTATTAAAGAAGATATATTCACGATTTTGGACAGTGAATATATTATTGAATAAAATGGATTCATTTTTGAAGAAGTGATATTTTAAAAATGAAGTTAAATTGTTTTTAACGATGTTTTAAAAATGTGTTAAATATCGAAAACATAGATTTCAACAGTTCTTGTTGAAATAGACGTTTTCGAGAAATTTAAGGAAATGGTGGACTATAACACTGTTGTTATAGTAAATGATTTCCGAAAGGAAATATTTTATATAGTATTGGGATTTATATATCTATCTAAATTCCGAATCCCTATACTAGTGATTTCGAGTCGTCGTAACGATGTTTTACGCAACATTCGTTTTGACTCAAATAAATGTGTTAAAAGAATATTTTCCTTAAAGAATGAGATATATACTTAATTTTGATTTTAAGTATATCGAATATTTTCCAAGTGTTGAAAATAAATGATTTGTGAAATACTTATTTTTAAATAAGTATGAAATTTCTTTTCCAAAATGAAATGAACGTTTTGAGAATTTATCTTTGTAAAAGATAAATTGAAATTGAATATTGAAAATCGATTTGAAAATCGTATATCAGTAGATATTTTGAAGATATAAATTCACTATGGGATTTATAAATGGAATGTGAAATTGTTTTAAAAATAAACGTTGATTTATTTTTCAAGTGTGGAAATTTTATATCTAGTAAAGATATTTTTGAAGATAAAATAATTTGGAAAAACTATTTGGAATCTGATGATGTTGCGCATCTTTATTGATAGTTAAATAACCGACTATCAATAATTACCTTTAGATAGGTATTTGTTGTGAATTGGATGAAATTGAATGCCACACTTGTTTTTGAATAATCGCTCACTATTCGGGTTAGCCGGGAAAGGACCATGGGGTCGTATAACCCATTCCGAATATGTGATACGTCGTAATGAATCGCATTCGAAGACCGGTGTTGAAGACCGGATATTTTTGAAAACGAAAGGATTACCGTCGAGTTACTCTACATCGACTGATCTTCGATTTAGAGGTTTTATCACCCTTAGTGACGGGAAGTCCTGACGTGATTGAAAATTATCCGAATATGCAAGGGCTTCGTGAGAAGTGCCTTCGGTTCTGTTCGATCCCGGAACAGACTTGTATGGATTGTGTGTCTGACGTTACAATTTGAGATATAAAGCTGATTTCTTTCAAATACATTTCTGTTGGTGGCGGAGAATTTATTCTTTTAGCTTAACACCCTTCTCTGAGACGTACGAGCTCAGAGGTTATGTAGTTGAAATTTATCAGCGATATATCCCAATTTGGTAACGTGGCATACTGAGTGTTGCTGTGAAATGATCAGTGTTTGATCATTTGTGATATGATCATTTGTTTGATCTTATATCTTTGTGATCATAGGTTGATCATTTTGTTTGACCCGAAGCAGGGCTTTTTATAGAAAGCGTAGCTTTGTGGACGAGACTTCGTCGAGCCTCACACCCCGGAAATGGTCGAAACAGGAAGGATGCGGCAAGGTTCTAGGGAGTAGCGCCCCTTAGTGTATGTCATTCCTTCTGGATAAAGGTGGTATCAATGGTATGGAGCCCAGATACTTAACCTCTGTGGTTGCTGCACAGTTATTATTACTTTGTGGTTTGTTGGAAATCGGGGATCCTCGGGAAGATCGGTGACGATCGGGGGATGGCATACGCGTGTCAGTAGTTACCTATTTTTGCAGAGGTAACCCGGCCTTGTGTTGGCAGAGATCTAACCGTAATGTTAGGTTATTTCTCGGGTCGTCTATTCCAGGGACGTACCCATCGTGGATAGGAAGTTCCTTAGCCTGACCATTTGTTGGAAATCCAAAGAAACAATACGCGACTTGTACGGTTTTAGTTGTATTATCTGCTATGGAATGTGGCGGTAACCTGCTATTGAACATAGTAGCTATAGTAGGCATACGATACTGGTCGTATGTTGGCTAAGATTAATATTATACTTTCGAAATGTTTTCTACACTATGCACTAATAATAATATCAAAAACGATTTGATTTTGCGTAGTAAGCATCTTTGACTATCATAAGAAGAAATCTCCTCCAATTCTGCGTTTGCATTGTGTGTGTGGTGGGAGGTCTTATGGTAGTTTCATTTCCCAAAAGCATTGCGAATTGACTTTAAAATTCTCTGCTGTTTATTTTTAAAGTTAAACTGTTTTACGATCTCACACCAGTCACCATGACTGACTTGGAGTTTATTGTTTCCCTTCTAAACTCTGGGTGCCCACCAATTTCCACACGGGCAGCCTAGAGTTATATTATCAGGATATTCTGGATATTCTGGAGCTTGGAGATAAGCTGGATGACGAGACGTAGTATTTGTATTTGATAGTATTTATTCCGCTGTGTATTCTGTATGAGGACAAGTTATATAACTGTCCATTGTTGTACTGAGTTGTATATTGACTCTGATGATTGATGTATGTATAAAATGATATAGTTCTTTGTTTTAGAGATTATTCATTTATCTATTATATATTGTTCCGCTGCGATATGTGAGATTCTGATATTGTTTTCTGTTCTGATGTTTCTTCTTTTTCCTTCTATCTTCTTCTTCTTCTACTTTTTCTTCTTTCTTAAAACCATAACTTTCCAGGTTTCCGGCATTCGATGGCTCAGCAATCGATAAAGCGAGTATCGATGTTGAATTTTCGAAAGTCGAAAATTTTCGGGATGTTACATTGGCGGTCTACTCACTGGTTCTGCTTCAGGCACCAAATCAATCCGAAACTCAATGGCTCATTTCGGTGGCAGTCCAACTACTGGCTCAAACACATCTGCAAGTTCTCTAACCACAAAGACTCGAAGCAACTCATCCTCCAACTCCATGATACCCAATAAAGAATTCACTTCACAACTAGGGTTTTCTACGGTATAAACTATCCGATCACCACAATCCGGATGGCTAAGTGATATTTTCCTATCATGGCAAAATATCCTAGCATCATGTTTACTTAACAAATCCATCCCAAGGATAATCCCAAATCCCACAAAATCAAACACGTGCAAACAGTAATCAAAAGTATGACTTAGCAAATCAAACTGTAAATGGCCACACCTCATCCCAAGTGTTGCATACCGTCCTATCAGATTTGCAACCCTTAAGAAAGTAACTAAATATGAGGGTTCTAGGTTAAGCTTATCTACCAAACATCGAGAAACAAAAGAATGTGGTGCACCAGTATCAAATTGAACGCTAACAGACATACCATGAATCTGTAGCGAGCCTCCTAAAACAGCCTTTCCTTTCTCCTACAAAACTGGCCTTGAAGTTGCTGGCTCCAATGCATAAACTTGCCCCTTCCTTCTTTAGCAGGCTCCTTGCATTGGTTCTTATAAAGGCCGATCTGATCACAATTAAAACATCCGACATTCTTCTTTCCAACTGTCTCTTTCCCTTTTCTTTTTCCATTTCCGGCATGACACTCATTAGCATAGTGTCCTTTCTTATCACATTTATAACAAACCACCTCAGCTTTTCCCTTCTTCTATGTTCCTCTCTTCTGAGCATTCTTCTTATGGAAAAACTTTCTTTTCTGGCCTTGTCCCACCTGGACCTCCTTTATTTTCTACATCAAACAAGCTAACGCATCTTCCTACCTCAGCACCATTTCTACCACTACATCCCTTGGATCTCTTAAATGCAGCAAGGTAGCACTTATCAACTCCGGCTTCAAGCCTCTTATAAACTTCTCATTCCTCTTGATCACTGTATCAACCACGATACCCGCACCGGGCCAACTCTTCAAATGTTCTTGCATACTCTAAAATAGACATCTCCCCTTGTTCTAGTTCAGCAAACTTTCTAACCAATGTCGAATGCATCATCACCGACATAAACCTTTCTTGAAACCTTCTTCTAAACTCCGCCCAAGTCATGGTTTCCTCATCAACACCAACTACGACAGTATTCCACCAAAATAGAGCAGCTCCGTGAAGCTGTCTTGAAGCTAATCTCCTCTTCTGCTCGACATTCAATCCTAAGTCAGTAAAAATCCTCTCACAATGTAGCAGCCAATTTTCCACCTCAATCGCATATTCAGTTCCAATAAACGGCTTCCCTCCAAGCCTGGTATAGTCTCTGCTCAAGTTAGCATAATGGTTGACTATTGGAGCTTCCTGAACTCCTCCTCTAGCAGCATTCCCTCTGACAACTCCAGCTGAAATTCCATCTTGCATCATGTTTACGAAAAACTAATACATGGCTCTAATATCCACTTGGGGAACCCAGCACCAACATTTTCAGCTTGAGTCTGACCTGGACCTCTTGTAGCATTTGGTCGGGCATTTCCATTAGTGGTAGTGCTCTCTCCTCCAAGATTAACTCTGCCTCTTCTTCCTTCCATATCTGTATTCAAACTTCGTGAGATACAAATGAATAACCTAAGTAAGATAGGAGTCTAGAGATATAGCATATACTTATATATAGCAAATACAAGTACGTTACTATAACGTTATCCCATACGCCGATCTTAACTCCGATTACTAAGGATTATGTTTTCAAAAACCATTTTTAGTTAAAGTATTTCATAAACCATGCTATGATAACAAGCTATAACATCCCCTATCTAGAGGTCCAAAACTAAGTGCTACATATGCTGTAGTCATCTATAGTATTAGCTTCGGCGACTAGATATGGCTACGTTAATGGTATCTATAATATCAGAAGCACTTGAATATGAAACAAAACATGGATTTCAAAACAACCTTTACTTCATTACATTTAAAACAGATGTTCCATATCCAACTTACATAGTCCCAATACATTCCCAGGCAGAGATAAAATATACTTATTACAAAGTACGCGAAGAGCGGTATATAAAGATACCCCCTTTGATGATCAAAGTCATATAGTCATAATAGACTTAATACATACACAACGAAAATTCAACAAAACATAAAACAAGAAGTGCAACTCCTAAATAGCTATTCGTTTGCCTCCTGCATGCCTCCGGTAGCCTTATTTGTCATCCTACTAAACCTGAAAAGACCTTAACCCCTCAGCCTGCTCAAATCAATTTTGAGCACCCGAGAGTTTAAGGGGAAAACATAAACTTCGAGTCAGACATAAAGCCTTTAAATCAAACTCAAACAAGGAAAATATATAATCTTTATGCTTTACTCAAAATCACATTACCATGTTATATATATATATCTTCTTTACTGAAACCTTAATTGATGAAAACATTTAAACATTTGAAAGTACCTCTTTCTAAACTTGTAACAACCCGCATATTTATCGATTTTATATTTAAATATTTAATCGTTAGTCGGATTTTTGTCCGAAAAGCTACTTTTTGCAAACAGTCGAATTAGGACTCGAGACCACTTCCATTGAGTTCAAAATATCTTTTGCGACCTTTTTGAGTATAAGCTTCGATATGTTTGGAGTTAGTAGAATTTTGCTACTTTTTCACTTTGGACTTTGGGTTGGGTTCAGCCCACTTGCCCAAATCTGGTTATATCTTTACTCCACCCCCTCTCCTCTTCATTACTTCACTTTCATTTCCTAAGTCTCAAGCTTCATCAAAAATGGGGGAAGAGAAAAAGAATTAGGAAATTCCTAAGCCCTAGTTCCATTGCAAATCCAAATTCTTGCTCAAAATCCAAAGAGAAGCTAAGGTATGCATCTCCATCTTCTTCTCCAATTCATTCTCTCTTTGATTTCAGAAAATTCCTAAACCTAATTTGGGAAGTGTTTCCTTTTTAAGCTTAGATTCAAGCTTCTTGTGTTGAGATTGAAGTGTGGTTGATCTTCCCTTGTCTTCAAGCTTCTCATTCATTGTTTTTGGGTTCAAAGGTGAGATTTTTATCTCACATCTATGTCTATAATTATCCTTGATTTCTTGTTATGAATTCCTAACAATTATCCATGTGCAATTGCTTTTGATTCGGATGGGTTTTGTGAGCATTGCAATTTTTGGTGTTTTGGAAGTCTAAAACTCTAAAAATCATAGCTTGATGTTGGATCATGTTTTTGGTGATAAATCGAAGAGCTTATATGGCCGGGTAGTCGATTGGCGTAAACCCTTAGCGCCGTTGCTCGTCCGGTTGCAAGTTGTGAGTGTTTGCACTTCAATTGTCATAGGATAGGAAATGCAGAAAATTAGGTTCAGTCGACTGAATTCTCTGTTCAGTCGACTAAGCTGAAGCCCGGAATTTTCTGGACAGTGTTCAGTCGACTGAACAGGGATTTCAGTCGACTGACCTGCTCCTGTTTTCCTGTTTTGCCTATTTCAGCTCATTTTGATTGGTTTTCCAAATTTTATCGATTCATGTTGGTTCTTAGTGGTTGTTATCATTTATTATGACTTTGATGACTCCTTTTTTGGGATTTTTGAATATCCATTTCGATGGATTCTTTATCGGTTTAATTGGATTTAATTCACGTCTTCATAGGGGATCTTATCTGAAAAACATTCATCAGAATTTCTACTTTGAAGGATTTGATATCGATTCCTTTGGATTTTATTCACGTCTTCGAATGTGAATTTTTATGATTGATTGTTTCTACAATCACTTCTATGATTTGTCACTTCAAAATATAAAGGTTTTCTATACTAGTATTAAATATCAAAACTCTTCATCAAAACGATTTCAACTCTATTTTCAATATCAAAGCTCGTTCCTTAAAACCGTTTTCCAATCTATTAGTATATGCAAACCTTTACCTCATTCGTATGAGAAAATATAATTAAACGGCTTAGCAAAACAAGTGGTATGAAACGCTTGCGTTTACTTCGTCGGTTAATGTATGGACTTGTTCGATTGAAACTCTTGTGACAATTTTCTAGTGGAGATCTACAATCTGTTCGTAAATATTTGAGTTAAGCAAGTGGTTATGGGACATGAAGCTAAACTCTTATATTTACTAGCTTAGTGTAATCGACACTTCCTTATGATCGATGATGATCATTTTATGGTTTAGACTAGCAATGTGCGACGTCTCTTTGTCCATGTGAAGGACTGTACTTCATTTTATTGAGCTCCGTCTCATTTCTTTGTGGGCTGGCAACCCAAGTACTTTTAATGTGTTTCGATTCATCTGATGTACCGTTTGCACTACATCGATGTCTCGGCCTTCTGATTCATTAGACGTACCGTTTGCACTGCGTCAATGTTCTGAATTGTATTGTCTTTCCGATTCATTGGACGTACCGTTTGCACTACGTCAATGTTCAATTCATTGGACGTACCGTTTGCACTGCGTCAATATTCGATTCATTTGATGTACCGTTTGTACTACATCGATGTCTCGGCTTTCCAGTTCATTGGACGTACTGTTTGCACTACGTCAATGTTCAATTCATTGGACGTACCGTTTGCACTGCGTCAATATTCGATTCATCTGATGTACCGTTTGTACTACATCGATGTCTCGGCTTTCTGGTTCATTGGACGTACCGTTTGCACTGCGTCAATGTTCCGGCTTTCATGCTCCTGTTTGGGATTGGCCATCCTTTTATTGTGATTTCTGGATTTCTAATTGATGATTTCTGGAATTTTGTTTCACCACCTTTTTCAGTTGGCATTGATATGTATGTCATTTATTGTGGCTTGGTGAATTAAATAAAGAATATGATATTCTTTTTGATGCTATGAGATTCTTGAGATTTTGTATGCCTTTAATTGATTTTCTAATGTATACTTATCATAGTATGACATCTTTTTGTTATCATATGTTTTATTATCATATCTCATATTCTATCTCATTTTATCTGATAATTATAGCTAGACTGATCCGTTTATTATTTTCTTCTTAAATAATACTCGGGTCAGACTGAGATTTTACAGGTGCTTCCTCATGACTTCGTATCTTGAGCCATCTTCTGAGTTTTGGCTAACTACTCTAGTTTAGTAGTTTTTGTTGTATACATTTGAGATTAGACTCCTTGATGTATACATATTCTTTTGGCTAGCACTTCTATCTATTCTTTTGTGTTATTGTGGATCTTATTTGACCACTACTCTGATGTACACTTTCATGTGTTATATTCATATCTATTTCCGCCTTTGTGATATGAAATGTCTGTGACTGATTTATGTTATGCTTATTTCTATATTTGTTTCCGAGGTCTATATAGCCACTGTGTAGTAGCATTGAGTTTGTATCTGTATGTCGGATTTCCTCTTGAGATGAAAAGTTATATTTTTATCTGGCATATCGGTACTCGCACAAAGCAATTACACAGATGGTCGCTCCTCAACAGCCTTATTCTCCGCGCTAGTCGATGGCATTACACTGTAGTGTCCTTGGCTAGAGTGGGTATAGAGGTAGGGCATCACAAAACTTTTGAAAACATCTTTTTGAAAACCAAGTGAAACCCTTTAGTTTTCTAAGCCAAAAGGTCAAAACCTTACCTTTCGAAACCAAACATCAAACCTTTCGAAACTATTGAAATCTTTCCTTTCGAAAGCAATAAAACTTCAGACATCGTACATTAAAAACAACTTTAAACATTTCCTTAGAAAACCTTTGGAAAACCTTCCATTTAATCCTTCTGAAACAATTCAAAGCAAACCTTTCGAATCATTGAACTCAAACCTTTCAAAACCATGAAACTAAAACCTTTTGAAATCATTGAACTAAAACCTAAATCATTGAACTCAAACCTTTCGAAACCATTGAAATAAAACCTTTCGAAATCATTGAACTCAAACCTTTCGAAATCATTGAACTAAAACCTTTTGAAATCAATGGAAACAACCTTTCGACTTTGTCGAAAGGTTTGCTTCAAAAGCTTTAAAACAATAGGCCTCTGCCTTTAAAACAACTCTTTCGAAAGCTTGGGCTATTCTTCAATTAAAAACAAGGGTAAAACATTTAAGTCGAACACTTTCTTTCAAAAGCATGGTGAAGCGGCTGTTTTTTTAAAACAGGTAAACATTTTGACTTTGTAAGAAGGTTCAAAACAAAATAATGATAAAGCGGCAGTAACCTTTCGACTTTGTCGAAAGGTTTAAAACCTTTATTTTAAATAATTGACCTGGTCGAAAGCAACTAAGTCGAAAGCTCCTTTTCGAAAGCAAGCAGGTGTAAGCTTTTGGTTTTTAAAACAAACATACCCCAACCTCTTAGGCAACCAACCTTTCGACTAAGTACCCTTCGACCTTGTTCAATTCATTACGTACCAAGTAACTTGATACCATATGCATTAAACTTTGACCTTGTTGAAAATTATAATCTTTTGACTTTGTCGAAAGGTCTGGGTCGGAAGGTCTAATGCCTAAAATGGCTGAAACATGATAAAAGTATGTTTTTCTTGTTTTTAACTTAAAAAGATAACTTTTCAACTAACCTGCCTTCGTTTGTCTTATTCTCATTGTTTAATAAATACTTTTTAGAAAAGTGCTGCCACTAATTTTAGAATTAAATAAAAAAATTATTTTATAAAATGCCCCTTCTCCTTAATTAAATATATAAAACATTTAAGTCTCATACCTTAACTAATTTTATATATTCATCAAATCACTTAGAAAAACTCTAGAAAAATCCCAGAAAATCTATTTTAATATGTTTTCCAACATATAAAAATTTCAAACCCAAATAATAATTATTTTAGCCGTAAATAATTTATAATCCAATAAATCATTTTCTTCACTAGAAAATTAATAAAATCCACATGAATTTAGAAAATTATGAAAATTGGAACCCATCTCTAAAATATCATTTCCGACCTATATTTAAATTTTCAAGGCATTTGGATTTCATTTAATAGGGTTTTCATATCAATCATATCATAAAAACTAATATGAACATGCATAATTCACCAACAAGCATATATAAAACTTTAATCATCAAAAACATGGCATATTCTTATAAAAACATTTTGGATCTAATCTTAAAACCTAACACCATACGAAAATGGGATGTAGTAATTATTCACCTTAGCTTTGAGATTAAAAGATGTGAGATTTGATGTTGAATTAGTTGATTATCTTCCTTCTCTTGAATCCTAGCTTTAATCTTTCCTTAAGAACAATAATGGTGGCCGACCTTAAGAGTTTTTAGTTTGGTAAAATGAGAATGAACGTGAGTTTCAATTCCTATGGGTTTAGGGTATAAGCCATTCCTATTTCCCATAATGCCCTTACTCATTTCCTAACACATTAGTTTATGTTTTCTCATTTTAATTTACACATTAACATGGCACGTCTACCCTTAATTTAATCAAATCTCAACCTATTTATCTTCACATTATTTTATTTAATTTAACCAATTGAATATCCTAAATAATATTATAAAAATATGGGGTGTTACAGAATCCCCACCTTAAAGAATTTCGTGCTCAAAATTACGATAAGGTACACATCAAAACAATCAAGGGTAAAACATACCATCAAAACAAATCAGGGTAAGAGTCTCTAATCCTGCTCTTAGTTTCCCAAGTATAGTCTCTAGCATCGTCACTCCACTGGACCTTTACTAATTTGACTGTCTTTTCCTCAGCTTCTTCTCATCTCTAGCCACAATCTGAATCGGCTTCCTAACTATAGTCAAATCCGGCTCTACTACTAAATCTTCTAACACCGTAGGTGCAATAGTAGTCTCCGAGTCTCTAACACACTTTTTAAGATGAGAAATACGTGAGACCTTTTTTGTAAGTTGAACAATTCCTTTATGGCGCTCTAATTTTCTGACCAATATATACCGTGGTAAAACATGGACCAAACACCAAAGTAGAAAGTATAATATTTAAGACTCATTCAAGCTATTTATTTTTTACAATCCTTGCAAATAAGAAGGTTATTTGTTGATGCAAATAATAGCACAACCAGTAACCAGTACTAGTGCACATGCATGTGTAGTTCACCACATGATACAGTAACTAAACATCTATTACTTGACCTTTTTAATTTATTTTTTGAAATTGGTAATTGATCGTCAAGGGGATTTGATCCCAAGGCATCTATATCCATAAGTTTAGAGCATTACCACCTGAGCTAGTGATCCTCGACTATCTACTACTTTATTTTAGACAAAAAAAAGTTTGTTTAAAAAATTATTAAAAAGATCAATTCTCTATTAAAGTACAACCTGAATTGTTTTGAAGTTTGTTGTATTATTTGATACATATTAGGATGCATACATTGTTTGAAATAGTATGCTCCTGATGAACTCTAAGCTAAAACAAAAATCCACCAACTTTATTAACTCTAACATATAATTAAAGAAAATAACAATGAATTATCAATGTTGGTTCTCATTTTATTTAAATTTTTAGACGTATCGGACTAATCTAGTTATGTTGCTTCTGTCCTTACTCTCCCTTTTGGCTTCTAAGGTTCAAGATATAATATAAAGTAGGTTAGTCATGTTAAGGTTTAATAAAATAAATAAATTATACATGTTAGCACTGTGCCAACAACTATAACAAGCGACTTTGCATAAAATGGAGAGTGTGTGTGTCAATTAAAAAACTGAAACTATTACATACTGCACCTGTAAAAACAGTAAAGTCTTATGGAATATTTTATAAGGTTTCATTCATGTTGGCGCTTAAAATGGTGAGCAAGAAATTCCCAGGTTCACTAATAGCGAAAGTAAGCAACTGAATTTTATCTCCTATATCCTGAAATAACAAGTTTCCAACTGAATAAATTTAAGTTGAAATAAATATTTGTTGAAATTTCTAATGCAATCTATTATATGCAGGCTCTAAATGGTTTCACTCTAGTAGCAATATCGTGATAATGGCTGCTATAAGAATGTTCAAGTGAAAAGGAATATTGTTCAATTACAATGTTACATCGGACCTGAAGAAACTGCAAACAATAGTTCATCCAGGTATGCACCTATTTTATCTCATTTACGAAAAAACTATTAGTATGTTATTCGGTGGTATAGTGAAACTTTGGTTATATGTTTTAGCTATGTTTTATAAAATTTTAACTAAGTTAACTATGTTTTATCAAAAAATTAATTAAATTTATAAAAATTAACTATGTTAAAAAAATTCGTAAAAATAACTAAGTTTTTAAAATTCAACCATCTTTCATAAAACATTAACCAAGTTAGCTAAATTTTATAAAACAATTACTATGTTAACTATGTTTATATAATTTAACTAAGTTTATAAAACTTAACTAAGTTTTATAAAAATTAATTAAGTTTATAAAAATTATTTAAATCATATAAAAATTGATCAAGTCAACAAAGATTTATAAAGATTAATTAAGTTTATAATAGTAAACTAAGTTTTATAAAAATTAACTAGATTTTATAAAATTAATAAAAATTAAATAAGTCTTATAAAAAGTAACTAAGTTTTATAAAAATTAACTAGATATTATAAAGTTAATAAAAATTAAATAAGTCATTTAAAAATTAACTAAGTCTAATTAAAATTAAATAAGATTTATAAAAAATTAAATAATATTTATACAAATTAAATAAGCATTAAAAAAGTAATTAAGTTAACTTAGTTTATAAAACTTAACTAAGTTTTATAAAATTTTAGCTAAATTTTATAAAAGTTTACCTAAGTTAACTAAATTTTATAGAAACCAACTTAGTTTATAAAAATTAACTAAATTTTTATAAAATCAACCCAATTTATAAAAATTAATTATTTTTTATATAATTTAAATAATTTTTATAAAAATTAAACTAATTTTATAAAAGTTAATTTAGTTTACAGAAATTAAATATTTTTTGTAAAAATTAACGAAATTTATAAAATTAACCTATTTATAAAAATTAGCTAAGTTAACTAAATTTAATAATAATTAAATAAATTTATAAAATTAACTAAGCTAATTTAGTTTTATAACAACTAATAAATTTATAAAAGTAAACTAAGTTTATAAAAATCAACTAAGTTAACTAAGTTTTATAATAATTAGATAAGTTCGTAAAAAATAGTTAGGTTAAACTGTAAAACGTGACTGCTAGATATATGAGGTCAACACATACTTATTCTAATTTGAGTTTGAATTGTGAATAACAAGTAATATAAACAATCCTTAGTTGCGATAACATTATATATTTGACATAAGATTATGTAGAGTGTATCGACATTAAGCATGTCAATATGTTTAATATGTATGTTTTTGTTTACACGTTATTCATATGTCGTTTCATGTATGTCTTCGTACACGTGCTTTAAATGCTCTCTTTTTCTTGTAGGGTATTGGATGTTTAAAGATGACAAACATGGACATTCTACGGTCATGGTATTTTGGTATTTTCTTTTGTAGAGTCCGAATGGTACTATTCTTATGTATGTTTAAAAATATCAGCTATGAAATATTCTATATACAATATTGAATTTGGTGCAATCCTGATTATGTATAATATTATTTGATCGTCAAAAATTTCATATTATTGTTGTTTTAGTTGATTGAATTGTTCATTAATTGAGGTAAATATATCTTGCTATTAGATGTTCTAATGTATAGAAAGGCTATTGTGAACTCAAAGTAGGGATAAAGAAAAAGAGCATTTTAGAAAGGTATAGAAAATCTATAATGCATTTTTGATATGCGATAGAAAACCTACAACAGAGTTTTTGACATGATGTAGAAAATATACAATAGCGTTTATTAAATGTTATTAAAATTCAAGCAATTCACAACTTTTTTCTTTACGTTCAAACCTTTAACAACGTTCTTTAAATGTTATTAAAAATGAGTTAGAAACGCCATAAAAAGTATTTACAGCATTGACTAAAATTCTTAAAAAAGTACCCATGGCATTGGGAAAAGGCTATGTATAATATTTTACTGGGTTGGAAAAACGCTATGAAAGTGTAATAGCTCAAATTAAATGCTATTAAAACTAAACTTTTGATAGCGTTTCTCCAAATGCTATGGTAAGTTCCTGACTTTCAATGGCATGTCGTTATACAGCGTCATGAAAAACATTGTTAAAGCCTTTTAGAGCGTTTTTTGAACGCTGTTAAAAGCACTGAATGTTGTAGTGGCTCTTCATTCAACAAGCTCTTAAGATTTGTAGCTCCATTTGTCTTAAGTGCTTCCCTTCTTTTATTATTCTCTTGTAATTACTTGTAATTGTAAGAGAGCTATATAGTAAGAGAAATTCATAGTGGACATATGCAGGTTTACCGAACCACTCTACATCTTGGGTAAAGTCCTACGGGCTTTAGATTTGGATTATTTAATTATTACCAAGGTTGAATTCACATCTGCGAGTCACACGACGAACCTATCGCTATTCGTCCAAAAATAATATATTGAAATCACTTATAAAAGTTATAAATTATTATTATGGAGAAACTAGTATAATGCTTATATTAATTAATTGATTATTATTACTATTATTTAATAATTATTAAAAGGATAAAAATTAGTTAATAAAATATATAATTGTTATATATTTATTCAATTATTTTTTAGGCTGATGTAGTATTGTAAATGTAATTAGTAATATATATGTATATTTATATATACATATATATATATATATATATATTATTTTGTAGCTGGAATTTTTGTTTTAACATAAAGAGGACCAAAATATATGTAGGTATGAATTAATTAAATGGATTTAATTAATTAAGTGAGATAAGCTCTCACTTATAATGGCTCAAACGTCAAATAGTTAACTTAGGTAAAATATCCTACACAACACATTACTGATATACATATACCTAGATGCCTCATCAATACATATGGAATTTTATTCCCTCTCCATTTTAAATTAGATCTTAAATGTGGATGTTGCAACTATGCTATTGAGTTAGAGAATTGTTCTCTCATAGTTGAAACTAACAGTTCAAGGTGTTAACGATTGGCGGTTGTTAAGGAAATTTTAAATATTACGTATGTGCACATTATCATGGTCGTGCATATAAGTAACAATCACTATCGGAGTTTATCATCGAAGTAGGGTCATCGGAGTGATCAAGTCGACAACGAAAGCGTTAGATGGTTCATTAAGAAACCATTAGCACTGTCAATCCTGGAGTATTCATGCCTTGGAGGGTTAATATTCGGTCAAACCTTCACACCACTACCTAACATGACATGTGAATATTAATATTTGATTTTAATCGTTGAATGAATCTACACCTTTGAGTCGCACCACCTCAATGTTCAATACTCTGAATTACCATACAAATTAATTAAATTATAATGGTTATAAATTAATTAAATTAATTGATATTTGTGAAATATAAATAATAATTTTTTTTTGATTTATTTGAATCAGTATTCTATAATATGCCTATACAATAGTTATATATGTATGTTTTGATATATGATATCGGTAAACATTTAAATTGTTTTTAAAATGTGCAAATACGGATTGGGTTTGGCAATTTATGTGGGCCAATAAGGCCATTAATATGGCCAGTCATGACAAGGAGTGTGATATTTTGTTTAAATATGAGTTTGAATTAATTAAAAGTAGAGGTAAAAAAGGAGATCTAGATCTCCCCTTTTCACTCTTTTTCGTTTCCTTTTTAAGCTCAACATTCCTTTCATTTTTCTTCTAGATTTTTGCTTCCCTTCCTCCTAGCTTTGGACGAAAATATTGGAATTCCATCATCTTTATTTCCAATCAAATATTTAAATCAAATTAAATACAATACAAAGGTGTGGTGATCTCTTCAGTTAGCAACTTTTCTGGAAGAGAACAGATTCAATTCTAGAAGTTTTCTAATTCAATGTTTAAGATGAAATATTAAGGCTACAATATAGGTAACATCCGATCAGTATTTGCTTATTTATATGTTCATTTATGCCATTATATATGTATAGATTAGAATTATATATTATCACTAATTTATATATTTATGTGTTGTTGAATCTGCATATATATATATATATATATATTCAACAAATAAAATAAGAACTTTCATATATGTGTGTGTTTTATTTTTGGCCCTCCAAATAAATAAAAAATATTTTTCAAACCAAAATTATTTTAAAATATTTTTAAACTGAAACTTGAATATTAAGTTGTTGTTACATACATACTTTATATAAATTTATTTATTAAATTTTATACACACAGATATATATATATATATATTCATATTCATATATATATATTCATATATATATATATATATATATATATTCATATATATATATATTCATATATATATATATATGTTATTTTAAATTTATTTTTTTGCATTTATACGTATATCAAAATCCAAAATGAAAAACTTAATAATATATATAATATAATGTGTGTGTGCGTGCATATATATATATATATATTACAAAATAAACTATATTTGGAATTTATAGTATAATAAATGAATGAAAAATATACTTTAGTTTGAAATCCATACAGAATTTAAAAAAAGATTGGATTTTTGACCCGTATGGATTTAATAAATAAAAAAACTTAATTTTATTAAACGGTATTTTGGTTGAAAATGAAAAAATCTATTTTTTTATGCTTAATTATATAATATTATTTCCATATTTAAAAATTAGTATTTTATGAATTTTAAAATATACATATATATGGTTATATATATGTTCAAAAAGAAATTTTAAACATATATATATATTAAATATAATAAAATTCTAGTTTGAATTTGAATTTTAAATAAGATATTATTTTGGATTTAGATTTTTTTAATTTCAATATACCCTAAGCTATTTTAAATATTAAATTTTGGATTAGTTTAAATATTTTAAATTAAATTTATACATAATTAATATATATCTATATATGTATGTTTGTGTGTGTGTGTGTATCTGTGTATATGTACACTTTATATTATATTAATATATTGAAATAATAATAAACATCAAATACGTATATAAATAGGCTAATGTGTCTGTTACAGTGTAAATGCAAGTTCTTTTACACGGACACATTAAACCAAGTACATATTTATATGTTACATGTGTACTTACATATATGTATGTATTTGATATACATACACACAATATCAAACTGATATATAAAATAATTAAATAAAAAATGATTCTTTTAATTATTTAGGTAGTATCTAAATTAATATAGACTTCATAGGACCAATAAGATCTTAAAATGAAAGAAATATTAAAATTCACTCATTTAACCCACAACATGCTAGCCTTGTTCCAACAATAGGATCATAGCCCAATAGCATATGCGGTCTAAATTAGAAATACCAAGGCTAACTTATTAAAACCGACCTATAGTAAGGTGTCTAGAAAAGTAGTGTCGATGGTTTGGTTAGAGTAATCAAGTATTCTGCCCTACTTGGCTACTGGCCTAATCGTAAAGTAAGCCCAAAGGCGATCCCTAGTATAAAGGCCCAAATTGATTTGGGTGTTGGACTAATTTTCGAAATTTGTTTTGAAATTATAAATAATATTTTAAATTTTAAATATAGGAGAACATTTTTAAATATTATAAAATAGTTTTAAAATTATTTTGAAAACTAAATAATTATTCCTAAAATTATTAATAATTAAGTGGATTAATTAAATAATTAATTAACTAAAAGCTAATTAACTAAACTAAATGACATGTATATTAATATATGCAAAGTTACCTTGAAATGTTTAAGGCAATATATATATATGTATGTATGTATGTATGTATGTATGTGTGTGTATATATATATATGTGTGTGTGTGTGCGTGTGTGTAATTTTCATAATTAATTATAATTAGTTAGAATTGTTTTAATTGTAAAATTTATTAAATGTTAATTAATAAATAATATAATATACATATATTAAGATATATGTGTATAACAAATGTTATAGTATACATATTCAATTTAAAATGTCCAAAAGAAATATTAAAAATTAATTAAAAGTAATTAAATTAGATTTAGTTAATAAAAGAAATATAAGATTGTACATAAAACTATTATATAAGTAATTAAAGTTATAACATGTTATACAAGAACTAAACTTATATAATATGAATGTATAATGAAAGGTGAAAAATATAAAATCCTAATTAGATGTAAGGAATCAATAAATATGTATAGTACGTATATCGTGATTTCATATGTGTTTGCCACTTGTATCGTGAGGGTATTACATAATAAATACATTATTCCATAAGTTGATATCATTCAATTAAATATATTAAAGATTATGAATCTTTATATAAATGTTGTCATGTACCATTTATATATTAATAAATTACTTGCACACTCTTTGCTTGTTTAGTAAACTCATGCTGGAGATGTTATGTGTAGTATTATTAATATATAAACTAGCTTAGGAAAGATAACTATATGTATTTGTTAAGAAAACTCAAGATACATATGCTATACTTACGCCGTCGCAAAATGGTAGGTATGAGTGGATAATCTCTTTCAATTTATTGAGCAAACTTAAGGTCAAAATGAGATTAGGAAAAAGACCATGTTTAGGAGTTATATATGATACAACTGATAAAGTGTTATCCATCGTTTGTGGGCCTATGATTTGTTGAGCAAACTCAAGGTCAAAATCCCAAGACAAATGAGTACCAACATCCATTAGAGAAGTCAAAGACTTCTATGTTTTTCTTAGGGATTTAAGAAAGAGAAAAGTCTAGTGGGAGCTTATTAGTAAAATGAAATGTAATGTTTGACCTTACTAATATTAGTTGAACATCTACTATGATTTAAATGTCTTAATCTACTAAATTAAATTTGCAGAAAATGTCTATACTAAAATTGTTTTCTAAAGATAACAAACTCACCGGACCTAACTGCATTGGAATGACCCTCCTATTTCTACCCTAATTTCATAAGGATTTTTTTTTTCATCAAAGGGAATTTAAATCAAATAGAAATCAAAATGCCATACAAGCTATTGACATAGCCACTTGTTTCTTTTTAAATAGGCAAATTAAGCAAAATCAGCAGTTCAGACGTCTAAATAATTATGACAGGCGTCTAAACTTAATCTCAGACGTCTAAATAATTATGACAGACGGCTCAGAGATCTAAAATTGAAACAGAGAGAAAAAGACATTTTGAACTAAATTCAGACATCTAATTTTTTTGTGACAGACGTCTATATTTAACCTCAGACGTCTAAATTATTATGACTGACGTCTAAGTTTAATCTCAGACGGCTAAATTATTCAGACTAACGTCTAAATTCGATTTCTATGTACATGCATATGCACATTCAATTTATATGTGTCTGGATGTCCACCTACATTCATTTACACTTTTAAGTTTGATTTAAACTTCCTTTGAACTATCAGAGATGATATATAGATTGATCATTCATTACAAATATATTTTCCAGGGTCATTTTCTTTTTCCAATAAACAAAATATATCCAGGATCAAAACAATTAACCAATATAAATATATCAGTACATTCACAAAGATAAGCACATACATGTGAGGATGCATATGCCTCTCTTGTTTGAATCAGAGTTCTGGAAAACAAGAGGATATTGGATTGATTGAATTTAATCAATCCACATATAGTTCAGTGTTATATGTCCATGTTTGATTTTCTTCTTATAAAATCTGTTTGGAATTTAACATGCATTTGGTTAAAATCTGAGTGAAATTCAGATTCCTATTACAAATACAAAGGAAAAGGTGTGTTAATATTTGCACAAAACATGTTTATGTGCGTATATAACTGAAACTATTTGGATCTGGCTTTCAACTCCCTTATTACAGATCCTTTCTTTATTTAAAAATAAGACATGAAACATTTGTATGAAACAAGTTAAATTATGGGAACCTTGCAGTCATATAAAAACATTCAACCTATGCCTATTTTCTTTTGTATACATATGCCATGGTAGAAAATAAAAACTATTTAATTTTTCTGAGAATCAACTATCCAGATTTTCCAAAACTTAAATCCTTTCCAAAGACTCAAGATTGACTAAATCATTCAATTTTAACATGGTGTTCTTGCTAAATCCACTTACAAGATTTTGATTAACTTTTTAAACATATCAGATATTTAACTAGGTTTATAGATTCCAGGTACAAGTCAATCTCTTAACAAAATACTTAACAAGATATCCATCCCATATTCAATACTTAATACAAGTAACAATTTAAATCTTTAATACATGCAGATTTTATCATTTAGGCTCTTATCTAACTAAGTTTAGCATGCTATAATCTTCTTCTCAAAGCCTTGCTCCTACTCCTACTTAGTTGCTGCAATCCCTGAAAAAGCATTTGAAACTGCCTCATTTTAAATGAGACACCCCAGATGCCATTAGCACACTAGGGTCAGACACATGTCTGGTATGAGAAAATTCACAAAAGCAATTAGTTAATTAGGTTAAAATCAAATTAAATACATATACATAAAATTCTGCCCTTTAGAATCAGATCATACTTGTGTGCATGCTCTGTGTCATTGTGCATGTGCACACTTTAATTTTTCTTTCCAGAGACTCCATATATATATAAATATGGCACATACATTCAAGCATACAATTCAGTCATAATCAAACAATCATTCACACCAACAGGAAAATAACCAATATGAGTTAAATCATTTATTCAATCCTCATATTTCAAATCTGGGAAAAACTCTAGTTTTCTCATCATCTCAAATATTATTCCCTTGGTATATTTATCTATCCTGGTCTCATCTGCAATATTTATGAATCAATGGACACACTGTAATGAACTAATTCACTCCATTACACAAAGATCTCAGGATTTAAACAAGCCATGTGTCAACTTGTGTTACTCAAGAACACAAGTCATTCCTACAGTGTTCTTGACCCCAATTTCCTAATCAGGTTTAAGTTAATAATAATAACTCTTTTGATTTTTCATGACTAAACCATTCAGTGATCCATTTTACTACTAAAAATATCCATATCATGGCATCTCATATTATTCATAACCATACAGAGACAAACAAGCAAACAACCATTGGTGACTAAATAAATAAGGTTCTATATGTATATATATACATCCTGGTATTTTAAAAAGGGGTTTAGGCAACTAACATTGGCTTATGGCTTTTGAGAGAGTTTTTCTTTTTGCAAACATTTGTGCTTGAGTTAAACTCAGAATGACCTGGTTTCACTGAATCACAAAATTTTGTTTGCTATGCATATGAACATATATATATATATATATATTTTCATTGAATCAGGAGCATCAGCACATAGGCAACCCTATTGCACCCCTAATTCCTTTTTGTCTCAAGCCTCAGCACTTATACATGAGTATATTGCAGCTCAACATTATTTACATCTTTCTGGGTTGAGCCAAAACCAATACTACTTGCCTATTTTCAACATTTATTTTATGTTCCTAAGCATTTATATATCAGAGATCTGGGTTCATAAAACATATATGTATACTAACTACACATAAAACTTTCTTATAAATAAACAAGTAGAACAACCAAAGAGAATCAAAACATTTTCAGATTAAAATCACAGATAAGCATTCATATATGAAAATACTCTTTTAAGAAAATTACTTATAACTGGCTGCCTTCATTAGGACTTATTGCCTTAGATTTTTGAGTGAGTTTTCTCACCTAGCTCTCTTCTTTGCTTCCTTAATTAATTGATGAACTTCTGCCTTTAGCCTCAAGCTCTTTTCCTTCCCTTGCCTTATGATTTCTATGATGTTGTTTCTTTTTTTTTTTCAAAGTTCTTTTCTGAGAATGAGAGGAGGCTGCTGCATATACATGTATATATACAGGGTCTTCCTTAGGGTTTTGGGTATTGGCTAAAGCCATTTTTGCCCACCAGAAAAATCATGTTATCTGCATTTTATTTAAACCCAAAGTTCTACCCTTCCCGGCTTAATTTAGGTGAAGAGAAAAGTGATTACATTCTTTTCAGAATTTTGCTTTTCAGAAAATACTTTTTCCTTTGTCTACAATCATGCCAAAAATGTGACTTGATTTTATTATTTATCAAATACTCTTCCTAATTTTGCCTATAGCAAACATTTCCCTGTTTTGTCTTATTTTTCCTATTTTTAGCTTTCATGTAAATGGTATGTACCTTCTTTATTTATTTACAAGAGGACTACTCCTTTTTATATCTTCAGTTTTTCTTTCTTTCTTCCTATATACTAAAATATGTCTGTATATTTTATCTTACTAATTTGAACTCTAGTATTTTATTAACACATATATATATATATTTATATAAGTCTTACTGAAATAATTAGTACACCTATATATATATATATATATATATATATTTATACATCATACTGTATTGACACACACATGCACATGTACACTCAAAAATATTCAGTAGCATCCATATATGTATATTTACTTATGCATTCAGCTTTTAAGGATTTAATCTATATATATATATATATTTCCATACATATCAATATGTATTTATTCTTAGAGTTCAGGGATTTTAGCTTTTGTTCATGTGCATTTCCTGTGCACACATGTACACACATACTGATACACTATCAAGCTATATCACTCCTCTTTCAAAATTAATTCAAAAATTATTTTGAATTCATTTATATTTTTCAGAATAGATTCCTAAAATCTTGGGTCATTACATACACCCCTCCTTTTAGAAATTGTGTCCCACAATTTTCCTAAGCTTAAAATAAATTTTAAACTTAATTCAGAGAACAAATACATTCTCAACCAAATAAATTTTTAGTTCTATGATAACTAAAAACATATGCATCTAACAAAAGAAAACAATCAAAAATCAGAATTACCTTTAATCTGAAAATAGCTTAGGATAATTCATCCTAACTTTGTCCTCTAATTCCCATGTGCAATCACTAGGATCAAGACTCCACTGTACCTTCACAAGTTTCAAAGATTTATTTCTCAACTTCTTCACATCTTTTGCCAAAATTCCCACTGGATCTTTTTCATAAATCAAATTAGGATTTATCTGCACTTGGGTTGGGGTCTCAAGAATTTCTGCCTTGTCATGGACCCACCTTCTCAATTGTGATACATGAAAAACATCATGTATACCTTGCATGTTTTCTGGTAATTCCAACTTATATGCCAAGGGACCAATTCTCTCCAGAATTTTGTATGGTCCAATATATCTTGGGGTTAATTTGCCTTGTTTTCCAAACCTCAGCACATTTTTCATAGGTGAGATTTTGATGAAAACAAAATTTCCCACTTCATATTCTACCTGCCTCCTTCTCATGTCTGCAAATTTCTTTTGCCTATCTTGAGCTGCTGCCATTCTTCTTCTTATCAACCCAATTTTCTCCTTGGTTTCTTGTATGTACTCAGGTCCTAAAATAGACCTTTCTCCTGCTTCTACCCAACAAACAGGTGACAAACAGGGTTTACCATATAAGGCTTCAAATGGAGCCATTCCTATGGTGCTTTGGTAGCTGTTGTTGTATGTAAATTCAACTAGATGAAGATAATCTTCCCAGTTGCCCCCAAAATCCAGTATACATGCCCTCAACATGTCCTCCAAAACTTTGTTTACTACCTCAGTCTGCCCATCTGATTGAGGATGGTAGGCAGTACTTAAACATAGTTCACTTCCCATTGCTTCTTGAAAGCTTCTCCAGAATTTTGAAGTGAAGATGGTATCCCTATCACTCACAATGGTTTTGGGAATGCCATGTAACTTTACCACTTCCTTTATAAAAATTTGAGCTAATTTTGGTGCTGTCCTTTCTGACTTGACTGGGATGAAGTGTGCTACCTTGGTTAGCTTATCAACTATCACCCATATACTTGTATTACCTCTCTTAGATCTAGGCAATCCATCTATGAAGTCCATAGATATGTCTTCCCACTTCCACTGTGGTACACTAAGAGGCTGCATCAACCCTGATGGCCTTTGGGTATCAGCCTAGACTTGTTGGCAAGTCATACATTTGGCAATGTATTTAGCTACATCAGATTTCATCCCCTTCCACCAGAAGTCTCTTTTCAAATTTTGGTACATTTTTGTGTTGCCTGGGTGTATGGAGTATTTATTTCTGTGATATTCATTCAATATCTCTTTCTTCAATTCTGTGTCCTCTGGTACACACATCCTATTTTGGTATCTCATATAACCATTTTTATCAATATGGTAATTCATCACTTCCTCCCCTCTTGAGAGGAGCACTTTCTTCTCTAATAAGTTGGCATCCTGTTCTTGCATTTTTCCTACCTTCAAAATTAAATCTGGTTGAAGTGTCATTAAACTTAACTTCCCTTTATCTTCTTGTGCACCATGCATCTGCTCATCAATGTGCACACAACCATTCTCCCCAATTTCTAACTCAGTTAGCAAAGACGAGCCCTTAAATTCTTCTATCATCATCATGGCCAATTTAGCATGCTGTCTACTTAGAGCATCTGCAACTTTGTTTGCTTTGCCTGGTGTATAGAGTATGTCAAAGTCATAGGCAGCTAAGAACTCCACCCATCTATGTTGCCTCATGTTCAAATCTTTTTGTGAAAATAAATATTTTAGAGACTTGTGGTCAGTGTAAAGTTCAAACTTTGTGCCTAACAAATAATGTCTCCAAAGTTTTAAAGCATAGATCACAGCTGCTAATTCGAGATCATGTGTGGCATACCTAACTTCATGGGGTTTAAGTTGTCTGGATGCATATGCAATGACTTGGCCTTGTTGCATCAACACTGCACCCAAGCCAAATCCACTAGCATCAGTGTATACCACTAGTTCTTCATTTCCATATGGTACCTTTAAAATTGGAGCATTCACCAATGCCTCCTTCAACTGTTCAAAAGACTTCTCACATTTTTCTGACCAAACAAAAGCTTGGTTCTTCCTGGTTAGGTTAGTGAGTGGTGTAGAGATTTTTGAAAAATCTTTTATAAACCTCCTATAATACCCTGCCATCCCCATAAATGACCTCACTTCACTCACAGTGCTTGGCCTCTTCCATGCTTGGATAGCCACTACTTTATTGGGGTTCACAGAAATTCCTTGAGCAGATATAACATGGCCAAGGAAATGTACTTCCTCTTTCCAAAATACACATTTTGAAAATTTTGCCTTTAAATCTTTTTCCCTTAATCTAGACAAAACCAGGTGCAAATGATGCTTATGTTCTTCCACTGTTTTGGAATAAATCAAAATGTCATCTATAAAAATAAGCACAAACTTGTCTAAATAATCTCTAAAGGTTCTGTTCATTAAATCTACAAAGTATGATGGTGCATTGGTCAAACCAAATGGCATAACCAAAAATTCATACAACCCATACCTAGTGTTAAAGGCAGTGTACTTGATGCTTGATTCTTCCACCTTCATTTGATGAAAACTAGATGCTAAGTCTAGTCTAGAAAACACTTTTGCCCCTGCTAATTGATCAAAAAGATCATCTATTCTTGGCAATGGGTATTTATTTTTAATGGTTACCTTGTTTAATTCCCTATAATCTATGCAGAGTCTCAAAGTTCCATCTTGTTTCTTAACAAATACCACTGGTGCTCCCCAGCTAGAGTTACTGGGCCTTATAAAACCCTTTTCTTCCAATTCTTCTAACTGTTTCTTTAATTCCTTTAGTTCATTTGGCCCCATTCTAGTTGGCTTTTTAATCACTGGGCTTGCTCCTGGAACTAGATTGATCTGGAACTCTACTGGTCTATGGTGTGGAACACCCTTGACCTCTCCAAACACATCCAAATATTCATTGACTATGGGAATTTCTTCAATGGTTAGTTCACTGAAATCATTTTCTGAGTCAACTAAATGATATAGTTTTCCTTCCTTAGCTACTTCACATAAAACTGTGATTCTCTGACCTCTAGAATTTTGCAATGATAGGGTGGATGAGTCTAAATTAATTATGGCTTTAAATTGCCTTAACCAGTCTACCCCTAATATAACACCTATATTTGGGTAATCCAAAACATATAAATTGGAAATAAAAATATTTCCTCCTATGTTTAATTCCACATCCACACAAATCATATTTAAAACACTAGAACTCCCCAGTGGACTTTGTATATGCAATGGGGTTTCAACCAATATGCAATTCAGTTTTAGCATTTTAACTAGTTCATAAGAAATTAAAGAGTGAGTTGCCCCAGTATCATATACTACTGCTATGGGTATGGTACAAATAAGTAATGTACCTTCCACTTGGCTATGGTTTTCAGTGTTACTCTCCACTGTGGCTTTGCCTTTTCCTTCCAAATTTGCCAATTTTCCTTGCTGTTTGTACTCAGGACAATTCCTCTTCATATGCCCCTCTTTCCCACATAGATAGCACTTGAAAGCTCCTCCTTTCAATTCTGGACATCTTGGGTTTGATGTGTCCTTCTTTTCCACACTGATGGCACACAATTTTCTTCTTAGTTTCCTTAGCTTTGACATCTCCAGTGCTTTTGTTACTAGCCTCTTCCTTCTTCTTATCATAAGGGTGATATCTCCCCTTACCTTTCTTGGTGTTATTGTTCTTAAAATTTCTGAACTTCTCCCTTTCCTTGTCATGCTGCTCCAACCTCAAAGCTAAGTCTATCACATGGTCAAAAGTCTTGTCTGCATAGGGTAACATGGCTCTGCTAAGTCCTGGGTTCAACCCTTTTATGTACCTATCATTTTTGGATGCCTCATCTGCCACAAGCATTGCTCCATATGTGGAAAGCCCCTCAAACTTTTGAGTGTATTCTGTGACAGTCATGGTTCCTTGCCTAAGTCTAATAAATTCTTCTAGCAAGGTAGTCTTTGCTGATGCTGGTACAAACCTTGCTTCCAACATCTCTTTGAATTGATTCCAAGTGATTTCATTCTCATTTCTTCCTGCAATGATAACTTCCCACCAGCCTAAAGCTACTCCTTTTAGCTGTCTTGAAGCCACTTGCCTCTTTCTTTGATCATCAAGTTGCATGTCATTGAAAATTCTTTCCAATGTTCTCAATCATGTTTGAATTTCCATGATACTCTCTGTCCCTTCAAAGCTTTTGCCTCCTAAATGAGTATATGTCTTAAGTAATTTTGAGAGTTCTTCATAGGGATTTTCTTGCCTTTGTCCTGCCCCATCCCTAAATGCTCTCACCAAGTCTTGTAGATTGACCATTGGTGGTGCATGGGAAGATCCTGCTCCCTGATTTGGTGGTCTCCCTACCATAGTTTGCTAATAATAATTTACATAGCTGGTTAGTTTGATTGGTAATTTTATTATTTCAGTGGGTTTTTTTTTCACATTGAAAACATTGATATATATATTTAGTTCCTTTAAATTTTATTTCTATCTAAGAATTTGATCATTACTTCTACTATGTTGAATAACATAGCTCTGATACCAACTGGAATGACCCTCCTATTTCTACCCTAATTTCATAAGGATTTTTTTTTTCATCAAAGGGAATTTAAATCAAATAGAAATCAAAATGCCATACAAGCTATTGACATAGCCACTTGTTTCTTTTTAAATAGGCAAATTAAGCAAAATCAGCAGTTTAGACGTCTAAATAATTATGACAGGCGTCTAAACTTAATCTCAGACGTCTAAATAATTATGACAGACGGCTCAGAGATCTAAAATTGAAACAGAGAGAAAAAGACATTTTGAACTAAATTCAGACATCTAATTTTTTGTGACAGACGTCTATATTTAACCTCAGACGTCTAAATTATTATGACTGACCTCTAAGTTTAATCTCAGACGGCTAAATTATTCAGACTGACGTCTAAATTCGATTTCTATGTACATGCATATGCACATTCAATTTATATGTGTCTGGATGTCCACCTACATTCATTTACACTTTTAAGTTTGATTTAAACTTCCTTTGAACTATCAGAGATGATATATAGATTGATCATTCATTACAAATATATTTTCCAGGGTCATTTTCTTTTTCCAATAAACAAAATATATCCAGGATCAAAACAATTAACCAATATAAATATATCAGTACATTCACAAAGATAAGCACATACATGTGAGGATGCATATGCCTCTCTTGTTTGAATCAGAGTTCTGGAAAACAAGAGGATATTGGATTGATTGAATTTAATCAATCCACATATAGTTCAGTGTTATATGTCCATGTTTGATTTTCTTCTTATAAAATCTGTCTGGAATTTAACATGCATTTGGTTAAAATCTGAGTGAAATTCAGATTCCTATTACAAATACAAAGGAAAAGGTGTGTTAATATTTGCACAAAACATGTTTATGTGCGTATATAACTGCAACTATTTGGATCTGGCTTTCAACTCCCTTATTACAGATCCTTTCTTTATTTAAAAATAAGACATGAAACATTTGTATGAAACAAGTTAAATTATGGGAACCTTGCAGTCATATAAAAACATTCAACCTATGCCTATTTTCTTTTGTATACATATGCCATGGTAGAAAATAAAAACTATTTAATTTTTCTGAGAATCAACTATCCAGATTTTCCAAAACTTAAATCCTTTCCGGAGACTCAAGATTGACTAAATCATTCAATTTTAACATGGTGTTCTTGCTAAATCCACTTACAAGATTTTGATTAACTTTTTAAACATATCAGATATTTAACTAGGTTTATAGATTCCAGGTACAAGTCAATCTCTTAACAAAATACTTAACAAGATATCCATCCCATATTCAATACTTAATACAAGTAACAATTTAAATCTTTAATACATGCGGATTTTATCATTTAGGCTCTTATCTAACTAAGTTTAGCATGCTATAATCTTCTTCTCAAAGCCTTGCTCCTACTCCTACTTAGTTGCTGCAATCCCTGAAAAAGCATTTGAAACTGCCTCATTTTAAATGAGACACCCCAGATGCCATTAGCACACTAGGGTCAGACACATGTCTGGTATGAGAAAATTCACAAAAGCAATTAGTTAATTAGGTTAAAATCAATTTAAATACATATACATAAAATTCTGCCCTTTAGAATCAGAGCATACTTGTGTGCATGCTCTGTGTCATTGTGCATGTGCACACTTTAATTTTTCTTTTCAGAGACTCCATATATATATAAATATGGCACATACATTCAAGCATACAATTCAGTCATAATCAAACAATCATTCACACCAACAGGAAAATAACCAATATGAGTTAAATCATTTATTCAATCCTCATATTTCAAATCTGGGAAAAACTCTAGTTTTCTCATCATCTCAAATATTATTCCCTTGGTATATTTATCTATCCTGGTCTCATCTGCAATATTTATGAATCAATGGACACACTGTAATGAACTAATTCACTCCATTACACAAAGATCTCAGGACTTAAACAAGCCATGTGTCAACTTGTGTTACTCAAGAACACAAGTCATTCCTGCAGTGTTCTTGACCCCAATTTCCTAATCAGGTTTAAGTTAATAATAATAACTCTTTTGATTTTTCATGACTAAACCATTCAGTGATCCATTTTACTACTAAAAATATCCATATCATGGCATCTCATATTATTCATAACCATACAGAGACAAACAAGCAAACAACCATTGGTGACTAAATAAATAAGGTTCTGTATGTATATATATACATCCTGGTATTTTAAAAAGGGGTTTAGGCAACTAACATTGGCTTATGGCTTTTGAGAGAGTTTTTCTTTTTGCAAACATTTGTGCTTGAGTTAAACTCAGAATGACCTGGTTTCACTGAATCACAAAATTTTGTTTGCTATGCATATGAACATATATATATATATATATATATATATATTCATTGAATCAGGAGCATCAGCACATAGGCAACCCTATTGCACCCCTAATTCCTTTTTGTCTCAAGCCTCAGCACTTATACATGAGTATATTGCAGCTCAACATTATTTACATCTTTCTGGGTTGAGCCAAAACCAATACTACTTGCCTATTTTCAACATTTATTTTATGTTCCTAAGCATTTATATATCAGAGATCTGGGTTCATAAAACATATATGTATACTAACTACACATAAAACTTTCTTATAAATAAACAAGTAGAACAACCAAAGAGAATCAAAACATTTTCAGATTAAAATCACAGATAAGCATTCATATATGAAAATACTCTTTTAAGAAAATTACTTATAACTGGCTGCCTTCATTAGGACTTATTGCCTTAGATTTTTGAGTGAGTTTTCTCACCTAGCTCTCTTCTTTGCTTCCTTAATTAATTGATGAACTTCTGCCTTTAGCCTCAAGCTCTTTTCCTTCCCTTGCCTTATGATTTCTATGATGTTGTTTCTTTTTTTTTCAAAGTTCTTTTCTGAGAAGGAGAGGAGGCTGCTGCATATACATGTATATATACAGGGTCTTCCTTAGGGTTTTGGGTATTGGCTAAAGCCATTTTTGCCCACCAGAAAAATCATGTTATCTGCATTTTATTTAAACCCAAAGTTCTACCCTTCCCGGCTTAATTTAGGTGAAGAGAAAAGTGATTACATTCTTTTTAGAATTTTGCTTTTCAAAAAATACTTTTTCCTTTGTCTACAATCATGCCAAAAATGTGACTTGATTTTATTATTTATCAAATACTCTTCCTAATTTTGCCTATAGCAAACATTTCCCTGTTTTGTCTTATTTTTCCTATTTTTAGCTTTCATGTAAATGGTATGTACCTTCTTTATTTATTTACAAGAGGACTACTCCTTTTTATATCTTCAGTTTTTCTTTCTTTCTTCCTATATACTAAAATATGTCTGTATATTTTATCTTACTAATTTGAACTCTAGTATTTTATTAACACATATATATATATATTTATATAAGTCTTACTGAAATAATTAGTACACCTATATATATATATATTTATTTATTTATACATCATATTGTATTGACACACACATGCACATGTACACTCAAAAATATTCAGTAGCATCCATATATGTATATTTACTTATGCATTCAGCTTTTAAGGATTTAATCTATATATATATATATTTCCATACATATCAATATGTATTTATTCTTAGAGTTCAGGGATTTTAGCTTTTGTTCATGTGCATTTCCTGTGCACACATGTACACACATACTGATACACTATCAAGCTATATCACTCCCCTTTCAAAATTAATTCAAAAATTATTTTGAATTCATTTATATTTTTCAGAATAGATTCCTAAAATCTTGGGTCATTACTTGCATAGACTGGTTAAGAGTAACTAAGATAGTACTCACATACGAATGCTTATAGTCGTCGATAACTGAACCCCCTATTAGACTCGCTGAAGATGTAGATCCCGAACTAATAATAGCTTATAGCAAATGGGTTATGGACTTAGAAATCGCTTATATTTACGTATTGTCTACGTTAAATAAACCGTTGCAGAGGCAACATGAAAACATGTCTATCCATTAAATCTTCAATAGCCTCAAAGCGTTGTTTGGGGAGCAACCTTATTCTGCTAGGTAAGAGACTACTAAGTAGTTGTTCAACATAAAGATGTTGAAGGGCATGAAAGTGGATGATTACATCTTAACGATGAAAGGCTATATTGATAGACTTGCTAAATTAGACATGATGATAAATAACTAGCTGTAAGTAGACTTGATCTTAAACTCTTTACTCTATAGTTTGAAACGTTCATTAAATTATAATGTGAACTAGCTGAATGTAAGTCTCATGGAGTTGCTCAATATGTGGAGATCAGCCGAGTTTTCATCGAAGGATCAAGTTGTAGTGCTTACGGTAAAAGGGAAAGCATCGTCATCGAATTGTTCAAAGAAGAGGAAATGGGTTAATAAGAAGAGTAAGATGATTGCTCCCAATAACCAGGGCGAGTGTCATCATTGTCACAAGAAAGGGCACTAAAAACGGAACTACTTGAATTACCTAAAGATTATCAAAGAGAAGAAAAGGAATAGTTTTGTCGCTCCTACGGGTATATTTATGATTCAAAATTATTTTGCAATCAATAAATTATATTGGGTTTAAATACTGGATCTGGAATTCATATCTGTAATATGTTACAGGAACTTAAGAATAGGCATCATGTGGCAGAGGGTGACGTGACTTCAAGTTGCAGATGGCTCTCTAGTAGATGCTACTGTTGTTGGGAACCATCGCTTTTCTTTGCCTAATGAATTGGTTTTGATTTTAAATAATTTATATTATGTGAATAACTTTATTTGTGGAATAAATTTAGTTTCTAGATTATCTAAGACTGGATATATTTTTGATTGTGTGGATAATGTTATAAACATTATGTTAAATGGAAATAAAATCTGCAATGGTGTTTTGGATAATGCCACTTATGTTATTAATACTAATTATGTCTATGCTATGAATAATTCTTATAATGTTAACATTAATAATAATTATCTATGACATTGTAGGCTATGTCATACAAGTAAGAAACTACTACACAAATTGAAAACTGAAGATTTTCTACCATTATTTGATTCTGAATCATTTGATACGTGTAAATCATGTCATAAGGAAAAATGACTAAGCACCACTTTAGTGGGAGCAATTAAAGAGTTTAAAACATTTGGGTCACGTACATACTAATGTATGTAGCATAATGCCTATAGTTACCAAAGATAACGCTTCTTATTTTGTTACTTTCACCAATGATTTCTCAACACTAGGATATGTGCATATTATGAAGAACAAGTCTAATGTCTGTGAGAAATTTATAGAATATAAAAATGAGGTCGAAAACCAAACAAACCATAAGATTAAAATACGGTCGGATAGCGGAGTTGAGTATGTTGGACAAGAGCTCCAACAATACTAAAAAGGTAATAGTATTATCTCTCAGGTTACTCCATCCTATACTCTACAACACAATGGTGTTTTAGAGCGAGGGAATCGAACCTTATTAGATATGGTTTGTTCCATGATGAGTAGAGCTAGGTTACCTCTTTCCTTTTGGGGATACTCCATAGAAACCACAATGCATATGTTGAATTTAATGCCTACTAAATCTGTTCTTAAGAACCCATATTAGATGTGGTATGGGAAGAAACCCCAACTCAAATATTTGAAGGTGTCGGGTTGTCCAATCTATGTTAATAACTTTTTTCTTAGTAAACTTGTTGCAAGATCGATATTGTGTAAATATATAGGACATCCTAAGAACTTAAAGATATATATTTCTACAATACTGAGGAATAAATGGTTATTGTTTCTCGACATGCTATATTTTTGGAAAAGAATTTTCTTACGAAAGAAATTAACAGTGAGATTGTAAACTTAGAAGAGATCCGATAAGTTAACACAAAAGCAGAAACTATAGAAGAATCAAATTCATCAATATGTAAGAACACACAACATATTAGAAGTTCTAATAGGGAATCTCTCGCACCAGAGGGATACTATGGTTTTCTTATGGACCTCAAGAAAGAGGACTATGATTGAGACGACGACACTCCTTTCTCATTCCAACAAGCACTGTAGAGTAAAGACTATGCACTAAGTTTGGAGCTATAAAATCCGAAATGGATTCCATATGTGGAAAAAAATGTTTTTACTTTGACTGACATACTCGAAGGGATAAAACCCATCGACGGTAGATGCATTTTTAAGAAAAAGCTAAATGCAAATGGATAAGTGGAGTCTTATACAACAAGGCCAGTTGTGAAAGGATTTAGTCAAATTCAAGGCATTGGTTATGATGAAACGTTTTCATCCGTATCAATGCTTATGTCCATTCGGATAATGCTAACAGTTGCTGCATTCTACGACTATGAAATATGGCAAAAGGATGTAAAAATGGTGTTTCTAAATGGTGATTTAGAAGAGATCATTTATATGTCATAGCACGAAGGTTTCTAGGTCAGTGGGAGTGAGGGCAAGGCTTGCAAGTTATTAAGATCCATTTATAGATTTAAACAAGCTTCAAGAAGTTGGAATAAGTGTTTTAATAAGGTAATCAAACAATTTGGTTTTTATCAAAACACATAGGAAGCATGCATATATCAAAAAGAACAAAAAAGTGCTACAGTGTTCTTAATATTATACGTCGATAACTTGTTGTTGATTGGCAATGTGATCGCGTTGTTGCAATCAGTGAAAGGATGGCTTTCCAAGAACTTCTCATGAAGTATTTATAAGAAGTAGCTTATATACTTGGTGTAAAGATATATAGAGATAAATCAAAGAGGCTGCTGGGATTTTCCCAATCCCTGTACACTGATACCATACCGAAAAGGTTCAATATAGAAAATACCAAGCACGAAAATGTTCTAACACAATCTGGAATTGTCCTTTCTAAGAAGGATGCTCCTCAAACTGATGAGGAGAAAGGGCATATGAAGAGGATACCATATGCATTGGCAGTCGGTTCCATAATGTATGTTATGCTATGTACTAGACCAGATGTAGCTTATGGATATGTAAGTCGATACCAATCTAATCCATAAGAAAAACATTGGACTTCTACAAAATATATATTAAATATTTAAGAAATACTAAGAACTTATTCCTTATATATGGGAATGGGGACATCTTTATGAAGGTGTATACGGACACTAGCTTTCAAAGTGATATCGACGACAGTAAGTTAATGTTAGGTTACGTCTTTATTTTGAACAGTGGGGCCGTTATTTGGAAAAGTTCCAAACAGGTTATGGTAGTTGATTCCATGATGAAAGTTGAGTACATTGCCCTTGATGAAGCAGCTAATGATGCGGCCTGGATGTGCAAATTTATTAGTGAGCATAGGGTGATTCTCAACATGAAGATTCCAATGTCATTTTTTATGACAATAATACGACAATGCATATCGCAAAGAAGCCTAAAGCACACAAGAAATCAAGACACGTTCTTCAAAAGTTTCACATCATTAAAGAATTTGTCAAGAAGAAGTCATGATTCAAATAGTAGATACAAAGGATAACATAGCAGAACCATCGACGAAGGGACCAGTTCGATCAATTCTCATCAAACAGATCGAAGGGATAGGATTAAGATTCCATAATTAGCCCTAAGTGTAATTAAGAGATTGATAAAGTTAGGGGTGTGCCATATGGAAAATTCAATGGTTAATTATAAATTATTAACTGTGTAATAAAATCTCGTTTGAAATAAAAGATATTTTTCATTCTATTATATACTTGTTATAATGTGTTGTATTAATTTAAATATATTCAATAGAAATTCCATAAATTGGTTAATAATGATTATTATTATTGAACCAATGACTTTGTATTCGGATTGTTCAAGCTGAATGTGGAAGATATTTGTAACAACCCAAAAATTTTAAACGGTTTTTAATAACGTATTTAATTGAATTTTTGAGAAATTTTAAATAATAATATTTTGAAATAAAAAAATTAATGTTTGGATTACGTATAATTAAATATAAGTAGTCAATAAATAAGAAAAACATATAAATTTAAATTACGTTACTGGTTAATTAATTTGGGCGTACGTTCGTTTTAATTATTGCACCTATTGTACGCACTCTTTTATTTCATATCTTAGCTGTTAAAAATCAAATCAGCACGTGCTTTTTAAAAAAAGAATTTAATAATAATTATTGATTGTAAATATTGATCTATTGAATAAAATTTAAGAGGAAACAATAGTTTAATTGTATTGTTGTAATTCAAATAAGTTAACCTCTAACAAATGAACTAAAATTGGTAACTAATGGATATGTTGAGTTATGTGTAATTATTAAATAATGTTTGATTTATTGTTAATAAAAAGAAGGAAAAAGGGAAAAATATTATGTTCTGTTTATACATCAAATGGTGGTTTTGAAATTTAGTTTTGAAAGTAAGTATGGATTTTTGATTCAAAGGAAAATTTGGTCTTAATATACATATATACACAGAAAGTTTAGTTTGGGTATAGGGTCCATTAATTTTTTTGTGAGTTCTAGTAGGTATGTATATATAGGTTATCTTAGTATTTTCAAATATATTACTCATTTCTTTGAAGTTTTGAAACACACTGTCCAATCAAACCATCAATTGCTCTAGTAATTTATTTTGGGAAATTCAAGGCACAACTGTTTTATTTGCCATCATTTTTTTCCAAACGGTTCATTTTGCCTTTATAACGTATCCTTCCATTCCATACTTATCTTTTTCCTTTACGTTTCAAATATGGAACGTGCTGTCCAATCAGCGATTTATTGCTTTAATTTCTCAACTAAATCTTAGGGTGACTGTTGCCATCCTATAATTATTTTGAATATCAAAACATATAAATTGTATACGTTTACGTTCATTTTTGGTCAGTTCTTCTGTTTTAAATTAACGTATAAATTAATAGGTAGAGAATAAGTAGTATAAATTAATAGGTAGAAAATAAGTAACGTATTAATTAATAAGTAACATATAAATTAATAGGCAGAGAATAAATAAGTAACGTATAAATTTAGATACGTTATTTTTTGTATAAATTTAGCGTATATTGTACTAACTATATGGGAAAAAAAATATGAACAACGCATTCAATATTGTTTAAAAATCTTATTTTAAAATCTAATCTTTATACATATATATTTTAATTTATTTCCTTTATCCATCCATGCCATTTCAAAAGTTGAAACGTATAAAATACTATACGTTATTTCGCATTCATTGATTTCTTTTATTTATTTTTTTCCTTTCTTTACGTTTTCATTTTCAATCTGATTTATAACCTTCCTTGTTCCCTTCGTGCATTCTATTTATTCTAGCCTACCACTTCGTTTCCTATTTAATCTTCACATAAAAAAATTAATATAAGAACAACGCATATATTTTGCCTGAGCCTACATATCTTGCTTCTCCTCAATTTTTCTTTCTCCACCCTCTCTCTTCTTCCACACTCTTGCACGCAGCCGTATCTCACCTTGTCACCCATTCTGCCTTGCAGCAAACTTTTAACATATATATATGATATCTTGAAAGGTAATACAACTTGTGCGTTTGTCTCATTTAGTATTTTGTTCTTTTGTGTGCGTAAGTTATTGTTTTATTTTATTTTATTATATATATATATATATATTCATACAATATAAGCTTTACAAAATTTCAAATTTTCTGGTTTTGTTTGTTGGTTTCGAATCTTATTTATATATACATGTGTTTTGTTTTATGAGTTAAAATTTTGATTGTATGTATTTGGTTTGAAAATGTAAATTTTATATATACCTGGATTTTTTTAAATGTATGTGTTTTTTTTGGATACAATATTGGTTCCAAAATATAATATGGGTATAATATGTATATGTGTAAACTTGGTTTTTCAAAATTTATGGATATAGTACGTTTTGGGATTTAACTATTAATTCAAATTTTAGATACATATATCTATATTTTTATAACTTTTAAAAGGATGTTATTTATTTGTATATATTTAATTTTTGAAAGTTATTTATTGATTTTAAATTATATATGGAATTAAAATAAGTTGGTGTTTCAAATTTTATATTGATTTTGAGTAATATATAATTGATGTTATAGTGCGGTCTGCATTTGTAGTTAGTGTGCATTCTATAGGGTGTATCGTATGATAAAAATTATGTTGTGACAATACATTTAAAACTGTTATGTTAGTATTAGTGTTTGTAGCTTTCTTTGTCGCAGTTAATATAAGTTATGTTGAAAATGGGTCTCAACATTGTTTTTCTTTAAACTTGCATGTGTTTATGTACATTTCAATATGAAAGTTACAATATTTATTTCAAATTTTATTACATTTGATTTTTAATACAAAATAATGATTTTTTTTCTAACATACGTATTTTGTTTTGATATTGGTCTTAAAAAGAAATATTAATTTAATAAGAAAATAATATATTTATTTTGATTTATATATGTAGATGTGCTTTAAATGGATATTGTTTTCAAATTCTCTTATACCAATTTCTTCATCAAATCCGGTTCTAATTTGATTCCGTCGATTCTTGTTTTCAGCTTTGTCCATCGTGCTCGTTTTCTCCATCGAATCGTATCCATCTAGCGTCGCTTGGAATTCGTAGCTCGTTTCCTTGTCAAATCTGTTTAGCCTCGAAAGGTGAGCAATCACTCACGATTAACGTTCTTTTATTTATTAAATTTGATTTCAATTGAAACAACAATTGAAATATGAGGCTGTAGTTATTTAAATTGTTATATATGTTATTATCTATAACTGTTCACTTATGGGATATGACACCATATCCTATTCTTTAATTTATTTTTAATGATATATGCCTGTTGTTATTATTTTCATATCTGTTATCACTCTGGAAGTTCCCTGTTAGTATAGAAATCACTATGGGTTGAAATTATACATACCCGAACGGACTTTAGAATAGGAGAATTTCGTTATGGGTTGAAATGATAGACCCAAGCGATTTTCATTTAATTAAGTTTGGGATTACGGGTTGAAATGATATCCACCCGTATATATTTAGTGTACGGATTGAAATGATCAATATCCGTAGCACTTGACTATATGATAGGAAATACATACAGACACCGATGGTCCATATATAAATATTTTGGAAATAATTTCTATGATTTTGGAAAGAAATATATGGGTTAATAAATTTTGATTCTTAAGATGTATAAAAATGGAAATTTTATATATAGATTTAGTAGTAATATTTGATAAATTAGATTGATTTAATACATATAATGTGGTTGAGTATACAAGTAAATCTATGTTTCAAATAGATTTCCTTGTAATAAATTGAAAAATTAAGATTGGGAGATAAATTTGGGTTTATTAAAAATGGTATTTAAATAAGGATCTATTTAATTAAATCAATTTGAAATTATTGAATGGGAAATTTAAAGGTATGATTGTATAACTGGATTTTTGATTTAAGTGATTTAATGAATATTTCACGTTTAAATAAATTAAAGTAATATTGAGTAAAATGTAATTTAAGGTTACTTAAATGATATTGAATCTAATGAGGGAGTATTTCAAGACTAAATAATAATGAGGTTAAATCGAGATCTATATGAAATATATTGAACATTTAAATATTAAAGCCTTGAACTATATTGGAATTTAAATGGTTTATTTTGAGATTCGGATCTGTATTTGAAATTAATATAGTTGAATTTGTTATTTAGAAACTAAATTGAATTAAAGTGAAAATTTAGGTTGAGTTAAACTTGAATTTATTATTTAGAAAACTAAATTGAATAAAATTTAGTTTGAAGCGTTGAATACTTAAAGTTTTGAAATATATTGAAATATAAATGGGTATTTTGTGATTTCAAATCCGAATTTGAGATCGATAAAATTTAAGTGGTTAATTTAGGGATTGAGTTGAATTTAAATTGATAAATTGAGATTGAATGGGAAGGTCGGGTTGAAACGATTTGTTAAGTTGAGGAAATTGAAAATACTTTACTTTATAAATTATTTAATGTTTATAAATACTATTTTGGGAAATATAGAGATATTTGAAATGAAAATGATATTGGTTTTTAAATGACCACGGTGTTATAGTGTATATTTCTACCTTATAGATAGTTCTATGGACCCTTAGAGGATGGTTATCCCAACATCCTTTAAGTTATTTGTATTTCAGTTGAATATATTTCACTTGAGTTGGATTTATTGATATAAGAATGTTAATCCTGACTCGAGTGTTTTGTGTTTTGCTTTACGCTCGGGTCAGACTGAGTGATACAGCATTAGAGACTCACTTTTGGAGTTTGGAGCTTCATTTGGAGATCCAACTATCGATTCAGATTACAGCCTTTCTAGTTGATTGGTTCAGAGAATTCATCTGTTGCATTGGAGACTTCACTGCATTTGAACTATTCGGTTGTATTTTATTTCCAACTCTGATGTATATAGTAGCTTCATGAACTACTGTTCTTTATCTATTCCGCTGCATTATATTACTCTGTGATCTGCGATTGATTGATTTACTGTTTATGCTGAGTATTGCTAAATTTTTATTTACAACGCGGTATTTTGAGCAATTCAAGTCCGACATGTGCGGATGCGAATGGTTGAAAATATCGGGTCGTTACAATATTGAAATTTTGACCAAAACCAAATTCTATAGGTCCTAATGTAATATATTTTTGATGAAAATATTTGGTATAATTAATCGACACTACAAGGGACCGCTTAGGTGGTAAAATTGGATTTTACCTAAATTGTGTAAACAATAATTCAGGAAAACTGTCACACCACTAGCTAAGGTGATGTGTAAACATTAAGATTTGAATTGTTTGATATTAACCGCTGACTGAATTTATACCTATGAGTCGCAAAACAGTAATGTTGAATACTCCAAATTGCCACAAGATTTGATTAAATTATACTTGTTATAAATTAATTAAGTTAATTAATTTTTATGAAATATTAATTATAAAATTTTATTTGATTTATCTGAATGGGCATTTAATAATTTGTGTATATAAAAGTTATATATGTACATATTGATATACGATATCGATAAACTTTTAAATTAAATTTAAAATGTGCAAACATTAATTGGGTTAGGAAATTTATATGGGTCCATAAATCCATTAGTGTGGTCGGCTATGACAATGAGGGAGGGGGTGTCATATTTTATTTGTTTGAAATATGAGTTTAAATTAGTTAAAAGGAGAGGTAAAAGGGGAGTTCTATATATCTCCTTTTCACTCTTTTCCTTTACTATTTAAACTCATCAGCACCCTCATTTTGCTACTTGATTTTTGCCTCCCTTCCTCCTAGCTTTGACCAAAAATAATATACCTCCCTCCTCTTTATTACCAACCAACATAAAATAAAATTAAATGCAATAAAATGGTGTGATCTCTTCAGTTAGCAGCATTTCTGGAAGAGAACGAATTCGATTCAAGGAGTTTTCTGATTCAACATTCAAGGTACACTATCAATACCACAATATAGGTAACATTTAATCAATTTCTACTTATTTATTTGTTCAATTATGTCATTGTATATGTATGTATTAGAATTATATATTTTCATGAATTTATTTATTTGCTGTTAAATTTACATACACATATGCACAATCACACAAATAATAAAAAAGAACTTTTGTATATGTGTGTATTTTATTTTCGGCCATTCAAATAAAAAAAATTTCAAAAGAAAATTTAGTTTTAAATATTTTTAAATTAAACACTGAATTTCTAAATTGTTGGTACACACATACTTTATATAAATTTATTTATTAAAATTTATACACATATATTTTCGTATATATATGCATATTTAATATTTTATGTATGCATGTATGTATTATTTATCTATGTATGTATATAGGAACTCTCTTGTAGAAAGGAACTCCACAATAATGGTCAGAAGCGGAGATAATATTTTCAATTTTTGGTTCCTACGTTTAAACGGGTACATGATGAGATAATCTTTCCAATTTTTGGGTTCTTGATGATAAAAGTTTCATGAGTTTATCTAAGATACTAGGCTACCACCAAATTCAATATTGCTATCTTTAGAGAAATGTTTCTCTCCTTAAAGAAATGCTCAAAGGCAACAAATCTGAAACCATTACTAGCGTTTATAAAAATTGGCAACTTCAAACCTTGGATCCACATATACCAAATCTATGTGGAGTAAAGGAAAGCAATCTTAGGTCGAATTTTCAAATGCAGTTTCTTAGGTTCTAGTTAAAACAAAGAAATTGATTTTGAGATTATTGGGTACAAACTTCGAATCGCTGTAATTGCAGTAAAGTTTTGATGCCCAAAACCGATTCAAATTAGTTTTTACAATTCGCATTTGTTAGCGCTAGCGTAAATCAAGTATGCATTTTTTTTTGAATCTGGGACAATAGGGATTAGCAATATTTTTCGATGAGCACGATAATAGATGAACGCAATGAACTACAATCATTTCAACGGAGAAGACGTTGTTAGAGTAACTACTGTGATGAAGATACGGTTGCTTAACAACTTAGTGCAGTTAGCGTAGTTTCTGGATATGGTTGCTTAACTGAAGAAGAAGAAACCACGTTCATGGCTATTTGGGCCTACATTCAAATTTCAAAAACTAGGCTGATGTGGATGCAAAATGCAAGGCCGATGGACTTAATTTAATAGATTATTATGTGACTCTTGTTAATATTGCTGGTGTGCTAGGATTAAGTGTGTATTTCCTTTTGTACTATATTTTCCTATATAGAAATCAATAAAGAACCAAGTTTCAAATAAAAAAAAGTATATGTCTATATATACTAAAAACCAAAATGAAAAATTTATAATACATATATATATATATATATTATAATGTATTGATTTATATATTATAAAATAAAATATATTTGGATTTTATACTTTAACAAAAAACTAATTTGAAATCCGTAACGAATTCTAAAAAAATGATATTTAATCCACGTAGATTTTGAAATAACTTGATTTTATTAAAAGGTATCCTAGCCAAAAATAAAAATATTTTATTACATTTAAACATATAATATTATTTATATATTTTCAAATTCGTATTTTATGAATAAAATAAACATATATATATGGTTTTATATATTTTCAAAAAAAAATTAAACGCGCATATATATATATTAAATATAATAATATTTAAATTTGAATTTGAATTTCAAATAAGATGTTATTTTGGATCTAGATTTGTTTTCAAATATGAATTTATCCTAAGCTATTTTACATGTTAAATTTTGAATTGGTTTATATATGTAAAATTAAATTTATACATAGTTGTTTTTTTGTGTATGTGTATTTTTGTGTGTGTGTACATATAACTATACTTTATATTATATTAATATTAAAATAATAATAGATACCAAATACGTATATAAATGGGCTAATGCTTCTTTTATAATGTAAATTCTAGCACTTACACACAGGCACATTAAACCATGTACATGTTTATATGTTGCATGGGCACTTGCATGTATATGTGTTTTTGATACATATATACACATTATATACTACATATATACAAAATATCAGATTTATATATAAATTAATTAAATAAAATAATGATTGTTTTTAAATTATTTATATGGTTCTAAATTAGTTTAAACTTTATAGGCCCAATAAGATCTAAAAATGATTTTTTTTAAAATTCACTCTTTTAATCCGCTGTGTGTTGGCCTAGTTCCAACAGACAAAACTCATCAACATTGACTATCACACTATACAATATTACATATATCAAACAACGTGGTCGATATGAAGTGTCTATAGTCATTTGGATAGGCCTTCTAGGGTCTAGGTTCAAACTAGTCCCAATACAAATGTTTAGAAGTCCGACCTACTAATTCAGACTTCTGAACATTCAGACCCCTATTTCATAATTCAAACATCTAAACTTCTTAAAATTGAACTATAAACTTACAATTTTTCACTATATGGACATTCGAATATATATTTCAGACATCTATTCGGTTCTTTATTTGTAACTTTTCACCGTTTTGTTATAATTTTAATCAAGTATTTTTCAGCGGTCTACATTAAGATATGCATATTATCTCACAATATATTGTTTGAGCAAATGTACACCTTTATATAATCTTCGAATTTTGTAACGACCCACCTTTTTGGACGGTTTAAATTGGTAATAAACCACATACGTAAACTCAAACCATTCAAAAGGGAGGATTGTCAATGGGGTAATTAAGAAAATAAGAGAAAAGGAAGAAAAACAAAACACAGAATCTCATAGTGGGATGACAAAATAAAATAATCAAACAAACAGTTCATGAAGCTGTTTGACAAATAACATTTGATTACACTTTACAATACAAATCAGAGTTATACATATAGTAGAAATAAATAAATAATGTAGTGGAACAACATGATACAATGGGATAAAATAATAATATAATACTAAACTCCGTCTTCATCCTCCAGAATAATGTCTTCAACACTGAAAAGCTCAGGCTAACCCGAGCGTAATGAAAAGACAAAATACTCGAGTCAGAACTAAAAGATCTTATGTAAATTAATTCAAAATAAGTAAATATGAGTGTAACGGCTTCAGAGATGTTTACGAGATTTTACATCTCCTATCCAGTGTCTAACGTGCGCGCAATAACTTAAGAGATGTTCGGGATTCATCTCCTAAGGATCCGTTAAACTATCTACATATATAATACAATACGCTATTATAATATGTCTACAGTAATATAAAGTATTAAAATAGCGTTAAGGCGTTACACATATCCCTCTTAACACATTTTTATATAAATACCGTAGTCTATACAGATACTATAAGCTCCACCAAACCGGTGGTTTACTCAGGGAGCACTCCATAGGTATGATACAAACCAAAGTCGTAATGGGCTCGATCAGGATAAATATGACAAGGCACGCGAGGCAATGCCCAGGGTAGGATTCTATCGTTTTGCACTCCCGGACTGGTGGTAACGCATAGCAGCTACTACCGCTCACCTCGAGACACACTCCCATAATCAAAATCGTGGGGTGGCCACCAAATCAGTCACAAAGTAATAAATATGGTATCGAAGAAATGTGCTTGATAGGGGGAGCGACTCCACTTGGCCTAGTATAGCTCTTATTGTAGTCATTTTAATTATGAACCGAAAGTCAAGGCTATCCATCATCGTTCTCTTACTTCATTCTAGTAGTGTTCGCCAAACCATCCTACTTCATTCTAGATTCTCCACCACGTGCACTGTTGTTAAATTGGTTTTCGGTATTGGTAGAGAGTATGGCAATATCCGATCCCGGTCGCTTTAACAACCAAACGCTTATTTCATACCGGTTGGTTCTTTTACATTTCCAAAAACGATTCATAATTGATATCAAAATATCATATTCACTTCAAAATCATATCACTTTCAAAATCATATTCACTTCAAATCATATCACTTTCAAAATCATATTCACTCTCGAAATCATTATTCACTTTAAATCATATTTGTAACAGCCCGCACCTCACTTAACGCAGATATTGTCCCCAACTTAGTCACCTCTGCCTCATGGGCCAAGCCAAGGTGTGGGGTTTTGTTCCTCAAAAGGCCTCGACGTTGTTATGAGGTGAAGGCTTTAGTATATAAGCACCAACTTTATAGTGTTTTTCCACGATGTGAGACTATTATTCCCATTTTGAAGGGGTGTTACAATCTCCCCCCCCCCTTTAGAGCCCAACGCCCTCGTTGGCTCATGAACACAACCCAAGCGTCGTGGCTGTAATTCGTACAGACCACAATTCCGACTGGGTGTGGCTCTGATACCATTGTAACAGCCCGCACCTCACTTAACGCAGATATTGTCCCCAACTTAGTCACCTCCGCCTCATGGGCCAAGCCAAGATGTGGGGTTTTATTCCTCAAAAGGCGTCGACGTAGTAATGAGGTGAAGGCTTTGGTATATAAGCACCAACTTTATAGTGTGTTTCCACGATGTGGGACTATTATTCCCATTTTGAAGGGGTGTTATAATATCACTTTCAAAATCATATTCACTTTAAATCATATTCATTTTCAAAATCATAACCACAAAATAGGTTAAACAATCATATCGAAATATTTGCATTTAAATTAATTAAATCTAAATGATAACAGTTCCAACTTTAAACAGTTGAATATTAAAAGTAGTTTATATATATTGGAATAGTTATAAAAAAATAGTTTATATTTTAAAAATAGGTTATAGATTAAAATAGTTTATATATTAGAAATAGTTTATATATTAAAATAGGTTATATATTACAATAGTTTATATAATAAAATAGGTTATATATTAAAACAGTTTATATTTTAAAAATAGTTTATATATTAAAATAGGTTATATATTAAAACAGTTTGTCTTTTAAAAATAGTTTATATTTTAAAATAGGTTATACATTCCAATAGTTTATATATTAAAATAGTTTATATATTGAAAATGGTTAATGTGTTAAATTTATTAATATATTAAATGGTTTATATGAGAAAAACAGTTTATATGTTAAAAGAGTATGTATATTAAAAGAGTTTATACCGAAAATAGTTTCAAATTAGAATTGTTTCTTCCAATTTCACAAATCAATTAAAATCAACTTTAGTTCCAAAATTTAATTTAAATCAATCTCATTTCAACGATTCCAATTCAAATGGCTAAAGTTTCAATTCAAATTTTTATTAAAAACCATTTCAATTTATATCAATTTCAAATCCATGTTTGAACTATAAATTTAAACCACATCAAATTCAATACGTTTCAAAGTTTAAAAATTCAAACATTTACAATAACTCAATTTTTATAGATTTCATTTATATTTCAAAGTTCAACTTTAAGATTTCAATTTAAATTCTTTAAACAAATCATCTAAACCAATTTCAATTTCAGCATTTTAAAGCTTAGATTTTGAAAATAATTCAGTTCATATAAATCAAATCTTATTTCATAATATCATTTAAATGGATTCAAAAATTAAGGATTTAAAATCATTTAAATTTAACCAATCCGGTGTCCGTATATAATTTTCTACCATATGGTCAAGTGATACGGATATATATCATTTCAACCCGCAATAATATAAATTACGGGTATATATCATTTCAACCCGCAATCTCGAGTAAAATTCAAAATCTATAAAATCGCTCGAGTTTTATCATTTCAACCCATAACGATTTTTCCCTAATCTATAAGACCATTCGGGTATGTACCATTTCAACCCATAGTGATTTTTCTAATAATAACTAAGGGAACTTGTAGTGTGATTGTAACATATAAATAAATATAATATCCAATCATCTAAAATGTCTACAATTAAGCATCCATCATAATCATCATTCAAATCAACCAATCAATCACAACAATTAACTGGTTACAATCAGGTATTTAACAAACAATTTAAATTCCAATATTAGTTTAAAATGGCAATTAAATTCAAATTAAATTTAAGTGGGAATTTAAAATACCAAACATTAATCAATAAATTTTTAATCACATCATAAATTTAATTTAACTAACATAGGGTGATTTAGTAGTTGTGAGTGGGTTAAAACACTCACCTTTGGTTTGTCGTCGATTTAAAATCCAAATTAGGCCCAAAAATTTAACAGTCTTAGAATGTAGCCAAACTAGTTCTATAATGTCCGGAATTTCGATACAATCGCAGTGGAGAAAACCACGCGTAAATCCGAGCTCGTATGCAAAAAGATATTACGATTATAAGTTATATGATTTATATTATAAAATAAATAAAATAATAATAAAAAAACACTTTCACCTTTCTTCTCAACCCTAACCCACGCGTACAGTACGCGACCACCCAAATGCAGTCACCGCCTTCCATCAATTTTTTCCACCGCTACAAGCATCTCGACTACGATCTGAAGCCTCCATCGAGCTCCTCTAGCTCAGCCGCCCTACAGGTGGTCGCGCGACCCCCCTACAGCGCCTCCAAGCGATCACACTGCCGCCTATTCTCGCCATTCGGCAATTTCTGACCTCTTCGACATGAAGTAAACCCATAGTTCTACTTGCCTCGACACCCTCTACGCACCAGTGCTCGTCGATCGCTCCCAGGATGAAGATCCACCGTCGAACAAACCCTAGCAACGGACAGTCGAAACTTCTTTGCTGATTTCTAGCCAAACGATGCACCAAATCGAAAAATGAATTGTTGCAATAGATTACGCTCATCGAGTGCTTTCCAACGATATATAATATAACATAGTTTGGGGAGTTTGAAATTTTGGAATTGATTTTGATTTGAAATTGAATAGGGATTTAGGGTTTGATGTTCTGTCGTTTGAAAAGAAGGAACAAAGAAGGAAGTGTACATGCAGAAATAATGAAATAACAGCTAGGATTTATAACAGCCTATATATAGGCAGAGCTGAAATAGAAAAGGATGGACCAGATCGATTTGGATGGAAACGACAACAACGACCCGAAAAGCCCGTTTCGTTCCCGCAACGAAAATGGGTCATCCAATATATCAAAATATAGGTTTTCGATATTTTTAAACTCAATGGAACTAGTTTCGAACTCTAATTCCATTGTATGAAGAAGTTAGCTTTCAAAATCAAATTATATTCATTTAATTTATATTAATCGATTTCTACGCGTTTCGAGCTCGCACGATCAAACGACAAGTCCGATCGCTACGAAACTTCAAATCCTACAATAATTCACTATTACGGATCCTATGAAACTGGTTTCGTCAAAATCCGATACAGTGGCCAAAATGGCTATTTCCACGTTAATTAAATAAATTATTATTAAATTAATTTAATCACTTTTTAAATTCAAAATTAATGATTAACAATCTCATCATTCTAGATTTCATAGAAATTAATAATCTATCAAAATAAATTTTCTATGTTAAATTCACTATTAAAATATTTCATTAATTCTACGTTCAATTACATTGTAATAAAATTCTAGTTAATTATATTTTTAAATGCAAATAAATTCTTTTATTTAGATTTACACTCTTATTAAAAATATCAACTATGACCTTATGGATATAATTAACATTGGTTTACATTTTATTACATTCATATTTTACAGTTATTCTTTTACCATATTAATTATAACATTTCAATTTCCTTAATTCCATTAATTTCCAATTTTAATTCCTTATTTATAATTATAACCAAATTAACTTTACAATTATCTCAATTGATTGAAATTGCATTAAAATGGTTGTCAATAACATTCAAACAATAAAATTAGATTATATTCTAACTATTTTCTCATAAATAAATCAAAAATTTTAATTTCTCTCTACATTAAGTTTCAAGTCTTATTTAATTTAATATTTTTAATTATTGAAAATTACGGGTCGTTACACTCTCCCCCACTCAAAACTTTTCGTCCTCGAAAAGGAACAAGAAGGAATTAAGAACTAATATATTTTTATTCAAAATATTCAATTTATAGACACTTTAAACTTACATAATTAAGTCCTTTAAATTAAAATATATTCATTTATAAACAACTAAATTTTCATATTCAAGTTTAATACAAGTTTGAAAATATTTTCACTTTCACAAAAATTTCTAAGTTTTAAATTCACGAAAAATTTCGGTAGAGTCTCCTTTGTACAGATAGGTCCGGAAAAATAATAATATCAATAATTACAATATATATATATATCATATTTCAAAAATAAAACATCCCAAACCACGGGAAAAACAATAAAATATCGCTATAAAACCGTAATCTGAAAACGTACCTATTTTTCGGGCAAACAATTTTATTTATGAAACCAAAAGCAGTAACTATTGCTTCCACAAACCTGTATCTCACTTATATAATCCAAAAGAGTGAGAATTATGTACAAGAGAAATATTTAGTTGTTTCAATTAATAACAAAAGCAAATCAACACAAAACATATGCAAACAAACAGCACGACTATCATATGCAACAAAGGAAACTATCAACAATCAATAGCAACCAAACTCACGTTTGTTTAGGTTCAGACACTTTTCATCGTACAAGGGTGATAAATAACTACCAAGTATACTTACGCTCAACAGCCTTTGGTAATTTCTTAGTAGATTATTCATACAGCCTCAAACAAATCGAAGTATCATTTTCCAAACATCCCACTAGCCAAACAACAAAGAATTTTATATTTTATTTAAGTTTATTCTATTGGTTTCTTCTCACATTATTCACTTTTCATTTATTTTATATTCTCTTTCATTCATACAGATTCATCTTTTATTTATTTACATTCATTTACTTACATAAATTGTTTTCCATTTATTATTTAAAATAATCAATGAATTCATTATTTAAGTATTACATACATTTTATTTCAGTTTAGTTCACATTTATTATTAAATTATATACTTGATGAACATTAAATATTAATATTCATCAATAAATCATTTCAGTCATTTTCTTGAGTTTATAATCTTTTATTTAAATAGTATTCACCTTTACTATTCAATTTTATTATTAGCATTTCAAAACATTAACTTATGTTTAAAACATTTCTTGTACGTCAAAATTCTTATTTATACAAATAATTCCATATGAACACTTTCATTACTTATGTTTTACTCGTATAATATCTTATTACATATTCTTATTTAACATTATTACTTTTTAAACATTTCTCGTAAGTTATATATATGTTTTTAAGAATGTAATTGAATGTTACACAAGTTTATCTTATTCATTTTAGTTAACAAAATGTTCAATAATTACATCTTCTAAATTTTCATATCTTTTGATTTACAAGTTACAAATTACCAATTTCTTATATATTTCATTAATCACTTAGCATCTAATTTCTTATTTTTCATTTTAGAAGTTCCCAACTATTAAAATAATTAACATTTCATTTCATTACAATAATTGAAATCCCTAATTTATGGAAAACTTAAGAACTAATTCCGGATTTCATTTCAAATCATTTAAAATAATATATATTCATATCTTTCATATATCAAATCATATTTAGAGATCTAAAATTAAGATTTATTTATCAAACAAATGTGTAGTAAAGCTATTACAGTGGCTTTCCCACTTTTAAACTCGAAAATGAATGTCGATGATGTGGCCGTCATCACCGAAATTATTTTCCAACGACAGAAGAGGGGAGTATAGAACTTGTTTCTTTTTAAAATTTCTTTAAAACATTTCTTTCAAATCACATTAAAATATTTATATCTGAAAATACTTCCAAATAATACTAATATTATATTCCAAAATCTTTTGAAAACCATTTTCAAACCTTGAAATTTAAGTTCTCAAATTTCCAATTTATATTTGTAAATCCTAATTTGCAACCAATATTTATAAAATTTCACTTCCTAACAAACAAACATATTACATACAACTAAATCCATTTATAAAATTTATTCTTTTATTTACAAAATATAATACTAGATAAAATTATTTCAATTATCCATATTTCAAAAACAATATTGTGTCGGTCTGCCCTGCTAAGTGTTTAGAAATCCCTATCGATGCCATAGCATCCTATGTACCGACCAGAATATATAAATACTAAACAGAACAAATTAACACAATATAAAACATTTTATAATACTAACAAGTATGCTCTCTCATATATATACACTCAGACAAACTCATTCTAGGGTATTACTACCCTATTTTTAATGAGTCAGACCCCACAAAGCTAAGGTTATCGCTAAACCAAAGCTTTGATACCAACTGTAACGACCCACCTTTTTGGACGGTTTAAATCGACAATAAACCACACATGTCAACTCAAACCATTCAAAAGGGAGGATTGTTAATGCGGTAAATAAGAAAATAAGAGAAAAGGAAGAAAAACAAAACACAGAATCTCACAGCAGAATGACAAAATATAATAATCAAATAAACAGTTCATGAAGTTGTTTGACAAATAACATTTGATTACACTTTACAATACAAATCAGAGTTATACAAACAACAGGAATAAATAAATAATGCAGCGGAACAACATGATTCAGTGGGGTAAAATAATAATATGATACTAAACTCCGTCTTCGTCCTCCAGAATAATGTCTTCAACACTGAAAAGCTCAGGCTAACCCGAGCGTAATGAAAAGACAAAACACTCGAGTCATAACTAAAAGATCTTATGTAAGTTAAATCAAAATAATTAAATACAAGTGTAACGGCTTCAGAGCTGTTTACGGAATTTTACATCTCCTATCCATTGTCTAACATGCGTGCAATAACTTAAGAGATGTTTAGGATTCCATCTCCTAAAGATCCATTAAACTATCTACATATATAATACAATACGCTATTATAATATGACCACAGTAAAGTAAAGTATTAAAATAGCGTTAAGGCGTTACCCATATCCCCCTTAACACATTTTTATATAAATACCGTAGTCTATACAGATATTGTAAGCTCCACCAAACCGGTGGTTTACTCAGGGAGCACTCCATAGGTACGATACAAACCAAAGTCGTAATGGGCTCGATCAAGATAAATATGACAAGGCACGCGAGGCAATGCCCACGTTAGGATTCTACCGTTTTGCACTCCCAGACTGATGGTAATGCATAGCAGCTACTACCGCCCACCTCGAGACACACTCCCATAATCAAAATCGAGGGGTGGCCACCAAATCAATCACAAAGTAATAAATATAGTATCGAAGAAATGTGCCCGATAGGGGGAGCGACCCCACTTGGCCTGGAATAGCTCTTGTTTAGTCATTTTAATTATGACCTGAAAGTCAAGGCTATCCATCATCGTTCTCTTACTTCATTCTAGTAGCGTTCGCCAAACCATCCTACTTCATTCTGGATTCTTCACCACATGCATGGTTGTTAAAGCGGTTTTCGATATTGGTAGAGAGTATGACAATATCTGAGCCCGGTCACTTTAACAACCAAACGCTTATTTCACACCGATTGGTTCTTTTACATTTACAAAACCAATTCATAATTGATATCAAAATATCATATTCAGTTCAAAATCATATCACTTTCGAAATCATATTCACTTCAAATCATATCCCTTTCGAAATCATATTCACTTTTGAAATCATTATTGACTTTAAATCATATCACTTTCGAAGTCATATTCACTTTAAATCGTATTCATTTTTAAAATAGGTTAAACCATCATATCAAAATATTCGCATTTAAATTAATTAAATCTAAATCATAACAGTTCCAACTTTAAACAGCTGAATATTAAAGTAGTTTATATATAATGGAATAGTTTTTTAAAAAATAGTTTATATTTTAAAAATTGGTTATAGATTAAAATAGTTTATGTATTAAAATAGGTTATATATTACAATAGTTTATATATTAAAATAGGTTATATATTAAAATAGTTTATATTTTAAAAATAGTTTATATATTAAAATAGGTTATATATTAAAACAGTTTATCTTTTAAAAATAGTTTATATTTTAAAATAGGTTATATATTACAATAGTTTATATATTAAAATAGTTTATATATTGAAAATAGTTAATGTGTTAAAATTTATTAATATATTAAATGGTTTATATGAGAAAAATAGTTTACATGTTAAAAGAGTATGTATATTAATGGAGTCTATATCGAAAATAGTTTCAAACTAGAATTATTTCTTCCAATTTCACAAATCAATTCAAATCAAATTTAGTTCGAAAATTCAATTTAAATCAATCTCAGTTCAACGTTTCCAATTCAAAAGGCTAAAGTTTCAATTCAAATTCCTATTAAAAACCATTTCAATTTATATCGATTTCAAATCCATGTTTGAACTATAAATTTAAACCACTTCAAATTCAATAGGTTTCAAAGTTTAAAAATTCAAACGTTTATAATAACTCAATTTTTGTAGATTTCATTTATATTTCAAAATTCAACTTTAAGATTTCAATTTAAATTCTTTAAACAATTCATCTAAACCAATTTCAATTTCAACATTTTAAAGCTTGGATTTTGAAAATAATTCAGTTCATATAAATCAAATCTTATTTTATAATATCATTTAATTGGATTCAAAAATTAAGGATTTAAGATCATTTAAATTTAACCAATCCAGTGTCCGTATATAATTTTCTACCCTATGGTCAAGTGATATGGATATATATCATTTCAACCCGCAATAATTTAAATTTACGGGTATATATCATTTCAACCCGCAATCCCGAGTAAAATTCAAAATCCATAAAATCGCTCGAGTTTATCATTTCAACCAATAAAGGTTTTTCCCTAATCTATTAGACCATTCGGGTATGTATCATTTCAACCCATAGTGATTTTCCTAACAATAATGATGGGAACTTGCAGTGTGATAATAACATGTAAAATAAATTTAATATCCAATCATCCAAAATGTCTACAATTAAGCATCCATCATAATCATCATTCAAATCAACCAATCAATCACAACAATTAACTAGTTATCAATCAGGTATTTAACAAACAATTTAAATTCCAATATTAGTTTAAAATGGAAATTAAAGTCAATATAAATTCAAATTAAATTTAAGTGACAATTTAAAATACCAAATAGCATTTAATAAAATTTTAATCACATCATAAATTTAATTTAACTAACATAGGATAATTTAGTAATTGTAAGTGGGTTAAAACACTCACCTTTGGTTTGTCGTCGATTTAAAATCCAAATTAGGCCCAAAAATTTAACAGCCTTAGAATGTAGCCAAACTAGTTTTATAATGTCCGGAATTTCGATATGATCGCAGCGGAGAAAACCGCGCATAAATCCGAGCTCGTATGCAAAAGATATTACAATTAGAAGTTATACGATTTATATTATAAAATAAATATAATAATAATAATAATAAACATGTTCACCTTTCTTCTCAACCCGAACTCACACGTACAATACGCAACCACCGAAATGCAGCTGCGGCCTTCATCAATTTTTGCCGCTGCTACAAGCATCTCGACTACGATCTGAAGCCTTCATCGAGCTCCTCTAGCCCAGCCGCCCCACAGGTGGTCGCGCGAGCCCCCCTACGGCGCCTCCAGGCGATCACGACGCCGTCGCCTATTCTTGCCATTCGCAGTGATTTTTGACCCCTTCGAATTGAAGTAAACCCATAGATCTACTTGCCTCGACACCCTCTGCGCACCAGTGATTGCCGATCGCTCCCAGGACGAAGATCCACTGTCGAATAACAAACCGTAGCAATGGACGGCTGAAACTTTTTTGCATATTTCTGGCCAAATGATGCACTAAATCGAAAAAAGAATTGCTGCACGCTTGTCAAGAGCTTTCTAACGCTATATAGTATGACATAGTTTGGAAAGTTTGAAATTTTGGAATTGATTTTGATTTGAAATTGAATAGGGATTTAGGGTTTGATGTTCTGTCGTTTGAAAAGGAGGAACAAAGAAGAAAGTGTACGTACTGAAGTAATGAAATGAGAAACAGCTAGGGTTTATAACAGCCTATATATAGGCAGAGCTGAAATAGAAAAAGATGAACCAGATCGATTTGGATTGAAATGACAACAACGACCCGGAAAGCCCATTTCGTTCTCGAGATGAAAATGGGTCATCCAATATATCAAAATATAGGTTTTCGATATTTTTAAACTCAATGGAACTAGTTTCAAACCCTAATTCCATTGTATGAAGAAGTTAGCTTTTAAAATCAAATTATATTCATTTAATTTATATTAATCGATTTCTACGCATTTCAAGCTTGCACGATCAAACGACAAGTCTGATCGCTACGAAACTTGAAATCCTACAATAATTCAGTTTTACGGATCCTATGAAACTAGTTTCATCGAAATCCGAGAAAGTGGCCAAAATGGATATTTCCACGTTAATTAAATAAATTATTATTAAATTAATTTAATCACTTTTTAAATTCAAAATTAATGATTAACGATCTCATAATTCTAGATTTCATAGAGATTAATAATCTATCAAAATAAATTTTCTATGTTAAATTCATTATTGAACTATTTCATTAATTCAACGTTCAATTACACTGTAATAAAATCCTAGTTAATTATATTTTTAAATCCAAATAAATTCTTTTATTTTGATTTCCACTCTTATTAAAAAAATCAACTATCACCTTATGGATATAACTAACATTGGTTTACATTTTATTACATTCATATTTTACAGTTATCCTTTTACCATATTAATTATAACATTTCAATTTCCTTAATTCCATTAATTACCAATTTTAATTCCTTATTTATAATTATAACCAAATTAACTTTACAATTATCTCAATTGATTGAAATTGCTTTAAAATAGTTGTCAATAACATTCAAACAATAAAATTAGATTATATTCTAATTATTTTCTCATAAATAAATCAAAAAATTTAATTTCTCTTAACATTAAGTTTCAAATCTTATTTAATTTAATATTTTTAATTATCGAAAATTACTGGTCGTTACAAATTTTCCCTATGACACCCATGCCTATTTCATCTTAATTATAATTACAGCATTATCTTCTTTAGTTCGTACCTTTTTCCTACGTCTTTTCTATCGCCTTGTTATAACATTTGTTCAAATGTAATTGTCAGTTTACCTTCACATCAATTTCAGTATAATATCCAAATTTGAGGATTATATCAACATCCATATTTATTAAACAAGGCCGCTAAATGAACTTGGGCCATAATGGATGAATCAAAGGGATATATTTTCTAATATATCTTATATATCTTAATTGACAAAACCTATTAGAGTATATGATTACTAATATCTTACTGATTCACTATGTGCTTTAAATCATTTATATGGGCTAAAAACCAATATCTTGTATATTCTAGGGTTTTTATTTACTAATTTATCAAATTCGTTAATATCAATGGAAGTTTGTTTACTCCTGTTCTATTTAATATAAAATGCGACACTTACTAAATTATAAAAATTAGGTATATGGTAATAAAAATGCTTCAAATGTTAAATTGACTAACTTATTCAGTTTATACATCCATGGAGGAAAGTGTCGTATAAACGTAAAATTGCAATCTCGATAAAGTTATGTATCCATAGTCATAAATAAGTCATGTTATTATTTATCTAATTAAATTGGCATTTGAAAAGGTTAGATATAACCAATTAAGTCCCTAACCATATTTTGTAAAATTATTTTAAGAAAATATTAAATGTTGTATGTAATGACCTAGAATTTCAGACACTTTGTATTTAAATACCTGAATTATTTAACTATTTAAATCTTGGATTTAATGTTATTAAAATAGTTTAATAAGCTTTTTAACCTCCTTTTAAATCATAAGTAATAATGGTAAACTTATTTTGGAAAAATATTTACAAAAATAAATACTTTGAAAAAATATCGATAATGTGACCGAAAATCCTTTTATTGATAAGCAACTTTTTGCTCGTCGAAAGTTGTTCAAACTTTTCTTACATACACTTATTTACTTTAGAGAACATTAATTAGGAATAAATACACCTATTAACAAAATCCTTAAGAAGCTTCCTATTCTTATCTTGTTAGGTGTGTAATGGAAAATGAGCAAATAAGGAAATACTTCAAACTTAAGCAATTTTTGACATAAAGGAGAAGTGATGTTTGTAATTAATGGTAGGACTTTTGTGAGGGGTTTTTGGTCTTTCAAAATGTCATTCCTAAGCCTATAAAAGAGAGGGAAGGACTCATCTCATAATATCACAAAATCAAATGAAAAACTAAGGTAGCGTTTGGTTTGAAATGAGTTTTGTGTTTTTTGTTTTCAACAATAATTACAAAATATGATAGGAGTGGAGGGATGACAAATAGGATGGAAGGAAGATGGAGGGGACCACGAAGGGGATGGAGGAACGATGGAAGGAAGGACTGTTTCTCGTGCTTCTCTTATTTCTCAAAACATGAAAAATAAAAATAAAAAGTTGTTCTCTATTTTCTTTGTTAACTTTGTTTTCTAAATTGGTCGTTTTCTACAATATACATGCGTCGTGCGGAATTTTGTATTCAATGGCTTCCTTCTCTTATCTTCCTCTCTAACTTTGTCAAATCTTATTCAAATCAATTCTAATCACAACCAGACTTTCCCAAAGACCTTAGAATATCATTAGAAAATGATTTAGCATCTAAGAAGTTGAAGAATGATGGACAACACGGTAGAACCCCTCTTGGCCATGAGTAATTATGTAGTGGAGAGGTATGGTTTTGAGATTTTGGAGGCAAAGGTGGTTGCTTTGGTGATGGTACGAAGGGTTGCCTTGGTTCTTATGCTTTGGTTTGGTTGTTAATTGGATCTAAGTCTCACTATTTTATAAGTATATATTGTGTATATATATGTTGTGTGCAAACTATAAAGTTAAAATGACATTAACTAAGTAATTATAAACTTTTAACCCTTCTTGATTTTGAAAGCACATGATAACTTTATATTGTATAACATCACTTCTATTACCCTCTTAAACATGTGGCATGGCCTTGACTTGATGTATAAATGGTTGTTTAACTTATGTGTTAAATTGAAGTAAATTTGAAAGTATTTTAAGCGAGAATAGTCGTTATAAGCGCACTTCTGAATCCCTTGTTTTCGGGAATTTTTATGAATAAATAAAAAATATTCTTAAGGGTTTCTTTCCATGATTTTTAAGTACCATAATTGTAGTACTTACTATAAAAAATTCAATTCTTAAATCATTTGTTAAAGTGGTTAAACTAGTCACAAAGATCGTTCTATTCAATGTTGTTTTAACAAGGACTTTTAACAACATTTATAAATAGTGTAGTAGGTCGGTTATGGTTTTAAGTGTTTAAACATGATATTTAAATTTGGTATTTTTCTCCAATCACTATAGAGATGTTTTCAAACATGTTTTGAAGTATATTAAAGTTTATTTGATGTTTAAGTACATTTTTAATAATATATAAATTTTGGAAAAATTAAGAAGAGATTTAACACTAAAAGCCGACGAGGTAGACTTTTCTAATTTTTAGGAGTTAAGATTGATGTCGAGTAAGGATAGAGAAATAGAGCTCTAACCTACAGAGCTTCCATCTTGAATGAGGAATAATTAAGTTGGAATGTCGAAAACATGTTAATCTTGTTGTTTACTTACTTGTTTAAAAGGTAATTAACTTTGCTTAACGTTAAAAGCCGACAAAATAAACTTATCTATATCTGGGAGTTAACATAGATATCAAGTAGGGACGGAGCAATAGAGGTCTAACCTACCGGGCTTCCCTCTTGAACAAGGAATATATAAGTTGGGAATGTTGGAACCGAGTTAATCATGTTGTTTGTTACATGTTTATGGAAATCATTAATATTATACTTAACACTAAAAGTTGACAAGTATACATGTCTATTTAAAGGGATTCAAGAATGAAGTATCTGGACAAGGCTTTGATGCAACCAGTGCTCTAACTTATCTGGCTTCACTCTTGAACAAGGAATTTAAGTTGAAATGTCAGAAATGAGTTAGGTATAAGAACATTGATTTGTATAAGCAAATGTTTTAACTAGATAATCGATTAGTCGACTATCGAACTTAACCTATTATTATCTTAGATCTTTAAAATGAATGTTTTGAAGATAATATAAGTATGGAAATAGTTTTGGGTTTGTTGTGACAATGTGTTAATAACATTTGCCATTAACCCTTTTTTATTATACTTACGAATGTAAATAGATCTTTAAAAAGAATGTTTTAAAGGTAAGCATAAGTGAAATAGTTTTGGGTTTGTAGTGACATTGTTTAAGTAACATTTGTCTTAAACCTTTTGAATGGATTTGCGAAAGTACTTAGATCCTTAAAATGTATATTTTGAAGGAAATTATAAGTAAGAAATCTCGTTAATGATTTGTTAATATACTTATACCATTTGAGATAAGTATATGAATACTCTTTGAAGTATAGAAATAGTAAAGGTTTAAAGTAAGAAATCTTGTGGATGATTTATGAATATATATATACCATTTGAGATAAGTACATGAATACGTTTTGCAATATTGAAAAGAGTACAAATGAATAGTAGAAATTGATAAAAGAAGTTTTACTAGATAAAAGATGTTTTACTACCAAAGTTTTTAATTAATAAAAGATTAATTAAACAAAAAGGGGATTAGAAGTCACTTATGTGACTTGATCTTACTTTGTATGACTTGATCATGCTTTCTATGTTTACTCGTTTATGGAAAGCAATTAATTGTATACTTAGCATTAAAAGCCAATGAAGTAGGCTTGTCTATCTATGAGAATTAAGACTGATGTTCGTTTAGGGATACGAGCAATAGAGCACTAACCTACCAACTTCACTCTTGATCGAGTGATAGTACGAGATAAAAATATTGAAAACATGATAAGTATATGGTACTTGGTTTCCATACACGATCGCTCTCATTATCATTAAATGACCAAGTTTTTCGATTCAATCTTGGAGAGACTGGGATCGTAAATGTTTTACTTACAGAAAACCATTTCAAGGCATAGATACATGTTCTATCTCCTAGAAGTGAATCTGTTCGAGATGTTGGATTCCATGTGTGGTTTCGAGATCTGTTCGAGATGTGGGAATCTAATTGGGGATTAATGTTCTGTACAAGTGAAGAAGACTCATGTGAAAGATGCTGAATGTGTCATCGACATCGGAAATGATAGAAAAAAGAGAAAGGGGTTAGCTTGGGGTTTGGCTGACCCACGATAGGATATTATCAGTCCATATCTAGAGTATGCTTATCGACGTTGCGCGCGGGAGGTGATGGTATATGGGATCATGTTTTAGGATGTGGACCGATAATGTTTTCCTTGATGATAGGGCTATCGATGGGTCGGGTCGAGTTAGGTTCAGGTCGGGTCGGGTTGGGTTCGGGTTGGTTTTAAATGGGTCGGGTCAGTCTGTTTATTAACAGGTCAGAAATAGCTCAACCTAAACCCGACCCGATTATAAATGGGTTAACCCGACCCGTGTAACCCGATTATAAACGGGTCGGGTCGGGTCGTAAATGGGTCGGGTCAACCCGTATAAGGTATAAATGGGTTATAAATGGGTCGTAAATGGGTTATAAACGAGTCAAATTCGGGTTCATAGGTCGGGTTCGGTTATAATTGAATCGGGTCAACCCATATAAGTATAAACGGGTCAAATTTGGGTTCATGGGTCACCCTGAAACCCACCCGTTTATAAACGGGTCAAATTCGGGTTGACCTGAAAATGACCCGCCCACTTAAACGGGTAGGGTTAACTTGCTAATTTACGTGTAATCTTTGGGTCGTGCCGACGGCCCTACTTAATGGTATATTCTATCAAGAGATATACGATGCTCGGAGGTAGTTTCTGACCATTGTGTGGGAGATTGGATCTGGCTCCACCGGAGAGATCTCCACTGAAAATCCAATATGCGAATGTTCCTTATTGAATTTTATTGTACTCGTAATATATTGTTGAATGTAATAAATGTAACCATTCCGGCTATGTTATATGTTTATATTCTACACCATAAACATTATCTAATGTATCACCTTATGTACTTCTTAGATGGTGGACCTTTTCAGGGGATAACCGTTATGGCATTCCATGCATTCTCAAAAGTACTATTATATGCTAGCTACATATTTCTTGAGTTTCCCATACCATACTTACATCTGACAGTTGGTTTTTGTTTTTCCTAAATTCCTCACATGCTCTTTCGAGTAGTTTAGGAAAGGCGGGTTTTCGTTGATGTTCTTTGGAGCTTGAGAAGATGAGCTGGTTGTTTCACCTGCCGTAGTATTCTTATTTCTGCTACATTATTATTGTATATATCACCATTTGTGAGGATAGGTAGTTATAACTGTCAAAGCTAATGATGGTACTTAGGTTTTGTAACACCAAAATTTCTGTATCGGAGTAACTCTTTGTACTGTTCTTTTGATATTCTATATTACCGTTCCGCTAGTGAGATTCTGATGTTGTGTTTTCTTCTTTCTTATTATATTTATTATTATTTTTATTTTACCCTAATAATTCGTCTTTTCGACATTTGGGTGATGGGCATGTGAATACCGTGGATGTATTAATGTCAACATCCGGGGGTCGAAAAGGCGAATCGTTACACTTTGTATAAGAGCTGAAGGTTAAGAGAGAACCTTGGCTTTGGAGGGGTATGACACATGAAGTGATAGGGTAATGGAATGCCCTAGCATGAGCTGAGTTTATTATACATATGAGGGCATATTTGTATTTGTTATAAACGTATACCTTAATGGTAATTATAACTGTGAAAAATTAAAGTTCTTATATAATGTAACTTATATAAGTGAATTGTCAAAGTGTAGTTTAATTAATGTAGGGATTAATGATGTTCATTCATCACTCCTCATTAATTTGTTTAGCCATGCTCGGCAAGTTTACGAGCATTGCTATTCTTTGTAGAATGATTTGACATGCTCGACCAGTTTATGAGCATTATTATCATTTGTAGATATAGTAGCATAGTCATCCTCGGCTAGTTTGTGAGCACTAACTATCATTTGTTGATTGTTGATTTGTGTTTGACCAGTTTATGGGCACTTTACCTTTTCACTACATGGGTTGGGTAGACAATATTTGTAGATACATTGAATTATGGGCACTTTTACCTTTTCACTGCATGGGTTGGGTAGACAATATTTGTAGATACATTGAAACGAATACCTTATGAATTTAGTTTCACGGTTTGACTATAAGGAGTTCGGTGATAATATAGGGTTAACAAGTTAACTCTTATAAAAGTTGAATTTAGTAAGATGATGTTTATTTTAATATGAGAAAGATGAGATATTTTGGAAATAAACATTTGTGAAAAGATTTATATAAGAGAGTGATTTTATATAAGTATGGTTTATATAACATGATTAATAAACAAGAAGGATTTAAATAATATTTTGAGAACTTAAATGCCAGTGTTTTTGAAAACGTTTTTCAAGATTTTAGAGAAAGTAATAGTAGTATTATTTGAAAGTAAGTATTTGAGAAATTGGTTTATGAAATTGAGATCATGATATTTAGTAATATTTACGAGGTATTTGATACCATTTTGAAATTATTTTGGTTAAGTCCGAAAGACATGAATTGGATGTACTGAACTCACTCATGTGGCTTGAAAATAATTTTGGTGATGACTTCAACATCACCGACGTTCAATTTTGGGTTTCTAAGTGGAGAATACTACAAGGTTGTTTTAGTAAAATAGATTTCGATTTGATTCCGAAAGTATGATTTGTTATACAAAAGATATGTATATACTATTATTTTAATATGATTTGAAATAAAACCCGATGTTTAGTTCTAAAGTTTTTCTTTGGAAAGAAATGATATAAACTTTTAATGAAGAAAAGTTTTATGTATACTATGTAGGATGCCTGAGTGGTAGTGGCATAGCCCGGAATAAATATTGGAACTTTTCGTGTTTTTGCTTTTTGGGTAAAGTGTGTTTAATAAACTATTAAAATTTGTTAAGTTATTTTATGGACACATGCAGCTTATGCATTAGGATTGTATGGTATGTGCATCATGTTATGATATGTTTGGTAATTTTCATTTGTTAAAATGAAATGGGATTTTCGAAGATTTTGATAGTTGGAAACTTCTGAATCATATAGAATACGAAACTAAGTGTTTTGTGAAAATATAAAGATGAGTTTGTATAACACTTGAATTGAGAAGGTATTAAGTTAAAACAAGTCTCATTAGTTGAACATATTTCTTAAGTAATTTTTTTTTATGTTTTGTATATACTCTTAGGATTGTCATGGAATATTATACAAATATGAATTTAAGTTATAAAATGTTGAAAACTTGAAGTTATGTTTTATGAAAAGTTTCATAAATGATTTTAGGATTGAATGGAACATACTATTTGGATAAAAGAATGTGATAAAAAATATTGGTATAATTAAGAAACCAATAGGATAAGTACGTAAGTTGTATGTAGATCGTTTTATTTGCATGACTATTCTTGATCCAATCTTTGAGTACATGATTATAAGGTGAATTGCATGGGTCCAAACAAGGATTTTTCACTAGATTCTTGATGGTGAACACTTGATACGGATTCTTGATAAGATCTCAAAGTTTTCTATCATAGTATATGGCTATGTAAGGAGAATGGAGGTTTCTAATCAAGGAATCTGATCAGAGTCTGCACTAGCTAGAGAGGTCAAGTGATCTATAATAGTTGAGAAATGAAATTTATATGATAGAGCAAGTGATCGGAATTGATATTACGTACAGATAATCCATGTACATTGTACGGGCTTAGTATTTTCATACTATGTTTTTTTGCTTATGGAGATTTTAGGTGATGACTCTTCAATTTACTATGAGGTAGGCTGAATAATCGTCTAACTAATAACCTGAGGTTGTTAAGCGTAAGGTACGCTTGGTAGATTGTTTATTATCCTTGTGTGATGAGAGGATTTTGAACTTAAGAAAACCATGGGTTATATTTTCAAGTAAATTTTGAATACTATTAAGTATTGATATGCGATTGTTTCTTTGGTTTCTCGGATTGGAATTTTGAGGACAAAATATTCTAAGTGGGAAAGAACGTAACGACCCGGAATTTCAAACACTTTGTATTTAAATATCTTAATTATTTAAATATTTGAATCTTGGATTTAATGTTATTAAAATGATTTAATAAGCTTTTTAACCTCCTTTTAAATCATAAGTAATGATGGTAAACTTATTTTGGAAAAATGGTTATAAAAATAAATACTTTGAAAAAATATCGATAATGTGATTGAAAATTGTCTTATCGATAAACAGCTTTTTACTCGTCGAAAGTTGTTCAAACTTTTTTTTACATACACTTATAACTCTAGAGAAAAATAATTAGGAATAAATACACCTTTTAACAAAATCCTTAAGAATTTTCCTAAGCTTATCTTGTTAGGTGTGAAAAGGAAAATGAGCAAATAAGGAAATACTTCAAACTTAAGCGATTTTGACATGAAGGAGAAGTGATGTTTGTAATTAAGGGTAGGACTTTTATGAGGGGTTTATGGTCTTTCAAAATGTAATTCCTAATCCTATATAAGAGAGGGAGGGGAGAACTTCATAATATCACAGATCAAATGAAAAACTAAGCTTTTAATGGCTTCCTTCTCTTCTCTTCCTCCCTAACTTTCTCAAAACTTATTCAAATCAACTCCAATCAGAACAAAACTTTCCCCAAGAACTAAGAATATCATTACAACATGATTTAGCATCTAATAAGTTGAAGAATAGTGAAGGACAAGGGAGAACCCCTCTTGGCCATGAGCAATTATTTAGTAGGGAGGCATGGTTTTGAGATTTTGGAAGCAAAGGTGGTTGCTTTGGTGATGATGTGACTGTAGGAATGGTTGCCTTGGTTCTTGCATTTTGGTTTGGTTGTTAACTTGGATCTAAGTGAGTTATCTCACTATCTTATAAGTATATATTGTGTGTATATATGTTGTGTGCAAATTATAAAGTTAAAGTGACATTAACTAAGTAAAATTATAAACTTTTGACCCCTCTAGCTTTTGAAAGCAAATGATAACTTTATATTCTATAACATGACTTCTACTACCTTCTTAAACATGTGGCATGGCCTTTATTTGATGTTTAAATGTTTGTTTAACTTATGTGTTAAATTGAAGTAAGTTTGAAAGTGTTTGAAGAGAGAATAGTCGTTATAAGCGCACTACGGAATCCCTTATTTTTGGGAATTTTTATAAATAAATGAAACGATATTCTTAGGGGTTTCTTTTCATGTATTTAAGTATCCTAATGTTAGCACTTACTGTAAAAATTTCAAGTCTTAAATCATTTGTTAAAGTGGTAAAAACTAGTCACAAAGATCGTTCTTTTCAATGTTGTTTTAACAAGGACTTTTAACAGCATTTATAAATGTTGTAGTAAGTCGTTTATGGTTTTAAGTGTTTAAAAATGATATTTAAATTTGGTATTTTTCTCCAAACTACTTAGAGATGATTTAAAACATGTTTTTAAGTATATTAAAGTTGGTTTGAAGTTCTAGTACACTTTTAATAATATATAAATTTTGAAAAAGTAAAGAAAAGGTTTAATACTAAAAGCCGACGAGGTAGACTTTTCTAATTTCTGGGAGTTAAGATTGATGTCGAGTAGGAATGGAGAAATAGAGCTCTAACATACCAGGCTTCCCTCTTGAATGAGGAATAGTTAAGTTGGAATGTCGAAAATGTGTTAATCTTGTTGTTTACTTATTTAAAAGGTAATTTACTTTGCTTAACGCTAAAAGCCGACAAAGTAGGCTTATCTATTTCTGGGAGTTAAGATTGATGTCGAGTAGGGATGAAGCAATAGATATCTAACCTACTGAGCTTCCTTTTTGAACGGGGAATGGTTAAGTCGGGAATATCGGAAACGGGTTAATTATGTTGGTTGTTTATGGAAATCATTAATATTATACTTAACACTGAAAGCCGACAAGTATGCTTTGTCTATTTGTGAGATTCAAGAACGAAGTGTCTAGGCAAGACTATGATGCAACCAGTGCTCTAACTTTCCTAGCTTCACTCTTGAACGAGGAATGGTTAAGTTGAAATATCGGAAACGAGTTAAGTATACGAACATTGATTTGTATAAGCAACTGTTTTAACTAGATAATCAATTAGTCGACTATCGAACTTAACCTATTATTATCCTAGATCTTTAAAATGAATTTTTTAAAGATAATATAACTATGGTAATGGTTTTGGGATTGTGTGACAATGTGTTAATAACATTCGTCTTTAACCCTTTTTTATTATACTTATGAATGTAAATAGATCTTTAAAAAGAACGTTTTAAAGATAAGCATAAGTGAAATGATTTTGGGTTTGTAGTGACAATATTTAAGAAACAGTTGTCTTAAACCTTTTGAATGGATTTGTGAAAGTACTTAGATCCGTAAAATGAATATTTTGAAGGAAATTATAAGTAAGAAATATTGTTAATGATTTGTGAATATACTTATACCATTTGAGACAAGTATACGGATACTCTTTGAAGTATAGAAAAAGTAAAGGTTTAAAGTAAGAAATCTTGTTAATGATTCATGAATATACATATACCATTTGAGACAAGTATACAAATACTTTTTGACGTATTCGAAAGAGTATAAATGAATAGTAGAAATCGATAAAAGAATTTTTATTAGCAAAAGGAAGTTTTACTAATAAAAGATGTTTTAATTAATAAAAGATTAATTAAACAAAAAGAGGATTAGAAGTTGCTTATGTGACTTGATCGTGCTTTGGATGACTTGATTGTGCTTTGTATGTTTACTCAATTATAGAAAGAATTTAGTCGTTTACTTAGCACTAAAAGCTGATGAAATAGGCTTGTGTATCTGTAGGAATTAAGGCTGATACTTGTGTAGGAACATAAGCAATATAGATCTAACCTACCGACAAGCAATAGAAATCTAACCTACTAGCTTCACGCTTGATCAAGGGATAGTGTGAGATGAAAATATCGAAAACGTGATAAGTATATGAGACTTAATTTCAATATGTGATCGCTCTCGTTGCCATTGACTGATCAAATTCATCAATTCAGTCTTGGAGAGACCGGGATCGGTAAGTGTTTTACTTACGGAAAACCACTTCATGGCTAAGAACATGTTCAATCTCTTAGAAGTGGACCTGTTCGAGATGCTGGAATCCATGTACGGTTTCAAGATTTGTTCGAGATGTGGGAGTCCAATTGGGAATTTGTGTTCTATTCGAGTGATGAAGACTCATGTGAAATATGCCAAACGTGACCTTGACATTAAAAATGATAGAAAATAGAGTAGGGGCATAACTTGGGGTTTGGCTGACCCACGATTGGATGTTATCACTCCATATCTAGAGTATGCTTATCGATGTGGCGCGAGGGAGGTGATGGTATTTGGAATCACGTGTTAGGGTGTGGACCAGCTATGTTTTCCATAATGATATATTATATCTAGAGATATACGTCGCTCGAAGGTAGTTTCTGACCCTTGTGCAAGAGATTTGATCCAGCTCCACCTGGGAGATCTCCATAGAAAATCCAATGTGTGAACGTTCCTTATCGGATTTAATTGTACTCCTAATATGCTGTTGAATGTAATGAATGTAACCATTCCGGCTATGTTATATATTTATATTATACACCCTAGACATTATCTAGTATATCACCTTATGTACTTATTAGATGGTGGTTCTTTTGAGGGGATAACCGTTATGGCAATTTCATGCAGTCTCAAAAGTACTATTGTATGCTAGCTACATTTTTCTTGAGTTTCTCATACCAGACTTAAGTCTGACGCTTGGTTTTTGTTTTTCCTAAATTTGTCGCGTGTTCTTTCGAATAGTTTGAGAAAGACTGGTTTTCGTTGATGTTCTTTAGAGCTCGAGAAGACGAGCTGGATGTTTTTCCAACTGTAGTATTCTTATTTTCGCTGCATTACTAATGTATATATCACCATTTGTGAGGGTGGATAGTTGTAACCGTCCAGGCTGATGATGATACTTAGGTTTTGTAACTTGGAAATTTCTATATCGGAGTAACCCTTTGTAATGTTCTTTTGATATTATATATCACCGTTCCACTAGTAAGATTCTGATGTTGTGTACTCTTTTTTCTTGTTCTATTTTCTTTTCTTTTTATTTTACCCTAACAATTCGTCTTTCCGGCACTTAGGGCTCGACACGTGAATATATTAGTGTTGACATTCGGGGGTCAAAATGGCGAATAGTTACATTGTACGACTTACGTTGTATAATCAAGCATACACCAATATACTAACAATGTATAAATGAGAAGTTGAGAAATCACTATTTGAAGGTCAAGTTTTTGAATTGTCACTTTCAGAGGAGAGAAATAAGTTTCTTGGTTCATGCTGTTTTTTGGCGAGTAACAGTCGTCGATTCTACCAAAGTAGTAGCAGTTCAATGTTGGGAAAGACGTAAAAATTCAACCAAAAATCCAATATAATCATTATCTATTAATTAATTTGAATTTTTAATTATTTTATTTAAACATTAACAATTATGACAATCATTAATTATCAAAGTATTACATGATCAAAATTTAGTTTTATGATAAATAAATTATTAAATAATTATAAAGTGTCATTTTATTTGTTAAATTTAATTACAAATCATTCAACTTAAACATTTAATTTAAATTAATAATAAGTAATCAATTATTTTATGTAAACATGAACAATTAAATATTAATTTGATGTAACAACTATCAATTATTAAAATATTATATGATCAAAATTTTAGTTTTAATATAAATAGATTATTAAATAATTATAAAATATTACTTTAGTTGTAAATTTTAATTACCAATCATTCAACATTAAAACGGTTAATTTAAATTATTAATAAGTAATAAAGTTAATAAAAAAATTATAATAGCTAATCAAGTTAAGAAAAGAAACAAACATAAAAACTTAACCCTATCTTACATCAAACTTTTATATTTTATAGATTAACTATTTATGACTAAGTTATGCTCAATAATTAATAATTAAATAAAATAATTAAATTTTATAAATATTAATCAATAATTAATCATTTCTATTAAATCGCTAATAATTTATTTAATAATTGAAATTTTAAATTTAATTAATAATTATAAAAATGCATAATTAATTAATAATTTGAAATTTAAAAGTATATTTTGTATTTAGTGATGTAAATAATATTGTTTAAAAGTATGAAAGAAAATATTGATGAAATATCCTTGTTAATTTAACTTAATTTAAATCCCGACGGTTTACTTTATGATTTAGTGAACTTTGGTTGAAAAAAACATGTGTTTAAATCTTAGTTGCATGGAATTTGAAACGGTGTTCATTCTTCCTTTCCCTGCCGAATATTATGGGTCCCTTGAAATTATCTACAATGGGAATTAGGAACGTTACCTCACATCCAGCTGCCACGCGTACAACTCTCAAAGCATTTTCCCTGTTACTTATTATATTTGCCCATTCCCTTCTATCAAATCTCATTTAGTCAGTCTTTCTTCTTCTAAGTTGAAAAATAGATAGAGAGAAAAATGGAATCAATACCGTCGTCTCCTTCGTTTCCATCGACCGACGAATCCGACGTAGCTGATGCCCTTCTCTTCTCTCCACACCTCAACCTTCTATTTGGGGCTCCAAAAAGATGCGGTCCGTTCGTTACAAATCCCAATCTGGTTCAAAGATCACCGTTAAACATGAATCTCAAAATAAAATTGTACCGAAAGCACCGAGCCCAAAATCTCCTCTCTGTTTCAACAGCAGCGCCGACGATACACAGCCGCCGTCAAAGAAACTGCCGTTCGAGGTGCTGCCTCTATCTATTTCTGCGAAGGGGAATGGAATAATGATGAAAGAGCAAAAGGAACAAGTTGCTGTGTTGGTTCGAGAGAATTTAACCCTTGGAAAAGTAAGTATTTCAGTTATTTAGATTTTGTTTTTGATATGTTAATACCTGAAGTTTAATTATATTTATGATATTTCAGACCCTATTTGACATGAAGACGCGTTACTTGATACTCAGAGAACATATTGCTTCGCTAAAAAGGGTAAAAATCAATTTCTACGTTTTTCAATTTAGGGTTTATGTCGTTACACATTTGAATTTACTGTTAATCATAATATATGCGAACAGATAAAAGAGGGTTTAAGTTTGAATCGACAATCAGGGAGTTAAATTCCCATGAAAGGAAACGTGGCAGTTATGGAAGAGATGATGCGCAGTATACAGTTCCTAATGGAGGCGGAAAGGAGGCGAGCGTGGAGAGAGGGATGCACCGCCGCGAGAAAAAGAAGGATGGAGTTGATAAGAGCCAAAGGCGGGGAGAAGAGACAACGGTTGAGATGATCCCACCTGGCGGTCCTTGAATTTTTGGTTGGATTTTCAAGATCCAATTTTGCAGCGTTATAAGTTTGATGCTGATTGGTTGATTAGATACGAAAATTTGTAAATTGATTCTATTTCAAACTCTTTTAGCAAAATCTTTGTTTATATTTATATTATAAGCCCCTTTATGCACAAAAGTAATTAGTTTTCTATGGTATGTTATAACTTAATTTTGAATCCATGAATTTAATTTGAAGCATTAAATGAGATTTATTTTAGAGGCTTTGCACTGAAGGTCCCTGTTTTTTATGTTGTTGTAAGAAAAGTCCCTGTGATAATGAGTATGTAAATTAAGTCCCTATTTTTTCTAAATCAGAAAGTGCAAACTATCTTGCGTTTTCCTTATAGAAAGTGCAAGTTAACTTGCGCTTTTCAAAAATTTAAATTTTTTTTGAAAGTTCAAAATTTTCAAAAAAAATTCAAATCAAAAAGCGCAAACTAACTTGCGCTTTGCTGATAAAAAGTGCAAGTTAACTTGCGCTTTTGAAAAATTCCAAGATTTTCGAAAATTTTAAAATTTTCAAAAAAAATTCAAAATCAAAAGGCGCAAACTGGTTTGCGCTTTCCTGATGGCGCAAGTTAACTTGCACTTTTCAAAAAGTTCAAAATTTTCAAACATTTCAAAATAAAAGTGCAAATTAGCTTGCGCTTTCCTAATAGAAAGCGCTGGTTAACTTGCGCTTTTCAAAAATTTCAAAACTTCAAAATTTTCAAAATAAAAAATTCATGGTCAAAATGTTGCAAGTTAGTTTGCATTTTCTGTCAGAAAAATGCAAAACGCCTTACTTTTTTCATTTTTCAAAAAATAGGGACTAAATTTACATATTCATTTCTACAGGGGTTTTTCTTATAACAACATAAAAAACAGAGACCTATGACTCTTTTCTTGTTTATTTTATGTGATGGTGGAATCATGTACTGGTTAATTAATGATGTGTGATTCTGGTGTTCATTGTTGGTTTTTATAATGAATTATGCATGGTGCACGAAACAGAGTTTTATTTTAGTGAAAATACAAGGTTCATTTGCGTTGCTACGTTAAATATTCGTTAGTAAGCTGTCATTTTATTTTTCCACTTTTCAAACTAAAAATGTACTCACAAATTAAATTAAAACTAAGCGTATTCAACGTCATTTTATCATCAATGGCACTCCAAGCCTCCAGCCTTTCAGAGCCAAAGGTCCTGCAACCTTTGTTGTGCTCGAGTTTATGATCTTTTAAACGCTTCTAATCGGCTAAATTAAAAGATTTAGAAAAAAGGCACAAAAACTATTCATAACACTCTTTAACGCACTTAACACTCACACTATAAAATATGTAGATGAAGTCGGCTACATTTTTTCGTCTACACTGCAAGTTTAATTCTTGAAAGCATGGTTGACGAACTTCGAGATGCAGTTAATCGGAGCAGTGAAACTTTAGGATAAAAAGGTTGAACAGCAAATAGTGATGGGTTGGATATTGCTAAAAAAAATAGGATGTGTTAAATTGAAGTTGTAAACGGTTCGAGTTTGGATGAATTAATTGAAAATGGATAGACAGAAGAATCATAATTTAAAAATAGTCAGATCCATATCATAGCCAGAAGGCCAATTTTATTCACATTTTCACAAGCGTAAATATCGTTGTATACCGAACTTAAACTTCATTTATTTAATAAGCATTACGGCACGCGCTTCGCGCGTGATGAAAACATCTGAATTATTTTTACAAATTGTATTTGTTTAATACGTTAAAAAGAAAATGTTTTCCATAAATATTTAGTCATATGTATGTATTAAATCATACGTAGTTAATTTGAATTTTTATTTTTAAGTTGCAATATCTAATTTTTGTTAGTTTAAAATTCTATTTATATTATTAATCTATAAAAAACAAATTTATAAAATAGTTTATTTGTTAGATTTTATTTTTAAGTAATATGAAGACTTGGTAAATATTTATAGAGGAAAATTTAAATTTTTAAAGGAGGCTTAATTCTTAGATCCTATTTTTGAGTTATACTTCACGTAGACATCAAAAGAGTGTGACACGAAATGTATTACAACATTTAATAAAGAAATACATATAAGGGCAATTTTGGAAATTTGCGGTCGGACCAAAAGTTTACGCTTCCAAGCCAACATTAATAAAGATAAAAAGCAACTGATCATCCACTCCAGTACCATTCCAGTGAAAATTTTACCCTTTTCTTCACAATAATCAGGTTTTAGTTGCCAAGAAATGAAAGGAGGAATTAGTTTTGTAACTTTAGACTCAATGACACAATCTTCATATTTTAACCGTAAGAACATTCTTTCAAAATTAGTCATAAGGACAAACCGGTAAAACTACCAATTACCACTCCTCGTACCACCACCCGCCACCATCACCTGCTTCACCAGCCTCGCCGCCGCCGCCAATGTCACCGCAATCGCCAAAATTTTGAAATTTTAGTTGCAGTTTCGACACTGCTACTATGTAGTATTAATTTCCTTTTATAAAATAAAATGATACTAGGCAGTATACTTAATGTCATTATAAGCTAAAATATACATATACTTCTACTTTCCAACTTAAATTTACTCTTTCATAATCACCATCAATACATATCCTACTATACATAAAAAAGACGAATCATTAGTTTTCTTAAAAAAAACCAAAAACTAATACTGCACGTTATCATTTAAATCTACTATAAAAAAAAATGCTACTATCAAATGTGTATAAAACTGCTACTATCAAATGTATATCTACTATCAGAAAAAAACATCAGTGTCAAATTGTATAAAATTTCTACTATCAAATGTGTATAAACTGCTATTGTAAAACTGTGTATAAAACTGCTAATATCAAAATTTGTATACGGTATCATTTACCGCTACTATTATAAAATATAAAATGGGTATAAAACTGCAACTATAATTCATAAATACTATTAAATATGTATAAACTGCTATTATAATTCATAAATACTATTAATGTGATAAACCGCTACTACAATTCCAAAAAAGTAAAATTCATAAAATGTTACTACAAACATAATAAATGCACATTTCATCTACAAAATGATACATTTGTTCAAAAAGTTCCAATAAAAATTCATAAATTGCTACTATAATTCAAAAACTGCTACTAAAATTCATAAGTACTATTAAATATGTGTAAATTGCTACTACAATTTTAAAAAAAACAACTACAATTCAGAAATTGCTATTACAAGCATAATAAACATTAAAAAATGAAATAAACTGATACTACAATTGTAATTTTTATTACAAGTAAAATACAACAAACAACGTGGAACAAAACTGTTACCATATAATTTTATTTTATTCTTATTTAATTTAATTAAAAATATTATTACAACTCGTAAAATGCCACTACAAAATAACATTTTAGTCTAAGATTACACATTCCACGTACAAAAATGATATTACAAATCACAAAAGTACTACTGCAAATCAAAAAATGTTAAATACTTCAAATCTGCTACTGCACAGTAGTATTTTCCTTCTGCCATGTTATATTGAAAAATTTATGTTTTTAACTAAAAAATTAAAAGCATATCCTTAAAGCTAAAAAAAAATTGTCATTCTTGTTCGGTGCTTGAGTAAAAAGAAAATACTAATTTTTATTTTCTTCAAAATAAAGTTATTACATAAAACAGAATATACGTTTTGTAAGTCCCTGTTCTCTCTCACTAACTTCTTAAGCTCAAACTAAATCACAACCAATTTGAACCCTACGAGTTTCAAGGTGGTTTCAATGAATTAGAGTAAACTGCATATTTTAAAACTCACGAGCGTGTACTTCATCAGGTTACCGTTACCCTAACAGTTTCAAGTTGGTTCTCAAAATATATCCTCAACCAACCGAACTCTTCATCAAGTTAAAAGTCAAAAATAACGAATAGTACTTTTATCATCACACTAAGATAAATGTACTAACAGAAAAAGATTAGAGATATACCTAGTTACAAAAGCACGTATATATTTTTTCAATTTCAGACGAACAAAAATTTAAGTGGATAAAATAATTAAGTAAATCAGGCTTTATTAAAATAATTAAAATTTAAAAAGTTAATCAGGCTTTATTAAAGGAAGTATTCCCTAAAATTTAGGGTGGACTTAGTAATTAATAAGGTGTGTTGAAATAAAATATATCATACTATAAAGAAGTTTTTTACGATATGAGATATAGTACAGGAAAGGTGTTAAACCATGCAAATGTTGACTGGCTACAAGGATAGATGCGGATTGCTATAGTTAGTTAAAAAAAAAAATGCGAGTACTGTATTAAGTTTAAGTGTACAATTGGGCACACAAATTATATTTTAATTTAATATGCACCTAAAATTGTCACATTTGCAGCATAAATACGTTTCTTTTACCTTGAAAATTCTGCAAAAACATATTTTAACCGTATAAATTACAATATTTAATGATAACATTGTACACGTCGGATATAACTATAAATTACTTTTTTATCTTTTATCCGGAAACACCTATTATTTCTGATATTAACAGAGTTTGGGTATTGTCAAATACAGATACCATAGAATCCTCATCAGCATTCAAAAAATTAATGATATATCAGATATCTACAACTATTTTAAGATATTAAGTATTTTTCATGTTTTAAATATGGATGTGAACAAAATTTAAATTTTTAGGGTATTCATTGGCAAATCTATGACTAAATAATTATAAGAATGTGTAATTTTAACAACAATAGAGTTAGGAGTATGCTATAGAGGCAATTCCATAATTTATTGTAAACTAGTGTGTAACTCGTGCGTTGCATACGGTAATATTATAAAATATAGTATTTATATTTTTAGTGTAAAATTAGAAATCTATTATGCAACGAAAAATAAATTTAGTAAAATAAATGAACTATAAATTAGAATTGTTATTATTTATGTTATGTAGCTTATATATCTTTATTTTTGTAAAAAATATAATTTTATCATTTTTGTTAATATGGATATGGTGCACATGTTGAAACTATAACAAATATTTTTTAACCAAATTTGTTTAAATATGATGAATTTTAAATTACGTAATTAGTTCAAATATATGGACTTAAAGGTAAATAGTAGGAAAGAATAGAGGATGGATTTGTAAAAAAAATGTAGAACTTTTCATGCGGAGTTATCTGAAATAAAAAACAGAATTTTGTAGTACAGTGTATGATCAATTTTTAAAATAAATGCATTGTAATTAATTTACAAATTTACTTTGTCATTATTGTTTATGTACATGATTTATGTTATATGATCTATATATCTTATAGCTGAATGGAATAAATAATTTTACCATTTTTATTAATATGAATACATACACATTAAAATTGGCATATATTTTTTAGGATTTATTAGAAGAATAGACTAACTATTGATTGAATTTATTTAATTAGTTCAAATTTAATATGTTGTATGTAGTTTAAACACATGGATTTAAATATAAAATATTAGGAAATAATTGATGGAAAGTTTATAATTAATTGTAGAAATTCTAAAATGTAGGTATTTGAAGCAGCATAACGTTTATTTTTAATGCAACGTATGATAAATTGATTGAGATAAATAAATAATAAATCAAAGTTATTAATATTGTTTACGTGTATTATTTATGTTATGTGATTCATATATCTTTATATTTTGCATGAAAAAATAATTTTACCATTTTTTCTGCTATGAATATGGTATACATATTGAAACTATCATATTTTATGATTTATTGGGTAAACTAACAAAATTTTGTTAACTAAATTGATTCAAATGGTTAAATGCAAGATCATATGATTAATTTAAATATTGACTTAAATGTACAACATTAGGTGATATTGAGGAGTGTTTTGTAAATAACTGTAGAACTTTTAAAATGGGACGTGAAGTTAAAAAAAGAACTTTACAATTCAAAATATTGATATAAATGGATTATAAACCAAAATTTGTTATTATTACCAGCGTTACGGTATGCGCTTTGCATGCGAATGACTTTTCTACAAATTATACATGTTTAATCATATTTTTTCGTTGAAATTAGGTGTAGTTAGTTTTAGTTTTTATTGCTATGTTACGACATCTGACTTTTTATTTGTTTCAATTTTTATTTTTATTAGTAACTAAAAAAGAATGAATTTCTAAAAGATATTTATTTGTCACATCCTAATTTTAAGTGATATGATTTGATTTAGTAATACGAGCATTACGACACACACGAATGCACCTGAATTGTTTTTGTACAAATTGTATTTGTTTAATACGTTTAAAAGAAAATATTTTTCACAAGTATTTAGCCATATGTTTGTGTTGAATCATACGTTGTTAATTTAAATTTTTATTTCTAAGTTGCAATATCTAATTTTTTGTTAGTTTAAAATATATTTATATTATTAATCAATAAAAAAACAAATTTATAAAATAGTTTATTTGTTAGGTCCTATCTAAATAAATATGAAGACTTGGTAAATATGTATAGAGAAAAATTTAAATTTGTAAAGGAGACTTAATTGTTAGATCCTATTTTTGAGTTATACTTCACGCCGACATCAAAAGAGTGTGACACCAAATGTATTACAACCTTTAATAAAGAACATATAAGGCAATTTTGGAAGTTTGCGGTCGGACCAAAAGTTTGCGCTTCCAAGCCAATTATTAATAAAGATTTGTAGATGGAAGAAATGAATTTCTAATTCATTTGTCAGATCCTATTTTCAAGTGATATGATTTGATTTGGCAATATTTGTAGAGGGGCATTTTGAATCAGTAAATAAAGTTTATTTGTTAGATCCTTTTTAAGTAGTAAGATTTGGTTTGGTAATATTTCTAAAAGGGTGTTTTGAATTGGTAAAATAAGCTTATTTGTTAGATCTTATTTTCAAGTGATAGTGAGATTTGGATAATATCCATAAAGGGGCATTTTTTGTAGTTTACACCGACACAAAAAAGTGTGTCACCAAAGGTATTACAATTATTAATAAAGATTTATGTATATATTTTATATTATGTAATTGATGTATTTATATATTTGAATGATTTTTTTATCATTTTTGTTATCATGAACATGATATAAATATTAGAATTTTCATATTTTTATGATTTATTAGATGAATCAACAAATAATAGTTTACTGAAATTATTTAAACAGCTTTAAGATCACGTAATTAATTATAATATATGGTTTTGAATGTAAAATAAAATAAGGAATTGAGGGAATTTTTGTAAACGATTATATAAACTTTAAAATATAGGTATTTTGTAGTAAAAAAAATTTGTGATGCATTGTCTGGTTAATTTATTGAGATTAGTGAATTGTAAACTGAACTTGTTATTATCGTTTATGTATATAATTTTATGTTATATGGCTACGTACCTTCAATTTGATGAAAAAATAATATTTTTATTTTTGTTAATACGAATATGGGCTACGTGTTGAAATTTTCATATTTCCATAATTTAGTAATGAATTCACGAATATCACCTAATTGAATTTATCTAATTAATTTAAATCTAAGATTGCATAAATAATTTAAATATATGGATTGAAGTGTAAGATATAATTTTATCTGATTTACATGTCTTCATAGTTGAATAAAAAATAATTTTATCATTTTGGTTCGTACAATGGTGGATTACGTATTGAAATTGTCGTTAGTTGGTATTTATAAAAAATAGCAATATATATTTTATTAATCCGAGTTTATTTAAATAATTCAAATTTTCGATTATGCGATTAACCTAAATATGTGGACTTGAATATAAAATTTTAGAAAGTAACCAATGAATTATATGTAAATAATTGTATAAACTGGAAAATGTCCATGCCAAAACGTAAACTGATCGAAGAGAAGTAGTAAAATAAGTGCAAAATGATAAATTAAATTAAAATATCATGAGAGAATCAAGGAGAAGAGAGAAAACTCCTAGATTTAATATGAGAGCTATAAATTCTTCCGCTTTACTATTATTTAATAGATTAATTACTAACACTTTAATAAAATCTCATTCGAAATAAAATATGTTTTTTCTATTATATAGTTATTATAACGAGTTATATTAATTAATTATTTAATTTAAGTATATTTAATAGAAAATCCATAAATAGTGTGTTTTTACAATAATAATTACAATGTGTTGTAATCATGGGCAATTTATCACAATATAATAAATACATCGTTTTATATTCCTAGTTAAGGTGTATCGACATTGGATATTAATACATCCGTTGAGACTAGAGTACATAATGGTCTCTAAATGTTGGACAACGTATTACTCATGATAGTTGGAGGCGCCAAGGGTTTAGATACTGATAGTTAGTGAATAACCATGGAATGATTCATTCGATAGTTTTCAGTTGGTTAATATAATTAAGGTCAAGCAGAAAATATCAATGGGACAATACTAAATAATTCTCTCGACTTGAGAATACTGTCGAGCTTCAATGTGGAAACTCTACTTTGATTAAAGTTAAATCATGTCATAATGTCCCCCGAACGAATATAGTTGGGTCAAGTGGAACATTGAAAGTGAAACACTACTCAATAGAGAATTCATCTACTTGGTTATATGAGGTTAGTATCACGATCAACTAAAGTCAACTAAAAGTCAAAGTCTTTAGCCAGAGCGGTTCGGTTAATAATAATAATAATAATAATTGAAACTAATGACTTTATGTTTGGACTATAAAGTTAAATATGGATGACATTATTTTGACCATTGCCAAATTCCATAAGTCCTGATGTGATATAGTTTTAAAGAAGAGAATTGATGTAAATATTGCCACTTCCGGGGACCGCTTAAAATAAGTAAATTTTGATTTTACCAAATCTATGTGGACGATAAATTTGGCCGTAAATGTCACATCACTAGCTAAGGTGACGTGTGAACATTAATATTCAAATTATTTGATATTATCGCTAATCGAATTTACATCTAAAAGTCACACAACCAAAATGTTGAATATTCCGACTACCACCTGATTTAATTACATTAAAATTGTTATAAATTTATTAATATTTATGGAAAACTAATTATAAAATTTTATTTGATTTGTATTAATCAGTATTGAAAGTAGTGCGTATACAAAAGTTGTATGCACACGTATCGATATACGATATCGATGTATGTTTAAATTAGATTTAAATATGTATTATCTGATCGGGCTTGAAGTGGTATGGAGGCCCATATTAGGGCAAGGTATGGCCAGCTATACATGGGCAAGAGAAGGGGTTGAATTTGATTCAAATGGTAATTGAGTTGGTAGAGAAATTTGTAAATCTGGATCCACTTTTGGCTCCTTTCTTTCTCTTCTATTTAAACTCACTTGACCCCTTATTTGAATATCTCACTTTTGGCTCTATCCTCATTCGTCTTTGAATGAATATAGTCCCCTTCCTACTCCATAATTTCAAGCATCAACACAAATTTAAATAAAAAGGGCAACAGTGTATGGGTCTTTCAGTCGAGTAGCTCTTTCTTGAAGAATTTGAATTCACATTCAAAAGGAGTAAATCAGATTATGGTGTAATCTCTAGGTTGTAGTAAGGTAATACTTTTGTTTACATTTTAGACATATATTTGTTTATTGTATGATTCATGTATAGTTAGATCGAATATATTATCACGAACCCTTATATGTGTGTGATGTCAACACATGATGTGAATATATATATATATATAGTTGTTATTAAAAATATTATATGCATATATATATATATATATGTCTGCATGCATACCTCGGTTGGTTAAGGCTACATAGCAATCATGGAACAAAGTTCCTTGAGGTCGCAAGTTCGAGTACTAACCAACTGCGTTGTGCGACCCTTAAGATGTGGAGTAGTTATCCCTCGAAAAAGCGAGAATGCTTGGAGATTAATGCTCTGCGTTGGGCTAGTTAAAAAGGAGGGGTCGGTGGTGGGGGACCATCTGAATCCTCTAGCTCTACTCCCTAGAGTAGGGTTTAAAAAAAATTATATGTGTGTGTGTGTGTGTCTGTGCGTGCGCGCGCATGCATATATGATTTCGGCCAAAGAATATAAAAAATAACTTTTGAATTCAATAATAATTAAAGGATTTTTAAATCAAAATTAATTTTCATATATAAATATAACTATAATATATATATATATGTGTGTGTGTGTGTGTATCCATGCGTGTGTAATCTTGTTAAATCATATACATGATAGTATTTCCAAAAAGAATTATACATATGTGTGTGTATATATTTATTTTAACTATATATATATATTATATACAAAAAATTACATACATGTTTTATAATTAAATTTTGAAAAAAAATTAAGTATTTCCATATGGAAATTACTTAAATAAAATTAAAACAATCCGTGAGATTTTAATAAAAAAATTGATTTTGTTATTAAAATTTCGGTCGAAATATATGACTATATATATAATTTTATTCGTTTACATTTTAAATATATAATGCTATTTTATATTTGATTTCTAAATATTAATTTTAATATATATATATATATATACATATACTATATAAAATATTTGCGAAAAAAAATTTAATTCTGTAGCGTATATATATTTATTTTGTTAAAATATAATTTATTGATTTAAATTTGAAACTAAAAGATATTGAATATCTAAATCTATATTTGAAATTTGAAATTTGAATTTAAAATTATTTACATGTGTATTTACAAATATTACTATTTTACAATGTCATATATATACACATACTATTATAAATATAATTTTATATCACAATAAGTTATATATATTAGATATAACACACACACACACATATATATGGAGGGGCTAACTTGTCCGTTGCGGTGTAAATCCCGATACTTAGATGTAGACATGGTAAACCATGAACACTGTATATATTGCACGTGCATATACACATACATGTGTATATGATGCACATGTATATATTATACAATACATATATTACATCAAGATAAAACTTTTATTTACAAATTAAATTAAATAATGTTTTTATTTAAAATTGATTTAGATCAAATTTAAATCAATTTAGACTTCATAGGCCCAATAAGATCCAAAATAGCAAAACGATTTTGAAATTAACTCATTAAACCTATTGCGTATTGGCCCAAATCCAATAATGGTATTGGAGCCCAATAGCCTATGCGGTCTAAGTTAGTTATGCTAGGGTTAACTAATTAAGCTTACCCATTTAGTAGGGTGTTTAGAAAAGTAGTGTCATTGTTGGATTTGGATAATCAAGTACCCTGTCCTACTTGGCTGCTAAACTGGCCCGAAAGGTGAAGTGAGCTCAAAGGTTGTCCCTAATAGAAAATGCCCAATTTGAATTTGGATCTTGGGCAAAATTTCCAAATTGTTCTAAAATAAAAATAAGAATTTAAACTTAAAAGCTAAATTTAAAATAAGAAGTACATTATAAATGTTATAATAAGATTTTCAAAATTGTTTTGAAAATATACAAATAAATTTCAAAAATTTAAATAATTATTAATAAGATTAATAAATTAAATAAATATTTAATTATATATATATAATGATATATGTTACATTATCTTGAATTGTTTAAAATAATGTAAGTGTGTATATAAATTTTTTTGAAACTAATAAACTAATTAATTTTTTTAATTAAATAAATTATTTAAAAGTTAATTAACATATAATAAAATATATATATATATATGTACATACATACATTTATATATGTATGTATGTATGTATGTTTGTATGTATGTATAACCATAAATGTTATAGTATGCATATTCAATATAAAATCTTTAATTGAATAATATAAAATTAATTAAAATGTTAGTTAATTAAATTTATTAAATAAGATTTAACTAATATAATATTATACATAAGAGTATTATATAATTTGATTAAACTATAAAGTTATATGATAATTAAAAATTATATAATACGAGTGTATAATTAAAGGCGGAACAATGAGAAACCCACTACTAAAAATAAATCTATTGGAGACATTTACAAATTTTACTATTGATGACAATAAGGACTAATAATTAAATAGAACTTCCCCTAGAAGAATGAGAGGCAAAAGAAGAAACGCCTTTGAAATCAAGTCCCTAGTAACATACAGGGACATATTTGTTACTGAAACTGCCCTCAATAATAAACATGCCATGTATAATTCTTGGATTCAAACTAAAGCAACAAAGGAACAACCAAGTGCCTCTATTTAGTTTAATTTAACTAAAAAAGATAGAATCTGCACGCTGTAATATATTAATGCGTAAGTTAGACTATCTAAATAAATTATAGATACTGCTAGAATAAATAAGAATATATAGACAAAATATCCAAATGAAGTATTTTATCATTAGTACAAAAAAAACTTGCATATGCATAGATAACATGTTACAAACAATCCACAAATAGAAATATATAGTTAGTAACAATGATGTATATTTCCTAGTGAACATTGTAATTACACAACATAATGGTACAAGGAAACAACTAAGCTTAGACTGGCATGCTTAATGTTAATCTGCAAATGCATCGACCATGTGACCATGCTTTACTTTCATGTGTGGAAAATTTACAAATGCATTAGCCACAAGAGATCGAACTACTAGATTTTGGGGTTTGATCCTTCAACTTTGTTGGTAAAGAATGTTGGTAAGAATATGGCAACAAATAATCAGTAGTATGGTGAATAAATCCCTATTGAATAAAGTTCGTTGTTATTTGAATTAGTTATAGTTTAATTCAGTATGTTATTCCTTTAGAATGGGAAAAAGTAGTTTTTTAACATTTATGTAAGTTCCTATAAAAGCCACTGAGCTTACTCAATAACAATAGATTGCGGTTTCTTACTTGATCTATGTTCATAAACAAGAATATGGCATAATAAGTGGTATCAGAGCGAGAAGATGGCAAACTCTTATAAGTTTGTGCAGCCAACAATCCTTAGGTTCGATGGCCGTTTTGACCATTGGTCAATGTCGATGGAGAACTTCTTGAGGAGCAAGGAGACATGGAACCTAGTGGACGAAGGAATTCCTACAGGAGATGAAGGATCAAGAGCTGTAAATGAAACTTTCAAGAAAGGAGTTGAAGATGCCAAACTCAAAGATACGAAGGTAAATAATTATCTATTTTAGTCTATTGATAGGGAGGTCCTGGAAACCATCTTGGACAAAAGCACATCAAAGGGGATATGGGATTTGATGAAACAAAAGTACCAGGGTTCTACGAGGTGAAGAGAGTTCAGCTGTAAGCACTAAAGAGGGAAAATGAGTTCTTAACCATGAAGGAAGGAGAAAAGCTTGAATCCAATCTTGCCAGAATTCTCACCATCGTCAAAAAAATGAAGATCAATGGTGAGACCGTAGTTCCTAGCACTATTGTATCCAAGGTTCTTCGTTCACTCACACCTAAATTCAATTACATAGTGTGTTCTATTGAGGGAATCAAATAATCTCGATACAATGACCATAGATAAGTTACATGGCAGTCTATTGGTTCATGAACAAATAATGCTTGGACAAAGAGAAGAAGAGCGGGTGTTGAAGGTTGTCACAGAACTAGCCTACAAAGGAAGAGGATGAGGAGGCTATAGAGGTCGAGGAAGTGGACAAAGGAAGACCCTTCGTCAACAAAAGCACAACTAAATATTACAAATGCCATAAAATAGGGCACTTTCAATTGGAGTGTCCAAAATGGGAGAAGGATGCTAACTATGTGGGGCTTGATGATAGAGAAGAGTTGGTTTTAATGGCTCATGTAATGGAGAAGCATGCAACAAGAGACCAGGTTTGTTTCTTGGACTCAGGTGTTCAAACCACATGAATGGTGACACGTAATGGTTTTGTTCACTGAATGAAGATTATAAACACATTGTAAAGCTTGGGAATAACTCAAAGATGTCAGTGATGGGGAAAGGTGATGTCGAATTTGCAATAGAAGGTGTTGATCATGTTCTGGCTGACGTATACTTTGTTCTGGACCTAAAGAATAATTTGATCAGCATTGGTCAAACCAAGAAAAGGGAGTAGTAGTTATTATGCAACATGAAATGTGAAGTGTGTACCACCTAAAGTAAGGATTGATCATTCAAACCCCAATGACCGCAAACCGCGTGTATGTTGTTATTGCAAGCATAGTGCAATTTGTGGCTACTAGTCTCAAGACAGATGTGAAGTAAGTTACTCAGCTATGGCATCGGTGCTATGGACATATCAATAACAGGAGTTTAAAGATGTTGAAAAACAAAGAGATGGTGTTGATGTTGCTTGCAGTTAAAGAAGATAACAAAGATTGCAAAACAATAAAGAGAGTCCTTTCCAAAGAAGAGTTCTTAGGGAGCATCGCAGAAACTTCAATTGGTTCACTCAGATATTTGTGGACTTATCTCACCTGAGTCCAACAGCCATTGGAGATATATAATCACGTTCATTAACGATTATTGACATAAGTGCTGGACTTATTTTTTATCTGAGAAATCACAAGCACTGGACAATTTTAGAAAATTCAAAGCATTGGTTGAGAAAGAAGCAGGCTTGATGATCAAATGTCTCAGAACTGATAGGGGAGGTGAGTACAATTCTAGAAAATTCAAAGTTTTTTGTGAAAGCCATGGGATTCGAAGATAGCTGATTACTGCATACACACCACACATAATGGTATGGCCGAGAGGAAGAACGGGATGGTTCTCAATATGGTTCGAAGCATGCTAAATGGAAGAAATGTTCCAAAGATTTACTGGCCTAAAGCAACATCATGGTGTACACATATTCTAAATCGTAGCCCTACTGCTACAGTGAAGAAAGTGACGCTAGAAGAAGCCCGAAAATTGAGCATTGGAGAGTTTCTATGGCACAAGAAATTGAAGCTATTAAGAAAAATGACACATGGAAATTATGCAGCCTACCTGCTGGAGCAAAAGCAATAGGGGTCAAGTGGGTTTTCAAGACCAAGCTAAACAAGAATGGTGAGATTGACAAATGTAAGGCTCGGCTCATGGCAAAGGGATATGCATAGAAGTATGGCGTAGATTACATTGAGGTGTTCACACTTGTGGCAAGATGGGACACCATTAGAGCTATTCTAGCTCTTGTAGCACAACAGGGAATGAAGATTCATCGGCTCAACGTGAAAAGTGGCTTTCTACATGGAGAATTCACATAGACGGTTTACGTGTAGTAGCCTGAAGGATTTGAGAAGAAAGGAAGCGAAGCAAAAGTCTACAAAATGAAGAAGTCGTTATATGGACTCAAGCAAGCACCTAGGGCATGGTACAGTCGTACGAGTCCTACTTCTGCAAGAATGGATTTCACAAGTGTCCCCATGAACCTACCTTGTTCATGAAATCAGATAAAGGAGGTAACTTGTTAATTTTTTCACTATATGTAGATGATCTTATCGTAACTAGTACTAGGTTAAACATGATTTAAGAGTTCAAAGCTTCCATGAAGGTCAAATTTGATATGACTGACGTTGGGAAGATGTGATATTTTCTTGGGGTTGAGGTCAATCAAGATTAATCAGGAATGCACATAAGCTAGGGAAAGTGTGCTCGAGAGATCTTGGAAAGGTTCAAGATGGAGGATTGCAATTCTGTGAGAAATCCTGTACTTCCAGGATATAAACTTGTAAAGGATGATCGTAGTGGCTTTGTGGATGCAAGCTTATACAAACAAATGGTAGGTTGTTTAATGTATCTAGTAGCTACTAGACTTTATCTCATGTTTATTATTATTTTAACAAGCAGATACATGGCAAACCTTACCGAGCAGCACATTGCAGCTGTGAAAAGGGATTAAAGTACATTAAAGGTACGCTGGATTTTGGTATTCATTACAAGAGGAATGTTGATGGTACATTAATTGCTTATTCAGATTCTGATTATGCTGGAGATCAAGATAGTAGGAAGAATACTTCTGGATACGTTTGTTTTTTGAGTAACACAGTGATTTCCTGGTCATCAAAGAGGCAACCAGTTGTAACTTTGTCCACAACTAAGGCAGAATTTGTGACAGCAGTAACATGTACATGCACTACAAGAAACTTGTATTTTAATTGCAGGTAGGCACGGCGTGATAACAAACTTGCTATGTTTCGCAGGCTAGGGTTTAAAGGAATAAATTCAGTACGCTATCAAAGTAAAACCCGAAAACTTTAAGCGGCAAAATATTCACTTTCCCCCTCTTTTCTTAGTTATCCCATGGAAGTTTAATCACAATCCTTTAGTCCTCTCTCATCTTTTGCGTCGCTCTCCTCTCGTCTACTTCAATTTACATGTGCTAACCTCTAAGATCAATTTCAACTTATTGGTCTGCATCGAAGATCAACTAGAACATTGATCCATGCAATTCCAGAGAGGACAAGGAATGAGGTATTGTTGAGGACTTCGTCGATGTACTTGAAGAAGACAGTTGAGACTGGTCTTTCCTTGGTAACTCTCCTCTCTTCTACTTCGTGCCGCTCTTGCTCACTTCCGTCTCACTAGCAAGGCAATCTCCTTCTCTTCTCAAAGCTTACTAATTTCTATCAGATTTTATTCTAGATGAATAATATTGTTTCCATGTTTTGTTACTTCATCATTGTTGTCATTTTGTTAAAAACTGTGAAATGAATAATATTGTTTCAGCCATCTCATCAGTGTTTCTATTAGGTTTTTATTTTATTGGATTTTGGAACTGTTGGATTTGGTACTGATTTAAAATCAGATATAAAGTCTGAAATTGGGACTGTTTAGCTGTTCAACCTTCGAAGGAAAAAGATAAAGGTACAAACGTTTTTAAATTTCATTTTATTTATTATAAAATAAAACTTTCATCCCTGCTCCAAGAATAGAATAACCTTTTCTCTATTACATTCTTTTGTATACTTGCTTTGTTTTTGTTTGTGTGATATTACTTGGCATAATAGCCATTGAACTTCGGCTGCTAACTAATTCAAATAAATACTTGACTTATCCAATAACCTTGAGCTCGCTTCTTTACAAATTTTACATATGCATGTGTTGATATCATATATGATATATGTATATTGTAAATTTATGACAATAGGTTTTGGAACTTAATTTTAAATTCACGTATTGGTCTCTAGAGTAGTTAACTCATTTTGCTTCTATAAATTGTATTTTATATGGAAACAGACTATTGACATAGGAATACATACATATTCTATGCATTTACTAATTAAACCAGGTACATAGGCACAACAGTTTCTAATTGATTAAGGACAAAAGAGTAGCAATCTCATAATGCAAAGAGAAATGCTAATGAAGAATGTAGTTAGCATTTCTTCTATGCAAAATATTATTCTTTTAATATTCTTGGCGAGAAATGTCAGACGTGGCAATTGGCAATTTATTTTCTACTACACTTGATACTTAACACTTGATACTTAACACTTTATATGGCTATGTTCATTCGACACTTGACCCTCCAGCTGTTGCTCTTTCTAACTTGACTCGATGTTCTATTGTTGAAAGTAGCAATCTCTATATAGTTAACAATTTATTGATAAGTGTAGTCATCTTCTTGGATTATGTAACATCGGAGAGACTTTTGGTTTGCCAAATGATTGTATCTGCTTTGAAGTTATGATCTCATGGTTGATGGTTGGGATGTAAGAATTGTTAAGATAATCAAAGCTTTTTAATTACCAAGAGATAATTGGTTTACCGAGTCTAGTGAAACAGCAAATAATATTGGGTCTTTGATGTAGAAAAGAGGGTCATTGCTTGAAGTTCTACCAGATCTAAAAGGTGATAGCAGCGAACTTATTGGGAAGAGTGGCTCTGTCGAAGCATTGCAAGAGTTGGAGATTTTATTCAAAGTTTCAGAAAATTCAAAATGTCGAGATAAAATTGTTTTTGATTTGAATCCTGTAAGAGTACTTGATTATTATACTGGGGTTATATTTGAAGTTTTATTTAAGGGCTCAATGCATGTAATTTTGATAGTATAAGTTTTCAAAGTTGGTATTGTAACGCCCCACCTCTATGCTCATGATAACAAAGAGTATTAAAGGAAATACTGTCTATTATTACGAAGAATAAGGCTGGATAGGAGCGACCATCCGTAGTTGACCTTACACTAATATTGGTTATCTCGATAGGAGTGGTATATACTTTTACTTTTTCATCTATCATTTATTTACTCCCATCGACACACCCAATTATCAGTATAAAACAAACTACGATAGTTCATAATAGTTTAGGACATTAGATATAACAATAACACAGATAATATAAATGCGGAACACAGATAAAACAAAAGTCTCATATATATATATAACTGATGTCAGTTAATACATAGTTGACACAATACATATGATACAACTACAACTGTCGACTCTAGAAGTTATATATACAAGTACATTATCGACTAATATACATGAATACATATCGTTCTATACAATGACACGACTACTACAAAATGACACTGACAACTTCAGAAGGTGTGAAAAGTCTTCATATCCTGAACAGCAACTCAAAGAAGAAAATCTACAACCTAAAATAACTCGGGTCTGACCCGAGTATTACATTCAAAAGAAAATAATACACGGGTCAGTCTAATTCAAACTCAATTATTAATGCATAGAAGCAATAATAATCTCAAATAGATGACAGTCACAGAAATCACGTATGTCCAACTCTCGATACGAGAATTGGATAACGGTAGATATAACACTAAACAGTGTTAAATGACAAATCAGCAATCCAAAACATCAGCAAGATGAATATAACGATCAAATTTCGGTGTGGCTGCAGTCCCTGCACGCGTACACTGCCTCGCCACACCGTATGTGAAATCATCACGATAGAGAATACTAACAGCAATCAAACTGCAGAGGTCAAAGTGAAACCCAAACCATCAAAATAGCATAAACAGCAATTATCTAATTATCAATATGATAATTAGAAAACACAAAGTCTAACTTATCTAAAAGATAATTAGATGTCAACAGAATCATCAGAATAAATCAAATCAAAATACAACTTCAAAATATATTGAATTTGGCAGCATGAAACAATTACGATAATTGAAATCATCGATTTAAAACCTCAATTCTGTTTGGCTGCAGTGCACGCACGCGTGCACTGCCTCGCCAAAATAAGATATACACCAATATAAGGAAGTGAATGCAAGGTCGACCAAACTGGACCCAAATACTCAATACAACTACGACCTTACAGGAACCATGACTAATTGGAACCACACTGCAAAATGGGACTGCAACAGCCGGAATGATGACATGTAGTATACAACTGTGAAATTGGATCATGCAAGTATTAGACTCGAGCATATAGGCTACCACTTCATGTGGAAGTGAATTACAAATATAAGGAGTGACATGACCAACAAGTACACATGATGCAACAGTGGAGAGGCGCATATGCAAGGGATGATACATGCACTCAAAAACAATGCAGGTTTTAAATAAATCATACATGAATAAGGCTCTGTGGTGAAGTATGCATATTAGACCAGTGAGACAGACTACAGAAGTTCAAGAGAAACGAAGACCATCAATACAAAAGTCAACAGTTTCAAATACAAGTGCAGTAGCTACAACTTCAACCAGCAAGGTCATCAGCATGAAAACGATAACAACAACATGCAACATAAGTGAAACAGAGGTGAGTGCAAACATCAATAGCAGTAAAGATCAAGCTAAAGTGATGACAGAAAGCATGTCAAAGTTAGATTAGAATGTAACTCAATGAACAAGTGACAGTGCAACCAAAAATGGAAACAATGAATGGTACACGTACAATAACAAGAATATCAGGTGATGTCAGAAAGCATATATAGAGCAAATATCATCAAAGCTCAAGTCAAAGCAGGGAGGAACAGGGAGGCAGAAAACCAGAATGTATCACAATAAAACAATTCAATGTCAAGACCGATGCCAACCGAGAAACGCACGGAGCGAGTTAGAACTCATCAAACAGTGGTAGCCAAGAAGAAATGGCCAAAACAAAATGTTGGACAAATTCGAGAATATAATTTCGAAATCGTCAAAACAGTGGTAGTCACAACTGAAAATAAACAAATCGCGGTGGCAAAGAAACCGACCAAGTTAGAATTGACACCATTTTATTCGAGTAAATCGAATAAGTCAGAGGTCAATCCCAAGCATAAAAATGGCCAAGATAAATCAAGCAATGCAAATCACGAATTCGAACATGACAAGAACCATTTAAAGTTTGAATTCGATGTGAGTGAAGAAATCCACTCACCTTGTTCGAGGGCGCCGATCCATCGATTAAAAATTGAAGCAGTGGCCTCCAGAAAATAACGCCATCCCACACAAGTCGCGGCGGCCATGAGGTCGATCGAACCCTAGCTTCCATTATTTCGCCCACGTTCAAATCGTTTTTGGGTCTGCGATGCGGAGAAAATTGAAAGGAGGAACAGACGAAATAAACGAGAGCCACCATTAGCCTTTCCTTCGTACGCCTTCTCTAGGGTTTTTCCACGAGAAAATGGATTGGGTCGGGTATTCGAAAAAGAAGGAGGGAGGAACGTTTTATCTCCTTAGATAAGGCAGCTCTAAACTAAAACATGGGCTTCTATAAATTTTAAAGCCCGAACTGCTTTACAACTTTTTCAAAAGAAACTCAATCGATTAAAACTCCAGCTGAATTAAACAAACAATTTAATCGTCACATTGACGATAATTAATTGTTATAAAATCTCGGGTTGTTACAGGTATGGTATAGTTGCACAAAGAACATGGTTACAAAGTAGTATATGAAAAATTAGGTTCTTCTTATCTTCTCATGCATGTATAGATTCTTATTATAAATATTTTGGATATCTGTAGCTTACTCATGATTCCCTATGCTTTTGCACTTGATACAATTTTCAGTTGCCTATTATGATGTAAGTTTGTTTAATTTGATTGACTACTTTTAACAACCTGTATACTTTGTAGGTTGGCTCTATTGCTGCTGGAGGGCATTATGATAATCTTGTAAGAATTTTTAGTAGGAAGTAGGTTCCCGTTGTAGGTGTCAGCCTTAAAATTGAACGTGTGTTACAATAATCTAACAAACTGAAAAGGATCGCAATTAGGTAAATGTGTTGAATGAACTTGATAAGTCATGGACTTGTACCCTGGCTTCATAAAAATTCATATCTAATTTGTTGTAATAAAATATCTTACTTATTCGAATTTGACGATAGAATATCTTTCTTGCCACTATAGAAGCAGTACATAGTATTATAACCAGAAGTTGCTTGTAACTGGTCCACTAACCCCCAGCTTAACATGCCAAATACAAATTTTTTACAGTATTCTCAAAGTGAAAGATCTAACATAAAATGTAGGTAAAGCATATATGATGGGAAATCTGATCAGTATAAGAACTTCAGTCCCAAATGAGTAGTTATGTCATTCTACCATTCTATCCATCCTTTTTAATCTTAATTTTCGGTATAAAAAATTGGCACCACATCATATTTCTATGATTAAATTTGATATTATATCATAATTCATGTCTATTTTTGTTTAATTGTCTTTATATTGGCAGTTTATTTGCTCCTGGTTTAAATTTTAATTGATCAATCTTCTTAACTTGAACCATTCAATCATTTTTCCCTTAAAATTAAATATGACAAAACTAGATCACATCGTTGTTTTTATGCATTGATGAAAGTTATGTCTTTCAATGTATTTGAATGTTTACATTATTTAGTTAAAGAAAATAATCTAAACTGTCACTAGGTATTTAAAATAATATCATGATTAGTATTTGTATGTTATATTTCCAATGTATTTGTGCTTAGAACTTAGTATTTAGCATGTTATATAATGAGTTTCATGTGATATGTATTGCAACTTCAACAATTGACAGATTAATAATGATTTTTTTATACGTCAAGTTTCAGTATTAGGTGCAGAATCAAATGCTCGAGATAGCGCGAAAGTAGAAATGACATCCCAACAAAACTGCAACAAAGTGAGTAAAATTTTCAAGCTTATAATTTTCTAGTTTCTTACCAAACATATATTCTTTTATTGAATGATGATTTTTATGCTGTTGGGAACTTAAAATATTATATTATCTTTTTTCTACTAATAAAATAATCAGTTATACAAATTTAGAATCAACATATGCATTGTAATTACAGATGAAACAAAGTAGACTTTGGTTTACTGATATAAATTCTCTGTTGAATTTTATTTTTCTTCTTTAGTCGATGACCTCCTCAAGTATATTTATGCCTTCGCAACTAAGAAGACACATTATATTTTTCTATATAATTTATAGAATATAATTTATGTTGCATACATCAAATATATTAGAATTTATCTAACATAACAAAATTTAACTAAGTTAACTAAATTATATAGAAACTAACTAGTTTTTGTAAAATTAATCAAGTTAACTTGGTTTTGTAAATATTTACACAACAACCAAGTTTTATAAACTTTAGAAAGTTTCATAAAATTTAATGAAGTGCACTAAGTTTTATAAAAACTAACTAAATTTATTTCAATTAACTAAGTTTTTTAAAAGTCAACTAAGTTTTTTAAATGTTAACCACATTGTATGTGCCCGTTTGTTGTAATGCAAAAAGTTGTACATTACCCCTTTAAGGGATTATATTCAAGTTACCATTGCCAACATGATCTCTTAAAATATATTGTACTTTGCTAAACTATATAATTGTGATGGATATAAATATCTAAAATCCATGCTGAGTAGAGGGCAACCTGATTTTATTTCAGATTTAGCATAGTCATAGTCTACTGATTTTTACCTTTTCCAAAATAGGGATTTCTTGCAGTATAATTTTTTAGTTTGGCAAAAAGTTGAATGTTTATAGGATAAAAATATCTAATTTCAAGTTTCTCTCTACTTTTTAGGCGATTTTCCGTATTAAGAAAGCCCTTCAGTTCTAGCAATTTGAAATTCCTGAAATTTGATATACCAATAATGGCCCTGACTGCAACTAAGGAGCAAGTTTGGTAAGATCCTATGACTAAGTTGAATAACAATTGAATAACTTAAGGAGCAAGTTTTATGGTTTATAATCTTTAAGGTAGAAGGTATTGATGATTGTGAGAATGAGTCTATTAGTTACAAACTCACACTTACGTTCCAATTTTTCTTTTTCTTTTTTACCACCACAAAACACAACAAATTCATATTCTTAGGGCAACTAACTTTATATCTATAATTAAGTCAAACCATAAAACTCGGATATCAAATGCGAAATATGCAAATACACCTCTATGAAAAAAAGAAGTGAAAGAAATAGGATAAAAACTCCAATGTTACTTTGATGTTTTAAAATAGTGACAGTACCAAACAAGTGGATACTTTCTGCCACTCTGAATACCTGTAGTACAAAGTGTCATGGTTCCATTAAAAATCCTTATTAACTTTACATAACAAACCCATTATGGTTTAGCATTGGATTCACTTTAGGATGTAACTTTGTGTTGAAAGATAGTGGACTTCCATTTTGTATTCTCAGCAAATCGATTCAATAATATAATCCTTCTTGTACAGAATTTAAATGTAGTTATTGTAGACTAACTCAAGAAAATACAATATACTTGTGTTAAAGAACTATGCTGCCATTTAAATTCAACTTCCAGGCCTTTTTAAAAAATATTAATAATAGGTATTTTCAAGAGCCTTTTCTATCCTTTTAAATCAAAAACTAATTTAATATTCTTTAGGTACTTCTGGCATGCATCTAGAGAAATTTTTGTTATATCCTGAGCATTGGCATAGTTTATATCAATAAATAGGTAAGTCTATGCATATAGTTTTGAGCAATATTCATTCTTCGACTTTGAATGCAAAAGATTTTGAATAAGTTTCTTAAACTGAGTTTTAGACCCATTCTCTGTGCATATGCACATGGTGATGTTTGTGTTGGGTCATGGTTCATTGGACTTGATATAGAACATGTTAATGAAGGGAAGCTATGTTGTTCATCATGGTCTTCCGGTAGCCTTTGCATTAGGCTTTACTCTTTCTTCATAACTTATAAATAAACTCATCTATAGATTTTATTCTTTGTCTACCATATATGTTTTCAGTTGTTCATCATGTTTTCAGTTGTAACTGTATCTCTGTCATGTTTCAACTTATCTAAGATCAATTCTGTTTTTTCTGGGAGGATGAGTTTATGGTGTGCATAATTTTTTTATAATTTGTCGAACATTTTAACATGCTCAAGAGCAATCATAGCTGCATCTGAAATTGACCAATCTAGAGCGTATTAACTCTGCTTTTAGTAAGAAATTCTACAGGGGTTTAAATTTGACATGTAGACTTTTAATGGAGATAGAACTGAGGCAATTGCCTCAGTTAAAACTTTCAGACTCAGGTAATTTTGTGTAATATTATGCAGTTAAAGTTTGGGTAGATCTTGTAATAATTCCAAAAGCACGTCTATGGAGAACAACGTCCGATTTAGAAGTTGTTGAAGATGCACTAGGTACTACGATAGCTTGGCCTGCTGCGAACGTTATAATGGAATCAATTTCTAGTAAGTATAATTCAAGCTTTGTTTAGATATGAAACTTTTTTGATTTGGTTGAATACTATCTACCCACTGATAAATTGTGTACTATAATTACAGTAATTATTTATTACACATTGCATTTTAACTCTAGCTCATATACTTTACATGTATTACCCATTGCATTGTATCCTTGACTTTGAGCAATCAGTCCATTTTTTATTAAAAAATTCATGTGTTTTGTTACTTCAGTAATTTCATACTGAAATTTTGAAGCATTTTTTATATTCAGTCATTTCATAGTCCAAGTAAACTGTAGCATAGCCTTTAAAATGCTTCAAAATTTCAGTTGAATCATAGTCCAGATAACATTCATTTTTTATAAAAAATGCTTCAAATTTTTTTAAAAAAATTCATCTGTTTGACAATGTAGTGTGTGTGTGATTTTATGTGTGTTGGAGTGTAGTGTGCCCAGGTGGTACAGTTCAATGTGTTGGAGTGTAGTGTGTAGGTAACTATTTCGGTAGAGGAGCAGAAGGTGGAGAGTGGTAGTGCAGTAGTGGTGATAGTTGAATCATATTTTCTATTCAACTCACAAGATCTCAACAACCATTATATTAAAAATCATGATATCTCCATCAAAAACCATTATTTGCTAATACGAACTCGATTATGAAATCTAAACACGAATCCCTGATTATTGAATTTTGACTTAATTTAGATTATTACTGTTATTTAAAATTTTCAAAATATTTACTCGATATTTTCTCTTGAATCTATTTTTAGAAATGATGTTATACACATACAAACAACTTTCATTTAGAGATCAAGGTTTAAAATTGTTTGTAAGTGGAATGATTTGAAATTTTAATCAGGTTTTAAAACCTGTAACCTATAACAGAGCACCAATACACATATACACAAGCATGCACAGACTATCAACACAATTTCATCACTTTATTTCACATACATCAAGTTTATAAACAGATTCAAGCATCAATGGGTTAGTTTGCTCACCTGGAAGTTGATTAAGTAGAGAAGTTTTGTCTGGAAATTTAAAAACTAGAAGTTGCTTTGATTCTGGAAACTTGGTTTTGAACTTTTGATCAGTAGCTTTGAAACTGACATTTGGTTTTGATTTGATCTGAAACTGGAACTTGAATCTATACTTATGCTTTATTTAACCTTGAAGTTGTAGTTTGATTTGTTCTTTGCTTTTGAATTTGATTTGTGTTTCTTCTTCACAGGTGTTGTATGATGCTTTTGAGGTTGATACATGATGTCGCACTCTTTCTCCTTTAAATCGGTCATGCTTATCGACGGTCATTAAAATATTTTTAGTATGCATCGTTTTGGTATGCTACACTCAATTTGTGTACTTATGTTTAATTTTTATCACAAATATTTATGTTTAATTCTTCATGTATGAAATATTATGGATATATATATATATATATATTGTGATTTGGCTTATGACTCAATTTGTGTACTTATGTTAATGTGATGAATGTGGTTTTTTGAGTTATAATATATAAGTAGAATTGAAAATTGTTAAGCTTTGAATGTTATGGCAGCAAAAAATGTGCAATAGAATTTTTTTATAGCGTTCTAACTATGCAATAAAAAGAAAAATTGTTCAGCTTTGTTATACTATAGCATCATGTTAGTGCTATACAAAATATTTTGCAAAGAGTAAATAATTTTCATAGCAATAAGACGGTGCTATAATAGACAGTAATGAATTTTCTATAGCATTTCAATGTGTCTTAAAAGGTTGACGCGATGATTCCATAGTGCGTTCAAATGCTATAATAATATAGCATGTCGACATATTTATAGCAACTAAAATGCGTCATAAAAAGTTTTATAGCACGTTTCATAATGCTATAGAAAAGCAGTTGCACCAATATGGCCTATTTTAGATGGCAAGAAAAATATGTTTTCCATTGCAAGTATGACACGCTATAGTATCTACCAGACTTTTTACAACATGTTGATCTATGGCGATTATAGAATCGCTATAGAAAGTTTTTATAGCGGTTTTTACACGCTATAAAAAGTCCTTTTTGTTGTAGTGATGCCAAGTAATTTGGTTAAGAAGGATTTTGAAGAACATTGGCTTAACATAGGAAGGATGTACGATGATTTATAGTGATAATATATCCACAATCAAGCTTTCAAAGAATCAGTGATGCACAAAAGGAGTAAACATATTGATGTGAGGTACCATTTTCTTCATGAGCTTGCTAATCAAGGTGGTATAGAGCTGGTGTACTACAATATTGTGACGACCCGGCTTTTTTTCCACAAAAAGTCGTATCATCAAGAAGAAAGAAAGGGATAGAAAAGAGATAAGATAGAGAAGAAAGAAAGAAACACATCAGAATCTAAACAGCGGAACGAATAAATTATATTAATCAAATAAGATATTACATTGTATCATATACATCAGAGATACACAGCTTATACAACACATACTAGACAGTTATAAACATCTGTCTAGTCATTACAACTCAAATACACTCAACAAATGACTCATACAGACTAACACAGCGGAACACTATATCTACGAACGCTGAAGCCTCCTGCTCCATTGCTCCTCCAAAGATTCGTCAAAGCAAACCTGAATCCCTTGGCTACTCGTAAAAATTTGAGTACCCAAGGTTTTATAAAACAGAAAATAAACACTTGGGTCAGACATGGGTCTGGTGTGAGTAAACGGTTTAAATTGCTTAACTTCAAAACCTTTTGAAAACAAAGGTATCACGTAAGACTTCCCACAAATAAACATGGGTAAGTTTTTACCTTACGCTAACCAAAACATTTGATAGGAAATCCAGTTATATTATAATAGGGTCTAGGGTTTTCAAGTAAAATACAGAAATAGCTGGAATGCTTACATCTCACGTTCCAACATAGTTGGGCACAACTAATACGTACGGCACTTATTGGATTGTGGATTCCATACAATGGCAGGGCTACTGGGGTACCGCCCGTCACAGTACGTGGCCTAGATCAACGTACCGAGGATCACTCCCAATCCCCTGCAACACAAGGCCGGAACATCCCTTACTGGATAATTCCCGCATAAGAAACCCCGCGGTTGGAGCCAGCAACCGCCCACACAGCCGAAATAAAAAGGGACTCTAGACAGGGGAATCTTATACTACTTGGGTGCTACCCACTAACCTTGCTGCACCTCCCCTGTTTTAGCCATTCCCGGTTTGATGAGGCTTGAGGCTACGATTACCTTTAATCAGAACACATCACTTAGAATGCTCATCGTCCACCTGACGATGTGCTGAAAGCATTCAATCCATACAAGTTCGTTCTGGGTTCGAACGAAACCGAAGGCATTATCTCGTTACACTCGTTTTGGAATCACCCTCAGAGTTAACGACAATAACCCTTGCACTCTGAATCTTCATCTTCACTTGAGATTCACGACCTATCGTTAATTTGGATCGATGTGGTATTCGGGTCTCCAGACCTGGAATACCGGTATACGGAAACCCGATCCCGGTCTCATCGAAATCCAAAACGTATCTTTTAAGGCCAAGTTGTTTAAAGGTTTAAACAATTTAATTTAATTCAATACTTGAATTTACACAGCATTTAACACAGATAAATATCACACATTTATCACAGATATATCCAATATCATATCACAGAATATCATAGCATATCATTTAATAGATATCAACCAAATCAGATATTCTACACAAACAATCATCCATAAGCAACAATTATTAACCCTATATTATAATTAATTTAATTAACTTAAATTAAATTAATTACTTAAGAATTAATTATCTAATCTTGCTTAATCAACCATTAATTAATTACAAACCTTTAATTAATTAATTACTTATTAAATATTAATCACCCTTGATTAATTATTTATTAATTACATAAAGTAATTATCCTTTAATCAATTTCACAAATTAATTATTCTTAACCATTAACAGTAATTAAACTTTAATTACTCTTATTAATTAATTACATTAATCCTTAATTAATTAAACTTTAATTAATTACCTCCATTAATTAACCTTAATAAATTATAAACAGTAATTATCATCCTGTAATTACTTACCTTAATTAATTAACTTCTTAATTAATTATATTAATCCTTTAATTAATTACACCAAATAATTAATCCTTAATTACTTCTCCTAAGTAATTATCCTTTAATTAATTACATCTTGTAATTATACATTAATTACTTACAGTAATTACACTTATTAATTTCATTAAGTATTTATACTTAATCAGCATCAAGATTATCTTTAATTAATTTACAAATTAATTAACTTAAATTAATCACATCCATTTACTATTTACAATTGAGTAATTCATTCCTTAATTACTCTTTAAACCAATTAATTAATCTTTAATTACAGATTAATTATTCCTTTAATTATTAATTAATAAACCTTAATTATCAATTAATAAAACTTAATAACAAATTAATTAATCCTTAATTATCAGTTAATTAATCCTTAATTATCATAAGAAAACATTTTTATCTTTATAACTAACTTCCTTAATTAAATCATTAATTATCATTAACATAAGAATTTACTTAAGACTCTTTAAGTTTCTTAATAATAAAAATCATTTCACCTTCTTTAACTATTTGATTACATTATTTAAACTTATTTAAATAATGGTCACATAATAAAATACTTTAGCTTAATTAGTTTTAACATTTTAACCTTTGAAACGTGCTAGGAAATTTGATCAATATCTTGCTTTGAAACTTGGTCAATATTTTCTTTGAAACATATTTATTTCTTTTGCTTTATTTTATAAAACTTGATTAAAACAAAAGAAACCCGAGCCCATAGCAAAACTCCCCGAACAATTACTCGAGCCAACATGTTTTTTTTTTTTTTTTAAAACTGTTATACAGCTCAAAACACTCGCGAGGCAAACCAGCTATCTCCCCGAGTATGACTTCGAGACACTCCTCTTCTTCCTTCCTAACACATCAATACCCAAATCCCCTGACACCTGTGCACGTGCACAGACGAGCGCCGTAGCTTCGTTCATCGCCACCACCTCCAACAAGTCACCGATCACCTTGCCTAGGATTACGACCACCCAGAACACCGTATGACTCTCGAACTCGAAATCGAGCACACACAAACCCACTGGAACAAAATCGATCGTCCAAGAACCACCTCGACCCGACACCCACGACCACCAGAGCCTTCGCGATCCCAACCATAGCTTCACCGACCAACCACGCTCCTATTCCCCCACCACCGGTCGATTCTAATGCGTTGACGATGTAGCAGTAACCATCTTTTCGACTTCGTCCAAAAACTGACATTAAACCCTAAAATCATGTCGTTCATCCACTCTGATGATCTAGAAATGCTTCTAGCATTTTTCCCCTAATACCCGACCCACCAGAAAACTTCGACTTAAATCACGAGGCCAACAATGTCGCCGATCATCAGATTTTCCCCAAAACGTGATTTCTGTTCATCCCATAAATTCTCTTTCATTTCTAAGTTAAAATTTTTGATTTAACTTTTAAAAATCACGTTTTCCAATGGAGATTACGACTATATAGGTGAATCCAAAAATTATTATACTTGAGTTTTTACCTGATTATAAATTTTTACTGTCTTTTCTTTATTTCCAGAAGAATACAAGTTTATTTTTCTTGAAAATAATTTTTAACCATAGCTTATGACTAAACAAACTAAATTTGTTTAAATTCCTAAGCCTAACAGAGATTAGAGTGAGAGGAATTGGAATTTTTAATCTAAGTTTTAAACTCTAAAACTAAGAACAGGGATGATCACTTATGTCCAGACTACTCACAGTGTCTTCATTCATATAAACATGTATTTAAGATTTGAAACAATCATGCATACACATTTTCAAACAATCATACTTCAAGATCAACCACAATATCAAAACACATAAGTAGATAAGTGAGTTTGCTCACATTAAATAACAGAGAAGTATGTATTTATACATACTGATTTAGTACATGCATTTTATTTATTCAAGCATGCATTCACAGATAAAATCATATGCAAACCATATTACTATAAACATTCATCACAGCATTTAATTTTATTCCCAGATCTAAAAAAAACTGTTTTAAAAATAAAGGTTTACTCACTTTTTTTTTAAAATGAATGAGCAGAGCTTGTATTTTGAAATCTGGGAATGTTTGGAAACTGGAAACTCGAATTGCTTTATTTCCTTAAAACTGCAAAGCTTTGGAAACTTTTGCTTTGGCTTCAGATATACTTGCATGCATACTTGAAGGATGGTTACAGGCTTGATATTACAGAGCTTTGGAAAATGCTTTACAGGGTTTAGTTTTTGAGGAAGTGTTTACAGGCTTTTGAAAAATGATTACAGGAGAATTTGTTACAGATTTTTGAACTTGAATTTGAGGAGTATTTTGATCTTGATTCTTGGATTCTCTGGTTTGAAAAGATTACAGACTTGCTTTGGAAATTTGTTTACAAGTCTGTTTTGATTTAGAGGAGATTACAGGCTTTTAATAGGGAATTACAGGGTTTTGATTTTTGTTTTTGAGTCGTTTACTTTGCTTGAATTTCTGGTTAGAGGAAAGTTTTACAGATTTGTTCTCTTGAGTTTAGAAAATGAGGAGATAGCAAAAGAAAATGGAAAGGAAGATAGGAGTTTAAATAGAGTTCATTTAGGATTTATTAAAATTAAAGAAAATAAAAATAAAAAGATGACACTTGTCTCATACTCTACTTATTCATTTAACACATATACTTACAAGCTCTATTATTCTAACACTTGTCATTAAGCATTTTTATTTATTTTTAAAAGATTTTAAAAACTTTTATATTTATTTCCTAATTAATAAATACATTTGTACTTTAATAAATGCTTTCTAAATTTTTACATAAATACAATGTTTAAAGAAAATAGAATATAAACCAATTATGATTTAAATAAAAACCATATAAAATATTTTAAGCTCATTTTTAAATGCTAATTTAAAAGCTTTTGTATTTATTCCTATTAAATAAATACTCTTCCCTTTCTATAAATATATTTCTTTAAAGAGAATAATACAAAACAAATCTTATTTTTAAATAAAACTTTTATTCATATATTTTAAATCCAAACTATATTATTATTTTATTTTAAGATATATATAAATCTTTAAATTCAATTTTTTAAATTCAATTTCAAAGTCAATTTAAAATCCAAATTAAAAATCAATTCAAATAAATATATATATTAGATTTAAATAATCACATTATTAATTATCAATAATTATCCTATTTAAAATAAATTTAAATACACATATATATATACATTTTAAACAACCCTTATTAAATTTGAAATAATATGTCTATCTAAAATCTATTTATATCTATACTTAAAAACAACTCATTATTAAATTGTTTGAAAATAACTACTTTACCAATTAATTTAAAAGATTATCACATTTTAAATTCCCTGAAATCCCGGGATATCACATTCCTCCCCTCTTAAAAGAATTTCGTCCTCGAAATTTAAAACAAAAGATAATCCAAAAAATTTTATTTTATTTCAAAAATTTTCAAACAATTTTAGCATACCTACCAGCCAACACAAACAAACAACCAATTTCATCCAAACAACCAATTCAATCAAACAATCAATATTAGTTATCCGAATACAGATCCGGATAAGCTTCCTAAATTTCCACGAGTTTTCCAGGTATAAATACTGGGATACTCGCTCTATAGAACCCAAACAATCTATACTACTAAACTATAGATCTCCTACTCATCTAGATCTACAATCTGAACAAGATATCAGACCACAGACAAGATTAATTCAACTACCAAATCCTCCTGAACTACTGGTTCTAAAACCAATGATGGACCATACACGTACTTCCTCAAAGATACGCGAGATACACCGAATCCCAGTTATCCAAACTGACAATTCAACCAAGTAGACCAAATTCTTATCCAAATCAGAACACAGAAAAGATCCAAAACACCTCGGAGCTGACTTCCCAGACTTACCCAATCTTATAGCTTCCTTTTACTAAAGAAAACTTCAACAACAACGAAATCTCAAACTTTGAATTCCAAATTCCTCCGTCTCTAATCTTCAGAACTCTTCTGACAATTCCGGACTGCCTATATCTATTCCGATCAGCTCAACCTTTGCTGATGTTTATAAAAACAAACTAGATCGAAACAATCCAACAAACGGATCCTTTCAAGATTTACAGAAATCCAGTACACAAACTCTACTTCACAAACCTCAGTAGACTAAATCTACTTCTCCTATCCGGAAAAGACAAAACAGATACACTCACCAATCTGGACTCAAATCTAAAAATATTTCCTGTAGAAATTCTCTAATCCCAAATCATTCCAACTTCCGGTTGCTTCCACTCTAGAACAGCTGCCATCTTGCTTCCGCTGCACCACTCTGATCTAGAGCAGATAAGAATGCCGTCGATGAACTCGAGCACAGACTAGACAACACATTCTGGAGATAAGGTTCAATAGATCCATAAAAATAAAACTCAGAAGTTCCATGAAATACTGAGCTGCTTCACCAAATCCTTTCTCTAGGAGACACCCTTCTACCTAGCTGAACTACCGGTACTACTCCTGAAATTAAGTCGATAAGGAACTCAATCTCAAATGCAGACAAATCTCTGACTTCGGATAAGACATCCAGAAAGTCTCAGATAACTCAAGAGAATACTCAACTATCGCAAGTCACTTTTGCGATCCACTCAGCCTAATTTCCAAAGAAACTGCTCTCTCTTTATCAAAGAGAACAACTTATGCTTATCTAGACAATCCATCGAAGAAATGGATCCACTCTACTGCTTCTGAACTCCACTCTAGAAAACTGCTTAGCCAGAAAACTTCCTGCCGGCACACGAAACACTCCGAGCTGCACTGCTGACCCAGATGCCAAAGACTTCTTGAGAAACTCGAACTCCAAACCAAACAGAAACACCATGCTGAACTCAGCCCCAACACCAAAGCAGTCATACTTCCTTAAACTTGCTCCAAAAGAAAACATCTTCAGAAACATCCAGTCACTGCATCTCATCACGCAACTACTTCTTCCTGAGATTGTCAAGATACCATCACTCGCTTCTGCGCATTCGACAGATTCAAATTCTACTCAAAGATGGACTCTGAACCTTCATAGGTTTCCTTCAGAGATCAGAAAAATCCTCACACCATATCAAAGCTTACTCGAGACGGTATTAGGTCTACAGTCTCGATAGATACATTTCCAACCTCAACATTCAAACTCCAACCATTGGTAGTCGTGTTTCACACACCACCACCCTATCTACCTTTATATCTTATATTGGAAAACCCGAACAGGTAACCCAACAAATAGGTAGAATAAAAATATATATATGTTAAAAATTTACAAATACGCTCTCTCAAGAAAGAATTCACTCCAAAGCCTAGGTATTCACTCAACCTACAGCTCTGATACCAACTGTGACGACCCGGCTTTTTTTCCACAAAAAGTCGTATCATCAAGAAGAAAGAAAGGGATAGAAAAGAGATAAGATAGAGAAGAAAGAAAGAAACACATCAGAATCTAAACAGCGGAACGAATAAATTATATTAATCAAATAAGATATTACATTGTATCATATACATCAGAGATACACAGCTTATACAACACATACTAGACAGTTATAAACATCTGTCTAGTCATTACAACTCAAATACACTCAACAAATGACTCATACAGACTAACACAGCGGAACACTATATCTACGAACGCTGAAGCCTCCTGCTCCATTGCTCCTCCAAAGATTCGTCAAAGCAAACCTGAATCCCTTGGCTACTCGTAAAAATTTGAGTACCCAAGGTTTTATAAAATAGAAAATAAACACTTGGGTCAGACATGGGTCTGGTGTGAGTAAACGGTTTAAATTGCTTAACTTCAAAACCTTTTGAAAACAAAGGTATCACGTAAGACTTCCCACAAATAAACATGGGTAAGTTTTTACCTTACGCTAACCAAAACATTTGATAGGAAATCCAGTTATATTATAATAGGGTCTAGGGTTTTCAAGTAAAATACAGAAATAGCTGGAATGCTTACATCTCACGTTCCAACATAGTTGGGCACAACTAATACGTACGGCACTTATTGGATTGTGGATTCCATACAATGGCAGGGCTACTGGGGTACCGCCCGTCACAGTACGTGGCCTAGATCAACGTACCGAGGATCACTCCCAATCCCCTGCAACACAAGGCCGGAACATCCCTTACTGGATAATTCCCGCATAAGAAACCCCGCGGTTGGAGCCAGCAACCGCCCACACAGCCGAAATAAAAAGGGACTCTAGACAGGGGAATCTTATACTACTTGGGTGCTACCCACTAACCTTGCTGCACCTCCCCTGTTTTAGCCATTCCCGGTTTGATGAGGCTTGAGGCTACGATTACCTTTAATCAGAACACATCACTTAGAATGCTCATCGTCCACCTGACGATGTGCTGAAAGCATTCAATCCATACAAGTTCGTTCTGGGTTCGAACGAAACCGAAGGCATTATCTCGTTACACTCGTTTTGGAATCACCCTCAGAGTTAACGACAATAACCCTTGCACTCTGAATCTTCATCTTCACTTGAGATTCACGACCTATCGTTAATTTGGATCGATGTGGTATTCGGGTCTCCAGACCTGGAATACCGGTATACGGAAACCCGATCCCGGTCTCATCGAAATCCAAAACGTATCTTTTAAGGCCAAGTTGTTTAAAGGTTTAAACAATTTAATTTAATTCAATACTTGAATTTACACAGCATTTAACACAGATAAATATCACACATTTATCACAGATATATCCAATATCATATCACAGAATATCATAGCATATCATTTAATAGATATCAACCAAATCAGATATTCTACACAAACAATCATCCATAAGCAACAATTATTAACCCTATATTATAATTAATTTAATTAACTTAAATTAAATTAATTACTTAAGAATTAATTATCTAATCTTGCTTAATCAACCATTAATTAATTACAAACCTTTAATTAATTAATTACTTATTAAATATTAATCACCCTTGATTAATTATTTATTAATTACATAAAGTAATTATCCTTTAATCAATTTCACAAATTAATTATTCTTAACCATTAACAGTAATTAAACTTTAATTACTCTTATTAATTAATTACATTAATCCTTAATTAATTAAACTTTAATTAATTACCTCCATTAATTAACCTTAATAAATTATAAACAGTAATTATCATCCTGTAATTACTTACCTTAATTAATTAACTTCTTAATTAATTATATTAATCCTTTAATTAATTACACCAAATAATTAATCCTTAATTACTTCTCCTAAGTAATTATCCTTTAATTAATTACATCTTGTAATTATACATTAATTACTTACAGTAATTACACTTATTAATTTCATTAAGTATTTATACTTAATCAGCATCAAGATTATCTTTAATTAATTTACAAATTAATTAACTTAAATTAATCACATCCATTTACTATTTACAATTGAGTAATTCATTCCTTAATTACTCTTTAAACCAATTAATTAATCTTTAATTACAGATTAATTATTCCTTTAATTATTAATTAATAAACCTTAATTATCAATTAATAAAACTTAATAACAAATTAATTAATCCTTAATTATCAGTTAATTAATCCTTAATTATCATAAGAAAACATTTTTATCTTTATAACTAACTTCCTTAATTAAATCATTAATTATCATTAACATAAGAATTTACTTAAGACTCTTTAAGTTTCTTAATAATAAAAATCATTTCACCTTCTTTAACTATTTGATTACATTATTTAAACTTATTTAAATAATGGTCACATAATAAAATACTTTAGCTTAATTAGTTTTAACATTTTAACCTTTGAAACGTGCTAGGAAATTTGATCAATATCTTGCTTTGAAACTTGGTCAATATTTTCTTTGAAACATATTTATTTCTTTTGCTTTATTTTATAAAACTTGATTAAAACAAAAGAAACCCGAGCCCATAGCAAAACTCCCCGAACAATTACTCGAGCCAACATGTTTTTTTTTTTTTTAAAACTGTTATACAGCTCAAAACACTCGCGAGGCAAACCAGCTATCTCCCCGAGTATGACTTCGAGACACTCCTCTTCTTCCTTCCTAACACATCAATACCCAAATCCCCTGACACCTGTGCACGTGCACAGACGAGCGCCGTAGCTTCGTTCATCGCCACCACCTCCAACAAGTCACCGATCACCTTGCCTAGGATTACGACCACCCAGAACACCGTATGACTCTCGAACTCGAAATCGAGCACACACAAACCCACTGGAACAAAATCGATCGTCCAAGAACCACCTCGACCCGACACCCACGACCACCAGAGCCTTTGCGATCCCAACCATAGCTTCACCGACCAACCACGCTCCTATTCCCCCACCACCGGTCGATTCTAATGCGTTGACGATGTAGCAGTAACCATCTTTTCGACTTCGTCCAAAAACTGACATTAAACCCTAAAATCATGTCGTTCATCCACTCTGATGATCTAGAAATGCTTCTAGCATTTTTCCCCTAATACCCGACCCACCAGAAAACTTCGACTTAAATCACGAGGCCAACAATGTCGCCGATCATCAGATTTTCCCCAAAACGTGATTTCTGTTCATCCCATAAATTCTCTTTCATTTCTAAGTTAAAATTTTTGATTTAACTTTTAAAAATCACGTTTTCCAATGGAGATTACGACTATATAGGTGAATCCAAAAATTATTATACTTGAGTTTTTACCTGATTATAAATTTTTACTGTCTTTTCTTTATTTCCAGAAGAATACAAGTTTATTTTTCTTGAAAATAATTTTTAACCATAGCTTATGACTAAACAAACTAAATTTGTTTAAATTCCTAAGCCTAACAGAGATTAGAGTGAGAGGAATTGGAATTTTTAATCTAAGTTTTAAACTCTAAAACTAAGAACAGGGATGATCACTTATGTCCAGACTACTCACAGTGTCTTCATTCATATAAACATGTATTTAAGATTTGAAACAATCATGCATACACATTTTCAAACAATCATACTTCAAGATCAACCACAATATCAAAACACATAAGTAGATAAGTGAGTTTGCTCACATTAAATAACAGAGAAGTATGTATTTATACATACTGATTTAGTACATGCATTTTATTTATTCAAGCATGCATTCACAGATAAAATCATATGCAAACCATATTACTATAAACATTCATCACAGCATTTAATTTTATTCCCAGATCTAAAAAAAACTGTTTTAAAAATAAAGGTTTACTCACTTTTTTTTTAAAATGAATGAGCAGAGCTTGTATTTTGAAATCTGGGAATGTTTGGAAACTGGAAACTCGAATTGCTTTATTTCCTTAAAACTGCAAAGCTTTGGAAACTTTTGCTTTGGCTTCAGATATACTTGCATGCATACTTGAAGGATGGTTACAGGCTTGATATTACAGAGCTTTGGAAAATGCTTTACAGGGTTTAGTTTTTGAGGAAGTGTTTACAGGCTTTTGAAAAATGATTACAGGAGAATTTGTTACAGATTTTTGAACTTGAATTTGAGGAGTATTTTGATCTTGATTCTTGGATTCTCTGGTTTGAAAAGATTACAGACTTGCTTTGGAAATTTGTTTACAAGTCTGTTTTGATTTAGAGGAGATTACAGGCTTTTAATAGGGAATTACAGGGTTTTGATTTTTGTTTTTGAGTCGTTTACTTTGCTTGAATTTCTGGTTAGAGGAAAGTTTTACAGATTTGTTCTCTTGAGTTTAGAAAATGAGGAGATAGCAAAAGAAAATGGAAAGGAAGATAGGAGTTTAAATAGAGTTCATTTAGGATTTATTAAAATTAAAGAAAATAAAAATAAAAAGATGACACTTGTCTCATACTCTACTTATTCATTTAACACATATACTTACAAGCTCTATTATTCTAACACTTGTCATTAAGCATTTTTATTTATTTTTAAAAGATTTTAAAAACTTTTATATTTATTTCCTAATTAATAAATACATTTGTACTTTAATAAATGCTTTCTAAATTTTTACATAAATACAATGTTTAAAGAAAATAGAATATAAACCAATTATGATTTAAATAAAAACCATATAAAATATTTTAAGCTCATTTTTAAATGCTAATTTAAAAGCTTTTGTATTTATTCCTATTAAATAAATACTCTTCCCTTTCTATAAATATATTTCTTTAAAGAGAATAATACAAAACAAATCTTATTTTTAAATAAAACTTTTATTCATATATTTTAAATCCAAACTATATTATTATTTTATTTTAAGATATATATAAATCTTTAAATTCAATTTTTTAAATTCAATTTCAAAGTCAATTTAAAATCCAAATTAAAAATCAATTCAAATAAATATATATATTAGATTTAAATAATCACATTATTAATTGTTAATAATTATCCTATTTAAAATAAATTTAAATACACATATATATATACATTTTAAACAACCCTTATTAAATTTGAAATAATATGTCTATCTAAAATCTATTTATATCTATACTTAAAAACAACTCATTATTAAATTGTTTGAAAATAACTACTTTACCAATTAATTTAAAAGATTATCACATTTTAAATTCCCTGAAATCCCGGGATATCACAAATATGCTTGTTCAAGTAGCCGACATCATGATGAAGCCATTGAAACTTGATTTATATGAAAAGCTTCATGGTATGATTGGCATATGCAAGATTCAAAGGATAAACTAAAGACAGGTTGTCTTATTTTAGGAGAAGGTTTGTTGGTAAAGTCTGTTGGTAAGAACGTGGCAACAAATAATCAGTAATCTGGTGAATAAATCTCTATTGAATATGGCTCATTGTTATTTGAATCAGTCATAGTTTAATTCAGTCTGTTATTCCTTCAGAATATGTAGAAGTATTTTTTTAAACATTTATGTAAGTTCCTATAAAAGCCACCAAGCTTATTCAATAAAAATAGATTGCAGTTTCTTACTTGATCTGTGTTCATAAACAGGATTGTGATACAATAAACTTTGATCAAGTTCCAACGACGGTCCAATTAGCATCTTGTTCTTTATAAGGACATGTGGTGTCAACATACATATCGCCTTCCTTTCCATTGTGACATGCTTACTTGTCATTGATGTTCAAATTTAGCCTTCCTTTAGGCAAGAGAATTTTCGATGATGTCTCAACAGCCTTTCCATATTTTGCAGAAGTATTTATATCTATACCATCATAGCATTCATCACTGTTACTTATATTTTTGCTTCATGGTCGCCAGCAGATTTCCATTAGATAGTAGAATCTTGGCTTTTCCTTGTCTGTTGCAACTCGTACTGATAGTGGTTTTGAGTAATTTAAAACACTTTGCAAAAAAGTTTCATGCTTATAATATTTCACACCAAGCAAATATAAGCAACACATATATTACTAATTAGAAAACAAGCTAACCACAATATTGAAAGCTTAAGAATGTAACTGATGAATTAAAGATTGAGAAATTAAATCGATTTTATAAAATGCTCCAAAAGTAGCTGTTTGTGTGAATAATGAAAATGAAGGATGATAATATGATCTTTCGAGTAATGCTTCCTTTGCTTCTTGCATAATAGAGAAAATGATTACAAATGCTTTACTGTGTAAGGAAATCACCACAAACACATTTATGTTACTCTTCAATTTGTCTTCAAATTTCATTTGTAATTTACCACCTTCCGCACCTGCTCCCTATAAATACAAGGTACTTCAGTTGATATTGACAAAAACATTTAGGGAAAACGCAGAGTTAATATAGTAAAAATTGCTTTCCTTTAGCACTAAATCATCATATCATAATTTATTAATAAGGAAAGCTGTTTGTAGCTTTTCCATTTTTTATATTTCAGCAAGGTTAAGAACCAGGTCTTCTACAGCCATTTGCAGTTGTTCCAGGTTCAAATCAAGTTATAGAAATGAAGCAATAGATCAAAGATACATTAGCATATTTATAACTAAACAACATCACTCTCCAATTATTATGTTTATGTTGGCCCAATAAGGTTGGATATATACTTCTCAATCGCGAAAAGACTCTGGTACATCCTTTGATTAAGTTAGATCACTTAATTGCTCGATTATATCTAGGTCATCTTTTTTTGAAATATCTAAGTCATCTTGAGTATTGACATTCTTTGGTAGAATAATTAATTAAGAAAGATAAGATATTTATTATAGACAGTAATTATGTGACGGTTAAGGGGTTTAAGTGCAATCATATGGTGCAGGTTAGAATGGGTATTTTAGGCAATCAACCCTAAAAAATGATTTAACGTAGACGTCATACATACATGGCCATCTCCATACTTAGAATTTAGATGAATAAGGGAACCAATGAAGGATGAACATCATTTTCCCGTAGAGTCTTTACATAAACAATTTAAATGCTACCAATGTGCATGTCAGATACAATCCTGAAATGAGGCCACAAGGATGTGTTTGTCTACTCAAAATAAAATGGAAAATTGTATTTTTTGATACCTAAAATTTATGTTCTTGTGTATTTTTATATCACTTGACCACACATTCGCCGTGTAGGTATATTTCACTTTGAAAAATAGTTAATATAACGATCATACTACATAGCTAGCACATTTATGAACTGAAGCAGTATTCTGTTACATTTGTAAAGACTATGACAACGTAAAGCTTGCCATGGGAAAAAGTTTATAATTAGGTTTAATGATAAAATCTGATGGGATGCAACTAAAAATTTCCTTTGAAAAAAATTTGTAGCATTTTTAACATTAACATGTTAAAAAAAGTCTAATCCTAAGGTTGATAAGCCTCTTGTAAGGCATGTCTAATTAAAGACAATGATGATGCTAATATACATCCATATAACTGTAGCTATATTTTCTACATCATTCATATGTATTATAGAAATCCAAAAATATATAAGGAAGATTAATTATGTAGAACACTTGTATATATGATTTAAAATGCATAATAAATATATTCTATGTATACACATGAAAAGGGTGAATTTCAAACCTTATTTTAAGCACAAATAGCATAGTATTTTCCTTCTAAACATGACTAGATGTAAACAAAATTATGGTAGCAGTCAACATCTTACGCCATGTGCACTATATATATATATTGCAGAATAATAATGGGTATTATACACACACGTGCACTGTTGCGAAAATTCTTCTAAGCCTCCGCCTAAGTCGCACCTAGATTCTAGGCGAGGTTTACCGTCTAGAAATTTGGCTAGGCCCACCTAGACAATATTTACCGCCTTATTTAATAATCAAAACATGTATATAGACATCGGTTAGAGCCGTTAGGCATTTTTTAATGATCAATGCTACACATAAGCATCAATGTGCTAGATTTAGGCGGTCTTGTCTCCTTGGCTACTCCTAAGGGCTGGACTTTGTGAGTAGGAACAATAAAGAAATGAGGGTTGTGCCCTGGATAAGGCAACTGCCTTGAAAGCAAAATTTGGCATGACTATGGTGTTGGAACTAGGCCAGCCAGCAGCGGAAGATATGCGTGCGTTTCAAAATTTTTTTACTTATTGGATATATATTGGAAATAAACGTGAACCTAAAGATTCTTGTTGGTGGAACAATGATGTGCAAAAGGCTATTAAAGAGAAGAAGGAATGCTATAAGTGCTTACATCATCACAGGAGCGAGGACAACATGCAAAAGTACAAAGTGGTAAAGAAGAACGCAAAGAGAGTAGTGAGTGAAGCAAGAGGTCGGGCGTATGAAGATCTATATCATAACCTAAGTACGAAGGAGGGTGAAAAAAACGTCTATAGGATAGCTAAGCTCCGTGAGAGGAAGACAAGAGACTTCAACCAAGTTAAATGCATCAAAGATGACAATAATAGACTTTTGGTGAAGGAAGAGGAGATAAAAATAGTTGGAGAGATTATTTCGACAAGCTATTTAATGAAGAAGGTGATAGCACTACGATCGAGATAGATGACTCTTCTGATGACTCCTATAGACATTTTGTTCGAAGAATTCAAGAATCCGAGGTAAAGGAGGCACTAAAACGGATGAAAGCGGGCATTGGGGCCTGATGACATTCCCATTGAGGTGTGGAGATGCCTTGGAGATGCAGGGATAGCCTGGCTAACTAAGTTGTTCAATAATATTTTCAAATCAAACAAGATGCCAGATGAGTGGAGGAGAAGCATACTAGTTCCAATTTTTAAGAATAAAGGAGATATCCAAAGTTGCACAAACTACAAAGGAATTAAGCTTATGAGTCATACATTGAAGCTTTGGGAGAGAGTCATTGAGCATAGAATAAGAAGAATGACAAGATTTTCAAAAAACCAATTTGGCTTCATGCCTGGAAGGTCGACTACAAGGGCGATTTTCTTGATAAGACAACTTATGGAGAGGTTTAAGGAGCAAAAGAAAGATCTACACATGGTATTTATCGATTTGGAGAAAGCTTATGACAAGGTACCGCAAAAGGTGATGTGGTGGGTCTTGGAAAAGAAGAGAGTCCCAACAAAGTACATTACACTTATCAAGGATATGTACGATGATGTTGTGACTAGTGTCAAAGCATGCGATGGTGAAACCAGTGACTTTTCCTTTAACATAGGATTATATCAAGGGTCAGCTTTGAGTTCCTACATTTTTGCTCTAGTGATGGATGACGTTACGAAGGGTATATAAGGTGAGATTCCTTGGTGTATGCTATTTGCTGATGATGTTGTGCTAATTGATGAAAGCAGGATTGGGGTTGATAGACAACTGGAGCTGTGGAGACAGACTTTAGAATCAAAGGGATTTAGGCTTAGCAGAACTAAAACAGAGTATATGAAGTGCGGGTTCAGCGGTGTTAGGTCGGAAGATGGAGATATCACTATGGCCGGACAAATAGTTCCCAAGAAGGAATCATTTCGATATCTAGGATCAATGTTGCAGTATAATGGTGAGATTGATGAAGATGTTAGTTTTAGAATTCAAGCGGGATGGGTGAAATGGCGACAAGCGTCTAGGATTCTCTATGACAGGAAGGTCCCACAAAAGCTTAAAGGAAAGTTCTACAAAACGGTAATCAGGCATGCGATGTTGTATGGTGCAGAATGTTAGCCTACTAAAAGCCAACACGTCCAAAAGATAAGCGTAGCAGAGATGCGTATGCTACGATGGAGCTGTGGTCATACAAGAAGAGACCGAATTAGAAATGATGATATACGTGATAAACTTGGAGTAGCACCAATTGAGGAGAAGCTCCTTATTGACGAGGTCAACTAGCAATGATGGGGAAATGGCAGCCAAAAAGTCCTTTTTGCATTAGGTTTAGGGGTCCTTTATAGTGGAAGAAATAGAGAGAAATATGGATCACATCTCCTACCATTTCTCATTAAATTTCAACCATCCATCTCCTGACCCCTCTAGCCTTTTTAGCCGCCTACATGCCCTATTGCTACCAAAACAACATCTTAACATCATGGGCCAACAGCCTATTTAAGCCCAAATAATATTATTAAATAAATATTATTTAATTGCTTATTGGTATCGCATATCGATCGATATATTTATAACTATTATAAATATATACAATAATATTTATTCCTAAAATCATATTCAAAATTTTATAATTAATATTTCATAAATATTAATCAGTTTATAACAATTATAAGCCAATTAAATCGTTTGGTCTAAAGAGAATTCATCATTCTGGTTGTGTGACTCGTCAGGTGTAAATTCGTTCAGTGATTAACATCTAACTATTCGAATGTTAATGTTCACGCATCACTTAGCCGGTAGTGTGACATTTTGGCTAAATTTATAGATTACTTAGTTTTGGTAGAATCCAATTTTATATCAATAAGCATTACCTGGTTGTGATATTTATTAACACCAATTCTCTTCGTCAAAACTATATCGCTTTGGAATTATGGAATTTGGTAATGGTCGAAATTTCAATATCGTCCATATTCAACTATATGGTCCAAACATAAAGTACTTAGTTCCATAATAACAATTATTATTAACCGAACTTCTCTGGCCAAAGACTTGACTTTGAGTTGACTTGAGTTAACCGTGATACTATCCCTATATAATCAAGGAGACGAATCCTCTCTTGAATAGTGCATCACTTCCAATACTTTCATTTGACCCAACTATAGTCACTCGATGGACACTGTGCCAAGATTTGACTATAAGAAAAATAGAACTTTCATGTTGAAGATCTACAGGATTCTCAAGTCGAGAGAACTGTGTAAATCAGTCACATCGGTGTTTTCTATTTGATCTTAGTTATATTAACCAAAAGAAAACTATCAAGTGAGTCGTTACATAGTTATCCAATAACTATCAGTACATAACCCCTAGGTGCCCTAGTAGTCATGAGTAATATACTGCCAACATTTGGTGAGCATTACGTACTCTAGTCTCAACGGATACATCGATATCCAATTTCGATGCATCTTGGCTAGGAACATTTAAAATGGTATACTTAATTCTATTATGATACTCATGATTACAATAATTTATAACTACTATCACAAAACATACCATTTATGGATTTTTTTATTAAATATACTTTTAATTAAATTAATTAATTGATATAGCACATTATATCAATATATAATAGAAAGAAAACACCTTTATTCCAAACAAGTTTAGTCAACGAGTTAGAATTACGTAATAAATTACATAATTGCCCTTAGGGCATACTCCTAACTCTATCAATCTCCCACATGCACTTGGGGTCAATTATGGAATCTTAATTCAACATCTTTAATCGGTTTCCTTAAAACCAATTGGGTCAGTCCATAAGTGAATGAGTATGCTATTGTGTTTAAATTATCTACTCTGTTAATCAACTCTCCGACACTGATAAACTACATTTATCATGTGGAATAATTCAAAGTACATCTCTCGACTTCCAGTGAGCTGTAAGATTTGTTATGAATTATATCGCGACATCGTTATCATATAACAATTTTATGGGAATCTCAACATTTGAAATCACCCTTGGCTCAGTTATAAATTTGTGCATTTATACATACGTTACTTTTATTGTGATGCTATTCAAGTCAATTTACTTAGCATTTTCGTTGAATCAGCCACAATCTCTTCTATTTGGAACATTTCCAACATAAAGGTTCTTAACTTGAATTTTATATTTGACATATTGTACTCAATATCATTTATGTAGTTTGAATCCAAACACTCTTTCATAAGGAGTTCGTTGTTTCTATAAACAATTCTCTAGTATTTCATAAGTACAAGAGAACATTCCAAACTACCATTCCGTGATATCAATTTGGACTTGATATTTGCTTTATGTATTAAATAGATAAATAAATCACAATATCCTAGACAACATAACATGTATGATAATTCCTATTTCCAACGTATAAGGAATTCAGTTTACATGTTCCAATTAAATTTTAATAAGGTGTTCTTGCATATCGTTTTGTGACATTCTTAATAGCTTTCATACATACAATAAAAAACATCATTCAAAAATCCAACGTTGACTATTAAAATAATTAAAACTGATTTTAACTCAAGTACATCGTTAAAAATCAGTAATGTATTGTTTACTTATGATTTATAAATATCTATGTACCTTTTGACTTTCTTTCTTATGAGCACACGCTTCCTTTGCATTTTGATTGACACTTAAACTATTTGATATTTCTTTAAAACACTTGTTCAATTTTAATGCTTATTGAACGACACTTTCGTATTTGCACTTGGATCATATTCAAAAATTCACAAACCCAAATATCGCTCTCTATGACAACCCGGATTTTTAACGCCTATTAGTTGGGTGATTAACTAATTTAAATCAGTGGAATATTAATTTTGATAGTCGAATAAATGAGTTTTTCTAGAAGATAAAATATTTGTATCTATAAATTGATTTGAAAACAATAATAAATATTGAATTATAGAATCCCTGGATATGAAAATCTCATAGAAGATAAATAGTAAACTCCATCGTTTAAAATTAAGATAAAATAACCATAACTACGAATACATATAAATATATATATAGATAAATATACTTACAAACTTTAAGATGTTTGAAAAAAAAATAAGTCTGTACATATATGAGTATATGAATGTAGGCTCATACGAAATAATATGCATAAGTAAGTATATATATGAATGTAAGTGTATGTATATGATAACAAATACACATGTAAGTAGATGTAAATGGGTATATGTATAAAATAAAAAAATATATGGATATGCATGTAAACAAAAGAGGAGACAAGCATTTAAAGCCTAGTACAAAACCTTTAATCAAAGTCAGGTCAAAACATTTTCAAAGCAAACTGAAAAATCAAATTAGATTTTCACTTTTTTTAAAAATAAAAATAAAACAAGCTTGCTGAAGAAGGCATCCTACACCTCTATATATGCCTCTACCTTCTTCATTCTTCCTGAATTCGGAAAATTGTTAAGTAACAAAGAATATATACTTTCATTTCAAACTAAAGAATCAACTCAACAACAACTACATCAGTTTTAAACCAAATTCAAGTAGCTGTTTCAGCAACTCAAACAAAAGATTCAATGCAAAATCAGATTCAACAGCCCAGAAAACAAACAGTGTTCTCTGCTTCTTCTAGTTTTGGTGAGTAAACCCTTAAAATTTGGAATATTTGATGTTGTTTGTGATGATGTTTGAGATAAATTATGAAGTATTTATATGCATGCAAATATATGTAAATATTTATATGCAAAGATAACTGTGCATGTTTAGTATCAGGCATATCTGCCTCTGTTGTTTCCAGGTTTCCAAAACCTGTTCAAAAATTTGATTTCTTCTTCTTCGATCATTGTTAGGCTTTAAAATTTAAACAAAAGTTGTTTATTTAAACATGATTTAAGTTTTAAAAATAGAATAAAGCAAAAGAAATCAAAGTTTTCTCTAGAAAATTGATAATATAGGAAAAATTCAAAATGTGTTAGATTTCAAACATCATGAATTCTAGCTTCAGGTATACTATTTGAAATGGTTTCAAAAACGAAGATTTTTAAAAGCAAAATAATTTTTTTTAATAATATATCCTCTGTGAAACACGAGGAAGAACAGCATCGTCATTTTCACCAAATTCTGGTGATCGATGGGGCATTGGTTCTCGAGATCGAAGTCATGGCTTGTTGGGAGGTCGAAGTTCATCAGAAAAATGTTCGACAATTTTATATTTCGTTATGGCGGTGGTACGACAAGAATTTAGGGTTTAAACCCTTAGTTTGGTCGAGGGCATATTTTTGATCGTTGTGGCGTCGTCGTTGCACCAGAATCGATCGCGTCAGTGGTGATCGAATCTAGAGAGATAGGCGAAGGTTTGACAAAGTTTTCGTGGCCTCAGATGGTCTGAGGTGGCGGTGCGAGTTGATTATGTGACGGTTGTTCTGGTTCTAGTTTGAGTTGAGATGCTCAATTTTAAAACCTTGTCGAATCGAGTGATCTGAGTGTTAGGAAAGGATGGTGACGTGATCGTCGTTTTGCCGGAAGTCTCAGCGATGATCGGAAGTCGACCAATCGATCGTACATGTGCACGTGTATTTGGCATTCTGGTCTGTGTACTGATGTGGTTATATTGGGAAGAGGAGAAGAAGTAGAGGTGACTGGAAAAGGGAGATGGATTCAAGTGTGGGATCGGGTTTGCCTCGGGTAAAACAAGCTTAGGTTCAGGCCTGTACCCGAAGTTTTTTATGCTTGGTTGTTATAGTAGTAAATCAAGTATAAAGTTTATCAAAGTTAATAAGTTCCAAAAGAAAATATAAGTCAGGTCTGAATAAAGTATTAGCGAGTTTAAACAAATTTTTCAAAGTTTTAATTTGTTTTAAAATTGTTTGTTTAGAGGTAATTGTATAATAAGTTAAATTCCTAAATGTTTTCAAGGGTGAATTAAATGATGTAACTAAATAAAGGATTATTTATTTAATGTATTGAAAGATGATTAATTTGTGTAATCAATTTAAGGGATTGACTTATTAATGTGATTAATTAATTAAGGTTTGGTAATTAAGATTTATTATTAACTAAAGATTAATTAATTAAGGAAAGTTATCAAAGTTGATTAATTAGGGATTAATTAATCAATAGTTTAGAATTATAAATTAATTAATAGAAGTTAATTAATTGGTAATTAGAAATCAATGAATTGGTGATTAATTAAGTAATTAAATTATAATTAAGCATTAATTAATTAAGTAATTAGAGATTAATTACTTAAATGATGATTTCTTAATATAAGTAATTAAAGGATTAATTTGTTAAGAGTTAAATTAATTTAATTAATAATCAAAGGATAATTAATTAAGAATAATTAACCAATGGGATAATTACTTGATGAAGTAATAAAAAGGGTATTACTTAATAGAATTAATTAAGGATTAATTACTTAGTGTAATTAATTAAGGATTTATTAATTAAGGGTTAGTTAATTAATGAGTGTGATTAAGTAAAGGATAATTAATCAATGAAAGTGATTATAGGATAATTAATTTGAGTAATTAATTAAGAGTAAATGAAATTAATATGAGTGATAGAAGGTTAATTAATTTGTGTAATTAATCAAAGGCTAATTACTTAATGTAATTAAGTAATAATTAATCAAGGATGATTAATTAAGAAAAATTAATTAAAGAAGATTAATTAAGATGGTTAGTTAAGGAATGATTAATTAACTGGATTGAAATTAATTAATGGTTAAGTGAGAAGGATGTGTAGTGATGGAAGTAATTAATTTAATTTATTTAAATTAATTAGAAATGGTATGACTAATCTTGCTTATGGATGATTGAATGATATTGAATGCCTTGGGTTATTGATATCTCTGAAATGTGATTTATGATGCTATGTGAGATGATATGTGTGGGTTAAACTGTGATAATATGGATTATCTATAGGTAATAGAATTGCTATGTAATTATGTTACTCTAATATGAATTAAATTGTTTCCACTTATGTAACTTGGATTAAAGATGACATTTGATTCGAAGAGACCAAGGTCGGGTATCAGTAAACACCCGAAACCACTTCGATTTGTAAATCTTCTATCAATTCCTTATAGAGTTAATATGTTAAATAAATAGGCTGGAATGGAATGATTTAAGTAATTGGACCATTTTAACTATGTAGAGGTACATAGATATTGATGTGTGAAATAAGTGTTGACTATAATAAGTTGAGAACTCGTAGTGAAGTACGAGTTACCCCGGGTTTTAAATAAGTTTTGTGCATTAGTATTTCTTGTTAGATGGGTTTACTCACGCTGGTTTCTAGCCTGACCCGGGTGTTACTTTGATGTAATGCTCGGGACATACCAAGTATTACAGATTTTCAGGTAAGGACGTTCTGGAGCTCAGGAGACGAGCTGGATGGCAGGAACGTATGGAGTGTTTCCATTGTGATATTATTTCTGTTTATCTGAGACATGCGATTTGTATATGTCCAGTGTTTGTGTATGAGTGTAACTCTGATGTAAAAATATAATTGACAGATACAGGTATTCTTTTGTAAACCGTTATTATTTGATATTATATTTTGATCCGCTGCGTTTTGTGAGAATCAGTGCTGTGTTTCTGTTTCTGCTTCTTCCATCTCTTTCTTCTTTTCCTAACTATCTGGAATTTTCGCGATCGAAAATTTCGGGTCGTTACACTCTCACTGACTTCGAGACATTTTTGTTGCTTTGTGGAAATAGTATATTCAAAATCGTTATTTAGAATTTTCATTTTAGCACATATGTACCAAACACAAAGTCATACTATAACAACCCAACTTTTTGATCTTCAAATGTCAACACTAAATACATCCACGGTATTCGTGTGCTGAGCACTCAAGTGTTGGAAAGATAGAAAGTAAGAGTAAAAAATGAATAATAAAACAAGAAAGGAAGAACACAATATCAGAATCTCACAATGAAACCGTAATATATAATATTAAAAGATTAGTACAAAGGGTTACTCCGAATACATAAATCTCAGAGTTACTAAGACCTAAGTACTATAATCAGCCTGGATAGTTATACCCGCATGTCCTCACAATGCTGATATATACAATGAAGTAGTGCAGTGGAAATAAGAATACTACAGTAGGTAAACATCCACCTTATCTCCATAAGCTCCAAAGCGTCCAAACCTAAATCTAGAAATATACACGAGCTGACTTGAGCATTATAAGAAAATAACATCTGAATCAGTCTGGTAAACCAGCGTGAGAAACTCAAGAAATAAAAGTGACATATAATAGCACCTTTTTTAGACTGTAAGAATTACCGTAACAGTTTTCTCCTCAAATGAAACCAACCATTCATTAAGTTTAACATATAGTGATATGATAGATAATGTCTAGTATGTAGCACATAAATCATATCAAATAGCTTGTAAAGATCTACAAATCCGCACCCCTTTGAGCTGACAAAATTCCACAACAATTCAGCTCAAAGTGGAACAAAAGTGCGAATCTTTAGGATTGAAAAGAAGAGGTAGAAGTAGAAGAAGAAGGAAAGAACAGAAAAACAGAAACAATATCAGAATCTCACATTCGCAGCAGAACAATATATCATAGATAATAACTAGTCTTTTAAACAAAGAACTATATCAGTTTATACAATACAACAATGAGAGTCCATATACAACTCAATACAACAATGGACAGTTATATAAACTTGTCCTCATACAGAATACAGAACGGAATAAATAAACAAGTACAGGAGTACGTCTCGCCATCCAGCTCGCCTCCAAAGCTCCAGAATATCCTGATAACCTAACTCTAGGCTGCCCGTGTGGAAAATTATGGGCAATCAGAGTTTAGAAAGGGAACAATAAACTCCGAGTCAGTCATGGTGACTGGTGTGAGATCCTAAAACAGTTGTTTTCACAAAGAAAATAAAAGAAATTCGCAATGCTTTTGGAAAATGAAACTACCATAAGACCTCCCACCACACACACAATGCAATCGCAGACTTGGAGGAGATTTCTTCTTATGATAGTCAAATATGCTTAATACGAGAAAAATTCTTTGATATTATTACAAGTGCATAGTGTAGAAAGCCATTTCGAAAGTATAATATTAATCTTAGCCAGCATAGACATTCCAAACTATGCTTACTATAGCTACCATCTAAACAGTGGTGACCACCATAAGTAAATGGCAGGTTCTACAACTAAAACCGTACAGGGTTCGTATTGGGAATTGGATTTCCAACAAATGGTCAGGCTAAGGAACTTCCTACTGCCATATGGGTACGCCTCTGGAGGGACGTCTCAAGAACCTACCCGGATCTCTGCCAACACAAGGCCGGGTTACCTCTGTAACTAGGTAACTACTACTCGAGTATGCCACCCCCGGTCGTTTGCGACCTTTATCCGAGGCGTCTCGATCACAAAGCAACAATCACACAGTAAATAAGATTGATGCCACCACACAGGTAAAGCATCTGGGCTCCATACCATGATACCACCTTTTTCCAGAAGGAAATGACATACCCTAAAGGGAGCGACCCTCATAACCTTGCTGCATTTTCCTGTTTTGACCATTTCCGGGGTGGGAGGTCCGATGAGGTCTCTTCCACAAAGCTACGCTTTACACGAAAGCCATGCTTTGATCACAAATGATCGGCAACACACAGCAGCACTCAGCAAGCCACACTACCAAATTGGGAGTATATCAGTGATAACCTTCAACTACATAACCTCTGAGCTCGTACGTCTCAGAGAAGGGTGTTAAGCTAAGAGAATAAATTCTCTGCCACCAAACAGAAATGTATTTGAAAGAAATCGGCTTTATATCTCAAAGTGTAATGTCAGACATACAACCATACAAGTCTGTTCTGGGTTTGAACAGAACCAAAGGCACTTTCAAAGAAGCCCTTGCAATCCGGTCTTCAATTGCAATCCATAACGTCGTACCATTATTCGGAATGGGTTATATGACACAAAGTCCTCTCCCGGCTAAACCGAATAATGAGCGCTTATTTTAAAAACAAATTCAAGTGCCATTTCAAAGGCAAACATTGATAATCGGTTATTTAACTATCAAACAACATTCACAACAATCATCAGATTTAAATAATTTTCCCAAATTATTTAATTTCAAAATATCTTCACAAGATATATATTTTTCCACACTTCAACATTTTGAAAACCAATTTCAAATCAATTTTCACTTGCGGAATAAAATTTCCTTTCCTTTATAAATTCCCACCGTGAATTCAAATTTCCAAATTTTCACCGATATATGATTTTCAAATCGATTTCCAATTATTCACTTTCAAACACCAAATCAAATTCAAAATTGATTTCTCAACTTCATTTCAACACCAAAACAATTTTAAATAGAACAGAACGTTTGCAAATTGATTTCTGAGTTTATTTCCAAATAACAAATCATTTGCAATTTATTACTGAATTTATTTCCAATTACCAAGTCATTTTACAAATTGATTTCCAATTAATTTCAACACAAAAATCCATTTTCATTCAACACCAAATAAATTTTCATATCGATTTCCCAAAGATTTATTTTCAAATACCAAATCAATTATCAAATTGATTTCTAGAAATTCATCACCTTTTAATTAAATCCCTTTATTCTTTTCAAATTATTTAAAATTCTATTTTCAATAATTTCTTCAACTTTTAAACAATATTATTCAAAACCCATAAATTTATATTTTGGAATTAATTCGATAAGACAACAAAAATCAACTTTTTGCTTTTAAAATTCCTTCTTTCAAGTTTATTCAACTCTTAAAAATTAATTTACTTAAAGTTTTCTACTTTAATTTCCAAAATCCAATTTTATTTATTTCTGGTATCCAACGATACCAAAAATACATTCGGCTAAATTTTAGCCTTCAATAATTTCAATCATCAATATAATCATTCACGGATTATAAATAAATCAACACACAACATTGAAACAAATTCAAATATTTGAGGAATCCAGTTGGATCCCTCCAACCTGTTTCCCTGCATCCACAAATGTTAGCACAACAATTAAATACCCATTCCACTTCGAGGTGGAATATCGCGGTATATGGGATTTATAAAATATCATCCGCTATTATGCGGCGCATAGGGTCTCATCCGCTATATAATGCAGGAAAATCAATCACCAATATATATATATATATATATATATATATATCCTACTATATATACTACCACATCCAAACAGTCAATCAATCAATAACTGAATTTCCAATTTTTAATTTGAGTGAGAAGATCTCACCTTTGCTTTTTAATTTGCAGTCCATTTTCCATTTCCATTCCATACTGTTTTCTCCACAATTTTGACCTTGTATAAACAATTTTTATACAGTTGATTAATATTCGAAAAATCGAACGATTAAATCCTCATTTAATAATTTACTTTACAAATGATTTTAAATTAATTTTTTCTCCTTCTATAAATTTATTTTTTTATAAATCTTACTGTCAATTTCTTTTCTCTGTATATTCACACATATATGAATTATTTATATTAAATTGAAAACTGAAATGGTTACCTAACTTCCCTCGACCAGTTTTCAAGCGTGCTAACGCCCGACCCCGATACGACTTCAGGCGACCATAATTCCCAGTCGCGACCTCCTCATCTTCAATCGCCGAGCATTGCCGATTCGATGTTTGCGACCACCCGCAGTCAAACCACTAAACTGCAGTCCTCATGCTTCGCGTTGCCTCGTCGTCGACAACCCATCCAAACCCTAGCCTCGCGATTTCCCTGAGCAGCTCGAATCGATCTGTTCTCGTTGACGTCGACCCCTCCACGCGCGCGCAGTTCTGCTGTGAACGAATACCCCTTCTTTGATTTCGAAAAAACTTTTAGAACGGAGGAAGGAAGGGAAAACGAACGATTCGATTTCGTTCATCGTTCAGCCATTTATTTTATTTAGTGGAGAACGCAAATGGAAAAGGGAAGGAATGTCGCGATTTTTAAACGAGGCTTCGGCCATATTGTTTAGATCTGAATATAAAAGAAGCAACCATTTTTCTTGATTGATAATCAAACGGGGATGTGATTTTGTTTTGAACGAAAGAAAAATATCTCGTTCGATTTGAAGGAGGTAGGACATAATTTTACGACTGAAAAGCTGATGGTATCGTATATCAGAAGGAAGACAAGAAAAGATAGCTGCGTGTTTGAACGTCTTTGCCACAGTAACGGGAAGTGAAAGAATTTCAACTGATGTTTGACCAGGGAATATATATATATATATATATATATATATTAATTCAAATTCAAATCCAAATTGACTCGATAACCGTAACTCAAAATCTTGACCTCCTATCGAGGCGTGCCGCTAGGCTTTTGTAATGTTATACGCCTATTCCGAACACAATGGAAAAGGTTTCGAGTCCAAATTTGATCGTATGGAGAAGATAGCTTTTTGAACCAGTAATTAAATTAAATTTCGATATATAATTTTCAGCGTGTTTGCTTATCGTACGCTCACACAACAACTCCAAACGCTACGAAAATTGAAATCCGATAATAATTCAATATTACGGATCCAATGAAACTGGTTTCGCTGAATTCCGAGACTGTGCCTCGGAAGACTATTTTTAAATTCAATTTAAACGATAAATTTCAAAACTGAACAAAACAGTTTCAAATTCAATTCTGAAGCCTTTATTATCTTCAGCATTATCAATATAGATTTTACAAGACTTCACATTATTTTTAATTAGCTCAAAACTGAAGATTCAATAATCTACCCAACTTCAATAATTTAAATCCAATAATTGAATTGCCAATTTCATTCTAATATTTGAATTTCAAATTAAACTAACTTCCAGATATTTAAAATCAATTAAATATCCTGATTTCCAATGTCAAAAATTCAGGGTCGTTACATTCTTCCCCCCTTAAAAGAATTTCGTCCCGAAATTACAAGTTAAGAAGAATGATCCAATCCCCGTTAACTATTTTCTCAAATCCAAATAGTTTTAAAAAACTTTCCAGAATAATCTTTTATTAAGACACACTAATCTTTTATTAAAGATCTATAATCACTTCAACTAACTTTCCAAACACTTTCATAGTTTTCAAACAACTTTATCTTACTTCACCATTCAAATTTAAATTCAAATTGTAAATTATCCAAAATTTCTCAAAAATTTTCTAACTCTCTAAATTTTCAAAAAATTTCGCCAGCGTCTCCTTTGTGCAGCTAACTCGGTACGACTACAAAATGTCCCTACGGACTCCCAAATTCCAATAGAAAACAAAATGCCAAGTGGCAAAACCAGAATCCCATCAAATTTCATACAGAAACTTTAAATACATACCTTAGTGTCGAGCAAATTCAAATTTACCTTCGAAATCAAAATCCAATTCCACTTTCCTATAGCCTTTATAATCCCTGTATACTTTACTTAACAACAATATTCAAATTTACTTATTGGATTCCCAATACCCATGTACTTAAGAATTTCATTCTTTATTTCTCAAGTTCAATACAATTATTTATTATATTCATTTTTACTACTTCACTACTGAAGTTTATATTCAAATTGAATTCCATTTCCATATAAATCAATTTGCTTCAATTTACTAATTCATTTCAAATTTCAATACTTTTATTTCCAAATTTTCATTCAGATTTTACTTGAATTCGATTCATCTTTAACTTCGAAGATCGAATCTTACTTTCCTTATCTCAAATTCAAATTTTAAATCAGTTGTTGTTAAGTGAAAATTTCCAAAAATTTCAAAAAATTTCTAACTCCCTAAATTTTCAGAAAATTTTGGCGGAGTCTCCTTTATACGGAGGAGCTTTTGCAATTTGACAAAAGTTATAAATATATATACATCGACCCGCACGGTCGGAAAAGCAAAAACAATTCATATTTCCTAACTTTGTATTGCGTAGGCGTACCTTTATTAGCATTTTAAGCAAAGCAGATTATTTATTTAGCTATTTGCGCGACCAAATCCAGCCAAACGGCTCCCAAAAACTTGTACTTACTCAATTTAAACACGTAAGTGACATATATAGGGAATCTATTAACATTTCACTTATCTTCAATAGTGAACACATAGTTTTCATAAGCAATGCACTCAGAATAATACCCATAAGCAATTTATATGGTTTCAATATAAATTTAATCGCTTTCATCTAATTTACATTCAATTCAATGGTTTACAATGCAATTCCTTATATTCAATTCATTTTTAAATGAATCTAACTCATATCCCTTTCAATTGATTCCAAAATCAATTCCATTTGCTTTTATTAACTCATAGATTTTGATACAATCTCGTTTGCGTCAAACGACAATCGTTTCTATGCAAATTTCGATGATATTCACTTAATAGAATATCCATTCTAGTTTATAACTAATTTAAATTGATACCAATTCAATTTATTTTAATTTCATTTCATTTCCAATTGATTCCATTCAATTCAATTTGCATTTCATTAATCAAACAAATGTCATTGAAAACCATTCAATAAAATTCGACAACAACCATTTCACAAAACTTGACAACAATGCTTTTAACCAAATATTTATTAAGTCATTCCCAAAACTCAAGTTCATTTCCTTATAAACAATTTTCCAATTTAAATCTTTGATTTGATTTTTCATTTAATCAAATCCATTCGATCTACCAATTTAATTCAATTAGTATATTTACTTATCCTTTTTAAATTTCGAATTTCCATATTCAATTCATCCTGCATTTACTTTATCTATAACAAGGAAATTTCAATTTATTTTTCTTTCTACTTACTTGAATTTATATGCAAATTCAAACCATTTTTATTTCCAACCTTTATTATCATTAGTCCGCTTCGAACTAATTTTACAACTTCATTTTATTCTACACAATTTAAGTTGGATTTCAATATTTAATTTCAATTCCAATTTTATTCATTCGTTTATTCTTTTACTCCCAATTACCATTTCACAATTTCCAGTTTAATCTTCATTAATTTAGAATATTTTCTCAACTCCGAATTCTACTTAAGAATTTCATCATTTTGGTTAATAACCACTTATATTTAAACTGGATTTCAAATTCCATATAAATTCAATTTACCTTTCATTTCATAAATATTGAATTCAATTTTATTTCAATACTTCGCTTCATTTGGTCCAAGTTGACAAATTTTTTCCACTTTACTTTGTTTATCACAAATCAAAGTAAGTTTCCAAACTCAATTATATTCTACAAATATTTTAAATAAGATTCCAGAGTTTTCCATCTTTTCAAAATCTTTTTTTTTCTATACAAAAATAGTTTTGGGTAAAATTATTCCATTTACCCTATTTTAAAACAATACTGTGTCGGTTTATCTTGTTTAACAGTTTGGAAATCCCTATCGATTATAGTTGGCCAGACTGCACCGACCAGAATCTATAAACAATCAACCGATAAGTCAACACAATACAAAACAAATTTTTGTATTCACTAACAAATACGAGCTCATATCTATTATTACACTCACACTCATTCTAGAGTACTACTGACTCTATCTCTAATGAGTAACACCCAACAGAGCCAAGGTTACCGCTTAACCAATTGCTCTGATACCACTTGTAAAGATCTACAAATCCGTACCTCTTTGAGCTGACAAAATTCCACAACAATTCAGCTCAAACTGGAACAAAAGTGCGAATCTTTAGGATTGAAAAGAAGAGGTAGAAGTAGAAGAAGAAAGAAAGAACAGAAAAACAGAAACAATATCAGAATCTCACATTCGCAGCGGAATAATATATAATAGATAATAACTAGTCTTTTAAACAAAGAACTATATCAGTTTATACAATAAAACAATGAGAGTCAATATACAACTCAATACAACAATGGACAGTTATATAAACTTGTCCTCATACAGAATACACAGCGGAATAAATATACAAGTACGGGAGTACGTCTCGCCATCCAGCTCGCCTCCAAAGCTCCAGAATATCCTGATAACCTAACTCTAGGCTGCCTGTGTGGAAAATTATGGGCACCCAGAGTTTAGAAAGGGAACAATAAACTCCAAGTCAGTCATGGTGACTGGTGTGAGATCGTAAAACAGTTATTTTCACAAAGAAAATAAAAGAAATTCGCAATGCTTTTGGAAAATGAAACTACCATAAGACCTCCCACCACACACACAATGCAATCGCAGACTTAGAGGAGATTTCTTCTTATGATAGTCAAATATGCTTAATACGAGAAAAATTCTTTGATATTATTACTAGTGCATAGTGTAGAAAGCCATTTCGAAAGTATAATATTAATCTTAGCCAGCATAGACATTCCGAACTATGCTTACTATAGCTACCATCTAAACAGTGGTGACCACCATAAGTAAATGGCAGGTTCTACAACTAAAACCGTACAGGGTTCGTATTGGGAATTGGATTTCCAACAAATGGTCAGGCTAAGGAACTTCCTACTGCCACATGGGTACGCCTCTGGAGGGACGTCCCGAGAACGTACCTGGATCTCTGCCAACACAAGGTCGGGTTACCTCTGTAACTAGGTAACTACTACTCGAGTATGCCACCCCCCGGTCGTTTGCGACCTTTATCCGAGGCACCTCGATCACAAAGCAACAATCACACAGTAAATAAGATTGATGCCACCACACAGGTAAAGCATCTGGGCTCCATACCATGATACCACCTTTTTCCAGAAGGAAATGACATACCCTAAAGGTAGCGACCCTCATAATCTTGCTGCATTTTCCTATTTTGACCATTTCCGGGGTGCGAGGTCCGATGAGGTCTCGTCCACAAAGCTACGCTTTACACGAAAGCCATGCTTTAATCACAAATGATCGGCAACACACAGCAGCACTCAGCATGCCACACTACCAAATTGGGAGTATATCACTGATAACCTTCAACTACATAACCTCTAAGCTCGTACGTCTCAGAGAAGGGTGTTAAGCTAAGAGAATAAATTCTCCGCCACCAAACAGAAATGTATTAGAAAGAAATCGGCTTTATATCTCAAAGTGTAATGTCAGACATACAACCATACAAGTCTGTTCCGGGTTCGAACAGAATCGAAGGCACTTCCAAAGAAGCCCTTGCAATCCGGTCTTCAATTGCAATCCATAACGTCGTACCATTATTCGGAATGGGTTATATGACACAAAGTCCACTCCCGGCTAAACCGAATAATGAGCGCTTATTTTAAAAACAAATTCAAGTTCCATTTCAAAGGCAAACATTGATAGTCGGTTATTTAACTATCAAACAACATTCACAACAATCATCAGATTTAAATAATTTTCCCAAATTATTTAATTTCAAAATATCTTCACAAGATATATATTTTTCCACACTTCAACATTTTGAAAACCAATTTCAAATCAATTTTCACTCGCGGAATAAAATTTCCTTTCCTTTATAAATTCCCACCGTGAATTCAAATTTCCAAATTTTCACCGATATATGATTTTCAAATCGATTTCCAATTATTCACTTTCAAACACCAAATCAAATTCAAAATTGATTTCTCAACTTCATTTCAACACCAAATCAATTTTAAATAGAACAGAACGTTTGCAAATTGATTTTTGAGTTTATTTCCAAATAACAAACCATTTGCAATTTATTTCTGAATTTATTTCCAATTACCAAGTCATTTTACAAATCGATTTCCAATTAATTTCAACACAAAAATCCATTTTCATTCAACACCAAATAAATTTTCATATCGATTTCCCAAAGATTTATTTTCAAATACCAAATCAATTATCAAATTGATTTCTAGAAATTCATCACCTTTTAATTAAATCCCTTTATTCTTTTCAAATTATTTAAAATTCTATTTTCAATAATTTCTTCAACTTTTAAACAATATTATTCAAAACCCATAAATTTATATTTTGGAATTAATTCGATAAGACTACAAAAATCAACTTTTTGCTTTTAAAATTCCTTCTTTCAAGTTTATTCAACTCTTAAAAATTAATTTACTTAAAGTTTTCTACTAATTTCCAAAATCCAATTTTATTTATTTCTGGTATTCAACGATACCAAAAATACATTCGGCTAAATTTTAGCCTTCAATAATTTCAATCATCAATATAATCATTCATAGATTATAAATAAATCAACACACAACGTTGAAACAAATTCAAATATTTGAGGAATCCAGTTGGATCCCTCCAACCTGTTACTCTGCATCCACAAATGTTAGCACAATAATTAAATACCCATTCCACTTCGAGGTGGAATATCATGGTATATGGGATTTATAAAATACCATCCGCTATTATGCGGCGCATAGGGTCTCATCCGCTATATAATGCGGGAAAATCAATCACCAATATATATATATATCCTACTATATATACTACCACATCCAAACAGTCAATCAATCAATAACTGAATTTCCAATTTTTAGTTTGAGTGAGAAGATCTCACCTTTGCTTTTTAATTTGCAGTCCATTTTCCATTTCCATTCCAGACTGTTTTCTCCACAATTTTGACCTTGTATAAACAATTTTTATACAATTGATTAATATTCGAAAAATCGAACGATTAAATCCTCATTTAATAATTTACTTTACAAATGATTTTAAATTAATTTTTTCTCCTTCTATAAATTTATTTTTTTATAAATCTTACTGTCAATTTCTTTTCTCTGTATATTCACACATATATGAATTATTTATATTAAATTGAAAACTGAAATGGTTACCTAACTGCCCTCGACCAGTTTTCAAGCATGCTAACGCCCGACCCCGACACGACTTCAGGCGACCATAATTCCCAGTCGCGACCTCCTCATCTTCAATCGCCGAGCATTGCCGATTCGATGTTTGCGACCACCCGCAGTCGAACCACTAGACTGCAGTCCCCATGCTTCGCGTTGCCTCGACGTCGACAACCCTTCCAAACCCTAGCCTCGCGATTTCCCTGAGTAGCTCGAATCTATCTGCTCTCGTTGACGTCAACCCCTCCACGGGCGCGCAGTTCTGCTGTGAACGAATACCCCGCCTTTGATTTCGAAAAAACTTTGAGAACGGAGGAAGGAAGGGAAAACGAACGATTCGATTTCGTTCATCGTTCATCCATTTATTTTATTTAGTGGAGAACGCAAATGGAAAAGGGAAGGAATGTCGCGATTTTTAAACGAGGCTTCAGCCATATTGTTTAGATCTGAATATAAAAGAAGCAACCATTTTTCTTGATTGATAATCGAACGGGGATGTGATTTTGTTTTGAACGAAAGAAAAATATCTCGTTCGATTTGAAGGAGGCAGGACATGATTTTACGACTGAAAAGCTGAGGGTATCGTATATCAGAAGGGAGATAAGAAAAGATAGCTGCGTGTTTGAACGTCTTTGCCACAGTAACACAAAGTGAAAGAATTTCAACTGATGTTTGACCAGGAAAAAATATATATTAATTCAAATTCAAATCCAAATTGACTCAATAACTGTAACTCAAAATCTTGACCTCCTATCGAGGCATGCCGCTAGGCGTTTGTAATGTTATACGCCTATTCCGAACACAATGGAAAAGGTTTCGAGTCCAAATTTGATCATATGGAGAAGATAGCTTTTTGAACTAGTCATTAAATTAAATTTCGATATATAATTTTCAGCGCGTTTGCTTATCGTACGCTCACACAACAACTCCAAACGCTACGAAAATTGAAATCCGATAATAATTCAATATTATGGATCCAATGAAACTGGTTTCACTGAATTCCGAGACTGTGCCTCGGAAGACTATTTTTAAATTCAATTTAAACGATAAATTTCAAAACTGAACAAAACAGTTTCAAATTCAATTCTGAAGCCTTTATTATCTTCAACATTATCAATATAGATTTTACAAGACTTCACATTATTTTTAATCAGCTCAAAACTGAAGATTCAATAATCTACCCAACTTCAATAATTTAAATCCAATAATTGAATTGCCAATTTCATTCTAATATTTGAATTTCAAATTATACTAACTTCCAGATATTTAAAATCAATTAAATATCCTGATTTCCAATGTCAAAAATTCAGGGTCGTTACATAGCTGTTGTGTTAATGACACAAAAATAATAGGTATACAATCAATACAGCCAAGGCGCGTTCACATACGTGTAAGGATTTCTGTGGAGCTCTCCTCGGATCAAGTCGAATCTGAACTCCATTACCAGGATCAGAAACTTCCTTTCAAGCATCGTATATCTCTAGATAAGACATATTCTAAGGTAAACACAACTGGCCCAACGATGAACTACATGGCACCAAATATCAACAGCTACTACGCACTACATATCGATAAGGATACTCTAAATATGGAATTGATATACCCTCATAGGTAAGCTAAAACCAATATTATGCATCTTACTCTAGTTTTAGTCATTTCCAATGTCGAGGCTACGTTCGGCATCTTTCACATAAGTCTTCATTACTCGAGCAGCACAGAATCCCCAATTGGATTCCATAATTTCGAACATATCATGAGTCCCTACATGGATTCGGGCATCTCGAACAAATCTTGAACCTCCAAAAAGGTTCCCCGCATAAGTCCTCCAATGAATGCTAACACCATCCTCTCTCTTGGAATGCTCCTCAAGATAGATAGTCCCACATGATAATATCGTTTGAAATGTTAATGTTGACCTCTCCCTTGGACTTAACCACATGGTAAATAGTTCAACTCTATAACGTTTCACTTCACAAATGCTTCCAGAACATAGATCACATATATGGTTTTAAAGTGTCTACGGGTTTCAATCATCTCATATAAGTACACTTTTCTCGCTTACGAACTCTCCAAAACCAATTTATGAATTTCCGGTTAGCTCAATTTCGGTTCCCTCAGAAGTAAGCGAAAGCTAGAGACGTTTCATACCAATACTCCTCCCCGGGGTTCTCATAGGTATGAAAGCGAAGCCTTTCGATAACTTCTTAATTCATATTTGGTCAAGTTCTATAGTCGAATAATCGACTATCTAGTCAAAAACAATTGCTTATACAAATCAATATTCATATACTTAACTCGTTTCCAACATTCCAAGTTAACTATTCCTCTCCCAAGAGTGATGTAACGACCGCAAATTTATCACTTTGATAAATTATATTTATTTTTAAACTATTCAAATATAAGTTTTTTAAAACATATATTATGATGTTTCAAACAAGAATGATGGTAAACTTATTTTGAATAATTATTTAAAAAAATATATACTTTGGAAAAATATTGATAAAATAGCCGAAAATCGTTTTAGCAATAAAAAGCTCTATAATTATCAAAAGTCACACACAGAGCTGGATACATACACTTATTTATCCATTTAAACAAGAATGTGAAATAAAATTATTTATTTTATTTTTGAAAAATAAAATGTATTTATGACATCATCAATAATGGCATCGTATTTAATAATAAATTTATAAATTTAAATTGAGATTTAATGATTTGATAAATATTATAAATATTTAACTAATAGTTTTAAAATGATAATAATTCATTTTAATTAGTTATATAGTGATAATAAATCATTTATAATGGTTTTATAAAGATATATACTTGATTTGAAAATATAAGAAAATTCGTAACGCTTTATCGATATAATAACACTTTTTGTAAAAAATTGTTTAATATAAATTTATATGGCTTTATAGATCAAATGTGATCATTTTAATTAGTTAAAAATTGTAAGAAATTAGTTTTCAAATTTGTTTATATTTATATGTAAATTAATTTATATGTGAAAATGTGACCGGGAATCGACTTCTCGTTTTTCAACGGTTAACGAACAAAAGTTGTTCAAAGTTGATGCAACATTGTTTTGTCCTATGCACATATATAACATACACATGCACACCTTAACATATACATAAACACATATGTACATACAAATATACATATACTTATAAATATATATATAACAAAAGATCTAAGATATTTTACATAAACTTCATCCTTAAGTAAACCGAAGTCAAAAGCAAACATCAACTCATTTACACACCATCATCACAACACAAATGGGGGATGACATGGGGGAAGCCATCCGCCTTGATGATGATGGAAAGGATGTGGGCAAGGACATTTTAGTCCTTACACATTTTGATATTTATTTCCAAAGTTTTTCCTATAAATACCCATCATTCTCTTCATAATTTTACACACAATTCTCTTTTTCTTCTTCCTCTTCTCTTCTTGAAGCTCATTAATGACTTCTAGATCATATAAAAAATGTAACAAAGCTATGGCGAAATATTCCAAAATAAAGTAAAATATATACATATGTATATAACATGTCAATCCACCTCCAAAACCAAGTCAAACACCTCCTTTCCACCTTCCAAACTCACGGCCACCACCCTCCATCACTAAAGTCGAGCTTCCCAATGGTCCTGGGCTCGACTCCATAAGCTTTGATTCGATCGTAGCGAAGCTATAGTCCGTTTTTGTAAGTTTGATATCCAATAAAGGTGCTATATTATATTATGATATTTGATATATATATTTGGCTATGCCCGGTTATGATTGTTGTTTATCATGTTTTAATATGATAATATGTTTGTTTGGTTATGAGAAACAATTCACGTTTAATACACATTAAATATCACAAAGGAAATCACTTTCCTTTAATAAATGAAATGGTGTATATGAGATTGTTAAACCTCTTTAAAATGGTTTATAAATGTTTTATAAAAACCAAAACCCAATTTGGTGAAGTTTGGACAAGTATGAAAGTTGAGTCAAAAATAAGCGCGTCACGTAACGATAGATCGCGATTCGCTCCATTGAAAGTTAAATCCCTTTATACAATGGATTCGGTGTTGGAATTCTTTGTAATAAGAGTTTTACGAATCTTATAATCATAGTTTTCAAACAAAATAAAATGATCGAGATTTCATTTTGGTAGATTTTGAAATATGAGCAAAATAAGTTTTCAAAATAGTCACGGTTTGGCAGTTCGGAAACTAGAGCGACAAATTCTTTAAAACTGATATTTTTAATTCTTTAAAATATGGAATAAATTCTATAAATGTTTTAAAATGATTTAAAAGAGATTTGAGTTATAAAAATAAATTTCTAAATGACAGAAAAGTCGTTTTGATCAAATAAGCCTTAAAAACACCATTCGCAGCACTTTTAATAACTTTTGAAATATAGCTTTTAATTTAAGTATTCTTTCCTAATTTTTTTATAAATATTTTCGAATAAGTAATTAAGTATTTAAAAGATAATGTGGAGGTTTTATAATTTGTTTTAAAGAGTTTAAATAAATGATTTAAAGAAAAGCTGTTAAAATCAAGTGATTTAATCTTGGCTCTAAAAGCCGATGAGTAGACTGGATTTTTTTATTCGTGAGATCCGGATGTGAGGTGCTTAAACTAAGGAGAAGTTCAAGAGTAACCAGTGCCCTAGCTCACCTAGCCTGGTCGAAATGACGGAAACGAGACTAGCATTAAAGATTTAATTTTTATAATTAATTAATTGCAACTTGGATTGCATAGATATAATCTTCTTATACTTGGTATTAAATTCCAAGGAGGGATCCCGTACTATCCATGTGAATTTGAAAAGTGATTTCACCGCTATTCGATGAATAGTAAAAGTTGAATACGAAAATTGATGTTGAGTAGAATTAGTATAATCCCTATGGATTCGTTTTACTTGAATACTAACTAATTGGGATTTACCATCTTAGATAACATGGGTTCTACTTATTAAAAAGATATGTGTTGGAAATAAGAAATCTTTGTTAAAGATTTGAATGAGTGATTTGGAATTATTTTAATTCCTATGGATCCTTTTACTTAAAATTAATTGTTTTGGGTTTACAGTAAACGATGTCTTAAATAACATTGTTTTGACTCATTTGAAGTTATGGTTTGGAAATAAGAAATCTTTGTTAAGATTTAAATAAATTATTTGGAGATATTTTCCTAAGTAAAGGAGTAAAGGATTTGGAATTACTCCAAGATTCGAAGGAACCAGGATCGGATTTGGACATATTCCTATCCGACCAATTTACGAGTTCGAAAGTTAAGACACGTTAAAGACAATGAAGTTGAAGGTGGGGATCTTCATAATAGAAGGACTACTTGTCGATATTTTTGGAGTAGTTCCCGAGATAAATAAATACCGGTGGTCCCTTCGCTCTGCGATCTTCGTATGCAAGAACTACTGCCACTAATCCTAAGGGTAATGCCTAACAGGATGTGGTAGGAGATTGCCTTCGGTTTGTCCTGTTCCTGGACAACTTGTATGGATGAATGTATGACATTGCATTTCTAAGAACACACTACATTGATCTCTACAAACGTACATCTGTTTGGTTGTGTAGGAGGTAACCCCTCTGATGCTTGACACCCTTCTCTGAGACGTATGAGCTCAGAGGTTGTACTTTTATTGAAATCAATAGTGTGTTGTTAGAAATGGCAATATGGCATTTTAAGTGAAAATGTTCTCAGAAAGATAAATGTTACCTCAAGCCTCATACTCGGGGAATTGTGAAACAGGGGTTACTTTGAGGCTAAGTGGTTCGCAACCATTAGGGTATGATATCACCTTTCTAGGTTTATTTATTTCTTCCCACTATAACGTCGGTAGCGTCGGGTTTAAATTTTGTGGTGTATGCTATGAGGCGTCTTAGAGAGGTCGGGAATGGCTGGGGTGATATTGTATTCAGTGCTATCCGCCACCAGATGGGTCTGCGAGTAGGCTTTTCTTATTTCACAGAGGTTTCAAAGATGTCGATCCTTGGTACATTCCTCTAAATATGTACTGTACAGGAGGTAGTCCCTTACCTCGCTATTCATTCGAAATCCATTCTCCAATAAGTGCCTTTGGACTTAGTTGTAAACCTATTATATCGTCAGGTTTAACCAATGTAACAATTTCGGCTATTTGAATATGTCTATTTGAAAGGTTTTCAAAGAATGTCAATAAAAATAATATCACTAGATTTTACGTAGAAATGATTTGGTTATCATAAGGTAAAAACCCATTTCATGTTTATGTGCGGCGTGGTCTTATGAGATGCCTTTTGTTTTCAAATACTCATATTTCGAGTTTCTCCCACCAGTCCCATGACTGACCCAGAGTTTATTTTCTTTCCCTTAAATTTCGAGTGCCCTATTTTTACGAGCAGCCTAGTAGTCCGGTTTAGTTTGGAGCATTTTGAAAGAGCTTAGAGCATGAAGCTAGAAGATTCTTCTGAAGATTGTTATCCATTTCCACCACACTTATGTACTATTGTATTATTCATTTGTAGAGACAGAGATTTATAACTATCCATGTTGATGTTAAGTTAAACTCTGAAAAATGTACTTAAAATTTCCACTGTAAAGAATATATGTTGAGATAATACATGTTATTCCATAACTATATACCTTTTCGTTCAAATTGAGTTGGACATGTGTGGTTTATTGTCAAATTAAAATGTATGGAATTGTGGGTCGTTACAAGTGAAGTCAGGTAAGCTAGAGCACTGGTTGCACCAAAGCCTTGCCTAGACAATTGATTCTTAAATCTCACAAATATATTAGCCAACCTCGTCGGCTTTCAGTGTTAAGTATAGTATTAATGATTTTCATAAACAAGTAAGAAATCTACACGATTAACACGTTTCTGACATTTTCCGATTTACTATTCCTTGGACAAGAGAGAAGCAGGTAGGTTAGAGCTCTATTGCTCCATCCATACTCGAACATCAATCTTAACTCTCACAAATAGATAAGTCTACTTTTTCAGTTTTAGTATTTACAATAGTTAATTACTTTTCAAACAAGTAATTAAACAATTAACCATTTGGAAATTAAACAATTATAAGCCCTTTCAAAACCTTTTGTCTATACTTTTAAAATCTTTTGTAAATAAACAAGTCAAAAATATTTTATTATGTTAGAAATAAAATAGTCAACTTATTTTCTAAAAATTATATATATATATATATACTTAAAAATGCTTTCAAAATACTTTATAATACTTATAATAGGTTTTAAAACATTTTTTCAAAATATTACTCAAAAATAACAACTTTACAATTTCCTTAAAAACTTGGAATAAAAAGTTTTATTATAAAATCCTCTTCTTTAAATTTCACAACTAATTCTTAAAAATTCACAAATATCCCAAAACAAGAATCAAACCAATGGTTTTATAGACATGGATTACATATGCTTCTTGTTTTCAAAACAAGAATCAGACCAATGATTTTAACAATGTCAATAATAATTCAACAACTTAAACACAATTTAAGCACAACATATATATGTTATATTTTCCATTAAAGAGGTGTGTTAACCCAACTTTCCACAACAAGTAAATCCAAGCAACCAAGGTCCAACCCCTTCATTGCAACCACCTTTTCTTCCCTTCCTCCTCCTTGTTTCACTTGCCTTTTGCCTTCCCTCCTACTTAATTGCTCATGGCCAATTAGGATAGGCGAAGATGCGCTTCACATTTTCAAGATCTACCAAGCTAGGTGTTGTAATATTCATTTAAGGCTTCACTCCAAATTTGAGTTGATTTGAATTTGATTTGTAAATATTTTGCTTTAGGAAATTATGAAGAGGAACAAGAAGACATTAAAGAAGCTTGGTTTTGGTTTTTGAATTTGTGATTTATTCCTAAGGGTATTCTTGTAACAACCCGCATATTTACGATTCGTATATTTTATTTGTTTAATTTGAAATAGCACCATCAGTCGGATTTTAGTCCGAAGAAGTCACTATTCGGCGAAGAACATTCGAATTAGTGAAAAGTCTGTGCGGATCGTTCTATTTGGAGGTGCCTATTTGAAAACACATTTTTCCAGAAATTCAGACGTCTGAAATGACTAATTCAGGCGTTTGAAATTGTTTGAATCGATCCAGAAAGGAAACAGGCTAAAATAGCCATTTTCAAACGTCTGAATTCCCCAAGTCAGACGTCTTAATATTGTTCTGAGAGAACATTCTTTTTTCCAGATTCAAACGTCTGAATGAAGTCTGAGAACTCATATTATTCCAGATTCAGACGTCTGGTTTTGACAATTCAGACGTCTGAATCAAGTTTGAAGTTGAGAATCAACATTTTGGACTCAAGACCATTTCCATTGAGTTCAAAATGTTGTTTGTGACTTTTTTGAGTATAAGCTTCGATCTGTTTGGAGCGAGTTGAATTTTGATGTTTTCTAAGTGGGCTTTTGGGTTGGGTTTCACCCAACTCATTCTATACCTTCTCAGCCCTCTCCTATCCATTCACTCATTCATTTCCTAAACACTCTTGCTCAACTGAAAATGGGGAGAGGAATGAGAAATTAAAACTCCAAGCCCTAGTTTTCTTTGCAATCTCAAATTCCTGCTCCCAAAATCTAAGTGAAGCTTGGGTAAGCTTTCTCTCCATCTTCTCCACCTCATTTCCTCTTTAATTTCTGAAATGTTCTTAACCCTAACTTTGAAGAAAACTTCATCTTTGATTATAGATTGAAGTTCTTGAGGTGGTGTTGAAGAGAGATTAACCTATTGCTTGTTCTAAAGCTTATCATTCGTGTTTGGGTTTAAAGGTGAGATTTTTATCTCACGTCTTGGTCTAATTCTATCATTGATGTTAGGTATGAATTCCTAACATATAATCCTTGTCCATTTGTTCTTGAATTGAATCGGTTTAATGAATATTCCAATTTTTGGCGTTTGAAGTCAAAATCTATGAAAATCCTTATATGGTTGTTTGGGCATATTGGTCGGAATGTATTGGTGAGTCTCTAAGGTTGGGTAGTCGTTTGGCATAAACCCCTAGCTATCATCACTCATCTGATTGCTTCCGATATGATTTGGCCATCTTTGGTCTAGGCAAAGTATTGCCTGGATACCAGTTTCAGATGTCTGAAATATACAATTCAGACGTCTGAACCTGCTTGTTTCAGCCCAATTTGCCTAGTTTGCTTGAGGTTCCAATTTTTATCGATTCGTGATTATCCGCTTTGTTGTTATCAATTATTATTGACTTTGATGATTCCATTTTGATTCGTACACGGGATTTTATAAAATGATCGTTTTAAATTGTATTAAAAATCCGTTTCTCCAATTTATAATTTCTATTTAAAACACACACACAATTTTGCACTTCGAGCGAAGAGGGAGGAGAATTAAATGATTAAATAAAATGCGTGCTATGAACACATGTGTTTATCTTTTCAGTTAATTCCTAATCTATTCGTTTGACCGTTTTGACCTTTGGGTTTGGTTTACCGATGATATGAGATGAACTTTGTACTGCTTTGAGTGTGAAATTGACTAACGGTTAGTAAACCGTTTAGTGCGAACGTGTGGTATGGGACTCACGTTAACATTTTTCGAGTTCCTTTCTGAGAGTTGTGACACATTCCGCCAGTTAGTGGTGTCCAGTACTGGGCCTTTGGACCTTCACCACTATGGTTTGTTGCCTTCGGGGTTTGTTGCCTTCGGGCTTGAGCCTTCGGGGTTTGTGGCCTTCCGGGTTTGTGGCCTTCGGGCTTGAGCCTTCGGGGTTTGTTGCCTTCGGGTATGTTGCCTTCGGGTTTGTTGCCCTATAGTATCGCTTTTGGAGTTGGTCCATCATCACCGCTCGAGTGATATTGGGTTTGTTGCCTTCGGGTTTGTGGATCCTTGTTATACAGTACTGAGCTCGAGCATCTTTTGTTTCTTTGACAATTATATTTCCCTAGTGTATCGCCTTTCGGGGTAGGTTCTTTGAACCACACGATATAGCGATTACCTTGTGGAAACTTGTGTTACCTTTATTGGTATTTGTTATTTGCCTTTTTGGCTTGTTTTAGGACATGATATCCTATGTCTATTAGGATTGCCGATGATATGAGGCTTGTTTTGATTCATCTTATGTTAGATGATTTCGTTATCTCTTTTGGAGATATTGGTGGTACTTTATGATCTTATATGTTTATTATCATTTAGTTTGTCTAACTGATTTGTTTAGCTAGATTGACCCATGTATTTTATACTCAGGTCAGACCGAGATGTTTCAGATTAGGTACATTGGACTTAGCTTATTTTTTCTTCCGCATGGACTATTCCGCTATCTCCTTTTTGTCATAGCTTTTTGTGTAGTCCTTTTTATCTGTAACTCTGCTATATACTCTATTGACTCGTCTGTATATTGTGGTTTGCTTTACCACTTGACATGTATCATTTTGTAAACTCCGTAATGTATTTGTATATGTGAAAATGTATGTGATGATTTACTGTTATGTGATGTGTATTACATTTGAGTTGTTATATTTTATTCTGATAGATCCTCAGCCACCTATGGCTTTGTATTAAGTATTTATTGGATATGTCGATCCATTTAAGTAAGAAGTGGCATTGTCGGCGTATTCAATAGATAATTAAGACAAGGCTATAGATGGTCGCTCCTAACCAGCTCTATTCTCCGCATTAGCAGACGGTGTTACCTTGTAATACCCCTTGCTAATGTTGGTCTCGGAGTGGGGTGCCACTCTTGGTATCAGAGCTGAGTTCAGAACAAAATATGATAAACATAGAACAGAGACACATATTATGGTACATCAAAGTGTAGTACAAATGTTATGAAACTTTTGAATCATCATGCCTTTATTCTTTCCGTGCCTTTGGGGTAGATAGAATTTTGGGAATACGTCTAGGAATGCATTTTATTCCATAATATTCCATATTTGAATTAATGAGATCTACCTTGTGAATAATCTTATCTTGTCTTTCAGCTAATGGCCGGAAGAGGCAGAGGACGACGCTCGGATGCTGGGCAATCCAGCGGCTCGCATCCGGACGGCGTTTATATGTCTACCGATCAGTTCTTGGAGTTATTTACGAGCACTCAGCCTCCAGCTCCTATTCGTGCATCTCCTCCACGCAAGTCTGCCTTTGCACGCATGTGCAGTGGTTTTTCTCATCTTGGTGGAAAGCCATTCAAAGGCTCCGAGTCCGTTCTTGAGGTCCAAGCTTGGATTCGCACATGCGAGCGTATCTTTTCTTACATGGATCCTTCTAACCATGATCGAGTTCTTGTAACTTCTAGCTTATTGCAAGAGCGTGCCCTTGATTGGTACGAGCTTCTTATATCCGAACTTGATGAGTCTGTTCTTTCTTGGACTCAGTTCCGGGAACGCTTCGAACTCAAATTCGTTCCTGAATTTGAGAAAGTTTTATTAGCCTGTCGCTTCCTTGAGCTGAAGCAAGGGAAGTCTTCCGTTTCTTATTATGTTGCATCATTCGAGGCCTTATCTAAGTATGGTCTTGAATTCATTAGCACTTCCTATAAGAAGAATATGAAGTTTGTCTCTGGTCTTAAGAAATATCTTAAGAAGTCTTTAATGCTTCAACTTAAGCTTTCATTTGAGGAGTTGGTTGATTCGGCACTTCATCTCGAAGCCATCGAGAAGGAGTGTGATAATGGTGATGATGTTGAGGTTCGCAAGAACCCCAATAAGAAGAAGTTTCCATTTCCTAAGCAGGGATTTCTTCCTTCCAAGAAGAAGAAGCCCGTTGAATCTGGTTCTAACTCTCAGTCTGCCGGAACACCTTCCATTCGGAAGTGTTTCAATTGTGGTTCTCCTGATCATATGATTCGGGCTTGTCCTAAGCCTCTCTTCTGCCGTTATTGCAAGAAGGAAGGTCATCACGTTTCCTCCTATCCTACTGTTCCTAATGCCAAGTCTGGCAAGCTTTATGTTGCTAAGGCTTCTTGAGGTCCTTCTCAGCCCGGAGGTATATCTCCATCTATTTTGGAAGGTTCTATTTTATTTCATGACTGTAGTATTCGAGTTCTTTTCGATACGGGTGCTTCGCATTCATTCGTATCGAAGAAGCTCGTCGATGATTTGTCTTTGGATGTTTCTTGTATGGTTACTTCGTTGAGGATTGCAAATCCTATTGGGGGATCCGCAACCCTTAGCATGCTTTGTGATGATGTTGAGATTTTTTTATGTGGCTTTTCTTTTCGTGCGAATCTGCACGTTATTTCTTATTTGGGATTTGATATGATTTTGGGTATGGAGTGGCTAGTGAGGTATGATGCCAGGATTATTTGATCTGAAAGAATTTTATATCTTTGACACCCGGATTCGTCTACTCAGCTATCACTTGTTCTTCGGAATGTGGATAATTCCAAAATGGCCTTATATTCTCTTGACTCACGAGATGATGATGATATATCACGTATTCCTATTGTTTGTGACTTCTCTGATGTTTTTGAGCCGGTTCGGGTTTGCCACCCAAGCGGGCGATCGAGTTCTGCATTGATCTCATTCCTGGCGCGAAGCCAGTTGGCCGTCCTCCTATGAGGATGTCTACAAAAGAAAATGAGGAACTCAAGAAGCAGCTTTTAGAGCTTGAGTCCAAGCAGTTGATTCAGTCCATTTTTTCACCGTGGGGTACCGCGCTCGTCTTCATGAAGAAGTTCGATGGAACTCTTAGGCTTTACATCGACTATCGCAAGCTTAATGAGTTGACCATCAAGAATAGGTATCCTTTGCCGAGGATCGATGATATGTTCGATCTATTGAGTGGCGCTAAGGTCTTCTCTCAGCTCGACCTTGCCACTGGTTTCCATCAGCTCCGAGTCGTGGAAGATAGCATACCTCTTACAGCTTTCCGCACTCGATATGGTTCTTTCGAGTGGCTCGTTATGCTGTTCGGTTTGACGAACGATCCAGCTTCATTGTTGACCTTATGAATCGGGTATTCCGGGAATATCTCGATAAGTTCGTCCTTGTGTTCATTGACGATATTCTTGTTTATTCTAAGTCCGAAGCCGAGCACGCTAATCACTGAGAATTGTCTTGAGTACTCTTCGTCACCATCAGCTTAAAGCCAAATTCTCCAAGTGTCATTTTTGGGAGATTATGGTTAAGTTCTTAGGCCATGTTGTATCTTCCGACGGCATTTTTGTCGATCCCTCAAAGATAGAAGCTATCCAAAATTGGAAGAGGCCTGAGAATGTTCATGAGATTCGTAGTTTCCTTGGATTGGCGGGTTATTACCGTCGGTTCATTAAGTATTTTTCCCGTGTTGTGCTTCCTCTCACCAGCCTTACTCGGAAAGGCATTCGTTATATTTGGTCCGACAAGTGTGAAGCTTCCTTTCAGACATTAAAGGAACTTCTCACTAATGCTCCTATTCTTGTGGTTCCCGAGGGGAATCATGATCTTGTTGTCTACACCGATGCTTGTGGTAGTAGTCTCGGTGCCGTGCTTATGCAGAAGGATCGGGTAGTTGCTTATGCTTCTAGGCAACTGCATCCGAATGAAGTTCGCTATGCCACTCATGATCTTGAGTTAGCCGCCATTGTCTTCGCCTTGAAGATTTGGCGACACTATTTATTAGGCGAGCGCTTCATTCTCTATACCGACCATAAATCTTTGAACTATTTGTTCACTCAGAAGGAACTCGATATGAGGCAACAGCGTTGGCTCGAGTTTCTTGCCTCATATGATTTTTATATCCAGTATACCCCTGGTAAGGGTAATCGTGTTGCTGATGCGCTTAGTCGCAGACATTCGGCTGTTGTTTCTTTGATTCTTTACGAATGGGATATTCTTGAGACTCTATCTTTTTGTGATATTCGTCATCGAGCTCCATCTTCTGATTCTCCGATAGTATTATTCAGTTTGGAAGCTCGACCCTCTCTATTGGATCGTATTGCCGAAGCTCAGCGGCATGATCCTGATCTTGTGCATCTTATTCAACTTTGTGAGACTGAACCCCGTGATGAGGCATTGCATGATTTCAGCATTGATCTGCATGGGTATCTTCGCAAGAAGAACCATCTTATTGTGCCTTCTAATTCTGCACTTAGGCATGACATTCTTGATGACTATCATCGATCTAAGTATACTATTCATCCTGGCAGTAGTAAGATGTATGCCGATATGTATCGCCTTTATTATTAGGAAGGCATGAAGCGCGATGTGGCAAGTTATGTGAGTAATTGCATGACTTGTCAACGTATTAAAGCTGAACATCAGCGCCCTTCTTGTCTCCTTCAGCCTCTTGAGATTCCATTGTGGAAATGGGATCAGATTTCGATGGATTTCATTAATGGCCTACCTCGTACGAGATCGGGCCATTCTAGCATTTGGGTTATTGTTGATCGCCTCACCAAATCAGCTCATTTTGTTCCTATTAAATCTAATAGGACTGCTTCTCTTTTGGCTAAGTTATATATCAAGGAAATCGTGAGGCTTTATGGTGTTCCTAGTTCGATTGTGAGTGACCGTGATCCTTTATTCACAAGTCATTTCTGGAAGAGTCTTCAGCAAGCTTTGGGAACAAAGCTTAATTTCAGCACAGCTTATCATCCACAGTCTGATGGGCAGACTGAACGGGTGAATCGTATCTTAGAGGATCTCCTCCGTATTTGTATTCTTGATTTTGGAGGTAGTTGGGAGGATCATCTATCCCTTGTAGAGTTCTCCTATAACAATAGTTTTCAGTCCATTATCGGTATGGCACCTTTCGAAGCCTTATACGGAAGGCCATGTCGATCACCCTCTTGTTGGTTGGAATCTGGGGAGAAACTTATCCTTGGCCCAGATTTTGTTCATGATTCTTCTGAGAAGATCATTCTTATTCGTCAGAGAATGAAAGAGGGACAGAGCCGCCAGAAATCCTACGCGGATAACCGTAGGAAGCCTCTCGAGTTCTCGGTTGATGATCTCGTCTTTATTCGTGTTTCTCCTTTGAAAGGGGTCATGCGCTTCAGTACGACAGGGAAATTGGCTCCTCGCTATGTAGGACCATTTCCAATTACTGAGCGTATTGACCCTGTGGCTTATAGAGTTTCACTTCCAGCTCATCTATCCGGAGTTCACAACGTGTTTCACGTCTCTCAGCTTCGGAAGTGTCTTCGAGAATCAGATTCTGTTATCGACTCTCCTGATTTGCAAGAGCTTGAGATCTCACCAGACTTATCTATTGTACAGCAGCCTATTCGCGTACTTGCCTCGGAGTTGAGACACCTTCGAAACAAGGACGTGCCGCTCATTAAAGTTCAATCGTCCGCTAATCCCAATGACTGTACTTGGGAAACCAGAGAGTTTATCGAGCGATCCTATCCGGGTTTTCTATCTTTGCTTAGCCATGGTGAGTATATCTCTTTATCTCAAGCTTATTTTCTTTTCTTTTGGGTGATGTAAGTATGTAGTTGTTACAAATTCTTCTCTAGAAATTGCGAGGGCGCAATTTTGTTAAGGAGGGGAGATTTGTAACAACCCACATATTTACGATTCGTATATTTTATTTGTTTAATTTGAAATAGCACCGTTAGTCGGATTTTAGTCCGAAGAAGTCACTATTCGGCGAAGAACATTCGAATTAGTGAAAAGTCTGTGCGGATCGTGCTATTTGGAGGTGCCTATTTGAAAACACATTTTTCCAGAAATTCAGACGTCTGAAATGACTAATTCAGACGTTTGAAATTGTTTGAATCGATCCAGAAAGGAAACAGGCTAAAATAGCCATTTTCAGACGTCTGAATTCCCCGAGTCAGACGTCTGAATATTGTTCTGAGAGAACATTCTTTTTTCCAGATTCAGACGTCTGAATCATCTATTTCAGACGTCTGAATGAAGTCTGAGAACTCATATTATTCTAGATTCAGACGTCTGGTTTGGACAATTCAGACGTCTGAATCAAGTTTGAAGTTGAGAATCAACATTTTGGACTCAAGACCATTTTCATTGAGTTTAAAATGTTGTTTGCGACTTTTTTGAGGATAAGCTTCGATATGTTTGGAGCGAGTTGAATTTTGATGTTTTCTAAGTGGGCTTTTGGGTTGGATTTCACCCAACTCATTCTATACTTTCTCAGCCCCTCTCCTTTCCATTCACTCATTCATTTCCTAAACGCTCTTGCTCAACTGAAAATGGGGAGAGGAATGAGAAATTAAAACTCCAAGCCCTAGTTTTCTTTGCAATCTCAAATTCTTGCTCCCAAAATCCAAGTGAAGCTTGGGTAAGCCTTCTCTCCATCTTCTCCACCTCATTTCCTCTTTGATTTCTGAAATGTTCTTAACCCTAACTTTGAAGAAAACTTCATCTTTGATTATAGATTGTAGTTATTGAGGTGGTGTTGAAGAGAGGTTAACCTATTGCTTGTTCTAAAGCTTATCATTTGTGTTTGGGTTTAAAGGTGAGATTTTTATCTCACGTCTTGGTTTAATTCTATCATTGATGTTAGGTATGAATTCCTAACATATAATCCTTGTCCATTTGTTCTTGAATTGAATCAGTTTAATGAATATTCCAATTTTTGGCGTTTGAAGTCAAAATCTATGAAAATCCTTATATGGTTGTTTGGGCATATTGGTCGGAATGTATTGGTGAGTCTCTAAGGTTGGGTAGTCGTTTGGCATAAACCCCTAGCTATCATCACTCATCTGATTGCTTCCGATATGATTTGGCCATCTTTGGTCTAGGCAAAGTATTGCTTGGATACCAGTTTCAGACGTCTGAAATATACAATTCAGACGTCTGAACCTGCTTGTTTCAGCCCAATTTTCCTAGTTTGCTTGAGGTACCAATTTTTATCGATTCGTGATTATCCGCTTTGTTGTTATCAATTATTATTGACTTTGATGATTCCTTTTTGATTCGTACACGGGATTTTATAAAATGATCTTTTAAATTGTATTAAAAACTCGTTTCTCCAATTTATAATTTCTATTTAAAACACACACACAATTTTGCACTTCGAGCGAAGAGGGAGGAGAATTAAATGATTAAATAAAACGCGTGCTATGAACACATGTGTTTATCTTTTCAGTTAATTCCTAATCTATTCGTTTGACCGTTTTGACCTTTGGGTTTGGTTTACCGATGATATGAGGTGAACTTTGTACTGCTTTGAGTGTGAAATTGACTAACGGTTAGTAAACCGTTTAGTGCGAACGTGTGGTATGGGACTCACGTTAACATTTTTCGGGTTCCTTTCTGAGAGTTGTGACACATTCCGCCAGTTAGTGGTGTCCAGTACTGGGCCTTCGGACCTTCACCACTATGGTTTGTTGCCTTCGGGGTTTGTTGCCTTCGGGCTTGAGCCTTCGGGGTTTGTGGCCTTGGGCTTGAGCCTTCGGGGTTTGTTGCCTTCGGGTATGTTGCCTTCGGGTTTGTACCTTCGGGTTTGTTGCTCTATAGTATCGCTTTTGGAGTTGGTCCATCGTCACCGCTCGAGTGATATTGGGTTTGTTGCCTTCGGGTTTGTGGATCCTTGTTATACAGTACTGAGCTCAAGCATCTTTTGTTTCTTTGACAATTATATTTCCCTAGTGTATCACCTTTTGGGGTAGGTTCTTTGAACCACACGATATAGCGATTACCTTGTGGAAACTTGTGTTACCTTTATTGGTATTTGTTATTCTTTTTGGCTTGTTTTGGGATATGATATCCTTTGTCTATTAGGATTGCCGATGATATGAGGCTTGTTTTGATTCATCTTATGTTAGATGATTTGGTTTTCTCTTTTGGAGATATTGGTGGTACTTTATGATCTTATATGTTTATTATCATTTAGTTTGTCTAACTGATTTGTTTAGCTAGACTAACCCATGTATTTTATACTCGGGTCAGACCGAGATGTTTCAAGTTAGGTACATTGGACTTAGCCTATTGTTTCTTTCGCATGGACTATTCCGCTAGCTCCTTTTTGTCATAGCTTTTTATGTAGTCCTTTTTATCTGTAACTCTGCTATATACTCTATTGACTCGTCTGTATATTGTGGTTTGCTTTACCACTTGACATGTATCATTTTGTAAACTCTGTAATGTATTTGTATATGTGAAAATGTATGTGATGATTTACTGTTCTGTGATGTGTATTACATTTGAGTTGTTATATTTTATTCTGATAGATCCTCAGCCACCTATGGCTTTGTATTAAGTATTTATTGGATATGTCGATCCATTTAAGTAAGAAGTGGCATTGTCGGCGTATTCAATAGATAATTAAGACAAGGCTATAAATGGTCGCTCCTAACCAGCTCTATTCTCTGCATTAGCGGACGTTGTTACCTTGTAATACTCTTTGCTAATGTGGGTCTCGGAGTGGGGCATCACAATTCCCCTCCTTATATAGGCTCCATTTGGTGTTGCCTAAGCTTTTTCTCACCCCCTTTCATGTCATGTAAGGCTTACCTCCTCTCACTTCTCCTTTATCATCTCTTAACACTTAAGTATTTCCATTTAAGCTCATTTTAAATATCTTTGATGACATCACCCATAACACAATCCAAAAAGTTTATTTTTATAAATGGTAAAAAGCTGTTATTTCATTTTATCGATTTCCTAAGGAAATAAGTGTACGTAAGAAAAATCTGAACAACTTTTGGTGGTTAAAAAGCTGTTTATCGATAACATGAGTTTCGATCACATTATCGATATTTTTTAAAAACTTTTCAATATTCAATCATATTTATAACACTAAATTATATTTCAATACTTTTCAATATTCGAAGATGAAGTATCCAAATTTCTGGGTCACCACATTCTCTCCTTTTTAGAATATTTCATCTTTGAAATTTAAATAAGAACGATAATCAAAGAAGATAGACGAAACAAGATACATATATAAAGTTCTGATGAATCTATATACATGCTAAACTGTAAACCAAAATGCATACTAGGCGACTCCACCTCAAGCGGTGAGTACACGGCAAAAGATATACGATACTAAGATAAGAAGGAAACCCTAGTCTATAAGCAACACTGGATTGAACTTCCTCAAACTATCCTCCGTCTTCTTAGCACCACCCCAAGCATCCTTGCTCCATAACCCTTCTAACCTTAACATAGAAACATGCACAAAAATACTTAAACAGCATTAACAATCACTACCAAGCAAAGCTCATGGTTAGCTCAAGTTCAAAACTCTCACATCGCACTAGGATGATAAATAATGTACTAAGCATACCTTATGCTCGATAGCCTTAGGTTATTACTTAGAGAATTATTCATGCCACCTTATAACAAAACGAAGAGTCATTGCCCAAACTCTAGATAACCCAACATAACATATCATACAAATGTACTAAAGTCCATCCGATGTACATATATCATCCATACACAATATCCGATCAAATCACTTGTTCGACCATATAGATTTCAATTCCCAACTAGTATAGATTGCTTGGCCTCTCCAGTGCAGAGTCTAATTTGGTTCCTTGATTACAAAACTCCTTTCTCCTTGCATAGCCACATAATATGATAGAAAACATCGTGATCGTATCACAAACTTGTATCAAGTGTTCGCTGTCAAGAATCGAGTGAAAAACCTTGTTCGGACCGGTGTAAACCACATCAAAAACATGTACTCGAATACTGAATTAAGAACAGTCATGCGAATAAAACAATCTACGTACAACTTACATATTTATCCTATTGGTTTTTTAACTACACCAATTCCTTTTTTATCACATTCATTGTACCAAATAGTCTGTCTTTTAACACTAAAATCATTTATGAATCATTTCATAAAACATAACTTCAAGTTTATTCACATTTTATAACTTAAGTTCATACTCGTATAATACTTTATTACCTTCGAAGAGTATATACAAACAACTAATTCATCTTACTTAACAAGGATGATCAACAATTTGAACCCATTTTAACTTACTACCTTTTCAAATTTAAGTGTTACATGACTCAACTTTATATTTTCAAAAACACTTAGTTTCAAGTTCTATAACAATCTGGAAGTTCCCGACTATCCAAAGCCATTAAAAAATTCCATTTCATTTTAACAATGGAAAACTATCAAACAACATATCATATCATGATGCACATACCATACTTTCCTAATGCATAGGCTATATGTGTCCATGAAATAGCTTAACAAGAGAACTTAGAACTAAACACCAATTTTCATTTCAAATCATTTTGAAATAATATATACATATAAATTTTTTATATCAAATCTTACTTTGGGATTAAATTTTTATCCATTTTATCAAAACAACCTTGTAGCATCCCACACTTAAAAACCTGAAAATAAACGCCGATGATGCTACAGTCATCACTAAAATTATTTCACGTGACCAAAGTGAGTACAATACATTCAAACCATACTTTTGGTATTTTACCAAAATCATTTTAAAGCGGTATCAAATACTTCGTATAATAATACTAAGTATCATGACCTTAATCTCCAAAACTAATTTCCCAAATATTTGCTTTCAAATAATACTATTATTATTTTAACCAAAATCTTGAAAAACATTTTTAAAGACACCGGTGTTTAAGACCTCAAATTCTCTATTTGAATCCTTTTCATTGGTAAACCATAATTTATAAACTTACTTATATAAAATCACTTTCTTATATAAATATTTCCATAAATATTTATTTTAAAAACATTCTACCTTTCCTTTTGGTTTATTGTAAACATATCTTACTAAATTTTAACTTCAAACCCAACATTATCACTGAATGCCTTATAGTCAAACCTTGAAACTTAATTCACAAGGTGTTCGTTCAATGTACCCATAAATACTGTCAACTCACCCCATGATGTAGAAAGGTAAAGCTGCTCATAAACTGGTTGAGTACCAATCAAAAACAAACAATACTCAATGTTCCTAACATGTCGAGCATGACTAAACAATCAATGTTACGAGATACTAAACTATGAGAAGCACTAAAGTCAAACAAACGCGAATAGGAAAGCTATAAACAGATAGTATACCCTCAATAACCTACTTCCCCTTCGCAGTCATTGAAGTGGAAGGTGTTGTAGAAATAGCAAAAACCCCAAGCTGCTCCCCTTTCTTGAGCATAGGACAATCTCTAACAAAATGGCCAGGCTGGTGGCTGTCATAACGGTGCAAACTAGGCCTCAAGCTTCGGAAACCTCTCGATCATTGCTTTAATCATCTGCCCTTCTCTACTTGACCTACACTTATTAGAAAAGTGACCCTTCTTCCCACACTTGTAGCAAACAAGGGTGATCCTATTCCTTGGCGACTGAAACTTATGCATGTTGTCCCATGGTGATGTAGAAAAAGATGGCTTCAGAGCTAAGTTCTCCAGACTCAAAGTCTTCTTCACTAAACACACAAAAGACTCCATGACGTGTTTTTACATCCCTTTGGGACTCAGGACTTATACCTATGATGAACATCTCATTCTTCTTCAGTGGTGTGTCTACTAACCTAACCCAAATCAGGACAATGTAATGAACTGATTCTCGTACTCCACCATGGTCATGGCCCCTCGCTTCAGATCCAAGAAGCTCCTAAATAACAAAGTCTTTCCGGCTTTTGGAACAAACTTCATCTCAAACTCATCTTTGATGTGGGCCTAAGATAAGTCATTTTCTAGGACATTAGCTATAATAGAACTCCACCAATCCATGGTTGCATCTGTCAGATGTCGCGATGCCAGCCTACGCTAGTGCCATCTAGCTCCATATCTCCAAATATCCGATCACTTATTCTGAGCCAAGAATGGACTTCTATAATAGTCTCCGTGCCACTAAACTTCTTACTGCCCAGTCTCTCATAATCGCGGCAAAGCGAAGCAAAACTCATTTAAGACCTGACCTGCATGATATCCTCTATGACATTCATTCTCTGTAACGACCCGTAAATTTTAGTAGTTTTATTTATTTAATTAATTAAATTTGTGCGAAATTTTAAATATTTGAATTTTGAAATAAAAAATTGATATTTGGAATACGTCTACTTTAACATTTCAAATGGTAAATTTTCATCTGAAAATATAAAAGTTTATTTTATTGTATAATTTTATTTCAATTTAAATCAGTTAATATTTGATGATAATAAAATGTTTTCCATACCTGAATATTTATATATAATAAAATTTGTAAATCATCTTCTGAGTGAGACGTCATATTTCGTTTCTCCAAATTTGGACTGCTATTGCTCCGTTTATCTTAATTCCGGCGTTTTAGCAGCATTATCGGTACCAAATATCGACTTTTGATAGGATGATCGTGCCACTGATATCTGGGTACAGTTGTGATCGTCTCGTCGTACATCTCTGAGGTATATTCAATTCTGTGTTTGGAGTAAGGTACGCAGCGAAATCTACGAAAAACGATTTCGTACAGGTACCGGTTTTTAAACCTTTTGGTTTCCCTTACCCTTTTATATTCCACCGTGGATAAACCCAACAACCATTTCCTTTTTAATGAATTCCAAAACGTTCGGCTTTTCACTTTTTCATTTGGTTTCAATATAATACACCGGTTCATTTTTTTTCTTGTTCTATAAAATTATGGCCTTCGTTTCTTTTGCTTGAGAAAGAAAAAAACCTGCTTCTTCATCTTCACGTTCACAACCTCCAGCAAAGCCCACCAATCTTCTCCTCTTGCCTCCAAAGCCGCCACTGCCTGCCACCCAAGCCTCGCGCCTCCCTGCCGAACGCCAGACCTACATACAAGATTAAACTCCCCTTCGCCATCTCCATCCTCACGTGCCGATCCTCCAACCCCGTAACCTGACGCAGCCCGTGGCCCCTTGCCTCGGTCGTAACTCCACCTCGTCACCCTAGGCACGATGAACTTCCAGCCATGCATCCTTCATGCGTGGATCTTGCCGATCACCCAGGCTTGCTCGCTATTGTAGGTTGTATATATATGTATTGTGTGTTGTACGTATATAAGTTTATTAGTATATATATACAATATGTTTATATAAAATTATCTTTGATCGGTGGGTTTAAGTTTATACTAGTTTTTTTTTTCATATTTATAGAATAAATATTTATATAATGTTGTATATATTAGTGTATATATATAAGCCTATAATCAGCAACTTTATATTTTGAGATTCGACAAGACAATGGTGTATATGTTATTTCAGTTTATTTTATATGTTTAGCAAATGTATTTTGTTCGAATCTGCTTTACAGTTATATAAGAGTTATAAGCTTAAAGTATATATATATATGTTATGACAGTATATATATTAGTGTTTATAATATATGAAAATACATAAAGTTGAATACAATGTTTATATATTTTATTTATTAATAATGTACGTTACATTTATATATATATGAGTAAGCTATTTGTTTACATATAGTAGGTATAGATATGTGCAGATTATAGGATGACTATATACATGTCCTGCATGTACTATATCTATGCATAATATATTAGTCTATTTACATTGGAATATACAGTATATATATACCTTATATGATCTGGTTATACATATTAGTATAGTAGTTTATAATATATATACTTGAGCTTACTTTGGGTATATTTATTGTGTCTGCATGTTGATTTGGAAGTAGACTGTATATATATAAATAGTTTTAAAAGTAATAACTTGCGGAGCTTATATTGTATGTTGGGTTAGTTTTAGCTCTTTCAAGTATATACAGTTATATGTTTCCAATGTATAGATTTGATAGGAAGAGAATAGATATGCATATGTTTGAGATATATAAAAGCTGTATAAGTGTTTGTTTATGTTATACACAAGTCTGTATTGCATATAAGTTGAATATGCATGTAGTTGTTTGCATATATAAATAGCTTAGATATATTTGTTTATATAAATACTAATTTTATGTTAAATGTTGTTTTAAAATAACATATAGTGTTTTATCAGTCTTAAATTTTGGTTTGTTGGTTGATTACATGAGTTACATAAACATATATGTTAAACTGTTAAGTTTTAAAGGTATTGATTCAAAAGTTATTATTTTATATATATTTGACTTTAATATTTGAGTTTAGTTTAAAAACAATGGAATTTGAAATACATATATATATATTAATTTTAAAAAATATGTGTTTGAATATAAAATATGTTTTTTTTGTATATAGTTATATATGAGTTCACTTATATCAATAATCTTCATCGATCCAGTTCTAATTTGATTTCGTCAATTCATTGTCATCAGCTTTGATCGTCAAACTCGTGTCCATCGTGCTTGTTTTGAAATCCGAGCTTGGATTCTTAACCCGTCGTTGTCTATCCTCTCCAGCCTCGAAAGGTGAGCAATCACTCATGATTAATGTTCTTATATTTATTAAATTTGATTTTAATTGTAACGACAATTGAAATATGCTATTGTTAGTTATTTAAATTGCTATATTTATGTTATTATCTATATCTGTTCACCTGTGACATCTGACACCATTATTTGTTATTTATATTGATGATATATGCCTATTATATTATTATCATATATGGTTTCACTCTGCAAGTTCCCTGTTAGTATAGAATTCCCTATGGGTTGAAATGATACATACCCGAACGATCTTGTAGAATATGAGAAAATCGTTATGGGTTGAAATTATAAACTTAAGCGATTTTCAATTGAATTGAATTTGGGATTGCGGGTTGAAAGGATATATACCCATATATATTTAAATTACGGATTGAAATGATAAATATCCGTATCACTTGACCATAGGATAGAAAATTATATTCAGACACCGTTGGTCTATATATAAATATTTTTAAAAATGATTTCCATGGTTTGGAAAGAAGTATATGGTTTATTAAATATTGATTTTTAAGATACAATATATATAAATGTATTTTATAAAGTTTAAAATTTAGATTTTCTAAAATTATATGTTTTGAAAATTTTATAGTTATAAGTTAAATTTTGTAATTATAAATTTTAAGAATTTATTTATAATTTATTTTTTCTATTTTTAAAACATATAAATAGATTAATATTTAATATTGTTTAAGTACTTATTTAAAATTTATATTTTCAAATATAGAGTTTAAAATGATTTTAATAAATTCAGGTTGGAAAGAGGAATATAAATTGGGTTGAAATTATATTTATTTAAGAATTATACTTAAATAAGTTTGATTTGAAATTTATTAAAATTGAAATTTTAGAGATATGATTTTTAACTTGGATTTGATTAAAAATGACTTAAATGAATATTTCAAATTCATATAAATTTAAATGGGATATTTTGTTTATTTAAATTTGTAAATTGAAGTTGTATTTAGATGATATTGAAATGATTAAGTAAATATTTCAAAACTAAATAATAGTGAAGTGAATTTGATATATATATATGAAACTATCGAATTTAGTTTGGAAATGTTGAATGTTTAAAGCTTTGAAATATATTGAAATTGAAATAGCTTATTTTATGGTTCAAATTTGTATTTGAAATCGATATTTTGAAATGGTTTATTGAGAAACTAAATTGAGTTGAATTTGATGAATTGAGATGGAATATAATTTGAATTTTGGAATTTATGTTGATTTGGAATCAATTTGTGAAATTTGAGAAGGATATTTTATTATATAAGTATTTTTTAAATTATATTTAAACTATTTATATATTTACTTTATAATCATTTTTAATATATACTATTTTTAATATAAACTATTTTAATATACTAATTAGTTTATTATAAACTATTTTAACTTATAACTATTTTTAAATAGACTATTTTATTTTATAAAATATTTTGCTATATATATACTATTGTTAATATCTAAACTGTTTTAAGGAAAGTGTTATGTTTTTCAAAGTGTTATGATTTCAAAGTGTTATGATTTCAGAGTGTTATGATTTCAAAGGGTTATGATTTCCAAAGTGTTATGATATCAAGTGTTTTTATTTCGAAAGTGTTATAACTTTGAAGTGCTTTGATTTTGGAAATGATATCGTATTAATTTGATTTTTGAAAATGGTAATGATATTATGGTTTTGAAGTATAACCTATTTTGAAATGACCGTGATGTTATAATAACGATTGGTTGTTAAAGAGACCGGGATCGGATATTGTCATACTCTCTGCCAATACCGAAAACCACTTTGACAACTGTGTACGCGGTGGACATTCTAGAATGAAGTAGGATGGTGGCGACGATCCTAAAGGTATATTTACTTGGACCTAACTCCCGTGAGTTAGCATAAGGTGGCTAAAATAGGAGAGATTTCGGGCCAATGAGGTAGCTCCTCTGATCGGACACATTCCATCGATACTATATTCTGACTTGCAATTTATTTGGTGGCCACCCTTTGATTTTTACTCGGGAGTGAGTTTCAAGGTGGGCGGTAGTGGCTGCTATACGTTACCACCAGTCCGGATGCGTAATTGGTATATCTACCCTGGCATTGCCTAGTTGTGACGTGTCACCTACCCTAGCGCGCCTTCTACGAGTTTGTTTTTTACCATACCTATGGAGTGCCCGCTGACGATGCCCAGTACGGGGGAGATTACGGTACTGTATAGACTATCGGAATATATAAAATGTGTTAAGGTGGAAAATGTAAAACCTTAACGCTATTTTAATAGTTTACTTTACTTTAGACATTATTATAATAGCGTATATTACTACATAGTAGATAGTTTAACGAATCCTTAGAGGATGGGTATCCCAAACATCCTTTAAGTTACTGTATTTCAGTTGATATTTCACTTGAGTTGGATTTATTGATATAAGAATGTTAATCCTGACTCGAGTGTTTTGTGTTTTGCTTTATGCTCGGGTCAGACTGAGTGATACAGAATTTGACTCACCTTTGGAGTTGGAGCTTCACTTTGAGATCCAGCTATCTATCCAATTTTCTGTTATTCAGTTGATTCCAGTGATGTATTCTGATCTTGTGTTTGACTATTGTATTGAGACATCTATGTATTCGAGACTTCTGTTGTATCTTGTTTTAACTTTGATATATATATATATAGTAGCTTCATGAGCTACTATTCTTTTGTTTCTGCTTCTTATTTTTATATTACTCTGTGTTTGTGATTCTGTGATTTATTTATTTACTGTATATGCTGAGTTTTGCCAAATATAAATTAACAATATGATATTTTGAGCAATTCAAGTCCGACATGTGTAGATGCGAATGGTTGAAAATATCGGGATGTTACATGTGGTATCAAAGCTTTGGTTTTAGGAAAAAACTTAACATATAGAGTAAATTTAATTACAGAATCACTTTCGTTCAAGCTTGAATTCCTTCCTCTTTGATTCGGTTTCCTTTGAATTTGGGAACTCCCCTATTTGTTTTGAAATCCACTCTTGTCTTCCCGTATCCAAATTCTTCTTGATTCTGGAGCATCCCATAGCTCCACTGAATGATTGTAAAGGGGTGAAACTCCTTTACTACAAGCATTGATTCACCGAAGATTTCTGTATCCTCGGTTTATGATGTTATCTATCTCCTGCTATGCCTGAATTCTATCTCTTGCGATCAAATGTCGATTTGCCTAAGAATTCTACATCAATCTTATTTTTGTAGTCACGGTTGACCCGATTAAAGTCCCCGCGATTAATATCAGTATATCCATCTTTCTCTTTTATTGTTTAACCTTCTCATCTTCATTTCGAACCTATCTTCGAATTAGAATTCTCTTTGGTTAGAGTCCCCTTGTACTTGAATCTCTAACTTTGTTTTGAAATCCATTATGTATCATCGAGAGAGGGAGTGTATTTGTATTAATATTAAAAATATTTTATATTGTGCTGTTTGAGTTGTTAATGTTGATTTGGGTTTTCGATCGATTCATCTGATCAACGCTATCGATAGGAATTCCAAAACACTTGAACAGAGCAAACTGACACGAATTTGTTTTCAAAATTAATAAATTTTATGTGATTATATTATATATTAGTATAAATTTTCTGGAATTAAAAGTTAATTGAATTGGTCTTGAGATTATTTCCACATTAAATAAATGAAATTATAAACATGGTTTATAAATTGATTTGAAGAAAATTTAAATGAATTTAAAATTTAGAATTTGAGAATTTAATTTTCGGTAATTTCAAACTTTGATTTTAAAGTTTTAAAATGCATATTACTTAGAGTATTTTCTAATAGAAATCGTTTCAAGAATTTTTAAATGTTTAAATTAGTGCTCTCCTCTTTTGTCGCTGGAAAATAATTTCGGTGATGGTGGCCGCACCATCGATATTAATTTTCGAGTTTCGAAGTAGAGAGACCACTTAGTAGCTTTGCTACACTTTTGTTTGGAAAATAAATTTGATTTAAAATTTCTGAAGTATGACTTGATTTATAATGTATATAGGTATATGATTATAGATTTGATTTGATATATAGTATATATATATTTTTCTCTAAATAGTTTGAAGTGAATCGGAAGTTTAATTCTTAAATTTATGTTAAAAGGTGATTTTAATTATAAAATGAAGCCAAATTTTTGAGTAAATATTTAAATTTTAAATGATTGAACTGGGAGAAATTTCTTATATGATACCCAATTGCATTCCAATATATATATAATTTAAGTAAAGTTAAATGAATAATAAATGAGACAAATAAAATTTGTTTTGAATGAAAACTTTTTGTATCAAATATTAATAAATCGAAATTTAATCAACTGAATGAAAATACCTTGAATTAAAATCAATTGTCGAATATTGATTTAAATTGAAATTTATATGGTTTGAATTAATTGTTTTATTTTGTTTTAATCTAATTTTCTTTCTGGTTGTTTCTATTCTCCTACCTCCTTCCTTTTCGGGGACGGAAAGTTTTGAGTGGGGGAGAGTGTAACGACCCGTAAATTTTAGTAGTTTTATTTATTTAATCAATTAAATTTGTGTGAAATTTTAAATATTTGAATTTTGAAATAAAAAATTGATATTTGGAATACGTCTACTTTAACATTTCAAATGCTAAATTTTCATCTGAAAATATGGAAGTTTATTTTATTGTACAATTTTATTTCAATTTAAATCAGTTAATATTTGATGATAAAAAAATATTTTCCAAACCTGAATATTTATATATAATAAAATTTGTAAATCATCTTCTGAGTGAGACGTCATATTTCGTTTCTCCAAATTTGGACTGCTGTTGCTCCATTTATCTTAATTCCGGCGTTTTAGTAGCATTTTCGGTACCGAATATCGACTTTTGATAGGATGATCGTGCCACTGTTATCTGGGTACAGTTGTGATCGTCTCGTCATACATCTCTGAGGTATATTCAATTCTGTGTTTGGAGTAAGGTACGCAGCGAAATCTGCGAAAAACGATTTCATACAGGTACCGGTTTTTAAACCTTTTGGTCTCCCTTACCCTTTTATATTCCACCGTGGATAAACCCAACAACCATTTCCTTTTTAATAAATTCCAAAACGTTCGACTTTTCAATTTTTCATTTGGTTTCAATATAATACACCGGTTCATTTTTTTCTTGTTCTATAAAATTATGGCCTTCGTTTCTTTTGCTTGAGAAAGAAAAAAACCTCCTTCTTCATCTTCATGTTCACAACCTCCAGCAAAGCCCACCACTCTTCTCCTCTTACCTCCAAAGCCGCCACTGCCTGCCACCCAGGCCTCGCGCCTCCCTGCCGAACGCCAGACCTACATACGAGATTAAACTCCCCTTCGCCATCTCCATCCTCACGTGCCGATCCTCCAACCCCAGAACCTGACGCAGCCCGTGGCCCCTTGCCTCGGTCGTAACTCTACCTCGTCACCCTAGGCACGATGAACTTCCAGCCATGCATCCTTCATGCGTGGATCTTGCCGATCACCCAGGCTTGCTCGCTATTGCAGGTTGTATGTATATGTATTGTGTGTTGTACGTATATAAGTTTATTAGTATATATATACAATATGTTTATATAAAATTATCTTTGATCGGTGGGTTTAAGTTTATACTAGTTTTTTTTTCATATTTATACAGTAAATATTTATATAATGTTGTATATATTAGTATATGTATATAAGCCTATAATCAGCAACTTTATATTTTGAGATTCGACAAGACAATGGTGTATATGTTATTTCAGTTTATTTTATATGTTTAGAAAATGTATTTTGTTCAAATCTGCTTTACAGTTATATAAGAGTTATAAGCTTAAAGTATATATATGTTATGACAGTATATATATTAGTGTTTATAATATATGAAAATACATAAAGTTGAATACAATGTTTATATATTTTATTTATTAATAATGTACGTTACATTTATATATATATATGAGTAAGCTATTTGTTTACATATAGTTGGTATAGATATGTGCAGATTATAGGATGACTATATACATGTCCTGCATGTACTATATCTATGCACAATATATTAGTCTATTTACATTGGAATATACAGTATATATATAGCTTATATGATCTGGTTATACATATTAGTATAGTAGTTTATATATATATATATACTTGAGCTTACTTTGGGTATATTTATTGTGTCTGCATGTTGATTTGGAAGTAGACTGTATATATATATATATAGTTTTAAAAGTAATAACTTGCAGAGCTTATATTGTATGTTGGGTTAGTTTTAGCTCTTTCAAGTATATACAGTTATATGTTTCCAGTGTATAGATTTGAAAGGAAGTGAATAGATATGCATATATTTGAGATATATAAAAGTTGTATAAGTGTTTGTTTATGTTATACACAAGTCTGTATTGCATATAAGTTGAATATGCATGTAGTTGTTTGCATATATAAATAGCTTAGATATATTTGTTTTTATAAATACTAATTTTATGTTAAATATTGTTTTAAAATAACATATAGTGTTTTATCAGTCTTAAATTTTGGTTTGTTGGTTGATTACATGAGTTACATAAACATATATGTTAAACTGTTAAGTTTTAAAGGTATTGATTCAAAAGTTATTATTTTATATATATTTGACTTTAATATTTGAGTTTAGTTTAAAAACAATGGATTTTGAAATACATATATATATATATATATATATATATTAATTTAAAAAAATGTGTTTGAATATAAAATATGTTTTTTTTGTATATAGTTATATATGAGTTCACTTATATCAATTATCTTCATCGATCCAGTTCTAATTCGATTTCGTCAATTCCTTGTCATCGACTTTGATCGTCAAACTCATGTCCATCGTGCTTGTTTTGAAATCCGGACTTGGATTCATAACCCGTCGTTGTCTATCCTCTCTAGCCTTGAAAGGTGAGCAATCACTCACATCTAATGTTCTTATATTTATTAAATTTGATTTCAGTTGAAACGACAATTGAAATATGCTGCTGTTAGTTATTTACATTGCTATATATATGTTATTATCTATATCTGTTCACCTGTGACATCTGACACCATTATCTGTTATTTATATTGATGATATATGCATGTTATATTATTATCATATATGTTTTCACTCTGCAAGTTACCAGTTAGTATAGAATTCCCTATGGGTTGAAATGATACATACCCGAACAATTTTGTAGAATAGGAGAAAATCGTTATGGGTTGAAATGATAAACCCAAGCGATTTTCAATTGAATTGAATTTGGGATTGCGGGTTGAAAGGATATATACTCGTATATATTTAAATTGTGGATTGAAATGATAAATATCTGTATCACTTGAACATAGGATCGAAAATTATATGCAGACACCATTGGTCTATATATAAATATTTTGAAAATGATTTCTATGGTTTGGAAATAAGTATATAGTTTATTAAATATTGATTTTTAAGATATTATATATATAAATGTATTTTATAAAGTTCAAAATTTAGATTTTCTAAAATTATATGTTTTGAAAATTTTATAGTTATAAGTTAAATTTTGTAATTATAAATTTTAAGAATTTATTTATAATTTTTTTTCTATTTTTAAAATATATAAATAGATTAATATCTAATATTGTTTAAGTACTTATTTAAAATTTATATTTTCAAATATAGAGTTTAAAATGATTTTAATAAATTCAGGTTGGAAAGAGGAATATAAATTGGGTTGAAATTATATTTATTTAAGAATTATACTTAAATAAGTTTGATTTGAAATTTATTAAAATTTAAATTTTAAAGATATGATTTTTAACTTGGATTTGATTAAAAATGACTTAAATGAATATTTCAAATTCATATAAATTTAAATGGGATATTTTGTTTATTTAAATTTGTAAATTGAAGTTGTATTTAGATGATATTGAAATGATTAAGTAAATATTTCAAAACTAAATAATAGTGAAGTGAATTTGATATATATATGAAACTATCGAATTTAGTTTGGAAATGTTGAATGTTTAAAGCTTTGAAATATATTGAAATTGAAATAGCTTATTTTATGGTTCAAATTTGTATTTGAAATCGATAATTTGAAATGGTTTATTGAGAAACTAAATTGAGTTGAATTTGATGAATTGAGATGGAATATAATTTGAATTTTGGAATTTATGTTGATTTGGAATCAATTTGTGAAATTTGAGAAGGATATATTATTATATAAGTATTTTTAAATTATATTTAAACTATTTATATATTTACTTTATAAATCATTTTTAATATATACTATTTTTAATATAAACTATTTTAATATACTAATTATTTTATTATAAACTATTTTAACTTATAACTATTTTTAAATAGACTATTTTTTTTATAAAATATTTTGCTATATATATACTATTGTTAATATCTAAACTGTTTTAAGGAAAGTGTTATGTTTTTCAAAGTGTTATGATTTCAAAGTGTTATGATTTCAGAGTGTTATGATTTCAAAGGGTTATGATTTCCAAAGTGTTATGATATCAAGTGTTTTTATTTCGAAAGTGTTATAACTTTGAAGTGCTTTGATTTTGGAAATGATATCGTATTAATTTGATTTTTGAAAATGGTAATGATATTATGGTTTTGAAGTATAACCTATTTTGAAATGACCGTGATGTTATAATAACGATTGGTTGTTAAAGAGACCGGGATCGGATATTGTCATACTCTCTGCCAATACCGAAAACCACTTTGACAACTGTGTACGCGGTGGACATTCTAGAATGAAGTAGGATGGTGGCGACGATCCTAAAGGTATATTTACGTGGACCTAACTCCCGTGAGTTAGCATAAGTGGCTAAAATAGGAGAGATTTCGGGCCAATGAGATAGCTCCTCTGATCGGACACATTCCATCGATACTATATTCTGACTTGCAATTTATTTGGTGGCCACCCTTTGATTTTTACTCGGGAGTGAATTTCAAGGTGGGCGGTAGTGGCTGCTATACGTTACCACCAGTCCGGATGCATAATTGGTATATCTACCCTGGCATTGCCTAGTTGTGACGTGTCACCTACCCTAGCGCGCCTTCTACGAGTTTGTTTTTTACCATACCTATGGAGTGCCCGCTGACGATGCCTAGTACGGGGGAGATTACGGTACTGTATAGACTATCGGAATATATAAAATGTGTTAAGGTGGAAAATGTAAAACCTTAACGCTATTTTAATAGTTTACTTTACTTTAGACATTATTATAATAGCGTATATTACTACATAGTAGATAGTTTAACGAATCCTTAGAGGATGGGTATCCCAAACATCCTTTAAGTTACTGTATTTCAGTTGATATTTCACTTGAGTTGGATTTATTGATATAAGAATGTTAATCATGACTCGAGTGTTTTGTGTTTTGCTTTACGCTCGGGTCAGACTGAGTGATACAGAATTTGACTCACCTTTGGAGTTGGAGCTTCGCTTGGAGATCCAGCTATCTATCCAATTTTCTGTTATTCAGTTGATTCCAGTGATGTATTCTGATCTTGTGTTTGACTATTGTATTGAGACATCTATGTATTCGAGACTTCTGTTGTATCTTGTTTTAACTTTGATATATATATATATATATAGTAGCTTCATGAGCTACTATTCTTTTGTTTCTGCTTCTTATTTTTATATTACTCTGTGTTTGTGATTCTGTGATTTATTTATTTACTGTATATGCTGAGTTTTGCCAAATATAAATTAACAATATGATATTTTGAGCAATTCAAGTCCGACATGTGCAGATGCGAATGGTTGAAAATATCGGGATGTTACATGTGGTATCAAAGCTTTGGTTTTAGGAAAAAACGTAACATATAGAGTAAATTTAATTACAGAATCACTTTCGTTCAAGCTTGAATTCCTTCCTCTTTGATTCGGTTTCCTTTGAATTTGGGAACTCCCCTATTTGTTTTGAAATCCACTCTTGTCTTCCCGTATCCAAATTCTTCTTGATTCTGGAGCATCCCATAGCTCCACTGAATGATTGTAAAGGGGTGAAACTCCTTTACTACAAGCATTGATTCACCGAAGATTTCTGTATCCTCGGTTTACGATGTTATCTATCTCCTGCTATGCCTGAATTCTATCTCTTGCGATCAAATGTCGATTTGCCTAAGAATTCTACATCAATCTTATTTTTGAAGTCACGGTTGACCCAATTAAAGTCCCCGCGATTAATATCAGTATATCCATCTTTCTCTTTTATTGTTTAACCTTCTCATCTTCATTTCGAACCTATCTTCGAATTAGAATTCTCTTTGGTTAGAGTCCCCTTGTACTTGAATCTCTAACTTTGTTTTGAAATCCATTATGTATCATCGAGAGAGGGAGTGTATTTGTATTAATATTAAAAATATTTTATATTGTGCTGTTTGAGTTGTTAATGTTGATTTTGGTTTTCGATCGATTCATCTGATCAACGCTATCGATAGGAATTCCAAAACACTTGAACAGAGCAAACTGACACGAATTTGTTTTCAAAATTAATAAATTTTGTGTGATTATATTATATATTAGTATAAATTTTCTGGAATTAAAAGTTAATTGAATTGGTCTTGAGATTATTGCCACATTAAATAAATGAAATTATAAACATGGTTTATAAATTGATTTGAAGAAAATTTAAATGAATTTAAAATTTAGAATTTGAGAATTTAATTTCCGGTAATTTCAAACTTTGATTTTAAAGTTTTAAAATGCATATTACTTAGAGTATTTTCAAATAGAAATCGTTTCAAAGAATTTTTAAATGTTTAAATTAGTGCTCTCCTCTTTTGTCGCTGGAAAATAATTTCGGTGATGGTGGCCGCACCATCGATATTAATTTTCGAGTTTCGAAGTAGAGAGACCACTTAGTAGCTTTGCTACACTTTTGTTTGGAAAATAAATTTGATTTAAAATTTCTGAAGTATGACTTGATTTATAATGTATATAGGTATATGATTATAGATTTGATTTGATATATAGTATATATATATTATTCTCTAAATAGTTTGAAGTGAATCGGAAGTTTAATTCTTAAATTTATGTTAAAAGGTGATTTTAATTATAAAATGAAGCCAAATTTTTGAGTAAATATTTAAATTTTAAATGATTGAACTGGGAGAAATTTCTTATATGATACCCAATTGCATTCCAATATATATATAATTTAAGTAAAGTTAAATGAATAATAAATGAGACAAATAAAATTTGTTTTGAATGAAAACTTTTTGTATCAAATATTAATAAATTGAAATTTAATCAACTGAATGAAAATACCTTGAATTAAAATCAATTGTCGAATATTGATTTAAATTGAAATTTATATGGTTTGAATTAATTGTTTTATTTTGTTTTAATCTAATTTTCTTTCTGGTTGTTTCTATTCTCCTACCTCCTTCCTTTTCGGGGACGGAAAGTTTTGAGTGGGGGAGAGTGTAACGACCCGTAAATTTTAGTAGTTTTATTTATTTAATTAATTAAATTTGTGTGAAATTTTAAATATTTGAATTTTGAAATAAAAAATTGATATTTGGAATACGTCTACTTTAACATTTCAAATGGTAAATTTTCATCTGAAAATATGGAAGTTTATTTTATTGTACAATTTTATTTCAATTTAAATCAGTTAATATTTGATGATAAAAAAATGTTTTCCAAACCTGAATATTTATATATAATAAAATTTGTAAATCATCTTCTGAGTGAGACGTCATATTTCGTTTCTCCAAATTTGGACTGCTGTTGCTCCGTTTATCTTAATTTCGGCGTTTTAGTAGCATTTTCGGTACCGAATATCGACTTTTGATAGGATGATCGTGCCACTGTTATCTGGGTACAGTTGTGATCGTCTCGTCATACATCTCTGAGGTATATTCACTGTGTTTGGAGTAAGGTACGCAGCGAAATCTGCGAAAAACGATTTCGTACAGGTACCGGTTTTTAAACCTTTTGGTTTCCCTTACCCTTTTATATTCCACCGTGGATAAACCCAACAACCATTTCCTTTTTAATAAATTCCAAAACGTTCGGCTTTTCAATTTTTCATTTGGTTTCAATATAATACATCGGTTCATTTTTTTCTTGTTCTATAAAATTATGGCCTTCGTTTCTTTTGCTTGAGAAAGAAAAAAACCTGCTTCTTCATCTTCACGTTCACAACCTCCAGCAAAGCCCACCACTCTTCTCCTCTTACCTCCAAAGCCGCCACTGCCTGCCACCCAGGCCTCGCGCCTCCCTGCTGAACGCCAGACCTACATACGAGATTAAACTCCCCTTCGCCATCTCCATCCTCACGTGCCGATCCTCCAACCCCAGAACCTGACGCAGCCCGTGGCCCCTTGCCTCGGTCGTAACTCCACCTCGTCACCCTAGGCACGATGAACTTCCAGCCATGCATCCTTCATGCGTGGATCTTGCCGATCACCCAGGCTTGCTCGCTATTGCAGGTTGTATATATATGTATTGTGTGTTGTACATATATAAGTTTATTAGTATATATATACAATATGTTTATATAAAATTATCTTTGATCGGTGGGTTTAAGTTTATACTAGTTTTTTTTTCATATTTATACAGTAAATATTTATATAATGTTGTATATATTAGTGTAACGACCCGGAATTTTGACCAAATTAAATTGAGAATATTTAATTAATTTTAAATATTTGAACGATAATTTGATTTGAACCCCCGATTTAAATTTGAATTTGGCGATTAAATTATAAGATTTAATCGATTGAGAGTTGAATAAAAATTTAAATCTTCGATTTTAAGTCGAAGAAAAATATTTCGAAAGCTTTTAAAATTCGTATTGATATTACTGAAGATAACAGAAGCTTCAGAATCGAATTTAAGAGTAAATTGTTCAGTTTGAAATTTAATCGTTCGAACTGATATTTAAAAATAGTCAATTTTCAAAACAGTCTTGGAATTCGACGAAACCAGTTCCATTGGGTCCGGAATGTTGTATTATTGCCGGATTTCAATTTTCGTATTTTTCGGTGTTGATCTGTGAGCACACGATAGGTAAACGCATTGAAATATAAATTGAATTCAATTTATATTTAAATTTAAAATGGGTCAAAGGCAGCACGTTATCTTCCCTGGAATCGTGCCTAATATCACGAAATTATCGTGCAACCCATACTTCCCTTGATTTTTAAATTCCCCTCTCCACTTTACCTTCGTTCAATCGAAACAAAATAAAAATAAAACGAAACCGAGTCTTGTTATCTCCTTAAAGCAGATTTCAAAATTTAGGTGATGGCGCGTGTAGCTAGGGCACGCGCTGGGTTAACGAATCGAGTTCGTTCGTCACTCGCGAGGGGAAGCAGTGCACGCGATCGATGTGGGTTTCGCGAGAGGGTCGTAGGAGGCTCGATTTTTGGGGATTAGGGTTGATCGAGGCAGCGAACAAGGTTGGGAGGAGGCGTTCGCGATGGAGTTTGTGGCATCAGTGTTCGAGTTCGATCTGGAGGGGCGCGCGCGTTTGGTGGAAGCGGAGGCGCGTGGCTGCGACTGTTGAGCGAGATCGGCGATTTGCGATCGGAGGAAGCGACTTCGAAGTCGCGACTGGGTGGCAGTGGCATGGTGGTTATCGCGAAGCTGCGCGTTCGGAGTTCGTGGTTCGATGATGGCGAAGCAGGAACGTGGTCGAGGTGGAGGCCGTGGTTCGTGGAGACGTCGAGCCAATTGGGGGTCGAGTTTTCATTGGAGTCTGTTCCTTTGAGTTCGGCTGTAAGGTATACGATTTAATCATCTTTTGGTTAATAATTTATGTTTTAAAAAAATTTAAATTTTTATTTTGGTTTCAATTTAAGTTTACATATATACGTGTGTCTGTATATATATATACAGAGAAGTATGTATGTGTAGTTTTTCTTTCCAGTAAAACAATTAACATATATATATATATATATTTAGTTTTAATATGTTTAATGAAGAGGAAAAGGAAAAAAATTTATATTAAGTTAAGACAGTAAAGTTTAAAAATACCAATTTTGGTAAAGTGTATATTAGCAAAGTTTGAATGTGAGTAATTTCTGAATTTTAATTAAGTACAAATTCAGTAAAATAATTTAAAAAGATTGAAACAGAAATATGAAAATAAATATAAATGTGTTCGCCTATTAATCTTTTAGAGAAAAAAATTATATCCAAAGGATAAATGTGTTAATTCACTTTAGTTACCGAACAATTTATTTAAAAGAAAGTTAGTTTAAAATTTTAAACTGGTTAATTAATTTATCAAATAGGAAAAATTATTTGCTTGACAAATTTGAATATTAATAAATTGTGTAAATGTTTATACAGTTTGAAATCGTAAAGGGAACAAGACGAATTGGATTGGATTGCAAAATTAAAAGCTAAGGTGAGATTTTCTCACTCGAAGGAAATTTGATTTTACAGTTATTATTGACTGTTTGATTTCTATTTGGATGTGCTATTAGATATGATAGGATATATCTATATATATATAGCAGTATATACATATTGGCATATGTATATATTGGATTGATGATTTCCCGCCTCGTATAGCGGATGAGACCCTATTGCGCCGTTAGTAAGCGGATTTATAAAAACCTATATACCGCGATAATTCCGTACTGGAGCGGAATTGGTATTGTGCTGACGTCTTTGGATGCAGGGAAACAGGTTGGAGGGATCCAACTGGATTCCTCAACTGTATTTATTTATTTACAGATGTTCATATATATTCTGTCATCATATGATGATATATGATGTTTGATGTTGTGATGGACTAATTGATGCGTTGCATCGTCGGGTTCAATTTTAAAGTTTAAAAATAAACGATTTTTACTTTAAAAGGGATTTTGAAGTGATTTTTGGAAAGTATACGATTTATTAAATTTTGGAATTTATTTATCTTAAAAAAAAAAATGTTATGAATTTAAAGTTATGAAAATTTTAAATTGTGAAATATACCTGAAAGGTGATTTTGAAATAAATAGTCAAGTGATAAATAAAATAGTTTAAGTTGGATTTCTTTTGAATTATTTAAGAATGATATATATAAAAGATGTACAGAATTGATATTTATCAATTAATAGTATTGAAATTTTAAAATGAGTTTCTATAAGTGTTAGAAATTTATAGAATTATAAATTGTGGAGACATGAGATTTATAGAATTATAGATTGTGAAGATTGAAGTTTATAGATTATAAAGTATGAAGTTATAAAATGAATGAAGTTATAAAATGAATGAAGTTGTAGAATAAAGACTGATAAGAAATTTACTTGTAACTTGGATTGTTGCCTTTAAATGGGATATTGATCAAATTATTAATAAAGAAGGTTTATTAAATTGAAGTCGTTAGAAAATAGAAATAGAATTTATAAACGTTGATTTATAAATTCGAAATCAATTGGATTTGGTAAATTAAAAGGTTAAAGGGGATTTTTATTCACGATTTTGGACAGTGAATATATTATTAAAAAAATGGTTATGTTTGGGAAAGCGATATTATAAAGGAAGTTAATTGTTTTAAAAGATATTTTAAAACGTGTTAAATATCGAAATCATAGGTTTCAACATTTATTGTTGAAATAGACGTTTTCGAGAAATATAAGGAAATGGTGGACTATAACACTGTTGTTATAGTAAATGATTTCCAAAAGGAAATGTTTTTTTTATGTAGTATTGGGATTTATATATATCTATCTAAATCCGAATCCCTATACTAGTGATTTTGAGTCGTCGTAACGATGTTTTACGTAACATTCGTTTTGACTCAAATTGATGATGTTAGAATAAATGATTTCCTTAAAAGAATGAATGTATACTTAATTTGATTTAAGTATATCGAATATTTTCCAAGTGTTGAAAATAAATGATTGTGAAATACTTATTATTTAATAAGTATGGAAATGCTTTTCCAATATGAAATGAACTGTTTTGAGATTTTATCTTTTAAAGATAAATTGAAATGTGAAAGTAAATATTTGAAATTGGTTTTTCAAATAATTAAGTGTGGAAAATTTTATATCTAGTAAAGATATTTTGGAAGATAAATAATTTGGGAAAATTATTTGGAATCTGATGATGTTGCGCATCTTTATTGATAGTTAAATAACCGACTATCAATAATTACCTTTAGATAGGTATTTGTTGTGAATTGGATGAAATTGAATGCCACACTTATTTTTAAATAATTGCTCACTATTCGGGTTAGCCGGGAAAGGACCATGGGGTCGTATAACCCATTCCGAATATGTGATACGTCGTTATGAATCGCATTTGAAGACCGGTGTTGAAGACCGGATATTTTTGAAAACGGAAGGATTACCGTCGAGTTACTCTACATCGACTGATCTTCGATTTAGAGGTTTTATCACCCTTAGTGACGGGAAGTCCTGACGTGATTGAAAATTATCCGGAAATGCAAGGGCTTCGTGAGAAGTGCCTTCGGTTCTGTTCGATCCCGGAACAGACTTGTATGGATTGTGTGTCTGACGTTACAATTTGAGATATAAAGCTGATTTCTTTCAAATACATTTCTATTGGTGGCGGAGAATTTATTCTCTTAGCTTAACACCCTTCTCTAAGACGTACGAGCTCAGAGGTTATGTAGTCGAAATTCATCAGCGATATATCCCAATTTGGTAACGTGGCATACTGAGTGTTGCTGTGAAATGATCAGTGTTTGATCATTTGTGATATGATCATTTGTTTGATCTTATATCTTTGTGATCATAGGTTGATCATTTTGTTTGACCCGAAGCAGGGCTTTTTGTAGAAAGCGTAGCTTTGTGGACGAGACTTCGTCGAGCCTCACACCCCGGAAATGGTCGAAACAGGAAGGATGCGGCAAGGTTCTAGGGAGTAGCGCCCCTTAGTGTATGTCATTCCTTCTGGATAAAGGTGGTATCATGGTATGGAGCCCAGATACTTAACCTCTGTGGTTACTGCATTATTATTATCTATGTGGTTTGTTGCGAATCGGGGATCCTCGGGAAGATCGGTGACGATCGGGGGATGGCATACGTGTGTCAGTAGTTACCTATTTTTGCAGAGGTAACCCGGCCTTGTGTTGGCAGAGATCCGGTTAGGTTCTCGGGTCATCTATTCCAGGGACGTACCCATCGTGGAAAGGAAGTTCCTTAGCCTGACCATTTGTTGGAAATCCGAAGAAACAATACGTGACTTGTACGGTTTTAGTTGTATTACCTGCTATGGAATGTGGCGGTAACCTGCTATTGAACATAGTAGCTATAGTAGGCATACGATACTGGTCGTATGTTGGCTAAGATTAATATTATACTTTCGAAATGTTTTCCACTATGCACTAATAATAATATCAAAAAGAATTTGATTTTGCGTAGTAAGCATCTTTGACTATCATAAGAAGAAATCTCCTCCAATTCTGCGTTTGCATTGTGTGTGTGGCGGGAGGTCTTATGGTAGTTTCATTTTCCAAAAGCATTGCGAATTTACTTTAAAGTCCTCTGTTGTTTATTTTAAAGATAAATAACTGTTTTACGATCTCACACCAGTCACCATGACTGACTCGGAGTTTATTGTTTCCCTTCTAAACTCTGGGTGCCCACCAATTTCCACACGGGCAGTCTAGAGTTAGATTATCAGGATATTCTGGATATTCTGGAGCTTTGGAGATAAGCTGGATGGCGAGACGTAGTATTTGTATCTGATAGTATTTATTCCGCTGTGTATTCTGTATGAGGACAAGTTATATAACTGTCCATTGTTGTATATTGACTCTGATGATTGATGTATGTATAAAATAATATATTTCTTTGTTTTAAAAGACTAGTAATTATCTATTGTATATTGTTCCGCTGCGATGTGTAAGATTCTGATATTGTTTTCTGTTCTGATGTGTTTTCTGTTGTTCTTCTTCTTTCTTTCTTCTCTTTTTCTTCTATCTTCTTCTTCTTCTACTGTTTCTTTTTCTTAAAACCCTCACTATTGGAGTTTCCGGCACTCGATTGCTCGGCAGTCGATAAAGTGAGTATCGATGTCGAATTTTCGAAAGTTGAAAATTTCGGTATGTGACAAAGTGGTATCAGAGCATATGGTTAAGCGACAACCCTGCTCTGTTGGGTGTTACTCATTAGAGATAGAGTCAGCAGTACTCTAGAATGAGTTTGAGTGTAATAATAGATACGAGCGCGTATTTGTTAGTGAATATATAAAAAATTGTTTTATATTGTGATGATTGATTTGTTGAGTGGTATATGGATTCTGGTCAATACGAGTAATTAACGATCATTGATAGGGATCTCTAAACACTCGAATAGAACAATTCGGCACAGTATTGTTTTAAATAGGGTAAATGAAATAATTTTACCCAAAACTATTTTTGTATATAAAAGAAATGATTTTCTATGAATTATCATAGTATATGGTTGCATGGATGTTAGGAAAGTGATGATATTGAAATGTTATTATTATCATCGAAATTGAATAAGAAATTGAAACCGTAACTCCAAAGTTAAGAAATGAATTCACATATAAATGAAACTTGAGAATGTAAATTATAAATGTGAATTGTAATTTAAAACGGGATTCCAGAGAAGTATTTGGAAAGGTTTTGAAAAGAATTTGAAAATTTTGGAGATTTGGAAAGTTTAATTCATTTTTGATTTGAAAATGGATTTCAAGGGTTTTGAAAAATGTTTTGAAGGAATGAAAAGCTCTAAACTCTTTTCGGTCGCTGGAAAATAACTTCGATGATGACCGCGGCATCGTTGGTGTTCATTTTCGGGTTTCTAAAAGAGAAATTGCTGCCAAATTGTTTTAAATGGAAGTTGTTCGGGAAAATTGGATTTTGTTTTGGAAATTCAAAAGATAATTTGATTCGTTTTCAAAATGATTTTGAAATATTGGTGAGACTCTGGGATACCATATTTATGAAATATTATCAAATTGATAACTTATACAATTTGCATTTTGATTGAATAAATTTAACTTAAGAAATTTTAAGTTGAATTAAAGTAAGTACAAGTTATGTAACTTGTAAAATGAGAAATAAAATAATAACCAAAGGTTTGAAAATAAATTCATTTAACAAATGAGAATTATTAATGTGAATTAAGAATATAAAGAGATGAATTCATATGTGAATAAAATTGTAAATACTAATTGTAAGTGAATTTATAATTGGAAAATGGAATTCCAGAAAAGATAATTGAAATTAAAATTCATTAGTAGAATGAAATTGTAAGTAAATGTATAAATGATTTGATGAATCGAGATGTAAATAAGTTAATGACTTATAAAATATTTGAAAATTTGATTGGGATGAGATTCAAATTGAAAACGAATGAATTAGTGAATGAACAGATAAATTTGCAATTGCAAGTGCAAGGAAATGAAATGGAATGTTAAAATTCATTTTGAAATTGTAAACCGAATCCGAATTAGATTGGAATTGTGAAATTGAATTCAATGAATTTGAAATGTAAATTTGAATGGAAATATATGTAACTTCAGCAGTGAAGTAAAAATGTATAAGCAGTTTATATTGAAATTTTTGTAATAGAATTTGCAAAATGGTTTGAATATATGTAACTAAATATTATGGCTAGTAGATATACAGGTATAAAGGAAATTGAAATTGATTTCACAGATAATTTGAATTGCTCGAAAAAGGTACGTATTTGAATTATAATATGAGTTTTTGATGATTTCTCTCTAGCCGCTTGGCTTTTTCTTTTTCTTTTTGAAATCTGAGAGTCCGTAGGGACGTTTTGTAGTCGTGCCGTATTAGCCGCGCAAAGGAGACGCTGGCGAAATTTTTCGAAAATTTCGAGTGTTAGAAATTTTTTGAGAAAATTTTGAAAGTTTAAAATTTGAATTTAAACTCGAATTTGAATTTTGAAGTAAACAATGCTATTTGAAACTTATAATTGAAGTTAGAAAGCTAGTTGAATGATAACGAATCTTTAATAGAAAGATTTGTTTTGATGAATTGAAAAATTGATAAAACTATTGAATTGTGAAAAATAATAGACGAGTTAAGGACCTTTTTCTCTAACTTGTAATTTCGAGGACGAAATTCTTTTAAGGAGGGAAGTCTGTAACGACCCGGAATTTTGACCAAATTAAATTGAGAATATTTAATTAATTTTAAATATTTGAACGATAATTTGATTTGAACCCCCGATTTAAATTTGAATTTGGCGATTAAATTATAAGATTTAATCGATTGAGAGTTGAATAAAAATTTAAATCTTCGATTTTAAGTCAAAGAAAAATATTTCGAAAGCTTTTAAAATTCGTATTGATATTACTGAAGATAACAGAAGCTTCAGAATCGAATTTAAGAGTAAATTGTTCAGTTTGAAATTTAATCGTTCGAACTGATATTTAAAAATAGTCAATTTTCAAAACAGTCTCGGAATTCGACGAAACCAGTTCCATTGGGTCCGGAATGTTGTATTATTGCCGGATTTCAATTTTCGTATTTTTCGGTGTTGATCTGTGAGCACACGATAGGTAAACGCATTGAAATATAAATTGAATTCAATTTATATTTAAATTTAAAATGGGTCAAAGGCAGCACGTTATCTTCCCTGGAATCGTGCCTAATATCACGAAATTATCATGCAACCCATACTTCCCTTGATTTTTAAATTCCCCTCTCCACTTTACCTTCGTTCAATCGAAACAAAATAAAAATAAAACGAAACCGAGTCTTGTTATCTCCTTAAAGCAGATTTCAAAATTTAGGTGATGGCGCGTGTAGCTAGGGCACGCGCTGGGTTAACGAATCGAGTTCGTTCGTCACTCGCGAGGGGAAGCAGTGCACGCGATCGATGTGGGTTTCGCGAGAGGGTCGTAGGAGGCTCGATTTTTGGGGATTAGGGTTGATCGAGGCAGCGAACAAGGTTGGGAGGAGGCGTTCGCGATGGAGTTTGTGGCATCAGTGTTCGAGTTCGATCTGGAGGGGCGCGCGCGTTTGGTGGAAGCGGAGGCGCGTGGCTGCGACTGTTGAGCGAGATCGGCGATTTGCGATCGGAGGAAGCGACTTCGAAGTCGCGACTGGGTGGCAGTGGCATGGTGGTTATCGCGAAGCTGCGCGTTCGGAGTTCGTGGTTCGATGATGGCGAAGCAGGAACGTGGTCGAGGTGGAGGCCGTGGTTCGTGGAGACGTCGAGCTAGTTGGGGGTCGAGTTTTCATTAGAGTCTGTTCCTTTGAGTTCGGCTGTAAGGTATACGATTTAATCATCTTTTGGTTAATAATTTATGTTTTAAAAAAAATTAAATTTTTATTTTGGTTTCAATTTAAGTTTACATATATACGTGTGTCTGTATATATATATACAGAGAAGTATGTATGTGTAGTTTTTCTTTCCAGTAAAACAATTAACATATATATATATATATATATATATATTTAGTTTTAATATGTTTAATGAAGAGGAAAAGGAAAAAAATTTATATTAAGTTAAGACAGTAAAGTTTAAAAATACCAATTTTGGTAAAGTGTATATTAGCAAAGTTTGAATGTGAGTAATTTCTGAATTTTAATTAAGTACAAATTCAGTAAAATAATTTAAAAAGATTGAAACAGAAATATGAAAATAAATATAAATGTGTTCGCCTATTAATCTTTTAGAGAAAAAAATTATATCCAAAGGATAAATGTGTTAATTCACTTTAGTTACCGAACAATTTATTTAAAAGAAAGTTAGTTTAAAATTTTAAACTGGTTAATTAATTTATCAAATAGGAAAAATTATTTGCTTGACAAATTTGAATATTAATAAATTGTGTAAATGTTTATACAGTTTGAAATCGTAAAGGGAACAAGACGAATTGGATTGGATTGCAAAATTAAAAGCTAAGGTGAGATTTTCTCACTCGAAGGAAATTTGATTTTACAGTTATTATTGACTGTTTGATTTCTATTTGGATGTGCTATTAGATATGATAGGATATATCTATATATATATAGCAGTATATACATATTGGCATATGTATATATTGGATTGATGATTTCCCGCCTCGTATAGCGGATGAGACCCTATTGCGCCGTTAGTAAGCGGATTTATAAAAACATATATACCGCGATAATTCCGTACTGGAGCGGAATTGGTATTGTGCTGACGTCTTTGGATGCAGGGAAACAGGTTGGAGGGATCCAACTGGATTCCTCAACTGTATTTATTTATTTACAGATGTTCATATATATTCTGTCATCATATGATGATATATGATGTTTGATGTTGTGATGGACTAATTGATGCGTTGCATCATCGGGTTCAATTTTAAAGTTTAAAAATAAACGATTTTTACTTTAAAAGGGATTTTGAAGTGATTTTTGGAAAGTATACGATTTATTAAATTTTGGAATTTATTTATCTTAAAAAAAAATGTTATGAATTTAAAGTTATGAAAATTTTAAATTGTGAAATATACCTGAAAGGTGATTTTGAAATAAATAGTCAAGTGATAAATAAAATAGTTTAAGTTGGATTTCTTTTGAATTATTTAAGAATGATATATATAAAAGATGTACAGAATTGATATTTATCAATTAATAGTATTGAAATTTTAAAATGAGTTTCTATAAGTGTTAGAAATTTATAGAATTATAAATTGTGGAGACATGAGATTTATAGAATTATAGATTGTGAAGATTGAAGTTTATAGATTATAAAGTATGAAGTTATAAAATGAATGAAGTTATAAAATGAATGAAGTTGTAGAATAAAGACTGATAAGAAATTTACTTGTAACTTGGATTGTTGCCTTTAAATGGGATATTGATCAAATTATTAATAAAGAAGGTTTATTAAATTGAAGTCGTTAGAAAATAGAAATAGAATTTATAAACGTTGATTTATAAATTCGAAATCAATTGGATTTGGTAAATTAAAAGGTTAAAGGGGATTTTTATTCACGATTTTGGACAGTGAATATATTATTAAAAAAATGGTTATGTTTGGGAAAGCGATATTATAAAGGAAGTTAATTGTTTTAAAAGATATTTTAAAACGTGTTAAATATCGAAATCATAGGTTTCAACATTTATTGTTGAAATAGACGTTTTCGAGAAATATAAGGAAATGGTGGACTATAACACTGTTGTTATAGTAAATGATTTCCAAAAGGAAATGTTTTTTTTATGTAGTATTGGGATTTATATATATCTATCTAAATCCGAATCCCTATACTAGTGATTTTGAGTCGTCGTAACGATGTTTTACGTAACATTCGTTTTGACTCAAATTGATGATGTTAGAATAAATGATTTCCTTAAAAGAATGAATGTATACTTAATTTGATTTAAGTATATCGAATATTTTCCAAGTGTTGAAAATAAATGATTGTGAAATACTTATTATTTAATAAGTATGGAAATGCTTTTCCAATATGAAATGAACTGTTTTGAGATTTTATCTTTTAAAGATAAATTGAAATGTGAAAGTAAATATTTGAAATTGGTTTTTCAAATAATTAAGTGTGGAAAATTTTATATCTAGTAAAGATATTTTGGAAGATAAATAATTTGGGAAAATTATTTGGAATCTGATGATGTTGCGCATCTTTATTGATAGTTAAATAACCGACTATCAATAATTACCTTTAGATAGGTATTTGTTGTGAATTGGATGAAATTGAATGCCACACTTATTTTTAAATAATCGCTCACTATTCGGGTTAGCCGGGAAAGGACCATGGGGTCGTATAACCCATTCCGAATATGTGATACGTCGTTATGAATCGCATTTGAAGACCGGTGTTGAAGACCGGATATTTTTGAAAACGGAAGGATTACCGTCGAGTTACTCTACATCGACTGATCTTCGATTTAGAGGTTTTATCACCCTTAGTGACGGGAAGTCCTGACGTGATTGAAAATTATCCGGAAATGCAAGGGCTTCGTGAGAAGTGCCTTCGGTTCTGTTCGATCCTGGAACAGACTTGTATGGATTGTGTGTCTGACGTTACAATTTGAGATATAAAGCTGATTTCTTTCAAATACATTTCTGTTGGTGGCGGAGAATTTATTCTCTTAGCTTAACACCCTTCTCTGAGACGTACGAGCTCAGAGGTTATGTAGTCGAAATTCATCAGCGATATATCCCAATTTGGTAACGTGGCATACTGAGTGTTGCTGTGAAATGATCATTGTTTGATCATTTGTGATATGATCATTTGTTTGATCTTATATCTTTGTGATCATAGGTTGATCATTTTGTTTGACCCGAAGCAGGGCTTTTTGTAGAAAGCGTAGCTTTGTGGACGAGACTTCGTCGAGCCTCACACCCCGGAAATGGTCGAAACAGGAAGGATGCGGCAAGGTTCTAGGGAGTAGCGCCCCTTAGTGTATGTCATTCCTTCTGGATAAAGGTGGTATCATGGTATGGAGCCCAGATACTTAACCTCTGTGGTTACTGCATTATTATTATCTATGTGGTTTGTTGCGAATCGGGGATCCTCGGAAAGATCGGTGACGATCGGGGGATGGCATACGTGTGTCAGTAGTTACCTATTTTTGCAGAGGTAACCCGACCTTGTGTTGGCAGAGATCCGGTTAGGTTCTCGGGTCGTCTATTCCAGGGACGTACCCATCGTGGAAAGGAAGTTCCTTAGCCTGACCATTTGTTGGAAATCCAAAGAAACAATACGTGACTTGTACGGTTTTAGTTGTATTACCTGCTATGGAATGTGGCGGTAACCTGCTATTGAACATAGTAGCTATAGTAGGCATACGATACTGGTCGTATGTTGGATAAGATTAATATTATACTTTCGAAATGTTTTCCACTATGCACTAATAATAATATCAAAAAGAATTTGATTTTGCGTAGTAAGCATCTTTGACTATCATAAGAAGAAATCTCCTCCAATTCTGCGTTTGCATTGTGTGTGTGGCGGGAGGTCTTATGGTAGTTTCATTTTCCAAAAGCATTGCGAATTTACTTTAAAGTCCTCTGTTGTTTATTTTAAAGATAAATAACTGTTTTACGATCTCACACCAGTCACCATGACTGACTCGGAGTTTATTGTTTCCCTTCTAAACTCTGGGTGCCCACCAATTTCCACACGGGCAGTCTAGAGTTAGATTATCAGGATATTCTGGATATTCTGGAGCTTTGGAGATAAGCTGGATGGCGAGACGTAGTATTTGTATCTGATAGTATTTATTCCGCTGTGTATTCTGTATGAGGACAAGTTATATAACTGTCCATTGTTGTATATTGACTCTGATGATTGATGTATGTATAAAATAATATATTTCTTTGTTTTAAAAGACTAGTAATTATCTATTGTATATTGTTCCGCTGCGATGTGTAAGATTCTGATATTGTTTTCTGTTCTGATGTGTTTTCTGTTGTTCTTCTTCTTTCTTTCTTCTCTTTTTCTTCTATCTTCTTCTTCTTCTACCGTTTCTTTTTCTTAAAACCCTCACTATTGGAGTTTCCGGCACTCGATTGCTCGGCAGTCGATAAAGTGAGTATCGATGTCGAATTTTCGAAAGTCGAAAATTTCGGTATGTGACAATTAGTATATGTATATAAGCCTATAATCAGCAACTTTATATTTTGAGATTCGACAAGACAATGGTGTATATGTTATTTCAGTTTATTTTATATGTTTAGCAAATGTATTTTGTTCGAATCTGCTTTACAGTTATATAAGAGTTATAAGCTTAAAGTATATATATGTTATGACAGTATATATATTAGTGTTTATAATATATGAAAATACATAAAGTTGAATACAATGTTTATATATTTTATTTATTAATAATGTACGTTACATTTATATATATATGAGTAAGCTATTTGTTTACAAATAGTAGGTATAGATATGTGCAGATTATAGGATGACTATATACATGTCCTGCATGTACTATATCTATGCACAATATATTAGTCTATTTACATTGGAATATACAGTATATATATAGCTTATATGATCTGGTTATACATATTAGTATAGTAGTTTATATATATATATATACTTGAGCTTACTTTGGGTATATTTATTGTGTCTGCATGTTGATTTGGAAGTAGACTGTATATATATATATATATAGTTTTAAAAGTAATAACTTGTAGAGCTTATATTGTATGTTGGGTTAGTTTTAGCTCTTTCAAGTATATACAGTTATATGTTTCCAGTGTATAGATTTGAAAGGAAGTGAATAGATATGCATATATTTGAGATATATAAAAGTTGTATAAGTGTTTGTTTATGTTATACACAAGTCTGTATTGCATATAAGTTGAATATGCATGTAGTTGTTTGCATATATAAATAGCTTAGATATATTTGTTTTTATAAATACTAATTTTATGTTAAATATTGTTTTAAAATAACATATAGTGTTTTATCAGTCTTAAATTTTGGTTTGTTGGTTGATTACATGAGTTACATAAACATATATGTTAAACTGTTAAGTTTTAAAGGTATTGATTCAAAAGTTATTATTTTATATATATTTGACTTTAATATTTGAGTTTAGTTTAAAAACAATGGATTTTGAAATACATATATATATATATATATATATATATTAATTTAAAAAAATTGTGTTTGAATATAAAATATGTTTTTTTTGTATATAGTTATATATGAGTTCACTTATATCAATTATCTTCATCGATCCAGTTCTAATTCGATTTCGTCAATTCCTTGTCATCGACTTTGATCGTCAAACTCATGTCCATCGTGCTTGTTTTGAAATCCGGACTTGGATTCATAACCCGTCGTTGTCTATCCTCTCTAGCCTCGAAAGGTGAGCAATCACTCACGTCTAATGTTCTTATATTTATTAAATTTGATTTCAGTTGAAACGACAATTGAAATATGCTGCTGTTAGTTATTTACATTGCTATATATATGTTATTATCTATATCTGTTCACCTGTGACATCTGACACCATTATCTGTTATTTATATTGATGATATATGCATGTTATATTATTATCATATATGTTTTCACTTTGCAAGTTCCCAGTTAGTATAGAATTCCCTATGGGTTGAAATGATACATACCCGAACAATTTTGTAGAATAGGAGAAAATCGTTATGGGTTGAAATGATAAACCCAAGCGATTTTCAATTGAATTGAATTTGGGATTGCGGGTTGAAAGGATATATACTCGTATATATTTAAATTGCGGATTGAAATGATAAATATCTGTATCACTTGACCATAGGATCGAAAATTATATACAGACACCATTGGTCTATATATAAATATTTTGAAAATGATTTCTATGGTTTGGAAATAAGTATATAGTTTATTAAATATTGATTTTTAAGATATTATATATATAAATGTATTTTATAAAGTTCAAAATTTAGATTTTCTAAAATTATATGTTTTGAAAATTTTATAGTTATAAGTTAAATTTTGTAATTATAAATTTTAAGAATTTATTTATAATTTTTTTTTCTATTTTTAAAATATATAAATAGATTAATATCTAATATTGTTTAAGTACTTATTTAAAATTTATATTTTCAAATATAGAGTTTAAAATGATTTTATTATATTCAGGTTGGAAAGAGGAATAGAAATTGGGTTGAAATTATAATAATTTAAGAATTATACTTAAATAAGTTTGATTTGAAATTTATTAAAATTTAAATTTTAAAGATATGATTTTTAACTTGGATTTGATTAAAAATGACTTAAATGAATATTTCAAATTCATATAAATTTAAATGGTATATTTTGTTTATTTAAATTTGTAAATTGAAGTTGTATTTAGATGATATTGAAATGATTAAGTAAATATTTCTAAACTAAATAATAGTTAAGTGAATTTGATATATATATATATGAAATTATCGAATTTAGTTTGGAAATGTTGAATGTTTAAAGCTTTGTAATATATTGAAATTGAAATGGCTTATTTTATGGTTCAAATTTGTTTTTGAAATCGATAATTTGAAATGGTTTATTGAGAAACAAAATTGAGTTGAATTTGATGAATTGAGATGGAATAAAATTTGGATTTTGGAATTTAAGTTGATTTGGAATCAATTTGTGAAATTTGAGAAGGCTATTTTATTATATAAGTATTTTTAAATTATATTTAAACTATTTATATATTTACTTTATAAATCATTTTTAATATATACTATTTTTAATATAAACTATTTTAATATACTAATTATTTTATTATAAACTATTTTAACTTATAACTATTTTTAAATAGACTATTTTATTTTAGTTTTTGTTTTTCAAAGTGTTATGATTTCAAAGTGGTATGATTTCAAAGGGTTATGATTTCCAAAGTGTTATGATTTCAAGTGTTTTGATTTCGAAAGTGTTATAACTTTGAAGTGCTATGATTTTGGAAATGATATCGTATTGATTTTATTTTTGAAAATGGCAATGATATTTTGGTTTTGAAGTATAACCTATTTTGAAATGACCGCGGTGTTATAATAACGATTGGTTGTTAAAGAGACCGGGATCGGATATTGTCATACTCTCTGCCAATACCGAAAACCACTTTGACAACTATGTACGCGGTGGAGATTCCAGAATGAAGTAGGATGGTGGCGACGATCCTAAAGGTATATTTACGTGGACCTAACTCTCGTGAGTTAGCGTAAGGTGGCTAAAACAGGAGCGATTCCGGGCCAATGATGTAGCTCCTCTGATCGGACACATTCCATCGATACTGTATTCTGACTTGTGATTTATTTGGTGGCCACCCTTTGATTTTTACTCGGGAGTGTGTTTCGAGGTGGGCGGTAGTGGCTACTATACGTTATCACTAGTCCGGATGCGTAATTGGTATATCTACCCTAGCATTGCCTAGTTGTGTCGTGTCACTTACTCTAGCGCGTCTTCTATGAGTTTGTTTTTTACCATACCTATGGAGTGCCCTCTGACGATGCCCAGTACGGGGGAGATTACGGTACTGTATAGACTATGGGAATATATAAAATGTGTTAAGGTGGAAAATGTAAAGCCTTAACGCTATTTTAATAGTTTACTTTACTTTAGACATTATTATAATAGCGTATATTACTACATAGTAGATAGTTTAATGGATCCTTAGATGATGGGTATCCCAAACATCCTTTAAGTTACTGTATTTCAGTTGATATTTCACTTGAGTTGGATTTATTGATATAAGAATGTTAATCCTGACTCGAGTGTTTTGTGTTTTGCTTTACGCTCGGGTCAGATTGAGTGATACATCATTTGACTCACCTTTGGAGTTGGAGCTTCGCTTGGAGATCCAACTATCTATCCAGTTTTCTGTTATTCAGTTGATTCCAGTGATATATTCTGATCTTGTGTTTGACTATTGTATTGAGACTTCTATGTATTCGAGACTTCTGTTGTATCTTGTTTTATATTTGATATATATATATATAGTAGCTTCATGAGCTACTATTCTTTTGTTTCCGCTGCTTATTGTTATATTACTCCGTGTTTGTGATTCTGTGATTTATTTATTTACTGTATATGCTGAGTTTTGCCAAATATAAATTAACAATCTGATATTTTGAGCAATTCAAGTCCAACATGTGCGGATGCGAATGGTTGAAAATATCAGGATGTTACATTCTCGGTTCCTCAACTGAAGCAACATTCCTTGGTGCTCGAGTTAACCAGCTCTAGCATTGGAAGCTCTGGTGCTTATAGTTCTTACTACCGAATCAAAGTGAAACAACTTAAGGAAACTAAAGGATAGAGTTACTCCAAAGAGAGTGTTACAAAGCTCTCATATGTATAATACACTCAACTCATTCTAAGGCGTCGCTTACCTTATCTCTAATGAGTCATACCAAGAAAAGCCAAGGTGTTTGCAACCTTGAGCTCTAATACCAAATGTAACAACATATATACATCCACAGTATTCATGCGCCAAGCACCCAAGCAATGGAAAGACAAAAGGTTAGAGTAAAATAAAAAAATAAAAAGAAGAATAGAAAAACAAAGGAAGAACAATACATCAGAATCTCACAACTAGAATGGTAATATATAATATCAAAAAATTAGTACAAAGGGTTACTCTAAAAACAAAAATATCAAAGTTACTAAGACCTTAGTACTACCATCAGCCTAGATAATTATAACCGCCTGTCATTGCAAAGCTGATATATACAATGCAGTAGTGTAGCAGAAATAAGAATACTATGGTGGGTAAACATCCAACTCGTCTCCATAAGCTCCAAAGCATTCAAACCTAAATTTAGAAATATACACGGGCTGACCCAAGCATTATAAGAAAGTAACACCTGGATCAGTCTAGTAAACCAGCATGAGAAACTCAATAAATAAGAATGACATATAATAGCACCTTTTCGAGACCGTACGGATTACCATAACAGTTTTGTCCTCAAACGAAATCAATCATTCATTAAGTCTAACATACAGTGATATGATAGATAATGTCTGGTGTGTAGCACATAATGTTAGTCCTTGAGATGATGGTTTTGATGACAACAACCTTAGAATAGATTATAAAATAGAAATACTAACATTACAAGTTTAGATATATATGTATTTGCAGGATCTAACCATGCAGGTATCAAGAATGAAGACTGTACAGTATAGAGATTCAAGATATAGAGGTAGAAGACTCATGAGTATCAAGATTATCAAGATTATCAAGAGTTCAAGGTTAAGTCTGTTTTATTAGGAATATTTGTTAAAACTCGTAGAAAAGCACTGGCATCTTAATATCCAATTTATTCGTGGAATGGAATCCACTTCGAGCCCGTTAAAGGGATGGAACCCTAAGTAGGATGGAGCCTACGAAAATCTAGTGGGACATTGTTTTGTATCCACTAATTTTAATTCAAATGATTTGACAAAATTATCTTGTTTTCAAAATGATTTCAAAACTTTCCTTTTAAAAGATTCAAAACTCTCTATCCTGATTTTAAATAATTTTTAGCCTCAAAACATCTTTAATTTCAAAGTCAAAATACTCCTGTTTTTTAAATGTCTTTTCAAATAATATATTTAACTTTTAATATTTATACTAAGATTTAAATATAAAATTATAGTTAAATTATGTATTTATTGTTCTTTATATTTACTTATGAATTTCAACTATATTCAAGTATATTTATAAAGTTTTAAATAGTTTTTATATAAGATAAATATTGTTTTTATAGAAATTCAAATTATCATTTTTGGCTGAGGGATGTCGACATGCCCCTAGGTAGTATGTCGACATAGTGACAGTTGAAGTTCAAATTCAAATTTCAAAAGAAGTGTCTATTCGCCATAACTCTTCATGAATGGTCATGGCTGTTGGTTTTCTATAAATAGGGGTCAGTTTCAACGAATTTTTATCACTTTTTTTTGGTTTTCACTTCTCTTCATCTTCCACATTTCTTAATACAAAATCATACCATTACTCTGCCGAAATCAATATCGAATCATACTCGATTACTTCTAGTTTGATTCTACATCACTATCTCTACAAGGTTCTCAGTGCTATTCAGAGTTATAGGTTTCTTTGTAATATATTAGCGAGAAAAGGTGTGATTGTAGCCTTTGAAATCAATCAAGCGAGAAAAGGTGTGATTGTAGCCCTGGAAATCAATTGGGTGAACTTGTTGCCGGGTAAATCAAGTATCCCTACCCAGAGGATTGGTATTCTGGAGGGTATACCTCGTAGCCTTGAAATCGAGGGTTGTAATTGTTGAATTGCTTTTGAAAGGAAATCTGTACTTAGTTGTGCGGGACTGGATGTAGGGTAACTCCGAACCAGTATAAAATCCGGTGTGTTCTTTCCTTTACTACTTTTACTTTATATTTGCATCTGCGTTTGATTCTATGTTCATATCTGTGTCTGATTAGTGTATACATTGTTAATAAAGTAAGATAAACTCAAAAAGATTAACAAATTTCTTTAAACAGTATTCACCCCCCCTCTAGTGTTAATTCTAGCCTTAAGATCCTTAATCCGCATTTCTCACATTTGGTATCAGAGCATTGGTTTTCAAAAGTTTCATAATCTGATTTTTTGGAAAGTTTTCAAAATGGCTACCAACACTGGTACTGTTTCTAACACTAGTTCATTTGTAGAAGGTCAGTCTACTGCCAGACCACCACTTTTTAATGGCAGTAACTATGCATATTAGGCATGTAGGATGAGAATATATTTACAATCTATAGGATTAGATACTTGGAATATCACACAAACTGAATATTCTGAACCCACAACTAATTTTGCACAGTGGACCACTGATCAAAAGACTATTGCACAAAATAACTCTAAGGCAATGAATATTCTGTTTTGTTCACTTGAAAGAAATGAATTTAATAGAGTGTCAGTTTGTAAGTCTGCATATGAAATCTGGAAAACTTTGAAAGTAACTCACGAAGGAACAAGCAAAGTTAAACAGACCAAAATTTCCATGCTCACAAATCAGTTTCAGTTATTTAAAATGAATACTAATGAGTCTATTTTCGATATGTATAGTCGATTTCAAGATATTGTGCATTCTTTAATATCTTTGGGAAAGGAATTTTCGGAAGAAGGTCAAGTCAGAAAAATTTTGAATTCTCTCACTCCAGAATGGGATCAAAAGACACTTGCAATTGAAGAGGCAAATGACATAAGTACTTTAAAGATAGAAGAATTGATTGGAAATCTAATGTCGTTTGAAGTTCAAATGATCGGGAGAAGAGAAAGCAAAGCATCTGAAAAGAAATCAATGGCATTCAATGCATTGACCGATGGATCAGACTCAAACAGTAACAATGATGAAGAGATAGCATTTATGACCAGAAATTTTAGGAAATTTCTGAAGTATAGAAAATTGAATAGTTCCAAGAGAAACAACTTTAAGAATTCCGGTAATCAGACTACAGTACCAAACTTTATCAAATGCTTCAATTGTGACGAACCAGGTCATATCAAAAAGAACTGTTCGTATCCAGAAAGGCAAAATCCTCCTATGAACAATGAACCAGCAAAGAAACGAAAGCATGCATTTACTGCTACTCTAGATGACTCAGACTCGTCCTCAAGTGATGATGATCAGAAGACGGATAACTCGAATTTGTGTTTCACTGCAGTTCACGACTCCGACGAATTCAAAGAAATGGATTCAGAAAAAGGTACACGTTTACAATATAATTGGTTGAAATTGCTTGCATAGAATTAGTTGCTTGATTGTTTGATTGATTGATTTTGAATTGATATGCTGTTTAAATTATAAAATTTATTTTCTATTTTTATTATTATTTTATTATTATTATTTTTATTATTTTTGACACATTCTGAAATATATTATAAGTAAAATAATATTTCAGAAATATAGACATTAATAATAATATTTATATATATGTATATTAGATATCTTAGGAAAATCATATCATGAAAATTCAAAGGCACATGTCGACATGGCCCCTACCACGAAGTCGACATGCCTACCTGAATTTGAATTTCAAAATTTGAATTTCAAATTTTGAATTCAAATGTTTGAATTTCCCTCCACCTTTTCACTTCATTTATTTCTCTGAAAAGATACCTTTTGACCAAAGAATATGTCTTTTGAAAGTCTATTTATTCACTATCTTTTATCATATCTTTTCACTTTCATTTTCAATTCAAACTCTCTCTTCATATCCTCAAGCTCTCTACTCTCTACTCTAATGGCTTCTTCAAGTAACCCCTCAACCATGAGAATTTCCAGAAAAATCAAAGAGCAATTATTCAATGATCCGAAGGCAATTAAAGCATACATCAATTATGCTAATTATGCCAAAGCCCATCCCGGAAAATTTGCTATTTTTCAAGATTTTTTTTCTTATGAAATTGATTTTCTGTTTGCAAACAATGGTGTTTTAAGTCTTATTGACTCTTCTCAAAACGATTTTGTTTGCTATCCTAATCTTGTCAAAATCTTTTATGCTAATCTAAACCATGCTTTTTATAATGGAAATGAGAATGAGATTCGGAGTAGTGTCAAAGGGACTCAAATTGTTTTGAATTGTGATCTCTTGGGTACCATTCTTAATTGCAAAAACACAGGAATGGATCTTTCTAGTTTTAAAATCGATGAACATGATTGTGAGACATTTCATCATATTTTTGAAGGAGATGAAAATTTTGAATTTAAAAATCGAAACTTTCGTCCTAAAGCAAGGATTGTCAATCTTCTTTTACAACATACTTTGACCCTAAGATCGGGAAATTTTAACAATCCTACCTCAAAAGTGTGCAAAGCACTTTTTGGTATTTTTGGAAATTATGACATCAATTGGGTGCAAGTTATTTTGGATGAACTTCGTCCTAAAAATTTTGAAATGGGAGAAAACACTTTATATCATGGAATTTACCTTACTCGGATTTTTAACTATTTTGGAGTGGATTTCAAAGGTGAAGAATTTGTCTATAGAAAAGTTTTTAATATCTCAAACATTTCTCTCATGAAAATCCCATATGTTTTTCAACCTTATGAGACTCTTACCGAAAAGGAAGAGCGTTTGGCTCATGAAGAAATGGAAGAGGAAGAAGAAGAAGAAGAAAGGGATGAAATGGAAATAGAAGAAGAAGAAGAAGAAGGTGAAAGATCCTTAGAAAGTATTGAATATCCTTCCAATCCATCCAACAAAACCCTTCTCAAAAACCAAAAGATAATTGTGGAGAATCAACGGATTTTAAAACGATCCGTTAGTAAGAAGTTGGATAACATGTCTTCGAAGATGAACAAGTTCTTTTCAAAAGTCAGCAAGAAACTTGGACTATCTTCATCATCTTCATCTTCTAACTAGTTTTATCTTTTAGTATCTTATTGTATTTGTCTTAGTTTATTTTATTTCGAATGTTCATGTAGTTCCTTATGTTTAATCATTGTATTATCCAATTATGCAATGAAATTGAATTTCCTTCCTCTCATCTAGCTTATTTTATATCTAGAATAAATGTTAGTATATTATAGAAATATATATACATCATTATTCACAAAATAAAATTATCATCAATTTTCACTGAAGTATGTCGACATACCCCCCTTGACCATGTCGACATGTACTGGCCAGAAGTGACTATTGATTTGAATTTGAAATTTGAATAACTACCAAATGTCTATTCATTTCAAACGAATTTCTACACCTATATATACCTTTGTCTTCCAGAAATCTTCACTGAAATTTATTTCTCATTATCTATATCCTTCATTTCTTTCTCTAATTCAATTATGGCCAGTCCTATTCATAATCTATCTGAGAATCTTGAAGAAACACTCAATTCATTCAAGAATATTCTCTCTATCATCCTCCGTAATCAGCGTCACTTAGAATTAAGTCAAATGCAGATGATCAAGGAACAAGAGAGACACTTCGATGCAATTCGATGGATGATCTGCTCCCTGCACAAGGATGATAACGAAGCACATCCTCCCGTTTCTCTATCTGTTGATAATGAAAATTGGGATGCCATCAAACAAGACCCTATCTTTGGAGAAGAAGGATGGGTTGATGTTCCTCGTAACGTTTAATTTTCTTTCTTTGATTGATTTGTTTGAATTAATTAGTTTGATTTGTTTTGGTTTGGATTGATACTTTGTGTGGATTGATTTCATTTGGTTTGAAGTTTGTTGTGTGAAACATGTATATATATACATTAAAATGAATATAGTCTTTAGTTAAGTTATTATGCTCATAAGTATCATTATTTCTTAATCTATATATTATATATTCCGTTGTATAGTTTATCAATGCAGGTACTAAAGTCCAAGAGTAAAGGGGAGTAAATTTTTGTTGATGACAAAGGGGGAGAAGTATAAATTAGGGTAGTTAGGCATAGATTAAGGGGGAGTTGTTAGGTTTAGGGGGAGTTATTAGGATAGAAGTGATATTTTATAAACAAAGGTTGTCATCATCAAAAAGGGGGAGATTGTTAGTCCTTGAGATGATGGTTTTGATGACAACAACCTTAGGATAGATTATAAAATAGAAATACTAACATTACAAGTTTAGATATATATGTATTTGCAGGATCTAACCATGCAGGTATAAAGAATGAAGGCTGTACAATATAGAGATTCAAGATATAGAGGTAGAAGACTCATGAGTATCAAGATTATCAAGAGTTCAAGGTTAAGTCTGTTTTATTAGGAATATTTGTTAAAACTCGTAGAAAAGCACTGGCATCTTAATATCCATTTTATTCGTGGAATGGAATCCACTTCGAGCCCGTTAAAGGGATGGAACCCTAAGTAGGATGGAAACTACGAAAATCTAGTGGGACATTGTTTTGTATCCACTAATTTTAACTCAAATGATTTTACAAAATTACCTTGTTTTCAAAATGATTTCAAAACTTTCCTTTTAAAAGATTCAAAACTCTCTATCCTTATTTTAAATAATTTTTAGCCTCAAAACATCTTTAATTTCAAAGTCAAAATACTCCTGTTTTTTAAATGTCTTTTCAAATAATATATTTAACTTTTAATATTTATACTTAGATTTAAATATAAAATTATAGTTAAATTATGTATTTATTGTTCTTTATATTTACTTATGAATTTCAACTATATTCAAGTATATTAATAAAGTTTTAAATAGTTTTTATATAACATAAATATTGTTTTTATAGAAATTCAAATTATCATTTTTGGCTGAGGGATGTCGACATGCCCCTAGGTAGTATGTCGACATAGTGACAGTTGAAGTTCAAATTCAAATTTCAAAAGAAGTGTCTATTCGCCATAACTCTTCATGAATGGTCATGGCTGTTGGTTTTCTATAAATAGGGGTCAGTTTCAATGAATTTTTAATCACTTTTTTTTCTGGTTTTCACTTCTCTTCATCTTCCACATTTCTTAATACAAAATCATACCATTACCTTGCCGAAATCAATATCGAATCATACTCGATTACTTCTAGTTTGATTCTACATCACTATCTCTACAAGGTTCTCAGTGCTATTTAGAGTTATAGGTTTCTTTGTAATATATTAGCGAGAAAAGGTGTGATTGTAGCCTTTGAAATCAATCAAGCGAGAAAAGGTGTGATTGTAGCCCTGGAAATCAATTGGGTGAACTTGTTGCCCGGTAAATCAAGTATCCCTACCCAGAGGATTGGTATTCTGGAGGGTATACCTCGTGGCCTTGAAATCGAGGGTTGTAATTGTTGAATTGCTTTTGAAAGGAAATCCGTACTTAGTTGTGCGGGACTGGATGTAGGGTAACTCCGAACCAGTATAAAATCCGGTGTGTTCTTTCCCTTACTGCTTTTACTTTATAATTGCATCTGTGTTTGATTCTGTGTTCATATCTGTGTCTGATTAGTGTATACATTGTTAATAAAGTAAGATAAACTCAAAAAGATTAACAAATTTCTTTAAACACTATTCACCCCCCCTCTAGTGTTAATTCTAGCCTTAAGATCCTTAATCCGCATTTCTCACATTAAATCATATCAAATAGCTATTGTGTGAACGCCAAAACAATAATAGGTATACAATCAATACCGCTAAGGCGCGTTCACATAGGTGTAAGAATTTCTATGGAGCTCTCCTCGGATCAAGCCAAATCCGAACTCCATGACCAGGATCAAAAACTTCCTATCGAGCATCGTATATCCTTAGATAGGATATAATCTAAGGCAAACACAACTAGCCCAACGATGAACTACATGGCAACAAGTATCAACAACTCCCATGCGCAGCATATCGATAAGCATACTCTAAATCTGGAGTTGATATACCCTCATGGGTAAGCTAAACCTGAGATTGTGCATCTTTCTGGTTTTAGTCATTTCTGATGTCGAGGCTACGTTCAATACCTAGATCAGTCTAGTAAACTAGCGTGAGAAACTCAAGAAATATAAGTGACATATAATAGCATCTTTTTGAGACCTTACGAATTACTGTAATGGTTTTCCCTTCAAATTAAGTCAACCATTTATTAAGTTTAACATACAGTGATATGATAGATAATGTATAGTGTGTAGCACATAAATCATATCAAATAGCTGTTGAGTGAACACCATACCAATAATAGGTATACAATCAACATAGCTAAGGCGCGTTTACATAAGTGTAAGGATTTCCATGGAGATCTCCTCGGATCCAGCCGAATCGATACTCCATGATCAGAATCAGAAACTTCCATCTGAGCATCATATATGTCTAGATAGGATATACTCTAAGGTAAACACAACTGGCCCAACGATGAATTGCGTGGCACCAAGTATTAACAACTCCCACGTAGAACATATCACTAAGCATACTCTAGATCTGGAGTTGATATAACCTCGTGCATAAGCTACACTTGAGATCATGCATCTTACTCTGGTTTTAGTCATTTTCAATGTTGAGTCTACGTTCAACTAATTGATCAGTCTAATAAACCGGCATAAGAAACACGAGAAATATGAGTGACATATAATAGCACCTTTTTTGAGACCATATGGAATGGTTTTCCCCTCAAATGAAACCAATTCATTAATTTTAACATATAGTGATAAGATGGATAATGTCTAGTGTGCAGCACATAAATCATATCAAATAGCTGCTGTGTGAACACCGCAACAATAATCGGTATACAATTAATACCACTACGGTGCATTCGCATAGGTGTAAGGATTTCCGTGAAGCTCTCCTCGGATGAAGCTGAATCCAAAATCCATGACCAGGATCAGATGCTTCCTTCTAAGCATCGTATACCTCTAGATAGGATATACTCTAAGGAAAACACAAATGGAATAAGTGAAGTTTTAGCCATTTTTTGAGATGTTACTTAAATTTTTACTATCCAAACATTTTATGGCAACAAACATTTATATAAAACACTATAAATATGGTGAGAAACCCCTAAGGATCTCTCTACAAAGTTCCATAGAAATCGCCAAAATCATGGTCATTCCAAAGTGCATCCACAACGACTATCGCTATAAGTGCATTTTCAAATCTGAGTTCAAACTAAACCAGAGTCCATCTATAACCAATGTGCTTTGTTTCAATACTATCCCATATGTCATACAAGTCCTTTCAAGTCTATTCCAAGTCCATGGACATGGATCACATACGCTTCTTATTTTTAAAACAAGAATCAAACTAATGTTTTTACCAATGTCAATAACAATTCAACAGCTTAAACACAATCAAAACACAACATATATATGTTATATTTTCCATTCAAAGAGGTGTGTTAATTCACCTTCAACCCCACAACAAGTAAATCCAAGCAACCCAAGTCCAACCCCTTCCTTGCAACCACCTTTCCTTCCCTTCCCCCTTCTTGTTTCACGTCCCTTTTTCCTTCCCTCCCACTTGATTGCTCATGGCCTATTAGCATAGGGGGAGATGTGCTTCACTTTTTCAAGATATACCTAGCTAGGAGTTGTTGTAATATTCCCCCAAGCATTTAGTCTAAATTTGAGTTGATTTGGATTTGATTTGCAAATATTTTTCTTTAGGAAATTATGGACATGGATAAGAAGACATTAAAGAAGCTTAGTTTTGGTTTGTGAATTTGTGATTTATTCCTAAGGGTATGCCTCTCTTTATATAGGCTTCATTTCATGTTGCCTAAGCTTGTCATCACCCCATCCCCTTTCATGTCTTGTAAGGCTTACCTCCTCTCACTTCTCCTTTATCATCTCTTAACACTTAAGTATTTCCATTTAAGTTCATTTTAAAATATCTTTGATGACATCAGCCATGACACATCCAAAAAGTTTATTTCCATAAATGGTAAAAAGCTTTTATTTCATTTTATTGATTTCCTAAGCAAATAAGTGTATGTAAAAAAATCTAAACAACTTTTGACGATTAAAAAGCCGTTTATCGATAAAGCGGTTTTCCCTCATATTATCGATATTTTTCTAAAGAATATATTTTTTGTAAACAATTTTCAAAAATAAGTTTCTTATCGTGATTTATCAATTAAATGATGTCTAACATCGTTATAAAATCATATTTGTAACACTGAATTATATTTCGGAACTTTTTAATATTCGAAGATGAAATGTTCGAATTTCTGGGTCGTTGCACATACTAAGCAATAATTTTGTGAGTAAAATCTGAACCTACTTGAGCACATTGAATGGTGAATCTATTTAGTTAATTTCAACAACTGAAATTTATGGTATTATTCTTATCAATGTGGCACACCATATTCCAACTGCATTTGTATTTCTCTTAAAGACACGCTTGTAGCCAAAAGGATTGTACCCTTTCAGATACAACTATCAAAATCATATTTTGATAATGTACTTAGAGTCTATTTTCGGATTTTCACATCCTACCATATCATAGATACAATACTCTTAATGGTTTAATTAAATAGCCGTGGATTATTTATTCTCGACGTTGATAAGAAACTCTTAGTTTCTCTTTAATGTACAGAATACACATTAGACGTTCTAATGTATTTGTGTTCGTTTAGGTTTAGTCGATTTCATTTCATTCCTTGTAATCAGTTTTATCGTTGGATCATGTCCAAACACATTTTACTACCAACAATTTTACAAAGAAATTCATTCGCTATGAAGTTGGTATTTCTTAAAATAACAATTATTTCTCAGTGCAATGAAATGAGCATTCATAAGCATTTTATGAATTGCCTTACATAAAATTGTTTTGCATCAGTTCACAATATATTTATGTTTACAACATAAGTAAGTCATATAATGACCATCGATCTCAAAATTCTCTTGGGATGATACATACAAAATCCTTTACGTACAATTATTACGTGTAGTCTTTCGACGCGCACAACCTGCCAACTCCTTGGCTTAGAATATGTAGGGTTTCTTATAAACCCATATCTGGTATGGTTTTGTAAACTATTCTTTGGATGATATTAATTTTAACCTTGTGTACTACTCTTAAGTACACGACCTTATTGAAAGAAGTTAACTAAACTTCACTCACAATTATGGTGTTTTGTCTAATAACTTTTGATTACCCCTTATCAACACATCATTATGTATCATAGGGAAGAGTGACTTTTAAGGTTGAATCTTTATTCATTTTTAGATACATTCAGAACTCTTTCTAATATACTCACCTATTCAATCAAATCGAACCATTTTATTTTATTGCATGGTATTTTATTCACCACTGTTTTATAGTCCACGAGTTTACGATAGACATACTACATGTGTATCAAATACACATGATCATGTCAATGATAGCTCATCATTGAATATAATGAAGTATTTGAATCATTTTGGTGGTAATAGACTTATGATTACATAAATCTATATGTATTAATATGAAGAGTTCATCAACTCTTATGACGCTTCCACTAGATGGGTGCATAGCCCTAAATTATTTGAGATATAATTAACTAGTATCATATGATTCACAATCATATAATAAATTTATTTCTCAAAACTACGGCTTAGTCTATAATTGTGACGCCCCACCTCTATACTCACGCTAGCCAAGGACACTACGGTGTAATGCCGTCGACTAGCACGAAGAATAAGGCTGTTGAGGAGTGACCATCTGTGCAATTGCTTTGTGTGAGTACAGATATGTTAGAAAATATAACTTACATTTCATTTCTGGAGGAAATCCAACATATCTAATACAAACTCAAAGCTACCACACAGTGGCTAAGTAATCTTCGGAAACAAATATAGAAATAAACGTAACACAAATCAGTCACAGATATTCATATCACAAAGGCGGAATAAGATATGAATATATCACATGAAAGTGTACATCAAAATAGTGGTCATATAAGATCCACTACATCACAATGAATAGATACAAGTGCGAGACAAAAGAATAATTATACATCAAGGAGTCCATATCTCAAATGTATAATAACAAAAACTATTAATCTAAAGTAGTTAGCCAAAAGAATCAGATGATAATCCATGATAAGAAGTCAAGCAGGAGCACCTAAAATATCTCGGTCTGACCTGAGTATTATTTAAGAAGAAAATAATAAACGGATCAGTCTAGCTATAATTATCAGATAAAATGAGATAGGATATGAGATGTGACCAAAAATGTATGATAACAAAGAAATGCCATACTGTGTCATGTATACATCAAATAACAACCAAAAATCATACAATATCTCCAATCATCTCAAAACACCAAAAAGAATGTCATATTCTTTATTTTATTCACCAAACTACAAATATTGACAAACATATAAATGCCAAACGCAAAAGTTGGTGAAACACAAATTCTAGAAATCACAACGAGAAATCCAGAAATCACAAAAGGGGGAGGCCTATCACAAACGGGAGCATGAAAACTCACCAACACGTGTATCACAAACGGGTTGTTAATCCCATGGTCGCTAACCATAGAGCCGGTGCCATGACGTAGTACAGCGAACGCCCGAGAAACCAAACTCAAACAATAAGGACAACGACGTAGTACAGCGTTACGCCCGATGAACCTTAACACAAATAGTACAGAACAACGACGTAGTACAGCGAACGCCCGATGAACCGAACTCCATTAAACCGGAACAACGACATAGTACAGCGTTACACCCAATGGACCGAACTCCATAAAACTATAGGACGCAAGCCTATAAAAATGAGACAAAGCTCAAAAGAACGGGGTATAGTCCCCCACGTGGACAAAGAGACATCGCACAATGCTAGTCTAAATAACAAAATGATCATCATCGATCATCAAGAAGTGTCGATTACACTAAGCTAGTAAATATAAGAGTTTAGCTTCATGTCCCATAACCACTTGCTTAACTCAAATATTTACGAACAGATTGTAGATTTCCACTCGAAAATTGTCACAAGAGTTTCAATCGAACAAGTCCATAAATTAACCGACGAAGTAAACGCAAGTGTTTCATACCACTCATTTTGCTAAGCCGTTTAATTAGATTTTCTCGTACGAATGAGGTAAAGGTTTGTATATACTAATAGATTGGGAAACGGTTTTATAAACGAGCTTTTTATTAAAAATAGAGTTGAAATAATCTTTGTAAAGAATTTGAATATTTACTATTAATATAGAAACCTTTGTATTTTAAAGTGACAAAGCACAGAAATGATTGTATAAACAATCAACCATCAAAAATTCACCTACGAAGACGTGAATCAAATCCATAGAAATCGATGCTGAATCCATCAAAACGGATATACCCAAAAATCCCGAAATAGAAGTCATCAAAATCGATAACAAATGATAACAACAAAACGAGAATCACGAATCGATTAACATTTGGAATCTCAAGCAAAATAATCAAATAGGGCTGAAGCAAGCAGGTCAGTCGACTGAACCAGGTGGTCAGTAGACTGACACAGGGATACAAATTTCGTATCCCCAGGGTCAGTCGACTGAGCCAGATGGTCAGTCGACTGAGCCAGATGGTCAGTCGACTGATCCAGATGGTCAGTCGACTGATACAGACCTAGGCAATTTCCTGGGTCTGGTTCAGTCGACTGAACCACTAGTTCCGTCGACTGAACCTGCTTCTAAGGCATTCCCTGCCTTCTGGTTCAGTCGACTGAACCACTGGTTCAGTCCACTGAACCTGCTTCGAAAGCACATTCAGTCTAGCCCCCTTGTGGGGCAAAAATCCAACAAACGGCGATCGGACGAGCAACGGGCGCTAAGGGTTTACGCCAATCGGCAACCCAGCCCTATAGGCTCTCCGATGCTTCACCGAAAACATGTTCAAACATCCGTAAAAGGATTTTCACAAAATTGGACTAAAAACCAAAAATTGGAATATTCACCAAATCAATCCAAATCAAAATCAAATGAACATGTAAAGATGTTAGGAATTCGTACCTAACAATCAAAGATAGTTATAGACATATATGTGAGATAAAAATCTCACCTTTAATCCCAAAAATAATGAATGAGAAGCTTGAAAGCAAAGGAAGATCAACCAATCAACCACTTCAACTCTAGAAGCTTGAATCTAAGCTCAAAAGAAGAACATTTCCTAAGTTAGGTTTAGGAAATTTCTGAAATCAAAGAGAGAATGAGATGGAGAAGATGAAGAGAAGGCTTACCTAAGCTTCACCTTGATTTTGGAGCAAGAAATGGAGCTTGCAAAAGGAAACTAGGGTTTTGAATTTTGATTTCCCATTCCTCTCCCCATTTTTGCTGAAGCTTGGATGTTTAGGAAAATAAGAATGAAGTGAAGAGGGGTGGTTGACTGAGCTAGGTGTTAAGATGGGTTAGTGGGTTAAAACCCAACCCAAAGCCCTAAATGAAAACATCCAAATTTTCCTCAACTCCAAACATATCGAAGCTTATACTCAAAAAAGTCGCAAACGCCATTTTGGACTCAATGGAAGTGGTCTCGAGTCCTAATTCGACGGTTTGCAAAAAGTAGCTTTTCGGACTTTAATCCGATTAACGATTCTATATTTAAATAAAATATTTAAATATTCAATCGTAAATTATGCAGGTTGTTACAATAATTCCAAAATAATTGTAAATAATATTAGATACTTCAGTATTTTCAACTGCATCGCTTTTGTTATGGAAACAAATACCACATTATAGTTTTATTCATAATGAATATTCATAATATTCACATTGAAATATAACTATGTCTATTTTTCAGTCAACATCGAAAAATAGTCATTATTTCATAAATAATGTGTGGTGTGTTTTACGAAAACAATTTTTTATGACTTGATGCAATCAATAAGTGTTATATGATATGCTCCCGCTATTTCTGCCATTACTATAATAGCGTACTAAATTTAAAGGTCCATTATTCACTTAATGTAGGTTATTTATTTCATATACTAAAACTAGTTTACAACGAAGAGTTCTGTGATCAAATATCTTGAACTCAAAGGAATAAATCTCATAGAAAACAATTTTCTAAATGAAAATACATTTTGGAAAAGAAATCGTATTTCTCATTCCAATGTCATGTATCAATTATCATTTTACAATTCTCGTTTTCGATGTTTCTTTATGAAGAAGAAATAATCATTCACTCTCTTCATACAACTGTACCTTAAATCACATGTACTCTCGTACATTCGTTGTTGTTTCTAAATGGTTAAACCATTAAAAAGAAAACCCTTACTACAACATCATAACAAACTCTTTACAAAGGTGCATTTGGTCATCGTAAACATTTAAGGACATCAATTATGATGCACCTTACATAAACTGATCAAACTAACAGTTCAATGAACGAATTCTTAGATCTTTCTTGTACTTTTGTCCTGTATTACTTTTAACACGATGTGCTCTTTGTCATGATCAATTAAATTGAATACTTGATCTCAGAGTACTGTTTATTGGCTTATTTTGAATGAAATTACTTCATCGAAGTATCATACATTACGAACTATGACCGTTCCCTATACAACACTTACGTCTGATAGTATATGGATGAAGTATCCATAATCTTGTACTGTTTTTAGGTTAAAACTCATTGAATGCAATACATGGTCTCGACTGAAAAAACACGTAAGCGACTAAATTATGAATGTATTAAGTAATTGTAAAATTTAGGTACTTGGATGGGTATAGAAAACATTTAACATGCAAGAAGTATTTAATAATAAGTGTGTGTGTGTATGTATATTATTTCTGCTTGTCAATCTTCAATTCAGTTCATTTGTATATCTTAATTGATAAACATTTTATTAATGGTATTAAATGATCAAATCTATCAATGTAGATTATTATTGTGTTATATAGCATACGTTCTTACAATATTAGAAAGGTTAAATGTTATCATTTCATTTTTATAATAAGGCTCCCACTAGTGTTTTATGTTTCTCCAAACCCAAACTCAAAATATAGAAGTCTTTCGACTTCACTAATAGGTGTTAGGACTCATCCGTCTTGGAATTCTGACCTTGAGTCTACTCAACAAGTCATAGCTTCATGTATGATGGATAACTCCTTATCGGTTGTATTGTATACAACTCCTAACCCTTTGGTACCTTGTCCTATTTCCGCTTTGACCTTAACTCCGCTCAACAAATCAAAATGAAATTATTCACTCATAAATGCCATATTGCAACGACCTAAGTATAGTATATGTACCTTAAGTCTACTCAACAAATACATATAGTTATCTTACCTCGTCTATTCAATATATTAATAATACTACACGTAACATCCCCAGCTTGAATCTGCTCGACAACTAAGGAGTATGCAATTAATTTATTAATATATATGGTAGAGGACAACGTTATATCGAATATTCATAATCTTTAATATATTATATCGAGTGATATCTACTTATAGGATAATGTATTTCTTATGAAATACCCTTGTGATTCAAGTGTCGTAGACATCAGAAATCACGATATACGTACATTTACGTATGTATTTATCCCTTAAGTCTATTTTAGGTTTCTTTAATGTTCCACCATTAGTTTATGCATTCATATTATACAAGTTTTATTATTACATAAGTTCTATAATTCATACTACTTATATAATAATCTTATGTATAATATTGTATTAATTAAATCTTATTTGATTAATTTTTAATTAATTAAAATTTTAATTAATTTTACATTATTTTAATATAACATTTATATTAAATATTTATTACATATTATAACTTTTATAGTATTACACATATATCTTATTTATATGTATATTCATTTAATTAATTAACCTTTAATTAATTTATCAATTAAACAATTTTAATTAAAAATATTAATTAAATTTTAATTCATATACGTACATGTATACATGTTATTTTAAACTTTTTAACACAACATAACATATATCATAATATATAATACATGTATGATTTATTAATTAATTAACTCATTTGATTATTTTATTTATTAATCTTATTAATAAATCTTAAAATTTTGAAAATAATATTTATTTTTAAACATTTTGAAATTTTTTATTATATTATAACTTTTATAATATATGTATATCTTGTTTTATATTTAACTTTTAAATTTGAAATCTTACATTTTAAATTTCAATTTTTTTCTGAAAAATTAGCCCAAGACCCAATTCAAACTGGGTCTTTTTTATGAGGGACAACTTTTGGGTTGTAAGCTTAATAGTTAACCCTAACATGACTGATTTAGACCGCATAGGCTATTGGGCTACGATACCATTATTGAAACTGGGCCAACCCGCACTGGGAGATATGGGTTAATTTTAAAAAAAATTCCCTTATTGGATCTATATTGGGCCTATGAAGTCTAATTTAGTTAGAACATTTCTAAATTTAATTTAAATAAAATCGCTTATTTCATTTAAATTTACAAATTATATATAGAATTTTATTTAATTTATATTCAATTAAATATAATAGTACACATATTTATCATATACATATATGTATGTGTGTGCATGTGTAACATAATAATTCGTGTAGGGTACAACATGTCCGTGTATAAATATTGGGATTTACATTGCAATGGACATGTTAGCTCATCTTATATGTATTGAATGTTGTCTAAATATATGTATGTATGTAACTTTGTTATTTATATAAATATTAAAAACTAGTTAAAATTATGTATATATGTACATACATACATATATATATATATATATATCTTATATGTAAAAATATAAATGATATACATACATTATTGCATTAAATATTAAATATATATATGTATATACATAATATAAAAAGATTTTTTTTTAAATTGTTTTACACATACATATATAAGTATGAATTATAGTAACAAAATTATTATTATTATATTCAATAAATAAATATACATATATATAAGTATACTTATAGTATCTAAATATTCATATGTGTGTGTATGTATATTAATTATGTATTTAATATATATATATATATATTAAACCTTTCCAGATCGTATGCATAACACAAAAAATATTATTTATACTTTGTTGCTCTAAAATTTAATTATAGGGAACTCTCTTGTAGCAGAGAGGAACTCACTTGTAGGGAATAACTCTTTGTAGAGAGGAACTCTCAAGGAATAAAGGGCTGGGATAATTTTTTTCATTTTGCTTCCTATGTTTAAATAGGTAAAGGATATGGAATAATTTTTTCAATTTTGAGGTTCCAATTGTTACACTATTAACATTCGAAGTTAAGAACGAAGATTAAAGAAATTGATGTTAGTTAACAACGCAGATGAAGTAAAGTCGTGGTCAAAAAACAATAGCATAAAGCAATGCTTCATCTACCTCTATAAATGTAGATCCATAATTCACGTGTACCAATTTTTGTGGATTCGGAAAAGTAATTTCAATTTTAGGCGGAATGGGTATTTTTGAAGCAACTATAGTTAGATTGGTTCTGGGCGACTCAAGTTTCAATCACCTAAAATCGATAGACTTGGCAATGTTGAATACCAGGATTTGCAAAGGGTTTGTCGCGAATTTGTATTGAATGAACTAAGAAAATTCATCCAGTATAGCAGAGGCATAATCAAGTGTTTCAAGGAAAATGATCTGAGGATGAACGACAGAACCGTAGAAAAGTGAATGTTAAATCAAGGACGTTGATTGCGACGTCATTGACTGATCGTAACCGGAATTACTGATGAGAGTGGAACAATTCCATTGATAATTGGTTAATGGATTAAGCGGTTACTATAACTACCTAGTGGAGGAACACAAAAGGTTGGTTTGATATATGTCTTTAGGTCAAGTTGTTATCAAATGCTATTTGTTGTGTTTTATTTTATTAGGCATGTTTATGTAAGTTGGGTCGTTATGCATATTATGTTGTACTTTGTGGCCATTGCTTTATCGAGTAAAGCAAACCAAATTTCAAAAATAATAATAATTAATTATTAAAAATATAATAAAAATTATTTTCATGTTACATTATTTGAATTTTAAATTTTTAGAAAATTAAACATGGTATTTTCAAGTTACTAAAATGTTTCTAGAATTTTCCGAGTCAAAATAATATTTTTAGTTAATTTTGATTTGGCCTTTTATTAAATCAATTTTTTAAAAATATAAAAAGTGATTTTTAAATTCTGAGTTTTATTGTCCAAGAGTTTATATGATGATAACAAAATTTTAAAAAATTTAAACTTTAATTCTTAAAGCATATTTTATTTTATATGATTTATTTAATTAGTATATCAATTTAAATGTTATTAAATAATAGTGAATAAATATTAAAAATTAATTTCCAGCCACTGAAAAATTTAATTTATGTAGTTATATATTTATAAAATATAGGTTTAAATATTAACACGATATGATGATATAATTAAATACAAGTCATATAATTAAAATTAAGTAGTATATTGATACATATATATTAACTAATAAAACAATAATAATTAAAATAACATTTATCCGGTTGTGCATTTCAGATATATATATATATATAATATGTTTTTTTTACCTAAATTAGAATATACATATAACCCATCTAATATGTGAAAACATTGATGATACATATAAGAATCTCACCTAACTAGCAATATAATAATGATATATATATGGATAATATAATGTTACCCAGAAATTATAATCATATAATATAGTAAATGCATACCTAATACTAATGCCTTAGAGCATACTTGTAATGATGAATTCTCCCTCCTTTGGAATCTTCTCGATTCGGCAGATTGCTAATCCTTGAACCGTAGACCTTTAGCTAACCAATAGCTGTCGCCTTTTGAATTGATTTGAGGTGAATTTATTATAGCTCCTTGTTGATGAGGTCAGCCATCAATGATAGGGAAATGGCAGCCAAAAAGTCTGTTTGCATTAGGATTAGGGGTCCTTTTATAGTGAAAGAAATAGAGAGAAATATGGATCACATCTCTTACCATTTCTCATCAAATCTCAACCATCCATCTCCAAACACTTCTTGCCTTTTTAGCCACAACCTACAAGCTCCATTTCTGTTAAAATAACATCTTAACATCATGGGCTAATAACCTATTTAAGCCTAAATAAATACTATTAATTAAATCTAATTTGATCACTTGTTGATATCGCATACCGATTGATTTATTTATAACTATTATAAATATATACAATAATATTTATTCGTTAAATCATATTCAAAATTTATAACTAATATTACATAAATTAAATTAATTTAATTAATTTATAACAAATATAAACTATTGATCTAAAGAGAATTCATTATTCCAATTGTGTGACTCGTCAGGTGTAAATTCGATTAGCAATTAATATCAAACTATTCGAATGCTAATGTTTACACATCACTTAGAAGCTGGTGTGACATTTTTACCAAATTTATCACTTAATTTGTTTTGGTAAAATCCAATTTTATATTACTAAGCGTTACCCAGTTGTGGCATTTATTTCAACCAATTCTCTTCGTCAAAACTATATCATTTTGGGTTTACGGAATATGGTAATGGTCAAAATTCCAATATCGTCCATATTCAACTCTATAATCCAAACAAAAAGTCGTTTGTTCAATGATAACAATTATTATTAACCGAACTGCTTTGGCCAGAGTCTTTGACTTTGAGTTGACTTGAGTTGACCATGATACTAACCCCATACAACTGAAGAGACAAATCCTCCCTTAAATAGTGCTTTACCTCCAATACTTCCACTCGACCCAACTATAGTCACTTGATGGACATCATGCCATGATTAGACTATATTCAAAGTGGAGCTTTCATATTGAAGATGCATAGTATTCTTAAGTCGAGAGAACTATGTATAAAACCATCCCCTACTAATTAAAACAAAAACCGAAGAAGATGAATGAGATTAACCTTGGCAAAGAGAAAGTTTCATATGGAAGTATTAATGTCTTTTTTTTTGGCAAGGCCGACGAGGTTAAATGGACCTCGACCATATATTGCTACACCAATAAGAACGACATACAAACACAAGAAGAAGGAAAAAACGGGGATCACTTGGCGCAGCAAGCACGGGGGAAGACAAACAACAAACAAACAAAAGTAAAAGAAGACAACAATTATAAGCTACACAGTAGAGAAAGACGTATACCAGGATCAATTGCATAAGTCAGCTGGCCCACACAAACTCTAATTTCACTCAAAACCCAACTTTTGAAGCTGCTATCATTTTTTGCGTTTGCATTATCAAATAACCGAGCATTTCTCTCCCTCCAAACCGATGTTAAAAAGCATTTTAGCACTGCATTTAGGGTTCTCCCTCTGTCAGTATTCCGGTTGATGCTTTCGTATATTCTTCTCCATTCTCTCAGATTATCTGTAGAGACATTCCTCCTTTGAAACTTCGCCATAACTCTTTTCCATATTTGATGAATATAGTGGCACTCAAAGTACAAGTGATCCACAGTTTCAGGCATGATATTGCAAAACTTACAGCGATTATCTATACTCATACCTAAACTAGCTAGTCTCTCTGATGTTAGCATCGCACGGTTCAACACTTTCCAGAGCATTAGGTCATGTCTGAAGCTACTGTCTCTTCCCCACGTTCGTTTGCACCATCTCCACTTAGGGCGATCACCATTCTTCATCAGATATTCGTATGTGTCTCCAATTCTGTAGGCAGACTTCTTAATGCCCCAAACCAAACGCTTGGTGACATCAGAGATAGCAGTGTGGCAACGTATCATGTTCCATATTTGTTGTATTCTAGGATTAGACGTTGAATAGCGTGTGTTTTGGAGGTTGTATAGAGTATCACGAACCTTAGCTTGCTGATGTATACCAGACTGTTGCATTTCACTATGTGTAAGTTGACGATTTAGAATAAGACCCTCTTTCAACCAGGGGTCTTCCCAAAATTTCACACTATATATGGGGTTCGTGTTCAATAGCATTAAAGGAAGAACTTTTTCTTTGTGTTTGAAAATGCATTGCCACGTCCAACTCAAATTTTGAGGTTTAGTCATACTCCATATGCTTCTCCCCTTGATCACGTTCTTATCAGACCAAATAGCCCATAGACTGTCAGTATTATTAAAGAAAGTGTCAATGTGTTTAGCAAAAGCAGCAATGTTCCAATTATTTAAGCTTAGAATGCCCAGCCCCCCCTTGTCCATGGGCCTTTCCACTGAACTGAACTTGATCGGTGCTATGTATCTGCCTGTAACCCTGCCTTTCCATAGGAATCTCATCATAGCTCCTCTTATGAGTTTGATTAGTTTGAACGGGAGGATATACGTCCTAGCCCAGTAGACTTGCATTGAGAATATCACTGATCGTATAAGAGTTAATCTTCCAGCTTGACTAAGCATCTTGGAAGTCCAGCAGTTTAACCTAGCTGTAATTTTGTCAAAAAGTGGTAGACATTGGTTAGCAGTAATCCTAGAACTAGTAAGAGGCAGACCAAGATAACTGGTAGTATCATGATTTATGGACAACCCAGTGATATGCGAGATAAAACTACATTGCTCAGCACTAACTCCAGAAATGGTGATGTCAGATTTCTGGAGATTAACTTTCAACCCTGTCATCTCGTGAAATTCGTGAAGTGTTTGCATTATGCTTGTGAGAGTGTTGGTTTGTGGGGTACAAAAAACCACAAGATCATCTGCAAACATCAGCGCAGAGATCCTTGGTTCAGCACACCCAGGGTGAAGCTTGTAATTTCCTTGTGCTATTATCCTCTCAAACATTCTCGTTAAGAGTTCCATAATCATGATAAAAATATAAGCTGAAATGGGATCCCCCTGTCTTATCCCTTGTTCACTAGTAAAGAACCCCTCACTCCTTCCATTGATAGTAACAGAAAAGGTAGGGGTGGAAATACACTCATATATCCAAGATATGAAATGAGGAGGGAAGTTCATATATCCCATGATTCTGACAATACTATTCCACTGCAGCATATCAAAAGCCTTCATGATGTCCAACTTCAACATAGCTCTAGGAGAAACGTTCTTGCGTTTATAATTTTTAATGAGTTCATGGGAAAGAAGAACATGATCCAGAATACTCCTGCCTGGAAGATATGCTGCCTGATTTTTGGAAATAATATTGGGGAGCACAATCTTGAGTCTAGTAGCTATAACCTTGGTGATGCATTTGTATATGGTGTTACAACAGGAGATGGGACGATAATCATTAACACAGTGAGCATTCTTGATTTTGGGAATAAGAGCAATGTTAGTGTAATTAATTGATCTGAATAGTTTACCCTTTCTGAAGAAGAGGAGAATGGCATTGATAACATCAACAGAAACGATAGACCAGCAAGAAGTATAGAATAGAGTGTTGAGACCATCAGGTCCTCCACAAGATTCAGAGTTTAATGAAAACATGGCATTTTTTATTTCTTCGGGTGTTACTTCCTTACAGAGAAGGTCATATTCAGTTGTGTTTAGTCTAGGGAGTATGTCACTGGGAATAAGATCGATATTCGGCACGAAGTGATTAGCATTTCCATATAAGTCAGAGAAGTGTCTGACTACAGCTTCCTTGACCATTTGAGGAGATGTGTGAAGATTACCTTGAGTGTCATATATTGTAGAGAGGTTCTGACTAATTTGCTTGTCCTTTAGACTAGCATGAAAGTAAGCACTATTCTTATCACCTTTATCTCTCCATTTAATTCGCGCTTTCTGCCTGATCATCTCACTCTCTTTTATTAAAGCTTGGTGGTATTGCAAAGAGAGAACACTTTCCTCCGCAGATAGATTAGCATTGCTGACAGAGGCCATCATAGCTGTTTGGACATCTGTTAGTCTTCTTTTAATTACAGTGCTCATCTTGTCTCCTTCACCATACTTGTTATGCGCCCATTGTTTCAAGACATTCCTAGTCTCCCTGATTTTTTCCTGCAAAACATACAAGTGATTACCAAACTTAGGCAAACTCCATGCAGATAAAACAGTGTTCTTGAAATCTGATTCTGTTATCCAAGAGTTAAAAAATTTAAAATTTGATTTCCCCCTCAAGTCCGCTTCACGAAGAGAGATGATTTGTGGAGAGTGGTCAGATAGGAGAGGAGGAGGAATAAGGTTGAATAGGAGAGGCCATTTTGTATAAGCATATAGATTCGAGAATGAATGGTCGATGGTGGAGAAGGTCCTACAACCATGTCTCCTTTTGTTGTTCCATGTATACTGCATGCCCTGAGATCTAATTTTGACAAGGTCAGAGTCGTAGAGAGCATCAGCAAGGGGCTTTATTTCACTGAGAGAGAGGGGATTACCCCCTATTCTATCAGAGAGGGAGTGACAGCAATTAAAATCTCCTAGAATTAGCCAAGGATGTGTGCTTTGTCTTAGTGAAGGAATTACAGAAAGTAAAGACTCTCTGGAGTTTACAGAGTTGTAAGCATACACAAACGAGACGTAGAAAGTTGATTGATCAATGATATCTATGGCATGGCAGTGGATTAGTTGAGAAGTGGAAAGGATTGGGGTTAGTTGGACAAGATTTGGATTGTAAAGGATCAAAATACGACCGTATGTTGCTTCGTTGTGGTTGTGTATGAATTTCCACCTGGGATTAATGTACTCTGCAGCTTTGATAGAAAGGGCAAGGTTCAACTTAGTTTCAAGAACTGCCAAGACTGCCAGCTGATGAGTAGAAATTAGTTGTTTACATTGGTCCTGCTTAATTACATGATGTGCACCGCGAATATTCCATGCCCCTATGCGTAGCATCATTGGTCAATTTGTGCGTTGAGAATCTCTATTTTCATACTCCTAGTAACTGCTTGTTTCGAAGACAAGTAATTAGGAATGGTGGCTGATAGGGGGGTCAGAGCTTGTTTAGAAGAATCTTCTTGCATTTTGGATGTTGACTGAGTTGGAGTGGTAGTTATGGTTGGTAGAGTAGTGATGGCTGTAGAAGGTGGGGCTTTGTAAGCTTGGGGTGGCTTGATATTGGAATACAAGTGGGGGAAAGGGGTATTTGGGGATGAGATAAGGACAGGGTTAAGTGTATGGGAAGAATGATTTGTGTGGTTTGCTATGCATGGGCTGTGCACTTCCTTGTCTTCTTGTGGTATAGAACTGCTCGTTGATAACTTGATGTTGCTCTTTTTCCTTTGTCCACTCTCCAGCGTTTCACATTTACTTGCTTCACCATCACCTTTGTTTACTTCAACTTCTGATTCCCTCCTGCTTTTACTAAGTTTAGAATGGACCATCTTGTGCTTCTCTTTTTTAGATTTGCTACTGCTTACTACCTCATTTTGTTTCTGAATATTATTTTTCTGTTGCTTAGCATCCACCTTACTTTGTACAAATTGACAGTTATCTCTAACGTTCATTTCCTCTTCTTGCCTAACACTGACATTTTCCTCATCATCTAGTGCAAGTAACACAGCAAACTTGTTATATGTGTGTGGGTTGCCTTCAGTTTCACTTTCACTAATCTCCTCAGCTCCTTCGTTTCCTACCACTATATTCACAGTGTCTTCTTCGAGTTTTTCATTGTTTTCATCCATTTCTCTCGCGACTTGTTTTTCAACTTCAATTTTTCCTGAGTGAGTAAGTTCACAACTTTTGTTAACTTCACTCTCTTCTCTCTGCACTTCTATAATATCTTCTCTCTTCTCTTCCTTGTTACTTCTGTTTACAGGATCCATCCTTTTCCTTGTTACACGTTGCCAAACTTTAAAGTTTCGCTTAACAGCCTGTGTTTCATTTCCTTTCAGTTGTTTTGGTTTAGCTTTTATCACTTCTCTATCATTGATAGCCTTACTGTTATCTTCCTCTTTATTCTCAAACAACTCTTCCTTCCTATTATTACATACATCGGACTTGTGTCCAAAAGCATTACATAACACACAAATGTCAGGTTTCCACATGTATTGAACATGTATCTTTTGTTGTCCACCTTCTACCAACTTGACCATAAAATCTTCTGGTAGCTCCTTACTCGGTTTTACTTCCACTAAGCATTTGGCAAAGCTAAGTCTTTCCTGTTTTTCAGTCATTTGGTCCATGCACAACATCTTCCCCAGATGGCTACAAAGCCAGTTAATACCAAGAGGAGACCACACAAAAATAGGAAGGTTATACAAATTAACCCAAACAGGAACTGCTGTAACCGAACCAGCAACGTTGCTAATGGATGGATCATAAGGTTTAAGTATAAATAACTTCTTGTTCAAAATAATAGGATCACACTGTAGGATGTAATCTCTGTCCTCAGCACAAGAAAAGTTAAACAAGAATAAGATACCATCAGACTTAACTTTCACTGAGCCTTTAAGTTTCCAAATCTGTTTTAGTTTGGAGATAACTGCAGTATAGGAAAGAGGTTTGTCAAGAAAGAACCCCACCAAAGTATCTTTCCAAACCGTTGTGCCAGCTTCAATGACTTCAGCAGGAGGCACTAAAGCATCATCTTCATAAAAAGGTGACAAGTGAACGGGGATGTACTTCCCTGCATTCTTGGGAATATGCTTGAACAAGGAAGTCCATGCCCGTTCACAAGGAGGAGGAGCGGGAGTAATAGGTGAAGGAGACGGGGGAGGAGTTAGAGTGGGATCAGGTGGATCAGGCGGGGGGTTAACCAAGAGGGAAGGGGATGAAGGAGAAGAGGGTAGGGCAAAAACAGCTGGGGACAAAGAAGTGGCGGAGGTACGGGCAAGAGAGTCAGAGAGGGGCAAAGAGGGGTCAACTAGGATGACAGAGGGTATGGTTGTAGAAGGAACAGTGTTGGCAGTGGGTAAGGGAGACGGTACAACTGAGGGAACATGGTAGGTAGGGTTGGGGTCTCCATGAGCAGACATGAAAGGATGTTATTTCTATGGAGGATCTATTTAATGTGTATTAATGTCTTTTGATTGAATTTATACATAAAGAAGTGAATTCAAAACTTAAATTTAAGTAGTAAGTTTCATTTTGAACCAGAAAGATTTGAGTTGAGATCTCACAACATGTACTATACTTTTAATTGGTAAAGTTAGGGGTATGCCATAGGGGAAATTCTATAATTTATTGTAAACTAATTAACTCTGTAATCATGAGTATTGTATCACAATATTATAAAACACATCATATTAAATGTTTCTAGTCAAGATGCATCGAGACTGGATATCAATGTATCTGTTGAACTAGAGTACGTAACGCTGTCCAAACTATTGGGTAGAGTGTTACTCATGACTTTTAGGGTAACTTAGAGGTTACATACTAATAGTTATTGGATAACTATAGAATGACTCACTCGATAGTTTTACATTGGTTAATACAACTAAGGTCAAACAGAAAATATCAATGTGACTGATTTACATAGTTTTCTCAACTTGAGAATACTTTCAATCTTGAATATGAAAGCTCCACTTTGATTATACTCAAATCATGGCATAACGTACATCAAGTGACTATAGTTGGATCGATTGGAAGAATCAGATGTAAAGAAATATTCAAGAGAGGATTTGTTTGCTCAGTTATATGAGGTTAGTATCACAGTCAACTCAAGTCAATTCAAAGTCAAAATCTCCGACCAGAGTAGTACGGTTAATTATTATTATTATTATTATTATAATTAAACCAAGGACTTTATGTTTGGAATATAGAGTTGAACATGGACGATATTGGAATTTTGACCATTACCAAATTCCATCAGTCCAAAGTGATATAGTGTTGACAAAGATAATTAGTGTAAATAATGTCACAACCGGGTAACGCTTAACAAAGTAAAATGGATTTTACCAAAACCAAGTAAGCGATAAATTTGACCATAATGTCTCACCACTAGCTAAGTGATGTGTGAACATTAATATTCGAATAGTTCGATATTATCGCTGACCAAATTTACACCTAATAAGTCATACAATTGAAATGATGAATTCTCTTTTGACCAAACGATTTAATTAGTTTATTATTATTATAAATTAATTAATATTTATGAAATATTAATTATAAAGTTTTGAATATCATTTAAGGTATAAATATTGTTGAATATATTTATAATAGTTATAAATATATTGATCGATATACGATATCGATATGCAATTAAATAAGATTTAATCAAAATGATATTTCTTTAGGCTTAAATAAGATATTGGCCCATGATGGTGGGTTGGTATATTCCATTGTAACGAGTGCTATAGAGGGCGGCTCAAATAGGTTAGAGATGTTAGAATTGGATGGCTTAGATTTAGTGAGAATTGGTATGAGATATGACCCATTATTTTCTCTCTTCCATCCACTATTAGACACCTCTAACCCTAATTGGAAATGATCTTTTGGCTACCATTATTCCCATCCATTGTCAGCCAACTTCATCCCCTAGGAGCTCAAGCAAATCAAACTCAAATCAATTCAAAAGACAAGTTCTATTTGATAGTCAAAGGTCTGTAGTTCAAGGATTAGCAATCTGCCGAATCGAAAAGCTTTCAAAGGAGAGAGTTCATCATTACAAGGTGTGCTTCAAGACATTGGTTTTAGGCATGTTTTTATTGTATTATATACTTTAAAATTTCTAGATAATAATTTATTATTTTTATATATTATTATTATTATATTGTTAGTTAGGTGACGATTCTTATATGTATTGATGTTGTCACATAATAATTTTCTTATATATATGCAATCATTTGAAAAAATGAATTTTTTATATATAGATCACGTATACACAACCGAATATTTTAATTGCAATTAATATTATTTTATTTATTAATTAATATATACATAATGATATATCATTTAATTGTACTTATATGGTTTGTATTTAAATATACCATCATTTCACGGTAAAAATTGAACATATATTTTTATACATGTATAATTACAATAACTATAATTTCCAGTAGCTATAAAATATTTTTTATAATTATTTAATATTATTTAATATTATTTAAATCCACATACTATCTAAATAATTCATATAAATAAAAATATTTCAAAAATTAACTTCTAAATTTTATAAAATTATTTTATCCTAAAATAATCTTTTGACTAGAAATTGAGAATTAAAAAAAATCATTTTTTCTATTTCTAAAAATTATTACAATATAGTCGAAATAAATTAAGTAGTAAAAAATAAATTTTCACGCAGAAAAATTATGAACTTTTTTTAAACCTCAAAATATCGTATTAGATTTTTGGAAAATTTAAAATTTAAATAAAATGCTTTGAAAATAATTTTATTGATATTTTATTGACTTTCGACTAATAAATCAATTTATATATATTTTAATATAATAAAATATTATTGTGTTGTGCATATGATCTGGAACTGTTTAAAAAAATTAGTTTTTATAATCAAGATATATATATACACACATTAGAAATTATAAATATGCTTATGAATATATATATGTATGTATGTATGTATGTATGCATGTATATGTATATTAGTTCAATTTTTTTATAGTATGTATATATCGATTAGTTTAATTTTTTCTAAAATAATACACACATATATATAAATTATTATTATTATATTACATACATACATACATACGTATTTTTTTTTGAAAATTGGTAAAACTTTATTAGGGCATATTTGCCCAGAATGATCGGCCGATCAGCCGCAAGCACAAGGCAGATAAAGTACCTACACAACTGAAACATTACATCTATACGTTCCACTTTACAACTTTCAGATCTAAAACAAATAAAAGAAAGAACATCTTCTTTCTCCATTATGGCGGTTGGTAACTCATCGAGCATGTATCTTGGGTTCTTGCCTTTACCCACGTCCAGTCCACTACTTCAAATAAGGCTTCTGCTCTTACTCTACTTCTGGTAAAGATTCTTCTGCTGATTCGTTTGCCGACAGTTTGCATGTCTGAGATAGTAAGTTTACTAACTTCAACCGTGATTCATCTTTTATTTTAGAATAATCTTCGATTGCACTCTCTACAAATGCTCTAAATATCCACTATTAGAGCGATGTCATGCACTTTCGTTTTCAAGTATTCATGCTGCCCAATTCCTATTAGGTATGCGATAACATGTTGTAAATTGTTTGCGTTAGTTGATAGATTAGTTGCTTGTTAACAATAACCCCAAACCTCTATTGAGAATTCACATTCAAAGAACAAATGGTTATGATTCTCTTCTTGATTTCCACGGAGAGGACAAAGTTTTTCATCTAGAATTCCCCATTTAAAAAGTCTGTCTTTTGTTAGCAATCTCCCCATAACAGATTTGTATGCTGTTGCAGCCATTTTCGGGCAATTATCCCTATCCCAAATAATTTTACTCCAGATTACTTTAGTGCCTGTAACTCTAATTGCTTCCCAAGCTAATTTAGTAATGAATCATTGCCAGTTTGTTTCCATGTCCAAGTGTCCTCTTCTCTACCCAAAAATAATGCCATGTATTCTATCTGACTTCGTTGTTCTGATGAGCATGGAATACTTCCACAGTTCCAACTTCCCTCCTGTGTAATAGAATCAACTTTTTTATTAGGACAACCATATGCCGAATAGGTTTCCCATCCTAGCATATCCACTAGAGATCTTTCTTTAATCCAGGGGTCTTTCCAAAGATCAGTTTGTTTGTCATGCGCAATTTCTCTGTTATAATTTACAGCCAACTTGTCTCTAATCCTCATAATTGCTTTCCATGTAGGGGAATGCATTGTTATCCATAGCCATTTGCCAAAAATTATCTCTGATATATCTCTACCCCATTCATCTAGCCCATAGACCTTTAGCATTAATGATTTTCCAACCTTGTTTGAGTGTGAAAACATCTCTCATGTCTCTAGTCTCCTCAGCGCAACTCCCCCTTCTGCTTTAGGCCTGCATAAATCATGGTATTTAATTTTGTGCAGACCTCCCTTCTAAACAAAGTCAACACACACTTTTTCTATTTTCTTCAGAGAAGCATCAGGAAATTAAAATGTTTGCAGCTAGAAACTAACTTTAGCTTGAATTACAGTTTGGGCCAATCCAATTCTTCTCGCAAGCAATAATAGTCTAGAACTCCAACCTTGCTATCTATCCCTGATTTTGGTAATCATCTCAGCACATTCTCTATCAGTAATTTTGTTAGACGAAAGAGGAACACCCAGGTATTTAACTGGAACTTTTCCTCTCTAACATTTAAAATGCCCAGTACTTCAAGTTTATTCTTACAATATTTATTAAAGTAGCACTTTGGTCTTTAGCTCATTCAGCTTGAGTCCAACCTTCCTTTCTAAGTTTTTAAAAATATCTTTAATCACCTTAGCTGCTTCAGAACTTGAATTTATGCATATGATCAGGTCATCAACATATAATAAGTGGCCCACTCTAGGATGGAAATAGGTAGGGAGATAAAGGATCTCCCTGCCCAATCCCATGAGTACTACTAATGAACCCCTTGGGAACACCATTCACAAGTATAGAGAAGGCAGAGGTGTGATACAATCTCTAATCAAGTTCACAAATTTATTAAGGAACCCCATACAACTAAGCATATGAAGAATAAAATTACGATTTATCTTATCATATGCCATATGGAGGTCAACCTTAAGGCAAAGTCTATCAAAACCTTTTTTATTAAAATTTCTAACTAATTAATGTGCCATAAGGGAGTTTTCAAATATTCTTATGCCTTTAATAAATGCACTTTGGCATTCAGCAATGACATCTGGTAGGACTTTTTTTATGTTGCAAGCAACCTTACTCAAGATTTTGTAAATGACATTGTAGCAGGTGATAGGTCTGTAATCTTCTATTCTGGTAGTTTTTCAGTTTTTGGGATTAAACAGATAAAAGTATGATTTATTTCCATTAGAATTTTATTTGTGCGAAATGATTCTTGTATAGTCGACAATAACAAGTTTTTCAGATCATTCCAATCATACCAGAAGAAGGTGGATCCCATCCCATCGGGTCCGGGACTGGATTCCATGTGAATGGATTACTGAGCTTTCCACACTTCAGTTTCAGTAATAGTTCTACTCAATAATCGTCTACCTCGAGCATTGACCAGCCTTCGGGTATGCATGAAGGGTAAGTCCATCTCACATTCACCATAGTACAGCCCAGTAAAATAGTTAATTGTGTCTTCTTCAGTTTTCCTTAGGTCTACAGTGGCATTACAATCTCGATCATATGACTGTACATTATAATTAGTAATGTGTCTAACAGACATTTTGGTATAAAAAAATTTGGAACATTCCATCCCCTTCTTTGCGCCACTTTTCTTTTGCCTTTTGTTTTAGCTTAATAGCTTTAGATATCATTGCATCTTTTAACTTGCACTAAACCTCATAATATTATTTCCACACCACATCATCAATAGGGCCAGAGTCCATTAATTTCAACAATTCTTTGCTTTGCTTTCCAGATTTTTAATTTTATCATGATCTTTTAGCCTACATTTATTCCAACCATTCAAACTATTTTTTGCGCATTTAAGAATATGGATAAGTTTGTAGAAATAAGCCCATCCACCTACTCATAAGCATTTATTTTAACCACTTCATTGTAGCCATCAACAAGGTACCAATCATTCACGTACCTAAATGGTCTACCCTTAGTCAGGATAGATTTTTCATATAAGGAAATGTGAATCAGGCTGTGATCACTGGTCAAGTTAAGCAGATATTCACTTTTATATCATCAAACTTGTTTATACAAAATGCATTTATCAAAACCATGTCCAGGTTATAGGAAATTTTTTTGCACTCACCACTTCTCCACGTAAATTGCAGGCCTGTATGGATTGGTTTAACTAATCCCAAAGAAATCACACAGTTGTTGAACTCCTCTAGCTGGGAAACTTTCAATGTAAGTCCCTCTTTCTTTTCTGTCCCTTTTAAAACAGCATTAAATTCACCCATGACAACCTACGAATCAGCTATGTTCTTTGCTAAATTTTTAAGTTTATCCTATAAGAAAGTTCGTTGGCTAGCCATGTTACTCGCATAAATAGTAGAAACATAAATAATCAGACCTCCTACATTAATAGTTTTGATAGTAATATGCTGATCATTTTGTTAATTAACTTAACTTGCCATATAGATTTATTCCAAAGTAAAAGAAGTCTACCCTTACCACCTATAGCATTATTATGCAAATAGTCCCACTCATCACAAAATGATTCAGTAAAAAAAGGTAAGTTTAAGATCATTAAATTTATTCTCTATCACGCCCAGAATAGAAGGTAGAAAATACCTCCTAAGATTAAAGAGGTCTAATTTATGGCTGTCATTATTTATACCTTTTACATTCCAGCTAATTAGGGACATTTAGGTTTAAGAGGTCGACTCCTCAAATTTGTAGGAGATACCTCTCGCAAACTAGTTGCCTTTTCTTTGTTATCCTTATTTATGAATTTCTCCTCATACTTTTGATTTGATTTGGTAAATACTTATCTAGAATTTGCTTCCTCTTCTTCATCATCTATAGAATGTATATCAATGTTTAAATTATTCAAATCTGCTATTGTTACATGTCTTGCCCTTGCTACAGCACTGTACCATGGCTTTGGACTACTCGCTCCACCATGGTATCCTCAGATGTATCCAAATGTTCCTACTTACCCTCACCATCCACATTCACATCATAATGGACCTTCTCCACCTCATTTTCTTTAAGCTCTATAGTATTAGTATGATGTGAATTAGTAGGTGTGTATTTTTTGGGTAGGTCCATAATTGTGTTATTGGGCTTTTCTGATCCACCGGTTCCACTTGGGCTAGTGTTTTTGTGCTGACTGATGTTTTTAGTAGATATGTTGTTGGCTGTGCTACATTCACCTTCTTTTACCAAACTTGTTTAGCAGGTGGTATAACCGTTGAATTTACGCATCAGTATACTTACGTATAGGAGGAACATATTCATACTCAATGTCTTGCACATAAATGTTTCCTTTACTATCTTTAGCCCTAACTTGTTTTTTCAGTTCATCACAAGCCTTAACATCAATCAAAACTCTAACATACTTAAGTCTCTTTACATTTCTAGTATATTTATCCATTGCCAGGGGAGTTCCAATTAGACTAGCAAGCTTGCTAATACCCCTTGCATTCCAAAAGGCTAGATCAAGTTTAATCATAAACGTCCAAATAGGATGTGTTTCTAACATATCCCTTTCTAGGCGAAGATTAGGTTCCCAATGCTTTATAAAAATGAGTTTACTATCCATGAACCATGGACCTCCATCTAGTACTTTCTTACAATCCTCTTTATTTGCTAATTTTATTAAATAAAAGCCATTCTCCCTTGCAAAAATATCCCAACTTGCTTTCGTTTTCCATTCCCTTCTTATATAAGCATTAAAATGTATGTAATAAGGTCTTTTACCAGTTAGGTATACATAGATCGAGTGCTTCCACATGGTTTCTGCATCCCAAAAACATATGATCATCTAATCATCAATTGTCCCATCATTAAATTTTTGTACTCCTCCATTGAATCGTATATTACCTGCAACCGTTGTTGCCCATGTGCGTGTCCTAGATCTGAATTGCGTAGATTAGTTCACGTTTCCATCGTCCTTTGATTTTTTAATAAAATTATACCCAGATCCATGTGATTGGTCCACATTTCTGTTGCTTTGATTTACTAATAAAATTATTTCCAGGCCCATAAGATTTGATATTGTCAGCCTCATCCCTAGGAGTATTTTTCATTTTTTATCTTACTTCATGCTAACCAGTCAGATCGTCTTCATTTTCTGCCTCATGACTAGGTATTCCCTTAGGGTTTTGTCCAGCATTATTTTGAGTAGTAGACATTTTTATACGTATATAAATATACATACATACACACACACATAAATATATAAATATATATATAATTTACACACACACGCAAATATATATATATATATATATATATATTCAAATATCTTCGTTCTCATGAATTTTTTTAAATAACATTAACGTATATACTTATATATTTATATACATATATGTAGATTTATAATATTTATATAAATAATAAGTTTAAATATATACATATATTTGGATAACATACAATACATATCAGATGAGCTAACATGACAGTTGCGATGTAAATCCCAACATCTGTACATGAGCATGTTATACATTTCACAGATTATCATGTTACACATGCACACACATACATATATGTACATGATAGATATATGTACATTTATATGTATAAAATATAAATCAAATAAAATTGTATATAATTTATAGATTTAAATAAAATAAGAGATTTTATTTAAATAAAATTTAGAAATGTTCTAAATAAATTAGACTTCATAGGCCCAATATTGATCCAATAAGAGATTTTTTTTGAAATTCACCCATAACTTTTGATGCGGGTTGGTCTAGATCCAACAATGGTATCAGGGCCCAATAGCTTATGCGGTCTAAATTAGTCATGTTAGGGTAAACAAATTTAGCTCACAGCCTAGATAGTAGGGTATCTAAAATGATAGTGTCAAGGCTTAGGTTTGGTTAATCTAGTACTCTACTTTACCTGCCTACCAGCCGGGCCCGAATAGATATATGAGCCCAAAAGGTTGTCCCTAGCAGAAGACGCCCAATTTGAATTGGGCCTTGGGCTAATTTTCAAATTTGTTTGACAATTTAAAAATAAAAGATTTAAAAGTTAAAAGTTCAATTTAAAATGAAATTTACATATATTATAAAAGTTATAATATAATAAAATTTTCAAAATGTTTGAAAATAATATAAAATAATTTCAAAAACTATAAGCAAATATTTATTAATAAGATTGATAAATTAAAAAAATTAGTTAAATAAGTTAATTAATGAAAACTATGTGCATGTACAATATATTAAGGTATATGTTGTGATATTATAATATGTTTAAGATTTCATAAGTACACATGTACGAATAAATAATGATTTTCAAAATTAAAACAATTTAATTAAAATAGTTTAATAAAATAAATTAATTAAAAGTTAATTAGTTAAATAATATATACATATATATGATATATGTGTTATACTATAAAGGTTATAGTATATAATAAAATTAAACAGAAATGTCGTATTAAGTTAATATAAAATTAATTAAAAATTGTTAATTAATTAAATAAGATTTAATTAATATAATATTATACATAAAATTTATATAAGTAATATGAAATAAAAGTTATATAATAATAAAACTTATATATTATGAATGTATAAATTAAAGGTGGAATATTAAAAACCCTAAATAAACTTAAGAAACAAATACATATGTAAATGTACATATACCATGATTTCAGATGTGATCGACACTTGAATCACGAGAGTAATTGATAAGAATTATATAATTCCATAAGTCGATATAACTCAATATTAAATATTAAAAATTATGAATCTTCAATATAATGTTGTCCTCTACTATATATATAATTATTGATAAATTACTTGCATACTTGTGACAACCCGGAGTTTTATAACGATTTATTTTCGTCCAATGACGATTAAATTGGGAGCTAATTGATATTGGCATTTTAATTGGTAGAAATTCTTTTAAGAAGTTGGTTAGGAATTAAGTGCGCTTTACAAATTTGAACCTTGGCCCACGTTCAATTGTTTTGGGTTGTGATAATTATCTAGGGTTGATGACCGTTCCTTCCTTCTTCATTTTCGAAAACCCTAAACTAAATAACGAAAAAAAATGGTGGCTTCATTCTTCTCCGTTCGCTCGTCTTCTCCAAATTTAGGGCATGCTCATCTCGTCTCGAATTGGGGCTTCCGTGAATTCGAAGATGGCTTGCTCTATTCTCCGCTCTCCCCGACTTTGTCTCGGAGCTGCTCGTCTCTGCTACGTAAATAAGGTGAGTGGATAACCGCTCACATCTAATTCCTACTTTGGGTTATTTAGAGCTCGAAGCTCTATGATTTTCGTTGTTTCTATTTTATGGCTATCTTGACTTTGATTGTACTGGTTGATTTTCGTGACTTGGGTTTACTTGATTTCAGAAATGGTGTCTTGTTTATTTAGGGTTTGAATCCCTTGTTGTGAGTTCGTACATATATTGTGAAGTGGGCAATTATCCCTTGTTTTTGTTCATTTATAATTGTTCGAATTGAATTGAGTCGATCATGATTTTAGTCGGCAGCTCGATTTAGTTGATATTGATGATTTTTGGGTGTCGACTTTGGCCATTCTTCGGCCACTCGATTTTGTTGAACTTGTATCTTGATTTCATTTTTGACTTCGGTCTGGATACTTGTGGTCCTCGGGAAGTTTTGCATTTGTTTTGCTTTGAGTTTTGATATCAAAGTTGATATGATACTTGTTGCCACACTCCCAAGCTTATTTTACTGATACATTGAGCTCGGGTAGTCTTCATTTAGGGTAGTCTGCACTGCTTCATGTTGTTGCTTGACCTGTTCCACTGTGGTTCCATGCCTTGTGGTTGCATTTCATTCGTGTTTGCTGTCACATTGGGCTTGTAGTTGGTGTAGCTCACTGTCTTTGAACTTTGCTCGGTCATTTGAGGAGTTGGGTCTGCATTTTGTTGTATCTGTACCTGTAGTTGTCTTCGGCTGCACACTCGATTTTGTGATGTTGGCCTGGTTCGACTTTTGCCATGTTATCCACTGCCTCTAGTAGCACTTTGATATGGTGTAGCTTTTGAATTATCACTTACCTGTTACATTTGCATATCACTGTAATTCTATCACCACTGTTTATTTGCATATAAATGCGAGTTCTGACTTGTTTGGATTTCGTGACATCCGGGTTACTTGATATAGTTCGAACTTGGTTCTGGTTATCTTCGACATTGGTTTAGATATTGAACTGTACTTCATTTGATACTCGACTTGATCATGTAACATCACCTGACTTTGACATGCTTTCTGTCATTACCTCACTTTGACCTTATCTGACTATTGTTTGGTGATGATCACTATTTTGATCTGGCCGTTTGAACTGTAGCTTTTGTGTAGTTTGGTATCACCTGTGACTTGAGTTCTTTGCTATGTCTTTTGTGCATTAGTCACTTGAACTTGTTTCTCTGACTTGTAGCCTCTGTACATTCATGTAGTATGGTTTCACATGCATACTGCCTATACATACTGGGTCCTTGATTTCTGGACTGATGTACATGTGTTCCCTTGATCATGGGTTCATTGGGATAGATTCACTGTTGTATGTACTGCCATCACCTTGTAGTTTTCACCTATGATATTTTCATACAGTCTGTTCATGCTCACACTAGATTTTGCTGCAATCTTCACTCCGAGTTCATTTGCATTTGAAATACTCTCTGGAGTGGTCGTACACTTGTAGTTGAGTTGTAGTTTTGTTCACTGGTTGAGTTCTTTACTTGATGTCATTTGAGTTGTTTCACCTTTGTACCCCTGAATTCATTTGTCTTGTGTGGCCAATTTTGGTTGCACTGTTGGTTGTTAATGTAGCCTGATCATTTGGGTCATTTTGATGTATATGCAGTCTTCATTATTCTTGTATCTGCATTTCATATGCTTGTGCGTTTTTGAACTGGTGCACTTGTGACCAGAGGCACTCGAATCTCTTTAGTCACTTGGTTGTACTGAGCCTTGGACAGTTTCATTTGCCATATGCAGTTTGCTATGCATCATCACTAGTGTACATATTTCGTATTCTTTTAGTTGAAGCTTTATGCTGCTGCACTGCCTTTGTTCTCGAATCTGATACATTGCATTGATGCTTTGTATTCATTTGCATTTGGTCACTGTGCTTCACCGGTGACATTATTTTCAAGTGAGGCTGTTCTGCGTCTTTTTCTATTGTGTGTTGAGGTGCCATATTCTTGGTGCTCTCACCTTCAGCTTGCTATTACCCGGTGCTCTCACCTTCAGCTTGCTATTACCCGGTGCTTTGCTTTGTGACATGTTGAACTTGTTTCACTTGTTGCCTCTGATCTTGTTTGGTACTGATTTGGGTTGTGTTTCACTTGCATTAATATAGTGGCGAGGCAGTACACGCATGCGTGTACTGCAGCCCTAGCAGAATTGACAGATTTAATTGATATTTCGATTGTTGTATTGTTTCGTTGGTTCAATTCAATATTTTGAGTTGCATCTAATTTGGTTTAAGCTAATGATTTTGTTGACATCTAATTATCTTTTAGATAATTAGATTATATGTTTTCTAATTATCGTATCGATAATTAGATTTTTGTTGCTTACGCTGTTTTGTTGGCTTGGGTTTCACTTTGACCTCTGCAGTTTTGATTGCTGTTAGTATTCACTGTTGTGATGATCTTTTCATTTATCTTTGTTGATGATTTAATTCTACTGATTTGTTGTTTAACACTGTTAAGTGTTATATTTTACCGTTATCCGATTTCTTTATTAAAAGAGTCGGATAGACGAGAATTATTGTGACTGTCGTCTATTTGATTATTTGATTATTATTGCTTCTATGCACTAAATACTGAGTTTGAATTAGACTGACCCGTGTATTATTTTCTTTTGAATGTAATACTTGGGTCAGACCCGAGTTATTTCAGGTTGTAGATTTCCTGCTTTGAGTTGCTGTTTGAGCTATGAAGACTTTTCACATCTTTTGGAGTAGTCGTGTCATAGTATAGGGTGATATGTATTCATGTATATTAGTTGATGATGTACGTGTATATATAACCTCCGGAGTCGACAGTTGTAGTTGTATCATATGTATTGTGTCAAATATATTGTAACTGACATCAGTTATATATATATATATATATATATATATATGAGACTTTTGTTATCTGTGTTCCGCATCTTTTGTATCTGTGTTAGTATTATATATATTGTCCTAAACCATTATGAACCATCGTAGTTCGTTTTATACTGGAATTGGGTATGTCGATGGGAGTGAATAAATAAGAGATGGAAAAATATAAAATATATACCACTCCTATCGAGGTAACCAATACTAGTGTAAGGCCAACTACGGATGGCCGCTCCTATCCAGCCTTATTCTTCATAATAACAGACAGTATTTCTTTTAATACTCTTTGTTATTGTGAGTATAGAGGTGGGGCGTTACAGTGAAACTTAGATGGAACATGTGTTACAACTATTTGTTGATGTTTTCTTTGTGTTTTGAGTCAAAACTAAAGTTTTGAAATTATGATGAAATTTTTAAATATCATTATTTAAAAATAAAAGTGAAACTGTGTTTTGTTGATTTGATTAAATTGTGTTCTGTTTATCAGAGTGCGCAGCGGAAACAGTGAAACTGTCTTCGCTGAGTACAACTGATAATCTTTTTGATTTAAAAATCAAAATATGAAATTGAAATAAATTTCGTTAGTTGTTTACATAGCTGTGTTTATTTGTTTCTTTGAGAATTTCAAATCCGAATTGAGGATTCCAAACGATTGCAGTTATGTGATTCTTGTTGAGATTTTTGCTGATTTTCTTTTATGCTAATCACATGTTGATTAGATTTTTGCTGTTTTGAATTATCTTCATTGAAGATATATTCGAATGATTTCTTTGTTCATTTTGTAGTACGTGCAAATTTGAGTTGCACGTTACTGCATTAATTTTACGTTGAACCGATGCTTGGTTATGAAACGTATTTTGTTGCCGTTACCTTTATAACGGGATTTTTACACTAGTGCTATATTTTGAAGCACGGTGTTTAGTTGAAAATTTTAATGAATGAAAATTCACTGGTGTTACATTGTGGTGTAAATTATTTTGATGATATTTTGACGTTTAAAAAAATTATTATGAGACCTTAAAATTATTTATGTATGTTTGATTGATTGAGAATGAATGAGTTCCTGAAATTTCATTTAATAGAAATTAAGCTTTGTATACATTTGGATGGAAATGTATGAGAGAATAATTGTGGGACACAATTCCTTTTAGGAGGAGAGTATGTGAAGACCCAAATTATTGAGATTAGAATAATTAGATTAAAAAAAAAACTTTCAAAACCAAATATATATATATATGTAGTCTGAAGATAAATATTGAGAATGAGTTAAAAGTAATAATAGTTAAATTGAGTAAGTCTTATATTCACATGTATACATATACATATCTTGAATATAAATAGTAATAAGAAATGGTATTTCAGAGGGAAGAGGATATATAACTGAGTGTATATATGGACATATGTTACCATATGTTGTATTTATATATATACCCAGAAAGAATAAACATAAGGTAAATAAGGAAAGAACACCAGGGTAATTAAGAATATGAATACATTTACATATCAAGAGAAAACAGATGGTTTGAAATATTAACCAGAGGTTAATTGATAAAGAGGATATACATATATATATTACAGTTTAACATAAAGAAAATAAAAATAATTCTGTAAAGAGAAAATTGTTTTCAACAATTAAGTAAGGAGAAAATGATATATTCTTTGATAAATTAAAATGCTTTAAAAACCAGTTTTATATTAGTTATACATAAGTAAAATTTTGAAAGAAGTCAAGAGTAAACAAATAGGCTGAGGTAATAGCTAGGAATGGAAAATAACTCGGGCATAATAAAAGGTATTAAAAAAAAGATAAGCCACATGAAAATAATATACAAGTGAAACATGCAAATTGCATGTACACAGGGAAAAGCAGTGGATAACTGCTTTTACCAGAAATAGAAACCAGGGGAAAATGGCACATTTAGCCATAACAGCACACACATAATTATTTGAGTGATGTGAGGATAAAAGGGGTTTTTCCCTTCGGTAAAACCCTAGTAAAAATGATTTAAATCAAGAAAAGAAGCAGAGGTTTTTCTCTGAGGGAAAACAGAAACATATTGAAAAAAAAAGAACATACACTATTTGCAAGCTTAGGCAATCTCGGGGAAAAAGAAGGGAAAGGTGAGTGATTAATCAATCTCATGAGGCTAAGGCATTAAGACCCAAGTTAAGGGCAACCATTTTATTTTCTTTTGTGTTTGATCAACTTGTTTTTCTTTCTCTGAATTAATGAATGCTGAGCATGGTTGGTGTATTGATAAATCTTTGGTAGATGCTTTGATATGTTTCATTTGATTGTTTGATAATAGTAATGCCATGATCTCTGAGACGGATCCAATATCATGAACCATCAGTTTGTATTTATGATAGTAAGATAAATACAATTTTATTATGAAGTAGGGTAAAATTGAAAGATAAGCCAGGCAGTGTGAACAAAGGAGGTTCATGCTTATGTCTAGTTTGTTTTAAATTAGGGATGAACAATGCAATGAATTATTCATGTGCTGATTTGTTCAGATCTAAGGTGAAAAATGTTTTAAGGGTTTTTCTCTAAAAACCTTACCCTATGTTCACAATAGAATTAATCATAAGAATTTTTAATGGAACTCTACTGGATTTGTTAAGAGATCATGACATTCTGAAATACAGGAGTATACAAGTGATAAAACAAATTTTGAATGAGACAACTGGAAAGAAAAATGAAATGAAAACATGATTTTCATGAATGAATATAGGGTCAGTTGAAATCCCTGAGTAAGATTAACTCTCTCTCTGATTCATAGAAAAAGAAAGAAAGTAAAAGCAATTCAGGAGTTAATAAATCTTTCTGAAATAAGAAATAAGACTGGTCACTAGATTATAAAACTAATCTAGGAGAAAAGCCTTGATCTATTCATCATAAGGAGTATGATGGGTATGTGCATGACTTGTTTAAGTCCTATAGGCCTTTGTGCAGGGGTTAACAGAATTGAGTCCCTTGCAATGCACACATGGTGTTCAATGGCAAAAGAGACATGACCAAATTAAATTGATAAATCAAGTTTTGAAGTTGAACTATGGAAATTAAAATGAGTTAATTCCATAAGAGTGTGTGTACATGTATACTGTATTGAATGATTGAATGGTTGCTTGTGTGCATGATTGTGGTAGGAGCTTAGATACATACATATATATCCAGTTGCATCATGAATCCAAATTGCTTCAAGCATATTGATACTCTGCACTACAATTTAAAAATGACAAGATATTACATTTTGATTTCACTCATACCAGAATTATATTCTGACCCTATTTGTTGCTTTGTAACATCTGGGGTGTCTCATTTTTATGGAGGCAGCTCTATATATTGCTGCAGGAAAGGAAGCATAGGAAACTTGTATGCATGGACAATTTAAGACTTACTTGCATTTAGAATGTTTAAGGAGTTTGGCAGATTTGTTGTAATAATTAGGCCGAGCCAAAAATATCATTATGGTTTAAGTATTTTCTGGATTGTTATGTGTTTGTTTTTCTGAGAAGAGAACTTGTAGGAATTTTTAAGTATTATATATATGCATATGTGGGTTTCTGTTTTAAGGATTTGATCTACATGTCTCTGGTAAAGTAAGATATAGGAGATCATGCCATGTAATTTGATATGTGCTCATGTCTCCTTTAGTAAGGTCAGATGAACTTTTAAAATGGTAGAGTTGAAACAATCATAGGGAGAAAGGAATATAGCACTATCAATGAATCTTGTAAAGGTTGAGTTGAACCTAAATTGGCTAACCAGTAAGGCTTAACCATGACTTATAATTGATATAAGCCTATGCTAAGGCTGGAAGGCATAGCCTGTAATCTGGTTAGAGCATTTGATTTTCCCAGTGAAAACTTGTATTGCTTGGTGTAATAAGCTCATATGCATGCTTGGTACTTGTAGACTTCACTGCAATTATACTTAACTAATTCCTATTATCTAGATACTTAATTCAAATCTGGTAGTATGGGGCCATGATCAAAACCTGTGGTATATGGTAGATGCATATGGTCTTGTTTGTAATGAGCAATTCCATCATTCAATAGAATAGTGACTACTATCATTGTTCTCTTTCATAGAAAACATCAGATGTCTTCATCATAAGTTCACCTGGAAGTCTTGCATTTTGTCTGATCCTTTTTGTTTACTTTGCCTTAAGCATACTGACTGCACACATGATCTTAGCCTCTGTTTAGCATTATAGTTTGAGTTAGCACTTTGATCTGACTGTATTGTTTTCCTTTGCTTAGCCTTTAAATTAGTTTATCATTTCAACATTCACATGATTATTGCAACTTTATAAATCAAAGCATGGATATTTCACCTGATATAAAAGTTGTTCGAAATTAAAATGAGTAACACAAGCCAAACTAATAAGCATTATTTAGGTTGAACACCTTTTACTTAATATAGAACAATAAGTATCAGATTACAAAATCCCAAGATCAAAAGGTATGGCTTGTAAATTCAGGAGTCAATTAATTTGTGAGGTAGAACAAGAAAATAAGAGAACTAGGATATCTAAACCTAAAGTTAATCAAGTTTGAGTTCTAAAAAGAAATATATATATATATATGATAAATAGAAATGGCTATGTGACACCAAATCTCTAATATGAGAAATAAGGTGGGAATGAGTTACTTTGCTGTTTTAATCACTCTGATAAGCAAAGAACCATTTATATATCTTCATATATATAAATGATAGAATTTATTTAAATACTGATATATTTATATTAGTAAAAATTCAGGATCTTGGGAAATTAAATTAAGAGAAGTGATCCATTGAAAAGTATATATATATATATATTGTAAAAAAAAATATAACAGAAAAATCACTATAAATAAATAATAAGAGAAGTGGGTCACTTCAATACTTCTTAGTTGTCGAGCTAACTCAAGCTGTAGATGTTATGTGTAGTATTATTAATATATTGAATAGATGAGGTAAGATAACTATATGTATTTGTTGACCATACTCAAGCTACATATACTATACTTAGGCCGTCGCAATATGGTAGGTACGAGTGAATAATTTTGTTTCGATTTGTTGAGCAGACTCAAGGTCGAAGTGGAACTAGGACATGGTACCAAAGGGTTAAGAGCTATACATGGTACAACCAATAAGGAGTTATCCATCGTCTATGGAGCTATGACTTGTTGAGTAGACTCAAGGTCAGAATTCCAAGAGGGATGAGTCCAAACACCTACTAGTGAAGTCGAAAGACTTCTATGTTTCGACTTAGGGTTTGGTGAAACATAAAAGACTAGTGGGAGCATGTTAGTAAAATGAAATCATAAGGTTTAACCTTATTAATATTATAAGAACATCTACTATTAATTATCCTAATAATCTACCATTTAAGCTTGTAGAAAATGACAACTCCAAAACTTTTTTCTAAAACTGACAAGCTTATCGGGCCTAACTATACCAACTGGTTAAAAGAAATTAAAATAGCATTGACTTACGGGCGCCTTTGGACTGCTAATACAAGCAAACCTAAAGAACAACTTGTCGATGGTGCGAATTCGAACTACAAATTGCTTATGAAAAATAGGTGTCAGACCTAGAGATCGTTCAAGTTTTCGTGCTGTCAGCGTTCAACAAGCCATTGCAGAGGCAGTACAAAAATATGTCCATCGATGAGATATTTGATAGTCTTAAGGCTGCTTGGTGAATAGTCACGTTCCCCAAGGTACGAGCTTACAAATAAGTAGTTCAATACAAAAATGACCAAAGGACATAAAGTGGACGATTACACGCTAATAATGAAGGGCTATATTGATAGGCTTTTATAGTTGGACATACAAATAAGCAACGAACTACAAGTAGACTTGATCCTTGATTCTCTTACTTCTCAGTATGAACCGTTCATACTGAATTATAAGATTGACCGATTAAATGTGATGTGGAGCGCATTAATATGTTGAGATCAGCTGAGTCCGCATCTAAGGATCAAGGTATTGTGCTTGCCATGAAGAATAGTGCATCATCTTCGAAGAGTTCAAAGAAGCGGAAAAGTGATAGTAAGAAAAAGAAAAGTAAGAAGACAGATGACAAGGGTGAATATCACCACTGCCACATGAAAGGTCACTTAAAAAGGAATTGTCTTGACTACTTGAAGATTGTTAGGGAAAGGAATCAGAATGGTTCTGATGCTCCATCAAGTACATTTATGATTCAAAATTGTTTTGTAATCCACAAAATGTCATGGGTTTTAGATACTGGATCCGGTACTTATATATGTAATCCGTTACAGGGGCTTAGGAACTACCATCACGTGGCAAAAGGAGAGATGAGGCTCCAAGTTGCCGATAGATCTATGTTAGATGCAACGGCAGTAGGAGACTATCATTTAGTTTAAATGGAAATAAAGTCTACGATGGTATTCTTGAAAATGGCATTTATGTTTAATCCTAATTATGTATAATATGTGAATAATTCGCCTAACAATATAAATAATAGTTATCTTTGGCATTGTAGGCAAGGTCGTATTAGTGAGAAACGACTACACAAATTGAAAACCAAAGGTTTTCTACCGTCATTTGACATGTGTAAGTCGTGTCTTAAAGGTAAAATGAACAAGCACCCCTTCGACGGGAGCAACGAGAGAGTTGATGAACTCTTAGGGTTAGTACATAGTGATATAGCCCCGACGCCTATAGTTACCAATGATAATAGTTCTTACTTTGTTACCTTCACAAAAGATTTCTTAAGACTAGGTTATGTGTATATTATGAAGAACAAATCTGACGTCTATGAAAAATTTGTTAAATACAAAAATGTAGTAGAAGATCAAACAGGCTGTAAGATTAGAATACTTCGATCGGGTCGAGGAGGTGAGTATGTTGGACATGATTTCTAACAATACTTAAAATATAATGGGATTGTTTCCCAGGTTATTCCACTCTACACTCTGCAACACAATGGTGTGTCAGAGCGAAGGAACCAAACTCTGTTAGATATGGTTCGTTCTATGTAACATCCCTCACTAGGAGACCTGAAAATGAACCTTGATGATGCTGCAATCACCACCTTAATTATGTTTGAATGACCAAGAGTGAGTTTTGTATTATTCAAAACAGTCTAAGGAAACAGAACAGCAAAATGTTTCATTCCATCAAATTTGTTCTAATATTTTCTATATACATTTTAAATATTAACCCCAAATAGTACCCATGCAGGGTCAAAATATAATCATAGAAATATATAGAAGAGTGTCGGGTCAACATATGAAGATGCCACCCAAACACTTATAACAATGGAATTAGCATATACTAATAAATAACTAGGCCTTTAGCACCATCTTCGATTTTCGGCCTGCGCTCAAAATAACCTGCCTATCACATAAAATTATCCTACTCAAATGAGTACTCACAAGTTTATGGAAGAAAAAAATGGTAAAAGCAAGGTTTAGAGATAAAGTCTAGTGTGCATGATACTTACCTTAAAGTATAACATAAATTCATAATGAGACCATGTCACATAACGTGGAACGGGTTTTCCTCTCACTACTTACAAACAACATGCATAATACTGCACATAATAAAGGTCATAATTACTTAACCTGGAAACTTCCAAAGTTACACTTAATACAATTTACTACTATGCCCCTACGTAGTTCCTACCTAGTTCCAAACGAATTATATAAATATTTGACGCTGCATAAAAGTCTCCCTTGGCAACCACCCTTAGATTCTCTCTATGCTTTATAAATATTGCACTGACCCCAGTCTCCGCAGTATTATTTTATTGATATGTTTAACATTGTAATGCATGAGATCTCAACCCCGCAGTATCGTTTTATTTAGCTCTGGGCTATTATGCTACCCCACCTGCAACCCCAATCTTATAAACTTATTAAGTTCATATTAGCTATGAAACAACCACACATATATTTTCCCTTCCTTCATCTCTTATAATATTAAATTGGACCAGGGACCACTATGAATCAGCTACCTACAGTCCCCTATATAATATTTATTCATTTACTTCTGACTTTTTATGAATCAGCCACCTACAGGTCTCATTTAATTATTATTTATTTTAAGACCATAAAAAATCAGCCATATATAATCCCTTACTGCATAGAATTAGCCCCTGCAGTATTATTTTTTATTTTAATTTGAGGTTGCATAGAATCAACCACCTATAAACATCTAGATGTTGAATGCTCTCCTTACCTGAAGTTTCTTCGGGTGTGCATTCGAGCAACCATCCTTACTTGGCGTCAATATCCCTTCTGCTCACATCACTTCGGTGTAGTATGCCCTGCCATGACCCATGTGTGCAGCGTGCTCTTTACTTATTAACCGTATTCTTTTCCCAATTGCAGCGCAGTATGATGACGTATTTTTTCTTTTTCTCTTCATAATTACGGCCTCTATCTTTCCATAAAATCGCGGCACAAAACTACTTGCCCTAGAAAGTCCTTAGATTCCTTTAGCAAATCACTACCCCCACTACCCAGCGCATTTTTATTTGGCACAACTCTCCTTTGATACATTTTTCCACAGCCTCTTTAACATAGAACCTGACAATATCTGACATTTCTGACAAAGTACGTTACCACATTCACATGTGTCACCATTATATACGTTATCTTACAAATTTCTGACATTTACAGAGTCCATTGTTTATCTTTTCAGCTATTTTTATGGATCTAATCCCCATATATTAATATTTAATACATACGTAATTTCCATTAATTCTCGGCATAGATCTCTCTTCTACCGGCGTAGTTCTACATTAGTTCTAGTTTATTTTACGCATAGAAAGTCTTATAAAATTCCAAAAGTTTGTTAATAATTACTTTTTCCTCTCCTTGTCTTTCATTTGAATTACACTTTATTTTCTCTGTATCTTTTCTAGGTGTTTACTTTAAAAATTCATAACAATTTGTTCCTAAGCCATAAGCTCTCAAGTTACTCACCAATCTTTAGAACAATGGTTAGCATACCATATTAGGTTTTCATTTTGACATAAATCTGTATGAATACCAACAAAATAACATGATCCTATCAACCAAAATGAACTGAATAAAAGGTTAAGTATTACTTACCTAAATCTTTAAGAAATCTTGTTTAGATCTTCTTATCTTTTCCATAGCTTGTATTTGCTTTATTTTCTCATTATACCAGTTTCTCTAAGCCACTGCCATTAACATATCTTTTGAGCTTTTATTTTACTTTTAGTAGAATGGAATGAATGAATGGAAAAGAGTCATGTTTGTTGTCCCATAATTATTTAGGCTTTGGCCCACATACTCGTTTTCATTAATTCATCGTCTCTTTATATCTTACTTACCTCGTCTTAGCCCTTTAATTAATTAATTGGTTAAATTATTCATAATTTAGGGGTTGTTACATTCCATGATGAATAAGGCTAAGTTACCTTTGTCTTATTGGAGATACACACTAGAAACTGCAGTGCATATGTTGGACTTGTTACCCACTAAATCTATGCTTAAAGCAGCACATGAGATGTGGTATGGTAAGAAACCTCAACTCAAGCATTTGAAGTGTGGGGTTGTCCGGCATACGTTAAGAACGTTGGTCCAAAAAACTAAAGGCAAGATCAGTCCTGTGTAAATATATAGGATATCCCAAAAACTTAATGGGATATATATTCTACAATATCAAGGAACAAAAGTCACTATTTCTCGACACACTGCCTTTTTAGAAAAGGAATTTCTATCAAAGAAAATTAGCAGCAAGGTTGTAGACTTGGATGACATCCAAGAAATTAACACTGAAACTGAACCAGTGGGAGAACCAAATTCACCCATATACGAAAACATGCAACATATTAGAAGGTCTAGTAATTAATCTCGTGCACCAGAGAGATACTACAATTTTCTCATGGATGGCAAGAAGGAGGACATACTCGAAGGGATAAAACCATTCAGCTGCAAATGGATTTTTAAGAAAAAAACTAAATGCAGATAGGAAGTGAGACTTATAAGGCAAGGCTAGTTGTGAAAGGATTTTGTCAAATTCAAGGCGTTAATTATGACAAGACCTTTTCACATATAGCCATGCTTAAGTCCATTTGGATTATGCTAGCCATCGCTGCATTCCATGACTATGAAATATGGCAAATGTATGTAAAGTCGGCTTTTCTAAACGGTGATCTAGAAGAAACTGTTTATATCTCACAGGCCGAGACTTTTATGGTTAATGGGAGTGAGAGCACACCTTGCAAATTATTACAGTCCATTTATGGACTTAAACAAGCTTCAAGGAGCTGGAATAAGTGTTTTGATAAAGTAATCAAACAGTCTGGTTTTTATCAAAACATAGAGGAAACGTGCATATACAGAAAGGAACAGGGCAAACCTATATTTTTCTTGGAACTTTATGTCGATGATCTATTATCGGTTGGAAGTGACACTTCATTGTTGCAATTATTGAAAGTTTGGCTTTCTAAGAACTTTTCCACAAAGGATTTGAAAGAAGCAACCTATATACTTATTATATAAATCTATAGAGATAGATCTAAGAGGTTGTTGGGATTGTCCCAGTCCCTGTACATAGACAGTATACTAAAAAGGTTCAATATGGAGAATTCCAAGCATGTAAACGTTCCTATGTAATCCAGAATCGTCCTTTCTAAGAAGGATGCTCCTCATATCGATGAGGAGAAGGAGTGTATGAAGAGGATTTCCCATGCTTCAGCCATAGGATACATAATGTACGCAATGTTATGTACTAAACTAGATGTGGCATATGCACTAGGATGCATAAGCTAACACTAATCTAATCTCGAAGAAAAAAACTGGACGGTTGTGAAATGTATACTTAAGTATTTAAGAAATACTAAGGACTTATTCCTCATACATGGGAATGAAGAACTTCTTATGAAGCGGTATACATATTCAAGCTTTCAAAGTGACATAGATCTTAGTAAATCGGTCTTTGGTTATGTATTTACGCTTAATGGAGGGGCCATCGGTTGGAAAAGTTCCAAACAAGAAACAGTTACTAATTCCATGATGGAGGCTGAGTACATCGTTCTCAATGAAGAAGCTAAAGAGGTAGTCTAGAGGCGTAAGTTTTTGAGTGAGCTCAGAGTGATTCCCGATATCAAGAATCCTATAGCATTGTTCCATGATAACAATGCAGCGATACAGACCACAAAGGAGCCCAAGAAGTCATGATATATTCTTCGGAAGTTCCACCTATTTACAGAGTTCGTTGAGAAGAAAGAGATCGTGATACAAAGGGTAGATACCAAGGACAACATAGCAGATACATTCACTAAAGGCTTGGCTCGGTTGGCTCTCGAGAAGCTGATTGAAGGGATGTGATTGAGATTTCATAATTGGCCCCAAGTGAAAGTGAGAGATTGATAGAGTTAGTGGTATTCCCTAAGGGCAGTTCTTTATTTACTAGTAAATTAATTAACGCTACAATAAATTCTCGTTCGTAATAAAGGTGTTTTTTCTTTTTGTTATATATTTATTATAATGTGTTATAAATAATTAACTATTTAATTAAAATATATTAATCAAAAAATCTCTAAATGCCGTGTTTGTGATAGTAATTACAAATAGTTGTAATAATGAGTATTATATCACGATATTATAAAACACATCATTTTAAATGTTCCTACTCAACATGCATCGAGATTGGATATCGATGCATCCATTGAGACTATAGTGCGTAATGCTCTCTAAATATTAGGCAGTGTATTACTCATGACTGCTGGAGGCACCTAGAGGTTACATACTAATAGTTATTGGATAACTATGGAACGGCTCACTCAATAATTTTCTGTTGGTCAATATAACTATGGTTAAATAGAAAATATCAATGTGACTGATTTACACTGTTCTCTCAACTTGAGAATATTGTCAATCTTCAATTTGAAAGCTCCTTTTTGATTGTAGTCAAATCATGGCATGGTGTCCATCGAGTGACTATAGTTGGATCGAGTGGAAGTATTGGAAGATAAGCACTATTTAAGAGAGGATTATCTCCTCAGTTATATGAGGTTAGTATCATGGTCAACTCAAGTTAACTCAAAGTCAAAATCTCCAACCATAGTAGTACGGTTAATAATAATTGTTATTATTGAACCAAGGACTTTTTGTTTGGACTATAGAGTTGAATATGGATAATATTGGAATTTTGACTATTGCCAAATTCAATAAGTCCTAAGTGATATAGTTTTGATTAAGAGAATTGGCGTGTGACGCCGCACCTCTATACTCACACTAGCCAAGGACACTACGGGGTAATGCCGTCGACTAGCGCGAAGAATAAGGCTGTTGAGGAGAAACCATCCGTGTAATTGCTTTGTGCGGGTATGGATATGTCAGATTGTATGACATGCATTTCGTTTCAAGAGGAAATCCGACATATCAAATACAAACTCAAAGCTACTAAACAGTGGCTAAGTGGCCTTCGGAAACAAATATAGAAATAAGCATAACACAAATCAGTCACAAATATTCATATCACTAAAGCGGAAACAGATATGAATATATCACATAAAAGTGTACATCAAAATAGTGGTCATAGAAGATCCACAATATCACAAAAGAATAAGTATACATCAAGGAGTATCTATCTCAAAGGTATAAAAGCAAAAACTACTAAGCTAAAGTAGTTAGCCAAAAGTCAGAAGCTAGCCCCAGCTAGAAGTCAAGAGGAAGCACCTGTACCACCTCGGTCTGACACGAGTATTATTTAAGAAAAAAATAATAAAGGATCAGTCTAGCTATAAATATCATATAAGATGAGATAGGATATAAGATATGACAAAAATGTATGATAACTATAAGGTCATACTGTGACAAGTATATATATTTGATAACAACGAAAATCATACAATATCTCACATCAACTCAAATATCCAAAAAGAATTCATATTCTTTAACTTATTCACCAAACCAAAAATATTGATAAAGCTTATCAATGCAAACCACGAAAATTGGTGAAACACAAATTCCAGAAATCAACAACCAGAAATCCAGAAAACACAAAGGGGGAGGCCAATCACAAACGGGAGCATGAAAACTCACCAACACGTGTATCACAAACGGGTCGTTATCCCATGGTCGCTAACCATAGAGCCGGTGCCACGACGTAGTACAGCGAAACGCCTGAGGAACCTGAAACTACAATAAGCCGGAACAACGACGTAGTATAGGGTTACGCCCGATGAACCTGAAACTCAAATAATCCGGAACAACGACGTAGTACAGCGTTACGTCCGATGAACCTGAAACTCAAATAATCCGAAACAATGATGTAGTACAGTGTTACGCCCGATGAACATGAAACTCAAATAATCCGAAACAATGACGTAGTACAGCGTTACGCCCGATGAACCGAACTCCATAAAACCCATAGGTCGCTAGCCTATAAAAAATGAGACGAAGCTCAATAGAACGGGGTATAGTCCACCACACGGACGAAGAGACATCGCACATCGCTAGTCTAAATCATAAAATGATCATCATTGATCAATAAGAAGTGTCAATTACACTAAGCTAGTAAATAAATGAGTTTAGCTTCATGTCCCATAACCACTGGCTTAACTTAAATATTTACGGACAGATTGTAGATTTCCACTCGAAAATTGTCACGAGAGTTCAATTGAACAAGTCCAAGAATTAACCGATGAAGTAAACGCAAGCGTATCATACCACTTGTTTTGCTAAGCCGTTTAATTAGATTTCTCATACGAATGAGGTAAAGGTTTGTATATACTTATAGATTGGAAAACGGTTTTAAAAGCAAGCTTTATATTCAAAATAGTGTCGAAATCGTTTTAATGAAAGAGTTTTAGTATTTACTACTAGTATAGAAACCTTTGTACTTTTAAAAGTGACAAATCACAGAAAACGATTGTAGAAACAATCGATCAACCAAAAATTCACATTCGACGACGTGAATCAAAAAAATCGATATCAAATCCATCAAATGGATATTCCCAAAAATCCAAAGAAAGAAGTCATCAAAGTCGATAATAAGTGATAACAACTAACTGGATCAATAAAAATCGATAAAAATTGGAAATCCAATCAAAAACAGCGAAAATAGGCAAAATTTGCAGTTCTAGACGTCTGGGGGTTCATCCATACGTCTAGATTTGGGTTCTGGAAATATTCCAAAAACCTACCAAACGTCTGAACTCTAACCAGACGTTTGAAAACTAACCAGACGTCTGGTAGGTCTGGACCAGACGTCAGGTCCAAGTCTCTGCCATTTTTTTCTTTTCTGCCGTATAATTTTTTTTTTCATCTACTGCCCTAACCAGACGTCTGGACCTTCCAACCAGACGTCTGGTTGCCTTTTCTGGGCAACAATTTGCCTAGGCCAATGATGGCCAAAATGATTCGGAAGCGATCGGATGAGCGACGAAGGCTAGAGATTTATGCCAAGCGACAACTCAGTCCTATTGGCTCTTCGATACACCCCAAATAACACGTCCAAATATCCAAGATAGGATCTTTAAAGATTTTGACTTCAAAACACCAAAATTTGGAAAATTCACCAAATCAATTCAAATCAAAAGCAAATGAACGTGAATAGATGTTAGGAATTCATACCTAACAACAATGAAAACTATAGACATAGATGTGAGTTCAAAAACTCACCTTTAAACCCAAAACAACAAATGAGAAGCTTTAAAACAAAGGAAAGCTCAACCACTCTTCAACTTCAACTCTAGAGGCTCCAATCTAAGATCATAAGCAAATATTTCCAAAGTTAGGTTATAGGAAATTTCTGAAATTGGAGAGAGATTGAGATGGAGAAGATGAAGAGGATGCTTACCTAAGCTTCTCTTTGATTTATAACTTGAATTTGAATTCATAAGAGAAACTAGGGCTTAGCAATTTTAATTTCCTCTTCCCACCATTCTTTCTAGGGCTTGAGAGTGTTAGAAAATTGGAAATGGAATGAATGAAGAGTAGAGGGGTGGAGTGGGTGTTATTATGAAGAGGAGTTGGGTTCTCTTAGTGGGCTGAAACCCAAACCCGAAACCCCAAATGAAAATATCAAAATTCTACTCAACTCCAAACATATCGATGTTTATACTCATAAAGGTCGTAAATGCCATTTTGAACTCAATGAAAGTGGTCTCGAGTCCCAATACGACTGTTTACAAAAAGTAACATTTCGGACTTTAGTCCGATTAACGATGCTATATTTAAATTAAACATTTAAATATATAATCGTGAAATATGCGGGTTGTTACATGGTGTACATACATGTCACAACCGTGTAACGCTTAACAAAGTAAAATTGGATTTTACCGAAATCAAGTAAGCAATAAATTTAGCCATAATGTCACACCACCTGCTATGTGATGTGTGAACGTTAATATTTGAATAGTCCGATATTAATTGCTAACCAAATTTGCACCTAATGAGTCACATAACCGAAATGATGAATTCTCTTTTGACAAAATGATTTAATTAGTTTATAATTATTATAAATTAATTAATATTTATAAAATTTTGAATATAATTTGAGAAATAAATATAATTGAATATATTTATAATAGTTATAAATATATTGATCGATATACCATATCGATAAGCAATTAAATTAGATTTAATTAAATGATATTTCTTTGGGCTTAAATAGGATATTGGCCCATGATGATGGGTTGGTATTTTTGGTTGTTATGATGGATATAAGAGGTGGCTCAAATAGATTAAAAATGCTAGAATCGGATAGCTTATATTTAGTGAGAATTGGTATGAGATAGAATCTAGTATTCTCTCTTCCATCCACTATTTAAATACCTCTAACCCTAATTGAAAATGATTTTTTGGCTGCCATTATTCCCATATATTCTGGGTCAACTTCATCCCCTAGGAGCTCAAGTAAATCAAACTCAAATTTATTCAAAAGACGAGTGATATTTGATAGTCAAAGTTCTATGGTTCAAGGATTAGCAGTCTGTCGAATTAAAAGTTTTCAAAGGGGAGAGAGAGTTCATCATTACAAGGTTTGTTCAAGGCATTTGTAACGACCCATAATTTCTGTCATTTGAAATCCAGATATTTAATTGATTTTAAATATTAACAAGTAAGATTTGTAAGTCGAATAAATTTAATTTCGAATATAGAGATTTAATTGGATAATTAAATCGATAATTTAATATTTGAAATTCCAGAAATAATTGGAAACTGAATTTAATGTGTATAAAAATGATTTATAAAGTTGTATTAAATCATATTGGAGTTATAATGATGTTATAGAACTTTTAAAATTGAACTAAAAGTTAATTTGTAGAAATTGAATATTTTAATATTTAATTGACGACTAAAAATAGTCATTTTTCAAACAGTCTCGGATTTCGACGAAACCTGTTTCATCGGATCAGTAATGTTATATTATTGTAAGATTTCAAATTTTGTGTCAATCAGATTTAACGTTTGTCCGGGGCGAGCCAAAACGCATAGAAATTTGTTTAACCGATTTAATTTAAATTTGATCGTTTATTTCCATAACTCACACATACGATCGAATTTGGACTCAAAACATTTTACATTGCGTTCGGAATATGCGTATAACATTATAAATGCCTAGCGGCACGCCTCGTTAGGAGATTGAAAT